>OY757916.1:98999525-99192025 GCA_963585895.1 Sepioteuthis lessoniana | reverse complement strand
TGTAAGAAAAAGAACACGTCATAGATGAGAAATAAATATAAGAAATATGCAGACAAAAGTAAATGTTCTTGTTCATTTTTCCTAAAAAAGATGTCTTTCTATTTGTTCCTCACAGCGAAAGAGAGTGGGGCTTGCCACGGAAAAAAGGAGATGGGCCCTCGAAAGAACATAATGTTGGAGTCGAAGTGATCATTGCCATCATCCAAAAATACTAGAAGGCAATCCAACAAATACACAAACCTTTAAGTATATTTTCGAATTCTGTGCATTACAACAAAAACAGACTGCTAATGGTCAGCTAAATAGACGTATGAATTGTTACTCCACTGCGAGTTCTTTTCTACGAAAATAAGCCATTATTATTTTGTATCATCCTTTCATTTCTTATCTCACTTAAATGTTTGGGCTGCTGCAAACCAGAATAGATATATTTGTTCATAGCGCGTTTTATTCTAATTGCTATATCGGGATTTTACACCCTATCTTTTCAGTTGTCCAATAAAGCACCATAAATTGTCCACAGTTTTTTTTAGTTACAATAAATGTGATAAACATCAAGAGACTCTCTGGAAATCTGTCTAAAATCATTTAATTTTCCAACGATTAATTTTTATTTCAAAAACAATATTTTTCTCTTTCTTTCTCACACTATATAGGCTCAAAGCTGTTGTCCATCTTCCCAATTCGTAATGATATAACACTGTAAGCCAAAAAAAAAAAAAAGGTTGTAAGCAATCATGTTTTCTTTTACTTTACGTCCACATAGGTTGCATTGATACTGAAGATCCCTCGCAAAAGCCCCGAGAATTGAAGAATGAATAAATAAATCACTGAAAGTGGTGTGAATTTTACAGTCATTCAACACGTGAAGAAAAGTTTTACAATGCATACTTCTTGGCATTTAGTCTTTTGACTTATATTTAGGCGAAAATAAAAAGAGTTGAATTTTAGAGAAATGAAGAAAAAGTTTTTTCCTCTTCAATTATAGTATCAAATTCAATAAAACTTTTTTAAAAAGATTGATATAAAAGCCTGAAACTTTGACTCTGATAGACATTTACTATCACTAAATTGTGTTATTTTCTATTCAAGTATTGTTCCTAGATGTGAATGCTCAAAATTATCTTTAATTTTGTGGTGTCTCATATATGAAAGCGTTCTCCAGGCGTATTATTTCCTGTATCACAATAATCATTTATGGGTGATGATTTCAACATAAACTGCCTTGTTGTTGGGCTTCCGTCTTCTGAAAATTCAGCCTCTTTAAAAGGAAAGTTCGTAAAATATCTATGAGAGCGTATTGCCTCAATGCATTCCTTCCTTTTGTTCTTTTGTTCACAGAAAATTCCTGAGCTTTTAGTGTAGACATTTACAAAATCTTGGTAATTTGTTCATCCAACGAAGGATGAAACAAACGTACAAATCATTACACCATACAAAGCAAGCTCTAGAGTACACATTTAAAAATTACGATTAAAATAACACCTAAAAGCCCTTGTTAATCAGATATCTTATCAGTAACATTACATCCCACCAGCGTTTTTCGCTGATTCTCGAATTTTATTTCGATTAAATAGTATTTATTTGTGTGTGTGCGTGTGTGTGTGTGTGAGAGACAGAGACAGAGACAGAGAGAGAGAAAGAGAGAGATAGACAGACGGTATTCATTCGATGTGGGTTAAGCCGATTCTACATGGTGATGTGTGAAGTCTCTCTGGGATAAGCTTCCGAAAGTGGTCTCCAGCCACCTTCGTTTATTATTGGTTTAAAAACAGATTAAGCAGCGATTTGTGGCTGCCATTGTGGTTAAACATATGACTATCAGAAATTAGTTATCAGATTGTTAAGAACTTAATTTTTTGGCATACCACTTCACGTCTTCCTGTTTGTGAGAGCTGCCCAAAAGGAGACTGGAACACAATAAAAAAAGGGAGTAATATTTTTTGTGACCATGTGTCTGACTTTACCTTACTTTTCCTGATGGAAACTTTTCAACATCACATCATTTCACCTTTCTCTCCATCAACTTTATTCAAGAAACTATAAAGCCGCCATCAGAAGAAACTTGACTGCTAAATAACCTTGTTTATCGATCAAAGAATAGTTACATGTTTGAATGATTAAAACACTATTTAAATTCATTTATTCTGGAATAAAAGTTTATTCTAAAATCGGTCATTACTTTCCGAATAAACTTATAATAGATAGAAATACTTACTGGAAACCAAATAATTGTGTATAAAATATTATTATTAGATAGGTATACTTGATATTATATGATTGTTTGCAAAAAAAACTTTCCTAGAATCAAGTACACAAATATGTAAAAAAAAAAAAGAGAGAATAAATGAGTTCGAATTCTGTTCGCGGTGTCACAAAGTTACTTATGAATATTTTTCGAAGGCTTAATAGCAAATCTTGACTATCTCTTATTAAATGAATATCATATCCCAGTGGATCCCTGACTAGAAAGATTCCTGGCTTATCTCCAGTTTGTTTACACATTGCAATAAATCGACTCAATAATGCATAGTACTACCCCTGTTTGATATCAAAGAAAATGAGAACAGTTTTTGATTTGGCAAACATGATAATGTGGTACCATATTAAAGGAACATTATCTCTGTCTATATTTAAGACTACAAGAGATCTGCATCCGGGGTATAGATAAAGAACTTGTGTGAAGCTAGAAATCAGTTTAAATTTGAAACATGGCGTGCCACTGCCTAGTACATGAGGTACGCTGAAATTAAAAACCCTGATTTAATAAAGAGTGACTGTTGCTACATGATTCTTTTAAAAAATTACCACCTTAATTCTATCTTCTACATACTTTATTAAAAAAAAGCAGAGATATTAATTCGTCCACGCATTTATTGTTAAATATAGTGTTTGCTTTTTGTCGAAAAATGCATGGAATATTTTATACGTTCCACAAATACTGCCCCTTCCCCAGTCAGCTGTGGTTGTACCATACATCATTGCAGAGGGTGAGAATCCTTCAGCAAATGTCTTTGATATAACATTAAATTGCATCTTATGGCAAGGCTCCAGTTCTGGAGCTGTGGAGAAAGTAGAATACTCTTTTATTGCCATTACTTCCAGGTCCACTCTGACTCGGAGTGGTTGTTATAGTTAGAGTCCCATATATGGGTCAAATAGAACTATTCAGTATTTTACGAGGGATTATTTACAGTCACCAACTTTACTATAAATATAGCAAATTGCATTATATATATATATATATATATATATATATATATATATATATATATAATGCCGTTTGCGATATTTAGAAATTTTAACCGGCTCATTGGTCTAGTGGGTAGAGTGTTCGCTAATGGTCCGGAGACTAGGGTTCAATCCCAGGTCGAGTCATACCAAAGACTTAAAAAATGGTACTTGATGCCTCCTTGCTTAACACAGCATTATAAGGTGAGTATCAAGGGTAAAGTGGCGCAATCCAGGGAAAGGTGTAGTAGCTATTGAAAAGGGATCTTTCTGGTCGCCCTCAACAACGGTCGCCAACTTTACTTACAACTATTTATTATTAATAAATAAAATCATTAGTGTTAGACAGCAATACTTGAAAACATTGAACTACTGTGTGCAAACAAATTAACTTTGGCTCGTTAAAAATAATTTTACCAACAAACTATTCACTTGCAAATATATTTGTAGAGATAATAATAATGATAATAATAATAACAATAATAATATATTAGTTTTTATATATATTCAATAGCATGGAAGCTTATCTGCGAACAGAGGTTTCATGCCTTCTTACTATGACAATCATATGATTGCCGTAGTAAGAAATATATATTTATTTGTTATTATATTATATAATAGCTCTATCACGGAAAGTGAGGACTTTCCAAATTATACTTCTTTGGTCTGCCATAAATTCACCCAGTGAGATAGCGACAACCAACACTATTATAATATATATATATATATATATATATATATATATATATATATATATATATATATATATACTGTCTTTGATATTGAATAAGCTTTAAGGATTGATATACCATATAACACTATCAATCAACTAAGTAAAAGTATCACTCGATTTAATTTGTCGTCTTTCAGGGGAAATTTTATATTAAAGAAAAAAAAAGAAGCACATTCGGTTATTTTTATCATCACCATAGTTATAAGCCAGTCAAAAGCTTTCAACATAATAGTGAGTTTACCTATTAGCAAAACCGAATTATTTACGAGGTGGAGCTTTCTTTGTAACAAGACAAAAATACAGGATGATTCAAACAATCTTATTAGAGTACCTTTATGATAATAATTTATGATATAATTTCACACAGTCTCCACATGTTCACCAGCACTGCCAACACATTATTGGAAACATTCGGAGGTGATAAAAGGTGTTGATATTTATTTTAAGGCATCTTTGTTAAAAAAAAAAAGAGAAAAGCAGAACTGATATTTCGGATGCCACCCAGGAAAGATTCTAGTAATATGTAAAATCATAATTATCATAAGAGAACTCTCAGAGAAATGTTAACCTTTTTTTAAATATCCAGTATAATGTTACTATGACTAGATAGCAATTTATCACCACCAAAATACAAAATTTACACTGTAGATAAAATGTATGGGCTTTTATTTCCATAGCGCACACACGCATGCATACACAGACACACACCGTCTTTTCTCTTTGGTTTACATATGAAAAGGTTTGAATCTACAAAGAATATATCTTTTTGTTCTTCTTATTCCAAAAATGAACTTAATATTTTATCATCCGAGGAAAATGAATTATAAATAAGATGACATTTACAATTCTCTACAATGTTTAACTCTCTTTTCGTTAGGCATTTATTTCATGTACATATTTATACATCCATAGAATATTAAATACATAAAAGACATTTTTTAGTGAAACATCTGGGAATTTATATTTTCCCGAGCATCACCGGTTAGCCCAAATAGTTTATTGTTATAATTGTTCTGATATAAGTCTTTTTACGCCCTGTATAACTCAGTTATTTAATATACATGTATTTTATACCTTCTACTGCCTTCAAGTTAGTGTCAAACAGGTCTGAGAATCCTCTCAAGTCAGTTTTGCTACGATGAGAAAACAGTTTCATACGTGCTTACTTGTGGCGCATATATCACGTGACCAAAGCAGTTCAAGCTGTGGTTGGCACCCACTGAAGTTGGTAGTATTGTGGTTGTAGGTGCGCTGACACGTTGTACATTGCTTCACGTTATAGGTGGTTTGAAAGCTGCTTAGATGAACAGTCAACTTATGCTTAACGAGTTCCAACTTGCTCATAACATCGCAGAATTAGCCCAAAACAATTTATTTGCGAAAAGTGAAGACGCAGCCGATCTCAGTACAGTAATTAACTCTCTCTCTCCCTCTCCCTCTCTCTCCCTCTCTCTCTCTCTCTATATATATATATATATCTGTATACACATCGAATGTTTGATCCTCTGTCACTTCATCTCAGTTTGGTGATTGTAAATTCTTTAAATCAATTGTAATGTATTGTTGATTAGGTGTTAAGCTCATTTATAAAACTGATAGCATTCTATTTCTTTTTACAATCGAACACTTGCTGTATCGAGATAGAAAGATGATCTCTTTTAAGTTGTCGAAACTGACCAAACCTTGCCTCATGGTACTATGTACCAACCCCTCCGCTCGGGCAGGATATGACACAAGGTCAATTTTTAAGCGGAGTTTAACAGGTTTGAATTCAGAGTTTTCCTTCTCCTAGACTAGTTGCCTCACCAAGGCTGAAGAACCTAGTCCGTCCTACTATTTACCCATAGCTGGAGGGAGAATAAGGGGGTTCATACCTTTCCCAAGGGTATTTGCCCGAAAGTGAACGTAATAGCGCGACTGGAGTACGAACTCGCGTACTACGATTCCGCAGTTCATCGCTTTAACCATTACACCACGAGGACACCCCCTAACCTTGCCTCATGGTGATCAGTTTGAAATCTGCTTGGTAATATGTATGGCATTTTCAATTTTTCTAGATAATACTTAGTTAGTTGTAGAAATGTATAGGTTATATGATGCACAGAAGCGAAGGGTTTTTTGTCGATTTGCCATTTCTTCCAGATATGCTATTCAAAGATTTTAACCAGGCATAGAATTCAGAGTGTAATTGAAAATTTTATTCATTTAATCTAAGTATATTACAGTATTAATTTCATAGCAACAGCCTTTATAAGGTGTTTTTATTTTTTGTATTGTCTACCAAATATAGATATGTTTACATTTCTGCAACTCCCGCAAAATTAGACAAACATTTCTATTTTGCTGATGTCAATAATCCCTGAATGGTGCACTCATTAAAAATTAGAACTAAATTAACATTTTATGATTAGTAAGAGAAAGTGCTTTTTAAGATTATTTGATAAAAATATTTCTGAATTGACTGAGATTCCATGAAGAAACTGTAAGGTACAAAATGGGGCACTTTGAATACTATCTAATTGATGATTTCCATTGTGGCAAAATTTTGGAAACACCATGCATTTACTTGCATCTTTTCGATCTAGCCAATTTTTTAAATGTATTTTAAAATGTAATCGGAATCAAACAAGAATAAAAGAGATCAAGACTCCTTAACTGGGTGTGGATAAATAACTGAAAGCTTGGTGGACATAAAAAGAAAGATATAACTGTTTTTAATTTATTGTATCATTATTGTTAAAACTTGACCAATCTTCTCTAAACCAATTATCGAACATTTAACTATATTAAACAAATTCTTAGCTTGAAGACATTTAGTTGACATATCATTCACAACATCCTTATAGTGATAGAATATAATGCTAAGCATAAAAGTAAAAGCACATGTCACAGCTTCATTGATGTTGTCGGATAAGCCGACAACATTACCACCCTTATGAGATTTCCGGTGAATTCCATTAATAAGTAAAGATACTGAGGTGTCTTTCTGTTGTAGTAACTTAGATTTATTTTTATGATACATAAAAAATTTCTTATCATATTGCTCAATCAAAGGATTCATATATGTTGATAATTTTTGTCTTTTAATGGAGGAATAACTTGGTAGAATTATATTTTTGCTGTCTCTTAAAAACCTGTAACTTTTAAGGGAGCAGTTATACAACCATGAAGAAAATATTATCATACCTTTTGAATAATCAAACTTATTCTGCGTCATTAAGTTTAGATGCACATAAGAAAATACGATTGAAAGAAAATGTCTGTTCTTCTCGCACTAAGAGAAGAAATGACACTACCACTTTTAACATAAAAAGCACGTTGTGATGTTAGGTTTGCTGTTATCATCTACATCATGTCGATCCGCCAGCACGGATCTCCCTGACCCTCTCACGCCACCCGTCTCTATCGTCCATCGCTCCCGGTAGGTCTTCAAGGCTACATTCTGTATCGGTACAGATCTGTTGTACATAGGTTCTTGCTCGTCGTCCTGCCTTTGCTCGTCCATATTTAGGGGTCCACAATAGTATGTCACTTATTAGTTCGTCTCCACTTCTCCGAGATTATGCGGGAGACTGCTGGAGTAGTGGAGAGAAATTCAAAAGCAACATACTTCGCATTTGTACTTTGTCTATTTTCTTCATGTTTTACCTCAAAATTTCAAGAGTATTTTGATCAGTTACATTCTAAGGAATTTATTGTCTATTATTAAATTTATTTTTGCATTTCTATATGATACATCAACTGCAAAAAATTACATGCAATAACAAGAGACAATAAGGCTTTTGGATATGAAGATTTGATGATGCCACTGATAATAAGTATTTCTTGGTACCTTATAACATACTAGTAATTTCTAGCGTCCTCTTAACACCCAGGTGGCCAATCTTTTGGTGGATATCAGCCATCTGACTTTTGTTTAATTGGCTCGTTACAGCGGTGCAACTTTCCGGCATCAGTTCTCTTCTTTTCTTGTACCGATCTAGCCACCTTTGTGGCACTTTGGTGAGGCATTCAGCGAGGTTTTGATAGGATTTCACCACTGTTATGTCCATCATCATCCATATCATGGAATTTCTTCTGCTGTTTGTATGCAAAAGCATCTGAACTAGTTCGATTCAAAACACCTTTAAGGACAGAATTCTCCTGTCGAATTCTCCTTATAGTCTGGTGATTTTTTAGAAGTGGTCAATAAGGCTAAATATGAGGGACAGGTTAGTATAGTTCTAGGGACAGCATCATCATGAAGATGTTTCTTTTTGTGAAGTCCAACTGCAATTGTGGCTTTTTTTTCTTTAAAAGCTGATGATTCTCTTCTAATGACCACTCGTCAAAAATGTAGTTCACATATCTAAAGAGCTTTTTAAAACCAAACATATGTTAGATTCTTGTAAAAATCTATGAAAAGATAATAAGCAAAAATCTCCACTATAAAGCATTTTCTTATACTTTTTGAAAAAATTGAAGATTGTTCTAAAATAATCTAATCTATTAATTCAACAAAACTGTGTTAAGATAAAGAGAAAATTTTTTAAGTTTATACATTTTAAAGATTAGAATAATAAATGAAAATATTTTTACGGATAAAACAAGTTTAAAAGATTAAAAAAATTATTAAAATTACTTTTTCTTTGACTAATAAAATATTTCTTTCCTCGTGGTGTAATGGTTAAAGCGTCGGACTGCGGAATCTTAGTACGCGAGTTCGTACTCCAGTCGCGCTATTACGTTCACTTTCGGGCAAATACCCTTTGGAAAGGTATGAGCCCCCTTATCCTCCCAGCTATGGGTTAAATAGTACGACTACTGTTCTTCTAGGAAAATGGCTTTGGCATTAAATAACCTAAAAAGAGTTGATATGCCATTAAACAAACAAAGAAACCAAACTAAAAATATATATTATATTTAGGAAATCTAAAGAATGCAAGATTAGTAGTCGTTTTAGCATAATACTATACAAATCAACCCTCTCTCAAAAAATTTAATATTCTGATATTTTCGAAACTAATATGTGAAAAAGCATTCATCGGGTTATTAGGCATAATTATAATAAGTTCGGCAAATATTGCTCAAAAATCCTTTACTCCTACAATGAATGGCATGTAAAAAAGATTTGGTGAAACGGCATATCAACTCATTTTGGATGATTTCATGCTAGTCTGATTTTTATATTTTAATCAATAAATGATAACTATAAGTAAACAGCTGTAGATTCAATTCATTATTCTTAATAATACTCAGTCGGGGCCTTAGAATACGTTGACTATCCCCTGCAGTTTGCTAAGACCCTGCAAACGAGGGTGTCCTGGAAATGACACTAAACTGTATCTGATGGTGGGGATCCAGTTCTGGACATCTGGGTAGAGTGGAGTACCCATTCATACTATAACTCCCCTTCATTGCTATTACTCCCTGGTGTTTTCTGACCCGGAGTGAAATTTCCTGTTCGGGTCCCATCTATAGGTCAAATAGATCCGTATGAAAATTATCTGTATTCGATAAAGCTGTGTGCAAAAAAAAAAAATGTTGATGAACTACTATATAAAAATGGAAATAAAAACCAACAATGAACACACTTCCCTTACCTTTTGTCATAAAATAACACTAGACATGTTGACAAGACATTAAAATTAATCCATCGATTTATTCTTAATAAAAATAATTTACACGCACTTACAAGTTATCAACTATTTCTATTTTTTATTCATCTATAAGTTTCATAAATTTATTTGATACATAGAGGGTACCCTAACAGGTACTATGTCTCCAGATCAGAGTGAACCTGTGTATTGGCAACAAATTGGTGATTCTACATTTCTCATGACTCCGGAACTGGAGTATCACCACTGGATTCAATGTAGTGTCATACACAGAACACCACATATGTTGTGAATTATAGTAAGGCAAGCAGAGGTGGTGAAGATTAAAAGAATTGGAAAAATATATTTTCAACCCGTTGAAGATTTTGGAAGTTTATTTTGCGTAAATAACAAAATAAAGCAAATGGAATTTTTCGACCCTCTAACAATGATGAAAATTAATCGATAGAGGAAAAATTGCATTTTATCGATGAAAAAAAAAAAGACAATTTAAATTTAAAAAAAACAAACATGTCAGACATATTTCTGATAATGTCAGGCGTGGGCAGTGTTAAGAGAAATGTGCATAATAAGAGTTAATTAAATCTCATTCATTTACTTTCAACGACTTCCCAATTGACTCATGATATCTCCTCGTCTTTCTAACAGAAGCTTCACTTTGTTATGTATATAGTGTATCTATTCTTTTTCCACCAACATAAAAGAGAAGCTTTCATATATATCACAGCCTTAGGTTATGCAAATAGTTATATTTCACACGGAAAAAAATCATTCACGATTTTTTTAAAATATGCAAATCTTCACCTTGAAGAAAAAGGGTATACATTCATCAAGGAGAAATCGAAGTATGCACTCATAACCTTGACAAAATTTAAAGGGAACCAAAAAGCTTTAAAATCACTGAAGACAGATTTTGCTAAATTCTGTTTTCTTTAATAGTTTTTTTTTTATATATTCATTATTCATTTATAGATATATCTTGTTTTTAAGGATACAAGTTGATTGGCCGGAGAAATTACTGATCATGAGGTTATCTTTATCGTAATATAAACATTTGCATTTGAGCTGAAGCCGTTATGTGTCGTGGCTTGCACAATCTTGTCTTCGAAATGACTCAACCTTGCATTCTTTTGAAAAGTCAAGATCAGGTGGTTGCAGATTTTTGTCGAAAGCGTACCAGCCGCGTGTCAATTCCATAAAGGAAAGGAGAAAGAAAACGAAACCCTAGAATATGCTTGTCATTTCTTTATCTATTCTTGGCGGTGTCCTCACGGTGTAATGGTTAAAGCGATAGACTGCGGAATCGTAGTACGCGAGTTCATTCTCCAGTTGCGCTATTACATTCACTTTAGGGCAAATACCCTTGGGAAAGGTATGAACCCCCTTATCCTCCCAGCTATGGGTTAAACAGTAGCACTACTATTCTTCAAGGAGAATAGCTTTGGCATTAAATAACCTACAAAGGTTGATATGCCATTAAAACAAAGAAACCAAACCTTTATCTATTCTTCGAGTTTATCCTAGTGAGAGGAGTCATGTGAGACTTCATAATACGATCTTTGGGGCTGTAAATATTAACCTACAATGATTCCCTGACCACGGCGCATAAAATAACTGGATGAAAAGCCGTTAAAATCAATCCATCAATCGCGATATGGACGGCAGACTGAAACTTGGATAACTTCTTATTCCATTCTGTCTAATGCCCAGCTCCTTACTCTGATTACTAAGCTCTTCTTGAGACCAACCTCAATGGGCATTTTGAGACTTACACTACTGTCACTAACCGGGGTACTACTCATTTATTTTTCCTACCCTCTGATGCTTCTTTGCATATATGAGGTTCTTGATTCCAAACCCCAACACTTCACACTGAACCTCCCAGAACAAAAGCTATTGGAAAATGATACCTTTATCTACTGATTTCTCACCGTACTAGGGCTGAAGTTTTCTATTTATTACAAACATTAAAAAACTAACCCATCGAGAAATCCTTACCTTGCTATTTTATCATCAATTAAAATCTGCCGACCTTCCTAACTTGTTTAGCTATCTTTCGGATCCTACCATTTCCACACATCTATGTAAATACATGCTCATACACTATATATACCTTCACACTTCCGTACAATTCCGTTTACACTACATGCATGCATCAATATATGCCTATACACATACATAATCATTCAAACATGCTTTCAATTACACGCACATGTATTATTGCACCAAAATGCATACACTAAGAGAGAGATCATATCGGCTCACAAAACTTGATCATCTTCAATGAAATTCATAGTGAAAATTCGAAAACTTTTAATTTTGTTATTTTTTCTTTATTTTTTTTTCCGAGACTGTATCATAACCCTGTGTTCATTTGATTAGCAAAACCTAATCCTCCTCTTTTTTTTAATTCATCATATGAAGATGAAATCTGTTTGAAAATATCCTCGCTAGAATTATCAATACAACAGTGTTGCGATTTAAATAATCCTATTTAATACATAAATCTCTGATAGTCTCAGTCTCCTTACTTGGGTATTTTTAGAGCATTTTCTTGAAGTTTAGTCAGAAACTAAGTGTAATATAATCACTGAACGAATGTCATATTTCGAGTTAGGGGCCACACAAAATAAATAGCGGGAGTCCCCATAGCGTAGAGGCTAATGTTCTGGACTGGTGCAACGTAGTAAGCCAGTTTGAACCCCATCCGTACTAATAAGCCTGCTTTCGTACTTATACCCTTGAGAAAGGTATGAACCTTCTAATACCCAGTTCTTCTACCAGGATTACTTTGGCTTTGAATAACCCACGAAGATTGATATGACATTAAGGAAATAAACCAAACCAAACCGAATAAGTAGGATACTGAAGAGAAATTTTTTTTTTAATGATTCAACTTCGAAGTTCCGTCTTTTTATTTACTTGTTTATACAGATCTCCAGTTCAACCAAGCTACTTTTATCTAGATTTTTCATGACAGCTCCAAGGACTCGTATTATAATTGGCATCACTGTCATACACAAGATCTATGACATTTTAACTTTTTTTTCGCTTTCCTTTATTTTCACTACGTGAGATCTACTACAAAGGAGAAGATCACTTTCTGATACGTTTTATCTTTATTGACTGAATTGAACGGTTTATAGAAAATTGAAATTGAAAAAAAACAGGATGTTAATTTCTGGGGAAAGAGAAAGATGAAAAAAAAAGAGAAGAATAAAAGAACGTTTGTAGCAGACAGGGAGTCCACGAGTGACCATGTGATCCCTGAGTGAATCAGGCGAAAGCATTCGTTGTAGGTCAACCAGTCACGAGCGAATGAAAGATAAAATCCGGAAGTTCCAAATTTTCAGCGTAAGTGTAGAAACACGGGTAACAGGATTTCCTCTCCACCCCCGACATCACAGGTGGAAATAAGGAGGCGACTCGGGTTAAAAAAAGGAGTTCGAAACGAGCCAGCATGAAGAGAAGATATGCAAAAAAACAGGCAATCTTATTTGGTGAGGTTTGCGAAGGAGTCAACCTACGCCAGAGCAGTAAGTCAGACTGTCGTTAACGGGGGCACGGAATAGAAAATAGAGAAGAAAAGGAGTCCTACACCGGCTGCGAAGACGTGAAGATGGAACCTCAAGCAGTCACGTACGAGAACTACAAAATAAAATGACTGTAACGAAAAAGATAATATCAATGTCCGTGTCTGCTTCTCTCGTCTCGCGACGGTTCATTTCTCTCTGTCTCTCTAAAGCAGTTGACATATTTCATCTTTTGTTTCTCTCTCTTCGGTAACTATTGGGAAGGGTTGTAGTCAATAAACTTTCGTGCCAGGTGAACCAGTATACGATTTTTTGGGTATTCGTCACGTCTTTTCTTGGTGAGGTTACCACGGGGTCCGACTGCAACTGTCGTTGTGTTACCATTTGCTATTTTCGTTAACGATTATTTATTTACATATTTCCAATTATTATAAATTCTATTCAATTGTAAGTTTTGTTTTCGATGTAATATAAAATGGATACAAGGATTGAAATTTGTTGTTATTTTAGTGGGGGATTTTTCTTAACTGAGTAACAAACATACTTAATCTATAATCAATATTCTACTAATAGAATTTAAAAAAAAAACAATGTATAACAATACTGACCAAAAGTGATTCAACTTTTTTCAAAAGGTGGTGATTTATGGTTTTAAAAGCAAGACAAAAAGAAAACCTAATCACCAATATCCGAAAAGCTTGGCAACAGACCCAAAAACTTTTTCAGGTTTGATCTACCTCCCCAGCAGTTTTTGGGCTGAAACACTTGCTAGATAACTGTAGCATTCTGACGAAACATCCTGTCATTCATTGTTAGTGCGAGTTTTTTTTACACTATTTTAACTGGTGATTTTTTTTACTGAAATCTGAGGAACAGCAAATCTCATCAGTCCTTCTCAGAGTACTCAGTTTAATTTTAACAGTGCTTTATTCTAGATGGTCTCGATTTTTCGGCTGATCTCCAGTTTATCTAGTCTATTTTTCGAACCTTTTAGAACCGTTCCAAGGAAACCTACTACAATTAGTATCAACATCATCATGTTAAATATCTTTTTCATCCCTCTGCCAAAATCCAAGTATTTGCTTAACTTTTTGCTTGTTTTTTTTTTTCACTTTATGGTCCGCTGAAATGGCATGACTCACAAAATGACACGTTCTCTTGTAATTAAATAAGTATGGACTTCTTGCCTGGATTGGGTAATCCAATTGTATCTCAAAGTCTCTAAAAATATTATGCATCTTATTTGTTATGGTAGATGAATTATTATCATAATTGTTATTATTCATTAGATTTTTTCACATCAGCGTAAGCTGATGGTCTTTCAATGGAGTTTGAGTGACAGCAAGTCTCCTCAAGTCTCCAGGATTCTTCTCAGTATTCTTGCCGTTTTCAATAATGTTGTTGTTTGGATAGTCTCCACTCGACCGCCAACTTCCAAATCTTCCAGGCCATTTAATAAACCTATCGTTACCGTGCCAAAAGCACCAATCACAATTGGTATAATTGTCACTTTCATGTTCCATAGTTTTTTCAATTCTCTAGCAAGGTCGAGGTACTAATCTCTCTTTTCACATTCTTTCAGTTTTATTCTGTGGTCAGCCGGGACAGCAAAGTTGACAATTTTGAATATTTGCTTTTTTTGTTGATTATTATAAGTTCTGGTCTTCTGGCCGAGATTAGGTGATAATTATTGTTGTTGTTATTATTATTATTATTATTATTGTATCACACCTTGCGAGTTCTTCTCTGGAGTCTGAAGGAGAGCAAATCTTCTCAGGTCTCCAAGACTCTTCTAAGTATTGTAGCACCTTTTAAAAAATCTATAATCTTGATACTCGATTTTTTCTCTGATTTCCAATTCCTCCAATCTCTTTTCCAAGCCGTTATGGACCAACTACAATTGGTATTACCGTCACCCTTATATTCCCCAGTATTTTAAAGAATTCTCAATCAAGGTCTCTCTCAGTCGAGTGGAGCTGTGGAAATTACAGACTGCATCTCTGAGGAGGGATAAGACCCCACTAACGAGTGTCCTGGAAATGATACTAAACAATCTGATGGTGAGGTTCCAGTGATGCTGGAGCTTTGGGGAATGTAGAGTACCCCTTCATTGTCATCGCTGCTTGATCCACTCTGACTCAGAGTGGTAGCACCTGATTAGGCCCTATCTATGGGTCAAATAGAAACGAACTGAGTACTTATGCTAAACTGAATTACTTGAATTTGAACAGTTTTGAGATTTAACTGTGTGTTTACGCTAAACTGAATTGTTTGAATTAGAACTGTTTGACTAAACTGAATAGCTTGAAATAAAAATGGTTTTGACAGTTAAACTGTGTACTCATGCTAATCTGAATTGTTTGAAATAGAACAGATTATTTGTATAAAATGGATTTGGCATTAAATAACCTACAATGGTTGATATGCCATAAACCCAAACAACCAATCAACCTGTCAAGGTCTATGTCTTTTCAATCTTTACGACTTCTTTTTATTTCACTCTGTGGTCCCCCAAATGGCAAATTCTTCATGCTTTTTAATCAACTGTATGTGTTATTATTGTTGTTTTTGTTATACACCCTGCGAAATTTTCACATCTGTAACTGATGCTTTTTAATAAAATCTAAGTGACAGCAAGTCTCCTCAGATTAACGTGCCTCCTCCAAATACGCAAACCAATATCGTATTTAGGATATACTATATTTAAAGTATGACATTTCAAAAAATGTATAGTTGATTAAAAGCTAAAATACTTTTGACATGTCGTTATTATTGCTATTTTAGCTGCATATAGCTTTTTAAAATTGAAACATCAACTGTAGTAAGTAAGCAACTGTGGATTTTAAAATTCGAAGAAAACGACATTCACTACATAACATTATTGCAGCCGTCATTATATGTCATTCGTGTTATCTAACAGTAAGATGATTATCTATAAATCGAGTCAGTGAGAAAGAAAGTAGTTAAGATCTTTACAGTTTCTCCGAAGAAATGTCATTTTTGTGGGAAAAACAACACATTTCATTTGAAATGTCTTAACACATAAAGTCAATTTTACAATTAATATACATAAATTTGCTTTTCAGACTCCTTTATCATCACATAGAAATATCATTGTACAAGTGCATTCAAAGAGAATGTTAAGCTAGCATTAACGAACAAAAACTTAATTAAACTTAAATTAATTTGAAATTATTATTCCTGGGGACTATCAAAACTATTTTCGTTTTTAAATCAACAATTAATCTATGGAAGATCTATCAACTGTTCCGATGTGTTTTTAAAGCTCATGAAAAGCTCTTGTCCAAGTTCATCTGAGAGCCCACTCTACTGGTGGTACAGAGAAATCAATGACTGTATTCTCTGTTTAGGATTAAGACTCTCAAAAAGAGGTGTCCAAGGTATGACACAAAACTGCATCTAATTTTGAGGCTCCAGTTCTGAAACTCTGACTAGAGTTCTCTTTCTTCTTTATTGCTATAACTCCAAGGTCCACTCTGCTTGGATTAGTAGTACCGGTAATAGTCTCATTCACAGGTAAAAAAATTTGACGATCGGAAAACTTGATACCATAAAAGTGTAAAGAGAATATTTGCATGATGCTGGATAATTATTTAACTCCTGGCATCTTTTTTACACAAAGGTTATCTGGTGGTATTTCTCTGGAATCTGAGTGACACCAAGTCTCCTCGGGTTTCCAGGACTCTTCACAGTATTCTGGCCGAACTCTGCAATACTGTAGATGGTCTCGACACGTCCTCCAATTTCTAACTCTGCACTCTTACCAAGTCTTTAGAGGTCGTTCTAAGCGCACCAATTACATTCATGTTCCTAGGGGTTGGTATTATTATTATTTTAAACCAGATAAAAGCTTTAAAAGAAATTTTGATGAATAAAAATAATTACTTGAAACCATACAATTGTGTATAGATTTTTTGATAAGAAAAGAATTGTTTAAGCCATACAATTATATGCAAAAAATATCCATTGAGAATTAACCGAAAATATGAACGTGACTCCCTAACCACTTAAAATAAAATAACTCTGAGTGTGTTGTATGCAATTAGAATATATCAATAAACATATATTTTCGAAATGTTTTCTCGTTCTAATTGTTGGGTATTCTTTTAAGTTGAATTTAAATGCATTATAACCCATACATGATAGTCAGCTCTTCGGCTTTATTCCAAGAGAAAATATATCACTCATAAAGCACTTTGAACAGTTTTGGGTTATAAAATATCTTTCATTTCCTTCCCTATCTCGAATTCTCAGAGCAGATTTAGTGGCATTAAGGTCCAGTTCACAGTAAAGCTTTTAAATTGCCATAATCTCAATACTTTTATCTTCCATGATAAAATCTGGAATAAAAGTCTTAACTGAATAATAATAATAATAATAATACCAAAACCAAATGTATATGAACTACATCAAACTTTTTGCCAAAGATGAGAAAGAATTGAAAACCTAAAACAGGTAGTGAGAATATACATTTAAAATATAGGAATGGAAATTGCCAAAGAAAAATGGGTTAAACCCATAAAGAAAAACAGAAAACGACATTGGACGGAAGGAATAGAACTACCAAATCAGGAAAAACAGAATGCTTGGAGAAAAAGAAACCTAGAAATACTTGGGAATATTGGAAACGGACACAATTAAACATTCGGATATGAAAAAAAAAAAAAAAAGAAAAAGAAAGAATACCTCAGGAGAACGAGAAAACTACACAAAACAAAACTATATAGCAGAATTCTTATCAAATGGATAAATACCCAGGCTATCCCCGTCGTAAGATATTCGGTATCATTCTTAAAGTGAACTTCAACAAATTGACCACAGAAAAAAAAAAATTCATAATCCATATGACCTTACACCACAGAGATGACGAAAACATACTGTGAAAAGAGTAAGGAAGATGATTCAAAAGCTTTTAAGATAGCGTCGATGCATCGATACAACGACTAGAAGACTATATAAAGAAGGGCAGAGGAAGACAGATTACACCCACCAAAAACAATACAGACAACACAAGCATCAACCCAACAAAAATAACAAAAAAAAAATGAGTAAAAAAACAACCGTATTGAGATTTCAAACGAAAAACAATCGAAATGTAACTCTGAAAAACTTGGACAAGGTTATGAAAGGGAAACCTTAAGAGAGAAATTGAATCTATGCTGAGAGCAGCACAAAACAACGCCATAAGGACTAAGTATGTAAAAACAAGAATAGACTAGACGCAAAAAAATGGTATATGTAGATTATGTGGTGATAGATACGAAACGATCAATGACATAATAAGCGAATCCAGTCATTTACTCCAAAAAGAGTCCAAGACTTGATACAACTGGGTGGGGAAGATGACCCACTGGGATTTGTACAAAAAGTTTAAATTTGATCATACCAAAAAATGGTATATGCATAACCAAGAAACCGTCCAAGAAAATGAGACGCGTAAAATACTCTGAAATTTTCTTATACAAATGGATTTTCTAATCATTGCCAGACAACCAGACCTAGAGATAGTCTACAAAGAGAGAATCTGCCGAATAGTATACTTTGCCGTTCCGACTGAACTCTGGGTAAAACTGAAGGAAAACGAAAAGAGAGATAAGAACCTGGAAATTGCAAGGAAATTGAAAAATTATGGAAAATAAGTGACGTTGATACCAATTGTAATGGATCGTTCGGTAATGTCATCAACGGATTGGTACAGGGACCGGAGGACTTGAAAATGAGAGGACGAGTTGAGACCATCTAAACTCTAGCATTGTTGAGATCAGCCAGAATACTAAGAAGAGTCATGGAGACTTGTTGTCACTCAGACTCCAGAGAAAAATCATTACCTAAAGCTAGTGTAAAAATCTCTCAAAAAATGAAATAAGCATAATTATAATCGAATCCAGCAAACTAACACAAAAATATTACAAGGCTAGGTTTGACAAGGTGAGAAATCTGATCCACTGTGAAGTAAGCAAGAGACTAAGATTTGACCATACCAGGATGTGACACAAGGTCAATTTTTAGGGGGAAAATCTCTCCAAAGAATAAAATAAGCATCATCTCATCATCATCATCTTGTTACGCCATCAGCACAGATATCCCTGACCCTCTCTCGCCCCCCTCCCTATCGTTCATCGCTTCCGGTAGGTCCCCAGGGCTATACCCCGTATCCTCACAGAGCTGCTGCATATAGTTTCAAGCTGGCCGCCCTGCTTTTGCACAGCCATGTGAAGGGGTCAATAGGAGTACATTACTTATGAGGTTGTCTCTACTTCTCCAGCAGTGTCCTGCAAGTCTGGTTCGTTTAACTTGGATAGTTTTCAAACTAGCTCAAAAATAGTACAGGACTAGGTATGACAAGGTGAGAAATCTGATCCACTGGGAACTATGCAAGAGACTAAAATTTAACCATTCCAGGATGTGACACAAGGTCTGTTTTTTCTATGGATTTATGGGGAATTAGAAGAATTCTGTTTTGGGTGAAGGCGATGATTGTTAGTGTCAGTGAACTATTGGTTTCTAGTGGGATGATTATGAATTTTATATCTATCTCTTTTTCTTATTATTCCATGTACTGGTTGACTTCATTTGTCTGTGGAAAGCTGCAAGAGACTTAAGGACGGAAGGAAATAAAAGGAGATGAAATATGTTCGGGTCATTTTTGTTGAGTTGTGAGTTTGAAAATCTGTCGTGTGTCCAGTAGTCGTGTACAAAACAGGCTTCTGCTAATGGGAGACCCAGTGTGTCACAAAACCGTGACTCAGCAGACACGTGCTCTTCCCCTCTAGTAGCAGGAGAGGAGTATATCCTTCCAGTTGTCACTGCTTACTGAGAAAGAATTTCCCCTCGGTGTGAGAAAGTCCATCCCTCCAGGCATGTGGGGATTTCGCTTCTTATCAGTGGCTTCCAAAGAAAACTGTTACTTTTGAATGTATTTATTTTATCATTTTTTTATTTCTTTTTTTTTAAATCCCGGCAGAGTACAGCTGGTTTGAATTTAGTCTTTCTTTTCTTAGACAAGTTATCGTACCAAGGTTAAGAACCCAGACTGTCCTTCTATTTACTCATAAATGGAGGAAGAGAAAAAGGATGCTGTATTTCCTTTTTCTGTACTTCTAAAAGGTAGAAGAAAAGGTGGATTCATGCCTTTTCCAAGGGCATTTGCGTCATTGGAAATGCAAACAGTGTCGTCCGGAATCGGAGCTCAGTTCGTAAGGTCAATTTCCTCGACGATAACCGTGTAAAATTATTAGGGACTCCTGTGTTAAAAATAGAAACGTATCAGCAGCGAATCGACAAGGAGTTCTGATTGGCTGAAAGAACTCAAATGAAAACGCGATTAGGGCAGAGGGCGCAGGATAGAAAACAGGAAACGGATGCAAAGCGATAAGGGCTGACCCCGCGAGGAAGTACGTGTAAGAACTACAAAAAAAAAAACGTGGAAAATAATGTAAGGTCTGTCTCTTTCCTCATGACATTTTATTTCTCTTTATCTAGCTAATACGGTCGACTCAGTTTTCATACACTGTACTTCTCTATTCGACGACTACTTGTTGTAGCAAATTAACTTTCTTATTAGCGAACCATGCTGGGGCTTTTGTGCTTGTTACTTTTCTTATGGCGAGGTTACATATGAAATTTAAGACGTTGCGTTAGCCGTACGCCAAGGGTGATACAAATGTCTATGCGTAGTTGTAGTAATACGAACCTTTATTGGGACCGCTTTAGCAAAAACTTCTTTTCCTTGCATGTAATTTTACAATCGTCTATTTTGTGTGCAACGCTGCAACAGTACCGCCACGTGACTATATCTTGTGTAGCTTTCGTGGAAATAAATAAGAGGCATAATTTTTGGCGGGACACAAGATGTCCCCTTCATTTAGAATATTTTCACAGTTGGCAGATTTTATGTAACTATTGAATTGAGGATAAATACAGAAAATGTTTATAACCTTTGAATACAGAAATTCTCGATGCTTTGTCAAATAAAATTTAAACTGGTTTACTCGATTTTTGTCACATAAAAAACTCCACGTATAGTTGCACAAAAAATAATAATGTTTACATACGAGCAAAAATATCTTTCAGCCATATCTTTAAGTTAAAAGTCATACACAAAATTTTCCAATATGACAGGAAAATATTCTTTTCAAACCACGCTCAAATATTTGCTGCACCGAACAATATATGTATAATAGTTCTCTCGCGGATATATTCTAAAAATACCATTGTGAATTCACCAATTTTTGTTTGGTGTACACAACATCCGGGCGTTAACTTCCGTATAAGAGATTCCGCTATAAAAAAAAAAGAAAATATTGAGTGCTTAATTCCTGATTGGGTATTTTCTAGATACTAAAAGGAATTAGCTTTTAACAATATCACCACTTAAAAATAAGTTGAGTAAGATGGATTTCAAATCAATATTTTGTTCTTTTGATTCTGTTTTTTCAATCTCTCTCTCTCTCTCTCTCTCTCTCTCGCTCACACATATACACACTTGCACTGACACAATCTTTCTCTCTTTATATATATATATATATATATATATATAAATATATATATACATATATATATATATATATATATATATATGTATAGTCAAAAGAATATGCGATAGTGATGAGCTAAGTATATATGAACACTTATTGAGGGGGAAAACTCAACAAAAGACTCCACATTCGCAAGGGCATCATCATACCCTCTATACACACACGCGCGCATATATATATATATATATATATATATATATATATATATATATATATATATGTGCCTGTATGTATATATGCATGTATATGAATGTATTTATTTATGTATGTGTGTTTGTGTGGGTATGTATGTATTTATATATGTACGTTTATATAGAGTTATATATATATGTGCTTATGATTATTTATGTCTATGTATTTATGAATATATATACATATATATATATATATATATATATATGTGTGTGTGTGTGTGTGTGCGTGTGTGTGTATGTGTGTGTGTCTGAATATCTTTATACATATAAAGAGAAATATTTGTGTATGCGTATATTTACAATATATATATATATATATATATGTGTGTGTGTGTGTGTGTGTGTGTGTGTGTGTGTGTGTGTGTGTGTGCATATATATTTATACAAGCTCATTTGTACGAGTTTTAATGTTTATAGTTCATATATGGTTATATGTATGTGTGTATATAATTAGAGATGCAAGCATATGAATGTGTCGATATATATATATATATATATATATATATATATATATATATATATATATATACTTATATGTATGTGTGTATATAATTAGAAATGTTATATATATATATATATATATAATTCTGCGTATATATATATATATATATATATATATATATATATATATATATGCATGCGTATATATATATATATATATATATATATATATGTCTGCGTATATATATATATATATATATATATATGCATGCGTATATATATATATATATATATGTCTGCGTATGTATATATGTATATATGTATATATATATATATGCATGCGTATAATATATATATATATATATATATATATACGCATGCACATATATATTCATATATATATATATATACGCATGCATATATATATATATATACATATATATATATATATATATATATACATACGCAGACATATATATATATATATATATATATATGCATGCCAGTATATATATATATATATATATATATATATATATATATATATATATATATGCATGCCAGTATATATATATATATATATATATAGGCCAGTATATATATATATATATATATATATATATATATATAGGCCAGTATATAAATATATATATATATATATATAGATGTTTGTGTTTTTGTGTGTGTGTCTTTAGAGAGAGTATGTCACAGAGTGAGAGAGCGAGAGAGCGAAAGATATATATATATATATATATATATATATATATATATATATATATATATATATATAGTAGAGATAGAGATTTTTATATCATCTAAAATCTACTTCCGCTTTTCTGCTGAGCCTAAAAGCGTATTGTTGTCGACTGAAATTTACAAGATAACGGGAAAACTAAAGAAAATCTTTAAAAAAAAAGAAAAAACTTTCAAAAATATAAGTGAAAACGGTTAAAGCGAAGGAAATCTTATGATTATGAATTTTCCAATAGAGACTTTTATAATTTCCTTTAACGAAACACATCTACGCAGTTTTAAAAATATTTTTATCACTATTCTACAAATTGTCTTTTCTGTTGATGTAATTTTTTTTCATTTTTGTTATTTTATCTTAATCCAACATTTTTCCCTTAAAAAATTAAATGCTGAATTCTTCCTACATGAATAATGTTTTTTTTATATACATCCATATGTATCTCTGCAGAGGTAAATATATATTTTTAGAAAAGTATATCAAGATGGTTTGAAAAGTATTAAATTGAAAATCAGTTATATATTCTTATTGCAATGTTATGAATTATTAAAACTTATACATATTTATATATGCGTAAGTGGCGTGGGGAAATGTACGTGTAAATTCATCGAAATATTTATTACCATGTTTGTCATTGTTGTATATAATTTATATATTCTCCTCACCGGTTAGAGACAAACACACACATAATCTTTATAAAAATAAGATTAGAATTTTTAAGAAGAATTGGATATGACAAAACTTTAGCTTGGTTACGTTTATGAATATGCTGAGTTATATTCTGCGGTTTTGAAGAGATTTGCGGTCACTTATTCCGGGGCGATAATCCCCAAAGCATTAACAGAAAACCCAGTCTTTCGAAAGAAAAAATTACACTGAGAAAAACACTAAAAGCATGAATAAATGAACTTGCAAAAACATTACGTCACTACCAGGGATACAATTCCCTTTCTTATTTACATTATATTCTCCCAGATTTTATTTTTATTTAAATGCCAGTTATTACGAAAGTTGTATTCTTGTATTAATACTGTTGGTCTTATCTCTGTACTAATAACATACGATTATACATATAAAAACCAATTAGAGGTGAAACAGAGAAAGGTAGACACACCCAGAGAAAAGAAAAGAGAGGAGTGACCTCTATATAAACACATCATCATCATCATCATTATGTCGTGTCGCAAGCACGTATATCCCTAACCCTCTCTCGCCACTTTTCCCTATCGTTCATCGCCTCTGGCAGGTCTTCAGGGCTACATCCCATATCCTCACATAGCTGCTGTATGTATGTTCGAGCTGGTCGTCCTGCTTTTGCTCGGCCATATGTGGGGGTCCATAGGAGTACATTACTTATGAGCTCGTTTCTGCTTCTCCAGCAGTGTCCTGCGTGTCTATTTCGTCTAACTTGGATAGTTTTCGTGATGGGAGGCAGGTGGCCGTATAGTTGGTGCCTTGTGGGGTGTTGCCGCCAGGATTTATTCAATATTGCTCGCAACATTCTTGTGTAATTGCCGTCTAGCTTTTTCTCCAGCCGTTTTGTTAGCGTCCAAGTAGTGCATCCATACAGCAGTATCGACACGACCGCTGCTTGGAAGAAACTGCGTTTCATTTTATCGGTCAGGTTTAAGTTCCATATGATCGATAGCTCATCGATAGCTGTCCATGCCTTCGTTAGCCACGTGTTGATGTATTTTTCGGTTGATGAGACACTGCTTCCTAGGTAGGTGAATTTGTCTAACAGTTTCAAAGAGGTTCCCTCTAGTGTGGAAATGTCGCCTGCTTGATTAAAGCAAATATATTAAGTTTTGTGTGCGTTGACATGGAGGTCAATGCCTGCGGCGGCTCGTTAACCAACTGAAAACCATTCAAACTTCAAACACGAGTGAGTTCAAGTCTCATTGAGTAGCCCATTCACAAAGCCCGGTGTCATATATGTTCTCTGACGAAAGCACCAAGCTGGAAATTTACACGTAGGTAAGAACGAAATGAATAAATACATCTAAAAAAATACAAACCTTTTCGTGCACCAATTCTTTTTAAAATGTTTCTTTCTGTCTTTGGACCCACAACGAAAAACTTTTGAACGTCCGTAGTGTATTCAATAAGTTTACAGACTTTTTTGTACAGGCATTTAAAATTGTCATAGACTCTTAAAAATTCAATATGTTATTGCTATATATCTTATGAGATGACTGACCAAATCTTATGATTTCAGGTTCAAATGAACAGCTACAGCAGGAATTGGAATGCACCCTACTAAAGCCTGATTGTCACAGCTGGTAAATTTCAAAAATGCCATCTGGATTTACAAGAACGATATGCAATAAATTTCTGTTTTAAACTTGAAAAAAAAATGCCATGCGCTGAAAGCTGGATCTACTGTTATGACACATAAACCAAGAGACAGAGTTCCCAGTGGAAGCATGCTAGCTGTCCCAGACCAAAGAAGGCCAGACAGAGCAAATCCACCCACAAACTTTTGATGATCCCCTTTTTTGACAGCACTGGCAGGATCTACATGCACTGGGTTTCCCCTGGACAGACAGTCAACAAGGAATACTATGTTGGGGTTCTAAGGGAGTTCAGGAAGAGATTCCGTCGGAAGAGGCCAGCACTCTTTAAATCGGGTCAGTCCTCAACTCCATTCTTGTCACAGACTATTTGACCAACATGGGCATCAAGACAGTTCCTCACCCTCCTTATTGTCCAGACCTTGCTCCCTGTGACTTTTGATTATTCCCTAAGCTCAGAGGCTGTTGTTATGAGACAATTGAGGAGATGAAAGAGGCTGTGACGAAGGTCATTGACATGCTCACACAAGAGGACTTCCATGGGGCCCTCCGGAACTTGTTGGAACAGTACAATAAGTGCATTGCAGCCGGAGGAGATTACTTCGAATGGGAATAGAGTTTTATGCGTGTACTATCAATAAAAGTGCCTATAAGAAAAAAGTCTGTAAACTTATTTAATGATCCTCGTATATATATATATATATATATATATATATTCACAAGCAAATACCAGTTTCCACTGTGAACGAGAAGGCTCATTTGCTTATTGATCTTAAAAATATGATCTTACCAAATAATTGCCTGGTATTTTTAATTTCTAATTGTTCAGGTTCATTTCAATAAGCATGAGAGAAAACCCGGCCAGTAAATCTGAAAAGAAATCATAAACAAAAAGAAATAATTGTAATTTTATTCTTTATTGTCTAATTTTGTGAAATAGTTAAACAATGAAAATTTAACAAAGAATGCCGAGAGTGGTGAAAAGAGCTAGCGTCCAAACTCTTGTATCATTTGATTTTACTCCCTTTCTTTCAAATAAATTTAACGCGATGATTTAATCTTAAATAATATTAAATGCTATTTTTCATTCAATTATTCAATTTATATTTTGCTCTGTCCAATATAATTGTTTTCAAATACATACAATCCGTAAACAGGAATTTATATAGAAATCAATTAAAATAAAATAAAAATATTGGAATATTTCATATGGGTTCTTATTTCGTTTTTAGTCTTTCCGATTTAGTATAATATTTTATTACATTAAAACTTAAATACTGGCGGCAGGAAGCGTATATTTTTGCAAGTTCATGTAATCATCCTTTCAATGTTTTTCTTAAAGATTTTTTTTTCGAAAGATTCGGTTTTCTGTTGATGCTCTTTCCGGTGGGGATATAATTGTTAAGAATCATCTTCATGTTTTTAACATTTTTTAAAAGATGGGATTAGGTTTCGTGTTGCCTTGATCTGTACATGTTAACTTTAACATAAAAAGTAGAAGTTTTGTCCAAATCTACAAGAAACACCAAAGTGAAAGTACATTCACCAGATGGAGACACAGCATACTTCAACATTGTAGCAGGAGTACTACAAGGGGACACGCTAGCCCCATACCTCTTTATCATCTGTCAAGATGACGTGCTTAGAACATCAATTGATAAAATCAGAGAAAATAGCTTCGAGCTGACAAAGAAAAGTAGCAGAAGGCACCCCGCAAAAACAATTACCGACGCCGACTACGTCGATGACATAGCGATACTGGCAAATACACCCAACCAAGCCGGAACACTACTGCATAGTTTGGAACGACCCGCCGCAGGCATTGGCCGCTATGTCAATGTACACAAAATGGAATATATGTGCTATAATCAAACAGGCGACATTTCCACACTAGATGGAACCCGTCTGAAACTGGTAGACAAATTCACCTACCTAGGAAGTAGCGTATCATCAACAGAAAAGGACATCGACACGCGACTAACGAAGGCATGGACAGCTATCGATAAGCTATCGATCATATGGAAATCAGACCTGACCGATAAAATGAAACGCAATATCTTCCAAGCAGCGGCCGTGTCGATACTGCTGTATGGATGCACTACTTGGACGCTAACTAAACGGCTGGAGAAGAAGCTAGACGGCAATTACACAAGAATGTTGTGAGCAATAGTGAACAAGTCCTGGCGGCAACACCCCACAAGGCACCAACTATACTGCCACCTGCCTCCCATCACGAAAACTATCCAAGTTAGACGAACCAGACATGCAGGTCACTGCTGGAGAAGCAGAAACGAGCTCATAAGTGATGTACTCCTATGGACCCCCACATATGGCCGGGCAAAAGCAGGACGACCAGCTCGAACATACATCCAGCAGCTATGTGAGGATACGGGATGTAGCCCTGAAGACCTGCCAGAGGCGATGAACGATAGGGAGAAGTGGCGAGAGAGGGTCAGTGATATCCGTGCCTGTGGCACGACATGATGATGACAAGGGAGTTTGTTGTTTAATGGTATATCAATCTTCTTGAGATATTTAATGCCAGATTCATCCTTCTAGAAGACCAGTAGTGATACTATTTAACCCATAGCTGGGAGGGTAAGGGGTTTCATCCCTTTCTCCAGGGTATTTGCCCGAAAGTGAATATAATAGCGGTAGTGGAATGCGAACTTGCTAACTACGATTCTGCAGTCCAGCGGTTTAACCATTACACCACGAGGTCACTCCCGGCTACAGATTTTGGTTCGGAGATATGTAAATTTGAACAGTTATTACATCGTCGTGTCCCGCATCTATAGGACACTCCTATAATTTAATTTGGGAGGTATGCCACTTGTTCCCTCAAAGATTGCGGACGCTCAATGTTCAGTCTCAGGAAACCATTGGCCAGGAGGACCACGTGATAATCTTACAACTACGTCGGCGCGCGAAAATTCAAGTCCTGCGTCTTGAGCCACTGATAAGACGATTTTTTCTATAAATGCGCTGTCTTAAAACACATTCGACCTCTTTTACGAATTTTCCTCGTAGCGGCAACACTCTCCTTTTGACGAAATTCCTTCGTAGCGGCAACACCTTCTCTTTGACCAAATTCCTCCGTATCAGCAACACCATGCCTCGCAGACATTCATATACAAGAACTATGAGACGCTTTCCCGTCTCTAAAAAACTACCGGTTTCTAATCATTGAAAAAGGACATTTTAATTTTACAATTCTTTTTGTAGTTTAGTTGTGTTACACACACACACACACACACACACACACACACACACACACACACACACACACACGAGCTCACACATATATACACACTATCAGTATGTTAGTAGAGTTAGTTATGTTTTCATGTATTAATGTAAGTTTTGATATTATAGAATATAAATTTGTTTTTGTTCGTTCGCCTTGTTTTTAGATGTTCATTTTGTCCACACCGTTTTACAACCATTATCTATTCCGCTTCTTTTTCGTTCACTACCCCCACACATCCAACTAACTCTTTTTCACGTTTTCTTTTCTAGTTCTAACTCGTGCTTCCTGGCGGCGTCTGTCCTCACCGCTTCGCATCCAACCAAAGGTTTTCTATCTTGCGCGCACTGTCCTAACAGTGTTTTCATTAGAGTTCTTTCAGCCAATCAGAACTCCTTGTCGATTCGCTGCTGATACGTTTCTATTTTCAACCCTGGCGTCCCTAATTACTTTACACGGTTATCATCGTGGAAATTGACCTTAAGAGTGCCAATTCCGGACGACACTGTTGAATAAGAATTATGTACAGAAGACCATTTTTAGAACAAAAAAATTATTTTAAAAATCTGACAAAAATCATGATATTAAATTTTTATTAAATTATCACAACTTTTTTCTTGGTAAATGAAATTATTAGCAGAAATGGTAAAATTGATAAAAAAATAAAAAACATTTTGAAAATATTGATCGAACCACACTCTTTCTTTATTTTTATAAGTTTTCTTTTAGAACCTTAATTTATTTCAATAAAATTCCTTATAATGTTCTTATATAATAGAAAATATCTTAGGCACGGAGAATTTTTTTCTTTTTTACTTTAACAAAAGGCATATGTTTTCTTCATCTTCTTAAACTAATTTCTCTTGCTTTTAGTTGAAATATAAAAAAAAATAACTGATTACCTTTTTGGCTGTGTTAAGAATATACCGATTGTATCCACTACAGAGTGTTATGACCAATTCCGCTGAAAAAAGCGAGTATTTAGGGTATGATATTATACTACACTTGATTGTGGGGCTCCAGTTCCAGAGCTCTAAGGCTTGTTGAGTACCCCTTCATTGCTATTGCTCCTGTGTTCACTATGAACCGGAATGGTAGTACATCTTTAGGTTCAATCAATGGATCAGATAGATCTGTTTCAACTTTTTTTGTATTCGATAGGACCGTGTGCAAAATAAAAAAATCGCTTTAAAAAAACAACACAAAAATGTAAATATTACCATTCAATGAATCTGGTTTTATACCTTGTAGGCATAAAATGACTTTAGACGGGTTGAGATTCTATTAAAATCAATCAATGCGGGCGCCTCAAGTGGCATAATGGTTACCAAACTAGACTAGCCAACTATTACAAATGAGTTCAAGTCTTATTGGGTGCCCCATTCATGCGGGGTAATAACATTACAACCATGAAGCGCCTCGAGTGGTGTCAATGGCTAGCAAGCTAAACTAGCCAACTATTACGAAGGAGTTCAAGTTTCATTTGGTGAACCATTCATGTGTGCCACATCCTAACAAAAAGTTTTGTTAATTACAACTCTAAATAACTTTGAAGAGAGTCTGTCAAGATGTACGCTTTATGCGTTGTGTAAACGAACATTTAATGTTATAACATTTATATTTTCAATTCATGTTGCTACAAAAACTGTTCCTCATTCTAGTTTAAAAGTACATACTGCATTTACGATTTACATTACATAAAAATAAATGATTTAATCTTCTTTGCATTAAATTACACAGTGGCCTAGCTTAATATAGAATGAGTTTTAAAGCCGATGCTTCATTTTTTGTTGGGAGATCCACCATCCAGCAGTGCGGAATCTGAATACTTTTTCGACGAAAATATAAACGGTACAAACGATCACTCTAAAACAAGTTTCACGGTCAGAAAGAATTTTTTAAATATTTTACGACTATTCCATTTTGGTTAAAACGTGAAATAAAATTTTAAAATAGATGTGTAAAGTTTTCTTCAGATTTTAAAATGTTATGTCAAAAATCAGTATACAAGGATGTTTCATGCGATAAACATTTTTCCTAACAAGGAAATCAGCACACATTTGTATACAAAATATATATTCCTACTGACATATTAAACCCACCGAATCAATTCCTTTGATGAGTAACGAGAAAAGTGAATAACCATCAGGGAATTGGCAAGTCTATCCTGAAAATAGGTAAAGCCATTGGTGATTCAAGATCTATATCTTCTCACTTAAATTTTCAAATCCTTGTTTAGCTGTGGCACAAGGCTGGAAGGATGAGGCACCCATTACGAATCAAACTAATAATCCTCTGCTTATCTAGCCCTTTAATCATTACACCACTTGAGGTTTTCTTGTCTTCATAATTATATTGAACTTAGAATTTTTTTTTAAATATCTACAAACCATGACCGATTGCTTCGCCCGGAAAATTATAATTTTCATTTTAAATATGAAAATTATGGTTCCTTGATGCCTGTGAAATTAGTTGGTTTTGGATATTTGCGTGATGAAATTCTGGGTGAAAAAAGTTAAGTCAGTCCAAGTGAATTCGATTTTGACTGTGTCCACAATTTACTGACGTTAATGAGTGACCAAAATTGGCAGATTTTTTCATATCCCTGGTCATCCTATCCCAACGAGGATTTGGGGACTTTACGCCCTCTTAATTTTCTTAAACTATAGCTGTACACACACAGTGTCTTATTTATTATTCATTTTTTTTTAATTATTTTCAAATTCTGTCCGATTTTTTTAACAAAAGGATCTGAATCAATAGTTGAGGTATTTAAAGTACATAAAAATAGAAATGCAGCATGATGCCTAAAAATAGGAATTCGGGTTTTCACTATTCAATATCTAATTTAATTAGTGACTATAACGTCACGTGCAGTAATGGTTATCGTCGTAGGAAATGGACACAGCGACGGGAGTTCAAATCCTGGACGAGACTGATTGCATTTCACATAGCACTTATACCCTTTGGAAAGGTATGAATCCAATTTTTCTCCTTTCAGCTATGGGTAAATAGTAGGGCAGACTAGGTTCTTCAGCCTTGGTAAGGCAACTAGTCTAGGAGAAGGAAAACTCTGAATTCAAACGTGTTAAACTCCGCTTAAAAATTGACCTTGTTTCATATCCTGCCCGAGTAGAGGGGTTGGGTAAATATAATAACGTCTCATTTATTCTCAAAATCTTTTGCACTGTAGTCACAGAAACACACCAATTACTGTATTCTGATATGTATACATAGTGTGACGGAAAGAGGAACTTTTATTTACGCAAAACATCTAATAAAAGGCGAATGAATAAAAATTAAAACAACAAAAAATAAAGTGATTGATAATACACATCCATTTTCTTATTGATTAATATGGCAACAAAAAATCTGACCGACCAAAAATTGTTTAAAGTGGAGGAAAAAAACACGCTCAGATCACTGATCTAATACCGTGAAGGAATAAAGAACGAAATAAGGCCAATGCATTGTGTTAAATCATTTTTTCAACCAAAACTTATTCTATTTCCAGGACAAAATTAATAGTTTTAAATTCGATAATAAAAAGAATCTATATACAAGCGAATTAGATTATTCCATATGTTTATTCAGTTTATATTTCATATTTGAAGTAAATACCACTAAACCGGTTCCCGCTAGACCACCAAAGTTTAGCAGCGATTAACCTGTTCAAAAGTTAGACGGGAGATCACTTAACACAAGTAAGCAAGCTGAAACCTCTGTGCCATATCTAAGTAAAGCTTTTTAAATAACACATTTTAAAAGTGAACATTCTGACGACTTAACTTTAAAGACTAAAAAGTATTTTACTTTTAGCTCTTTAACTCAAGTTATGAACTTATGGAATTTGATCTAAAGCAAAGATTGCCTTTCGATTTCTGGATCTTGTGACAACCACATCGTACTACAACGTTAAAGAAATTGAAAGATCTTTTGCTAGGATAACAGAAAATATTTTACAAGGAAAACTGTGAGTATTGCTTTAAATTAAATTAACTTGTTGAGCCATAAAGAAAGAAAATACTTATAATTGAATTTGTTTCAACAGGTTTTCTTTTAAAAGTTGCCATTGTAGAATATAAGTTTTGTTGCAAGTTCTAGCTGTTTGGTTTTCATGCCCAAAAGAGATACAGAAGATTATTTTAAATATATTTTATTGACAATTTTCAGATTGTTACATACATTTAGCCGTATTACTTCATAACAGAACAAAGAAAATTGAGTCGATTACTTTATTTAAACTTTTAAGCCCTCTGAACTGAATCTCCAAACAAAAATTAAGACCTAAATATTTCTATTGTGTTTTCGGTATTCCTCTATATTGTATGACTGCAAAGTTTGAAATGTATTTGGCTTATGCTATAACTAATTATTTACCCCTCAACTCAACATAAAGAGTTTTGACATGATTTTTTTTTCGGTTGTTTTCATGTTTAATGCGCAGTAGAGTATGAACACAAAGTCAGAAATTTTAGGGTTTTAAAGTTTTTCGAAAATTTTGCATTACAAGTGACATGAATAAAAATGGCAATAGCATTCATTTTATATTAAAATCAAAAACCTTGTGACGAAAACTATCACTTGTCGTGGATGTCATCAATACCAATTTCGTTAAAACGTTTAGGTTTAATAAAAATGTAATGAATTAGATGAAAAGTTTTTTTTTTCTTCTCTAAATTCAAGTACTTAAAATTTGCGAGAAAAATAAACCATACAGATTCATAACTCGAAATTAAAAAAGAAAGTAGAAAGGAATTGATATGAGAGCACTTTAAATATATACTTATGACAGCAATTTAGCTATTATCTTTTTTTACAAGATGATAGCGTAAATCTACGTGAAAAGAAAAAAAATTCCTGATATTTCAAGTTTTATACTTTTTTTCATGTCATCCAAAATTATTTTAGAGTACATCATAATCGAAAAGTGCACGCTCGTCTCAAAGTGACCAAAATAGTACACTTATTATGAACGTAGGATGAGCTAATTCTTTTATCTCCAAAGTAAATATTTTCTGTCAAGGATTTAAAAAAAAATACAATTTTGTATTAAAAAATGTTTCATTTTATTTTGATAAATAAAGTTTAAGAGGAGCAGTTTTATTCCTTCTCAAATCGGTATGGAATTTCTCTTTTGTGATCAACATTAGCGGTCTTGTAGCGTTCTCCTTAATCTCGCCCACTTGTGAATCTGTTTAAGTCGAGATTTTTGACAATCGAAAAGTCCACAAATATAAATCTGGAGGATGGTATACTTTTTAAAAGAGTCCTGCATGATCTATAAAGAATGGATCATCATATTCAAATATTTTCTGGTAAGACCTCGAATTCCCGAGATCCAATTTCTTCTCTTCCAATCGCTGATTTTCTTTAACTGTTAACATTTTCAGCTGTTCTCTTTGCTAAGAGTCTTTGAATATGCGAACTGATTTAAATGAATTCTCTTCTTAGTTTGATGCGTCGGTTAAAAATTTTTTATCTATTTATTTAGGCTTTACTTATTGAATTATTCTCAAAGACCTCAATCGTTTGAACAGTTTCCACGGGATAAATGTTTAGATTGAAAGAAGAACGTGGCGTTAGAAAAAACAATTAGGTTCACTTCATAATATCTTTCAGCTGACTGGGTATCACTACGAGGGTAGTGTTCATGTATGCACTGTAAGGTCCATTTTATTGAATAAATTGCACAAAAGTCAAATAACCTGCCCATGAAACAATGTCTACATGGTTTCTTTGTAGACCTGATATTTGGTGAGCGCTGCACGTACTCGCGGGTATGGCACATGCCTTTTTTAATTGTTGGAGCCAGGTGCAGGACCGTAGCCCATACACGCCCGGCTGTTCCAAAAATGCCTTGACTCTCGTCGGCGTTCTTCTAAAAGGGGCACCTCCGGCACCAGGCGATAAACCTAGCTCCTCCTGAGAGGGATAGAGTCTGGGGAGAGGGCCCCTTGGGGTTCAAGGAGTGCTGGTGTCAGTGCATATGACATTAATGCCCGATGATGAAGACAATAGTCCGAAAAACCTTAATGATAAAAAATGGCACCTAATATTTTGTTTTAACATGGTCATAACTTGATGGTTTTATTAACTTTAAGTACCATGTAAAATTTAAGGCCATTGGTCTCTCATTTTAACATCTCCCATGATGACATTGATACTTCTATTTATGAAATATTCTTCTTACATTTAATGTTTATCATCTCTACATCGAGGATTTGGACAAATATAACAAATTTATCAATCAGTTGAAAACTGAACAGGAAATTGCTTTATTCTTTCAGTTTGAGCGTTTTAAATGTATTGCCCAAATAAACACTTTGTCCGGTGTCATTTTAGTAAAATATAAATAGTACACAACATCAAAATAAATGAATTGTGCATATTTTTCTGCTTTTCAAGTTTAATCTTTAAGTATTCTCAATAAGTTTGCTAATGCCTATTGTAAACTGCAAAAGAATGTGATATTTTGCAGAATGTAGAATCAATTAACAAATTGAAAATGTCCCAAATTGTGAAAAGTGTTAGACGAAACTAGGGAAACGAAATGCGAACACGAAAGCAAAGAAACAATAAAAGTTAATAAAAGTTGTAAACGATTGCCAATTTGACGCAAATGAAAACAACGATAAGAAAAAATAAATGAAGAAAAAAATCAGTAAATCCTGATAAAGACAGATTTGATTAAAATCAAAAAGGTAAAAGAGAAAATATGAATAATAAAAGAATACAGACAACATAAATCATTTAATGACGAAGTACAGAACAAAGCAAAAGAGGAAATATTGCCAACAAAATTTAAAAAAAAAACAAACAGCTATCAGTTTCGGAAGTAAAAATGGTAGTCGAAAACTTAGAAAGCAGTGAATAATGAAAACGTGTTCAGAAAAAGTAAAAATAGATTTTTAAAAAAGTTACAAAATCTAACAAAGTAGCGAGGATGGTAATAACTAGTATGAGAGTAGCAGACGATAATTTCAGTTTTCAATTGCGAACAAGACAAAAAGAGTTATTGTAATTGTCTCTAAGCGAAGATACAAACGTGATATACATTTAGCTTAACTTAAAATCATTTTAAAATAATTACTCAGTAGGAATGAATGGTACTTTTCTTCAGAGCCAATCTATCAAACTAATTTTCAACTAATGTAATCGAGGATGGAGGGAACGGAAATGTTCACAATAAAAAAAAAAGTAGAAAAGGGTAGTAAATTTTACAAAAGGAAATCTAATTAAGATAAAGTGATAGCTCTACTGTAAAACAAACCGACATTACGAAACTAATTTTTAACTAAAATATGCTTTTTACATTCAAACCAATATACATATATATCGCTTAAAATGTGGTTAGAAATTTTCAGCTAAAGGACAATTATTTTCTAAATAATCAAAATCACTGCTTATGCGTTTCTGACAGTTTATGAACAGCGGAGTAAAGTAGGAGGCATTGCTTTTAGAGAGATATATGTAAGCATTTTTTAAAAATTTGTTAAATTTAACGACCACTGGTAGATACAGTGAAAAATAATGTATTATTATTATTATTATCATAAAATCTTACTCCTTCTCAAAACGTATTATTTGTGGATCTCTACTGTAGTTTCCGTGGAACTACATAACACTATGCTTTCAGAGAAAACGCACGTCTTTATAGGCACACATCTGTTAGTGTGTGTATGTAATATATATATATATATATATATATTTAACAATTCTGTTTATTTCTGAAATTAGTCTATCTCCCCGAATACATTTATCTTTTTAGTTAATTTTCTAGCCACCTCGGTCTCTTTATTCCCATACCGGCCCCGTCTCTTTCTCTCGCTTAACTCATTCAACTTCTTATACACTTATTGAACGTTTTGCTATTAATTTTTTTTTACACTGGTTTACAACACTTTATGCATACCTCGGTTTATCCGATAAAATATTATATATCCCCTCCTTATATATTTAAGCAAAGAAAAAAAAAATGCTGAAATACCTGTTTCCGCCAGATAATAGGTACCCACAAAAATTCCAACTGGTTATTAATCGATTTGATGATTTTAAAACTAATTTTGTCCAGCGATAATTTAACGTAAGTGTTTTCTATTTACATCTTTAATAATTTCCTAAACCTAATTTGTAAATTATAATGTGAATAATTGGTTTAGAAAGACAATTTCTTAATCTATTTAACTTTAATTTTAGGGATTTCTATGTTATCAGTTAATCTTACAGCAAATTAACTTCCTGTTGATTGATTTTAGGAATATCTAATTGAGTGCTCCAGTTTTCTATTTATAGAAACAATTGTAAAACACGTTTCTCTTCATTCAGTAATATATAATAAATTCGGTGTATATCAATGTGAAACCTTTCCTTGAGCTGACAGCAGAAGACATTACCCTCCACGGGAACACAAACAAAACAGTAAAGGTGTTTTAACCGAAAAGGATCCATCTACACACAAAGTGGCGGTCGCCTGAAATTAGTAGAAAAGTTCATCAACTGAAAATGATGGTAATATACTCCTAGAGACGGCGTGGGCAGCTATCAATAAGTTATCGATCGTATGGAAAGTCTTATCTATCCGATAAAACAGAATTTCTTCCATACTGTGGCTGTGTCAATTCTACTGTGTTGATGTAATTTATAAACACTTGATGGGAACTACACAAGATTGCTACCGGCTATTTTGAACTAATCCAGGAAGCAGCACCCCACAAAACAGCAACAATTGTACGACCACATGCCTGCCATCTAAAATTTTATCCAAGTAAGACAGACAAGAGAGCTGGAGAAACAAGGACGAAATCATTAGTGATGATCTTAGATGGACCCGTACACACGGAGGTGCCAGTTTTAGCTGACCGGCAAGAACTTATTGACATCAACTTTGTGTGGACGTATGATGTATTTTGGAAGGCCTATAGGTACCGATGGACAATGGGGACGAATGGAAAGTCAGGGAAATCCGTGCAAGCAGTGCGACTTGATGATAATTTGTATGTTCACACAGACATGTAAACCAATACATAGATATAAAGTTATACTTATATAAATGCATTCAATGTATGTTCCTCTGAAGCTGCATTTACTAAATAAGAAATGAATAAAATCTTAATGTCATTCTAATGAGTCCCTTTTGTATTCAACAAAAATCTTACTTCCTCTCAAAACGTATCATTTGTGTATCTCTACTGTAGTTTCAGTGGAACTACATAACGCTATGCTTTCAGAGAAAACGCGCCTCCACGCACATCTGTGAGCGTGTGTATGTAATATATATCTATATATATATATATATAATCTTTAACAATTCAGTTGATTTCTGAAATTAGTCTATCTCCCCGAATACATTTATCTTTTTAGCTAATTTTCTAGACACCTTGGTCTCTTTATTGATATACCTGCCCCACCCCTTTCTCTCGTTTAACTCATTCTATCTTCTAATATATTTATCGAAGGATTTTATCGTTGATCGAAGTATCTTTTGAAACTTCCATATTTGTCATGGCTTTGCCACCATATTATGCGTACCTTTGCTACACAGCTTATAAGTAAAATAATTGAGTAAACTGGACGCCTTAACTTTGGTATGGTAACTGGTCTAACCAGCTTTATTCTGTTTCAATACTAAACATTTTGTATCATGTCTTTCATGGAGGAATTGGTAGAATACACATCCTTTTGTTGAATTTTTAGTTTAGGAAAAATCGTACAGACGAAAGTCTTGAAAATCAAAAGCATAATGTACTTCCTCAACAATTTGAGCCTCAAAAAACTTTAAGTCTAGTCAGCTATTGCAGTCAAATACACTGACTGCATCACTGTAGAGGGGGTAGACCTCCCCCCAAAAAGTATGCTAGATATGGCACTCAACAATCTTATAAGGCTCCAGTCCTGGAGCTTTGGGGTATGTGGGAGTACCTCTTCATTGCCATCCCCCCGAACCACTTTGGCCCTGAGTGGTATCTTCTGAAAGGGTCCAATCTATGGGTTAAATAGAACTATTTGACATTTAAACTAAGTGCAAACAAATGCCCTGTTAAATTGATTTGTTTGAAATAAAACTGCTTGGTCAATTAACAGTATGTAAACAAATGACTAACGTTTAATTGAATTGTTAGAGATATATAGCTATACCTGGAACTATTTAACTGTGTATAAATGGATGAATAGAGTTCAATAGAATAATTAGCGTTATAAAGCTATCCTTCAAACCAATTCACTGTGTAAAAAAAAATTAATATTAAACAGAATCATTAGTATTAGATAGTAATAATTAAAACCATTTAACCGTGTAGAAACAGTAGCAATTCTTGTGTGCAAACAAATTTGTTCGTAATCATTTAAGAATGAAATTACCTACAAACTATTTTACTGAGAAATCCTATGTATATCCATTTAAATATACGCAAACAAATCAGTGATGTTAATTTCTTTTGTTTCATAGCATTACTTGAAACCATTTAACTTTGCGCAAACCTATAACTGATAATCAACAGAATGATTCGTATTTGACTGAAATATTTGAAACCATTTGACTATGAACAAAAAATGAGCTTAGGCTCGTTTTAAAACGTTATCAACAATGTTGTGATTACAAATCAAATATATTTTACATATATGTGTATGAACAGGAATTGGCATTAAATAACCGACGATATTTGATATGCCATAAATCCCAACCAAACCACTCAAGAAACTTTACCCAAAGTGTCTAAAATGGCCTCTGGTTTCGGTTTTTAATGGCATATGAAAGGTTACTTAATGCCGAATCCATTCTCCTAGAAGAATAGTAGTGGTACTATTTAACCCATAGCTAAGGGGGTTCATACCTTTCCCTAGGGTATTTGCCTGAAACTGAACATAATAGCGCGACTGGAGTACGAACTCGCTTACTACGATTCTGCAGTCCAGCGCTTTAACCACGAGGACACCCTCCCCAAATTTCTTTATTTAAATTGGCACCAAATCGTATATAAAACAGCTTAGAAATTCACACGTAATTTTACCTATCAGCTGTGCACATGCCTTCATTTAGATTTATTTTTTTGAATTAACCTACAGTTTTTCCTTGCTGCATTCTGATCACACCTCGCATGTAAATATGTTTACGATTTCAGGTGTAAACAATTACGCTGAAATTTTCATCAAATTTATAAACACACTGAAGAGCATTTCGGAACTTACTCTAGATGGAAAAGGGAATCTCTAATTCAGCTGTTTCTTTCTCTATATTACTTCAATATCTGTCACTTCTTTTCTATATTTTATAATATGTGTATGTATGTGTGTGCGTGTATATATATATATATATATATATATATATATATATATATATATATATATATATGTGTGTGTGTGTTTGTGAGTGTGTATTTGCTTTATAACGTATGTTTGTTTTTATGTGTGTTCGAGTGTATATATATATATATATATATATATATATATATATATACCCTTTTTTAACACCAAATCTCATGTCAATTTATCTTCTCATTCTTTGCTCTATGGTATGCAAGTATTTTTTCCTTAACCATTATCACAACATGTGGGATAACATCGGCATTTAAGGCCATCGTCACACGTAAACGGAAATCCTAAAAACGTTTTTTGTGTACTCATTGATTTAAGTTGACGTTTTCAAGCCCTTAGCATTAAAAAAAAAATATCTTTCGATTCTAATGTTTTGTGAACGCTTTGCAAGAGTAATCATAGCTGAAATTAATTGAATTCTTTCCGAATGAATGTCTTTTGTTAGATTTTATATAAAAAAAAAAAAACACGTTGCAATTGAATTTTTTACTTACTCGCAATTATTCCCTACTGGCTAAAACACGAAACTGCATTTGATGGTGAGGCGCCAATTCTGAAGCTCTGGAGAGTGTTGAGTACGTCATCATCGCCATTATTCCATTCTCCACTGTGAATCGGAAGGGTAGTGTCTTTTACGATCAAATGGATAGGTTTTAAAATTATTTGTGTAAGAGATAAATAAATTCATATTTGTGTGCAAAAAAAAAAAAAAAAAAACTCTGAAAATCTCCAAGAAAGGTAAATATAAAAGTAAAAAATATACGCAGTTTCCTAACCTCTAAGCATAAAGGAATTCCAGACTGGTTGACATGCCGTTAAAATGAATAATTTTTGCTATTAACAGGCAATACAACACTCTTTACAAATGCAGTTATTATTGGAGAGAGATAAATCTAGACCCTGGAATAAAAAACGGAATTACATATTGCAACAATCAAAATAAATGTGCCAAAAATACCTGAGCTTTTCATCGAAAATTACCTGTTGGTTATGATATATTAAAATGCTCGATTTCTACATTTGGTCTTTGTTTCATATACGCTGTCATTTTATATAGTTCAATATGTAAGTGTTGCAGAGCTTCTGAAATCCCATTTTTGGTGGGTAAAAACGTAAATGTGATTAATCAGTTTTGATGAAAATAAAGTATTTTTTATTGCTTATTAAGCTCATTTGAATCTTTCTGTAGTAGAAAATAGCACTGCAGAAACTTGTGCAATTTTGGACTCGCATTCAGATATGTATAAATTCTGTTAGTAAATTTAGTCATTTGATTTCGGTTGATGATAATATTATTTCCCCCAATATGTTCTTATTATTTGAAAAAATTGAAATCAAACTTTTTTCGGATTGACTTGTCATATCTGCTTTATTCTTCATAGGATAATCCGGTGTTTTCCTTATAAGGTTTCCAAGTTAAAGTCTGCTACTATCTTAGACTTTTTGAAAATCTGGGGTTGGTTTGTTTCAATCCCCGTATTCGTTTGGATTTTTTTTTTGTCCCATAACAACAAACTTTTGTTACATTGTTAGCCTTCATTTTTCATTTTGTAAATATGACTAATTGTTGTTAGCTGACCTTGCTTAGTGACTTTTAGTTTTCTATCTATCATATATATACACGTGTGTTTGCGTGTGCATTGAGTTAGTGGTCGCATAAATTAAACAAAAATGAATGTAACAAGGATATCTCATTTTATGTGATATATTTATCAACATAGAATTAAAATGTCTTGAAATACAACAGATTAAATTTATTCAATGCAATCGTCATTAGCTTAAACTACGGCCTCCTGACTACTTCGGAATCTCCTGCAAGTATTTCTAAGGTCTCTTTGTTTAAATTTGTAAAGGCTGTCGTTATGATTGCCTTTAGTTGATCTTTGGTGTTTTGTTTTGTTTCTCTCTCTCTCTCTCTCTCTCTCTCTCTCTCTCTCTCTCTCTCTCAACTGTGCCCTACTCGAATTAAAGGGTTCAAATCTGGGGAAATAGATAGCCAGATGTTGGGGTGATGTGGTCACAGAAATCTTTTCACAGTCAGGGCTGGTTTCTCCTGCTTAAGTAACTCCAAACAGCATGATGTGGACTAAGTAATCACTCACCGAACTCCAGTACAGCATACCGTTTCCAAATTTCTGAAAGAGTGAATTGATTCATGGTGCCATTCTCTTCACAGACAGTGCCTACGTGTCTCTTGTTTTACAGCACAGTAGACAAAACTTGAAACAAAGTGCGAGCGGAAAATTACAAATTTACAAGGACAAAAATGGATACATCCCACCCTATGGGTTATGCAGGTTGTGTTTAGAAGAAAAATATATGCTTTCAAGACTATAATTGAGAACTTAATTAAAGATCATTTGATTGTAAGATGCTACCGTGGTAGTAAGTATTTTCTTTGGAATTTGCTCGGCCATGTGAAGGGATCCATAGGAGTACAGCACTTATGAGCTCGTCCCTACTTCTCCAGTAGTGTCCTGCATGTCTGATTTTTCTAATTTGGATAGTTTTCGTGATTGGTGGTTGTTGGCTGTACAGCTGCTGCTTTGTGGGGTGCTGCTTCCTTAACCTGTTCAATATTGCCCGCAGCATTCTTGTGTAGCTGCTGTCAAGCCTATTCTCCAGCCGCTTAGTTAGCGTCCACGTAGTTCATCCATATAGCAGTATCGACACGATCGCTGCTTGGAAGAAACTGCGTTTCATTTTATCGATCAGATCTGACTTCCATATGACCAATAGCCTATTGATAGCTGTCCAAGCCTATGTCAGTCGCGTGTCGATGTCTGTCTCAGTCGATGAGACACTGCTTCCTAGTTAGGTGAACTTGTCTACTAATTTCAAAGAGCGACCATTTAGTGTGGAAATGTCACCTGTTTGATTAAAGCACATATATTCCGTTTTGTGTGTATTGACATGGAGGCCAATGTCTGCGGCTGCTCATTCCAGACTATGATGTAGGGTTTCGGCTTGGGCGGGTGCATTTGCTAGAATCGCTATGTCATCGGCGTAGTCGGCGTCGGTAATTGTTTTTGTGGGGTGCCTTCTGCTTCTTTTCTTTGTCAGCTCGAAGTCGTTTTCTTTGATTTTATCGATCGATGTTCAAAGAACGTAGTCTAGACAGATGATAAAGAGGTATGGGGCAAGTGTGTCTCCTTGCAGTACCCCAGCTACAATGTCGAAGTAGTCAGTGTCTCTATCCGGAGAACACACTTTCACTTTGGTGTTTCTGTAGAAAATCATTATGGCTGCGACGGTTTCTTTTAGTAGACCGTATGCGAAAAGAATTTGCTCCATCTTCCCTCTGCGCATGGAATCAGAGGCCTTTGTAAAGTTGATAAATAATATTGTTGCCTGTAGGTTTTTTGCCCGTACGCCTACTAGAATTCTACGGATAGTCAATATTTGTCAGGTCGTGGATCTATTTCTCCGGAAGTCATTTTGGTTATTCCTAAGAATGTTGTCAATTGTGGGTTCTATGCGGTTACGTAGTAGGGCATTGTATATTTTGGCTGCTACGGATGTAAATGTTATACCTCGGCAGTTTTTGGCTAATCCGAGGTCTCCCTTTTTAGGGATAGGGAGAATGCATCCCTTCATCCATATGTCTATCAGATTTTGATTATAAACTGCATTACAGTGTCGGAGCAGTATGTCATCGAATTTTCTGGTCTTCCATACTTCTGGGGGAATTTCGTCTAGCCCTGCGGCTTTTCTATTTTTAATTTTTCTAAGTACTGAGTCGAGTTCTTCTAAAGTGAACGGTCTTAGTTTGATGTCTAATTGCTTTCTAATAATTCTGTGATTGGTTCATGTGTAACTTTCCCTGGGTTTCCTTGTAGATTCTGGAAATGCTGTTTCCACAGTTTTATTCGTTCTTGTTGGTTTGTAGCTTTCGGTTTAGCTTTGGCAGTGCTATTCCTTCTGCTCACTTCGTTTATCGTTTGCCATGCTATCCTAGGTTGCCTATCTTCCACCGAGTCTCTAATCTTATCTATCTGATTTTGTATATATTCTGTCTGTTCTTTTAGATATATGCTTGCTAATACATTTTGTGCCTTTTTTAGTTTCTGGCCATTTGCGTTAGTTGGGTTCTTCCTATTGCATTTGGAGGCAGTTTTCACGTCTGCGCGTGTTTCTCTAACAGCTAATGTCTCCTATGGGACTCTTGATTTAGTTCTATGTTTTGTTGGTATGCATTTCATTGCTGCTTCTAGGTGGGCGTTGACGAAATTCTCATATTCGTCATTCGGAGTACGTGTTTCTGTTTTCTCCTGTAGTCTATCGAATTTGTTTCTTATTACATAACATTTTTGCTATGATAGATTGGCTGGTTTGTTTTACAGTGTAAGAACCATTTCGGGTCATTTAACGCCGAATTAAATTTCAAACAATTCAGTTTAGTATAGGTATTTTTTTCTTACAAACAGTTAAATATCAAAACAGTTCTATTTCAAACAATACTGTTGAGCATAAGTAGGCAGTTTAGTTTTATTTGAACCACTCCAGGCCAGAGTGGACCTGGGAGTGATGGAATCACAGGGGTACTCCACACTCCCTAAAGCTCCAGAAAACAAAGTTGAGGAAAATTTGAAAAGATAATACAATATCTATTCCGTAAAATGTTACATTTAGATTATCTATTTATGCGCAAATTTAACATCTATTTTGGGATATCTGTATGTAAGGAATCTTTTTATGCGAGTCATTTTTAATCAGAATCCTTAAAATTCTAAATATCTATCCTAATGATTAATAAACGGTAGTAGTGATGAAACATATGTATTCCTTAAAATAACATTATTTTCTGTTATCCGTCTTCAACTGACCTTTATATATTTGCTGTCAAGACACCTTGTACTAAGTTCTCGATTCAGAGATAAGTATTAGAGCGGTGATTTTCAAGTTAGCCATGACAACTTGGTTTGTTTATGTAGGAGATTTTGTCCCAGTCCCAAACTGTATATTGCCCAGTCAGCTGGGGCTGTAGAATACACTGACTGCACCTCTGCAGAGGGCTAAGACCCACCCCCAAACGAGTGTCCTTGATATGACACTAAACAATCTGATGGTGAGGTTCCAGCAGTGCTGGAGCTTTGGGGAATGCGGAGTACCCCTTCATTGCCATCGCTCCCAGGTCCACTCTAGCCCGGAGTGGTAGCACGTGATAGGGCCCTATCTATGGGTTAAATAGAATTAACAGCATACTTATGCTAAAATGAATTGAGTCAACTGAAAAGCTTGAAATAGAAACGTTTTTTGACAATTAAACCGTACTTACACTTAAACTGAGTGCTTATGCTAAACTGAATTATTTCAAATAGAACTGTTTTTCGACATTAAAACCGTATTTACACTTAACTGAATTATTACATATAACTGCTTGAATAGTTTGAAATGGAAATGTTTTTGACAATTAAACTGTGTACTTATGCTAAACTGAACTGTTTTCAATAGAACAGATTATTTACATAAAAATGGATTTGGCGTTAAATAACCTACAAAGGTTGATATGCCATAAAACCAAACAAACCAAACCAAACTGTATATCCTATATCAAAGCACTGCCATTCATTTTTATTTTACATCAAATTAGGGTCAATTTTTGAAGAAGTTTTATCTTTGCGTTTCTAATGTCACCATATAATGCGAGTTTTTTTGCTTTCATTTTTAATTCTTTCTATTACGGCGTACCTTGCAGCTGTTAAATTCTTGTCCTAGGTAAAAGACTAGGTGGCAAATGATAGTAAGGTCCTAGAAGTAGAGAATGTGGAGTTCTAGGTCCACTCTAACACGGAAAAGTAGTATCTGTTAGGTTACCTACTATCGGTCAAATAGATTTGTTTAAAAATTATTTATTCGGTAGGACAGTGTGCAAAAAAAAAACTGGTAAAGAACAGCACTAAAATTTGAATACAAACGTGATTCCTAAATCTAACATAAATCATTTAAGATGATTTTATATGCTGTCAAAATCAACTCTTAAATGGTGGACGTTTGAGAAGAAATATTGTCCAGCAAGTATCAGCTTGTGGTAAGCGGAATATTTCATATCTAGTTATTTAGTCTAAAGTAAAAAAAAATACATTAGAAATATTCTTATTTGTCTTATCACTTTGAGCTATATATATAAATATATATATATAAATGTGCACACACACACTCATATATGTGTGTGTGTGTGTGTGGAAAGAAATGCGTTGAATCTGACAGAATGTTTTTGGAAAAGGAAAAACGGAACAAACAAACCATCAACCATTTTCTTCCGTTTTGCCTTTACATATATATACATATGTGTGTGTATATGTGTACATATGTGTATATTCATAAATATATGGACGTGTGTGTATGTGTGTGTGTATATATATATATATATATATATATATATATATATATATATATATATATTGTGTGTATCTTATTTTGAAAGTGGTTAAGGAAATAATCACATTAAGAACAGACTAAAATCTTTTATACTTGTAAAATATTACCTGCTCTAACAGAATTTCCAATCAAAATTTCCGATATTAAGAGTCCAACGGTGTCCGTTGACTGCAACGGATGTTTTAATGAATCCAATCTCATATTGACAGATCCATTTCGAAACTCTTGTCAGTGTCGACCACTCACTGGCCGTCCTAGCAAATAATTCCCTGTCCCCATCCACTCTCTGTTCTCAATTTCTGACGACATCTTAACGTCCAAATCCTTCAATGACGCCCTATTTAAGAAATTCTCTGCCAAAATTGCTATGTTGCGTTTCTCCTTATGCTGATGAGATGCAAATCGTTGCCGTGAATTTGCTACCACGTTCGAAGCGCTCCGGCTCAAGTAAATGATGCAGGTGTAAATCACATGAGGAGTGCGTTGAGTCTCTGTCACGTTCCAATAATTGCAGGCTTTGCCGAACTGGCCAATGCTAAATGCATGTTTAAATCATGTAGCCTCTTTTACTAGTGTGTCCGCATTATGTAATCCTTCTTGAGCATTAATCGCCCACTGTTACGCAAAACGAGAACACTTGATATGGTAACAGCACACATGTATAAGGAAATATATAAACTGTAAGCGAAAGGATTCCGTTAGTTAAGAAACTACTGGATATTTCGATTTAGCCCAATTAGACGGTGGACATAGTCACGAGCTGCATCGTGTGAAATATTCACTTATGCTCATTTTCAGGTTAATTATAAAGTAGTAGACTACCTAGGAATTCGATGGGTACCCGTTAGAAGAATGGTCCATGTTATTAAATGCTTCTCTTTAGAAAAGGGTGAACGATTTTTATTACCATTTCATTTTCTGTGGTATATAAAATTTGAAAGATTAAGATATTCAGTATGATTGCTGAACCCCAAAATTATAACATTGGAAACTATTTCCTTTTTCTTTTTTTTCTGTCTAGTTCCTTTTTTTTTTCTCTCTAAATTATAACAAGCCGAATATTCCTGCGTGTGTGTGTGTGTGTGTGTGTGTGTGTGTGTGTGTGTGTGTGTGTGTGTGTTCGTAAATTAACGCCAAAATGATTTTCATTCAGTAAAATGTTTTACCGTACTATGTGGAGAATAATGTAGAGTAAAATGACAATATTTTTCACGTAAAAACTAAAATATAAAAAGGATAAAAATTCAAAAGTAAATGTTTCACAATGCTGTTCCTTAAGTGAGCTACAATTCGACACGTCTGAAAATTCAAAGCAAGATCTTTATATTTTTTCAAGAATAAAATAGGACAATGACAAACTAAAAACTCACGATTCAATGTTTCACGTCGTCGATTTTCAGGTGAGTACATTTGGACACGACTGATACACAACCCTGTCGGCAGGTACTGTAGAATACACTGACTGCATTTCTGCAGAGGGGTGAAAACTCCTCCAAACGAGTGTACTTGATATGACACAAAAAGAAACGATGGAAAGGCTCTTGTAATACTGGAGCTTTGGGGAATACATAGTATTCCTTCATTGCCATTACTCATTGGTCCTCACTGAAACTGAGAAGTGGCTCCTGATAGGTGCCTTTCAATTGATCAGATAGAACTGTTTGACAATTAAACTAAGTGCAAACAAATAACTTATGCTAAATCGAATTGTTTGAAATTGAACAGTTTGATCATTTAACTGCGTGTAACCAAATGACTGATATTTGAATTGTTAGTAATACCTTTCAATAATTGGAACTACTTGAATTTGTTGAAATGATAAATTAAATTGTTAAAGATATAAATGTCTGATCCTTTAACTGTGTGTATCTAAAAATGTATTCATAAATCATAATTAATATATATTCAAAAACAGGATTTGGCATAAATGACCACTAATAGTTGATATACTGTATAACCAAAAGAAACGACTGATTCAAAAGAAAAAATATGTATCCGATATCACTAAACCTCTTGTTCTTCTCCATACTTTTCTTTATACTTTCAGACATACGAGGTGCATACCATAAGTTTACATACATTTTTCGTATGGGCACTTTTATTGATAGTACACACATGAAACTCTAGTCCCCTTCGAAGTAATCTTCTCAGGCTGCAATGCACTTGTTGTACCGTTCCAACACATTCTGGAAGGCCGCATGGAAGTCCTCTTGTGAGAGCGTGTCAATGACCTTTGTCACAGCCTCTTGCATCTCCTCAATTGTCTCATAACGACAGCCTCTGACCTTAGGGAATAACCAAAAGTCACAGGGAGCTAGGTCTGGACGATAGGGAGGGTGAAGAACTGTCTTGATGCCCACCTTGGTCAAATAGTCTGTGACAAGGATGGAGTTGTGGACTGGTGCATTGTCCCGGTGGAAATGCCACTGACCCGATTTGAAGAGTGCTGGCCTCTTCCAACGGAATCTCTTCCTGAACTCCCTTAAAACCTCAACATACTAACCCTAACCCTTTGGTCAATCAACTCTGGTGTATTGACTTCCTTACTCCTCCCACACCTCTCATCATCCCTCACAGACTCCCTGCCTTCCTTGAATCTCTTATGCCACTCAAAAACTGATGCTCGATTCATGCAAGATGATCGAAAAGCAGTTTGAAGCATTCCATAAGTTTCTGTGGCATTTTTCCAAGTTTAAAACAGAATTTTATTGCATATCGTTCTTCTTAAGTGTCAGATCGCATTTTTAAAATTCACCAGCTGTGACAATCAGGCTTTAGTTGGGTGTAATTTAATTGCTGCTGTAGCTGTTCATTTGAACCTGAAATCATAAATTAGTCCGTCATCTCATAAGATGTATAGCAATAACATACCCAATTTTCAAGAGTCTACGACAATTTTAAATGCCCATACGAAAAAAGTCTGGAAACTTATCGTATGCACCTCGTACTTAGTCTTCTGCAATTTCCGTATCGTTTGTTCCTGAAAGGAGTTTTGTGATGAAACTTTCTTGAAGAGCCAGAATCCAGAGCTTCATTTTTATGAAAACGTATGCTCGTAATGAGGGATTGAGAAATTGTAAATTTGGCTAGAAGGGAAATACCATATGATTAGTCGTCTAGATATGAATAATTTCGTAAATAAAACATGTGAGTTGGTAGCCATGAAAGTAGATATGTATTTTGTAATTTAACATTAGATTAATATATCAACAACTTAATCTTCACCTAACTCAGAAGAGTACATATCCATTGAACTAAAATTAACAGATGCCAGTCTTGTCAAATACTAGCTCACCAATGTGAAACTTTGAGTCATGTGTTTTCTTCTTTCTCATACTATTTCTAACTTGACAAATATCATGTATCAATTTTTCATTACATTTTTATTTTATGATTTTTTTTATATTCGATACTGGTAATAAATTTAACTTAAATAATAATTGTTGTTGGTGGTGACAGTAGTCGAGGGTGACCAGAAGGCTCCCTTTTCAATAGCTTCTATACCGAAGTGTAGGGGAGGGCTCTACTCCTTTCCCTGGATTGCTCCACTTTACCCTTGATACGTACCTTATATTGCTGAGTGTTAAACAAGGAGGTATCTAGTACCATTTTTAAAGTCTTTGGTATGACACGACCTAGGATACAATAATATATATATATATATATATATATATATATATATATATATATATATATATATATAATTACTTAATCAATATTTTCTTATATTCCTATTTACCAACCCCTCCGCTCAGGCAGGATATGACACAAGGTCAGTTTTTAAGCGAAGTTTGACAGGTTTGAATTCAGAGTTTTCCTTCTCCTAGACTAGTTGCCTCACCAAGGCTGAAGAAACCAGTCTGTCCTACTATTTACACATAGCTGGAGGGAGAATATTTGGATTCATACCTATCCCAAGGGTATTAGTGCTATGTGAAATGCAATCAGTCTCGTCCAGGATTTGAACTCGAGTCGCCGTGTTCATTTCCCACGACGATAACAATTACACCACGGGCATTTTCTTACATTTGATACTGTTAGTAAATTAATTAGTTTATTGATAAAGAGAATCGTTACTTTTACATATGAAGTAGTTTGTTTATATTTTTCGTTGGTGGTTTTTTTGTGGGGGTGCGGGTTCTTGTTTATTTTTATTTTTTGTATTGAATTAACTTGAAAAATAGCATCCCAGTTCTGTAATATTTACGGTACCCAATTCGTAGAAAAAGTAAAAAAACAATCCTATTTGTTTGCAATACCCACAAGGAAGGCAATAACTTTCGTAAATTCACTTGTTTTTTTTTTTTTTTTTTTTTTGGATTCTAAACTTACTAAATGACTTAGTGCATTCACCCACCTCTCTTTGAAGTTAAATCCAAATAAAAGTTACGATCCCCACGCATACATGTAGTAGGGGACAGAATCGCTCATCTTCTCGGTACTTCGCTCTGAGAAGCCTCAAGGATGAGAAATTAATCCATACCTTATCACGATCTTTTCTATGGTGAGTTTTAAGCTTTTGCTTTGTACCGACCGTTATATCGCTATATATGTTAGATAGTATGTTTTAAAACTATTCTAATACAATGTTGCAGTCTGAGGGTTCACTTTTTTTCTTTTATATACGTATTCCATGACAATCTGATAAGTTGCGATAAAAAAAAGTACCTGCCATTAAGATGGGATACTTGTACACGATTAGTAAAAATCAACTAAAATATTTTTTCAATTTCGATCATTCTAAAATAGATAAGAAAATTATCAAAATCTATAGCGGCACATTAGACATAAATGGATATATTTTCGAACATTTGTTGTAATATTCTTGTTTTTTTTTAAATTTTGCCTTCATCTTTTTCCTTCTTTTCAAGTTAGTTCTTTACATTCATACATCTTTTGTAACTGCACGTATTTTAGTCATAATCGTCGTTTGAATTAGACACGTTTCACATGGTGATAACACGCTTGGGTAAGGTATGAATCCGATTATTCTCCTTCACAAGTTGAATAGTAGGGCAGACTGCGTTCTCTAACCTTGGTAAGACAGCTGGTCGAGGAGATAGAAAACTCTGAATTCGAACCTATTAAATTTCGCTTAAAAAATTGACTTTATGTCTCATTATGCTCGTGGGGAGTGGATGGATATAAAAACGAGGCGTTTGTGGTATACTTGTTATCCTGTCGTAGGAAGTTGAAACTGCGACATGAGTTTAAATCCCAGACAAGACTATTTGCATTTCTCATTGTACTAATACCTATAGAAAAGGTATTACCTCATTCCAGCTAAGGGTAAATAGCAGGGCAGACTGTGCTCTTCAACCTTGGTATGGAAATTAGTCTTGAGGAAAGAAAACCCTAAATTCAAACCTGTTAAAATAAGGTTGTATCACTTCCTGTTTGTGCGGAGAGGTTGGGATATATATATCCCAACCAGACCAAAAAATATATATTTATTTTGTCATCCACAGACAGACTATTTCGATGTTACAGTGCAGCTAGACACGTGAGATATTTCAAGCTGGGATCGAAACCCGACTAATGTAAAGTCGGTCGGATGTCTTACCCAAACCTATGGTCCCTTTCAGTCAAAGTGAAGGAATTTTTTACGTATATATGCATTTACGTTTACTCTAATTGTATACAACGTGTTTGTGTATATATATATATATATATATATATATATATATATATATATATATATATATATATATATATATATATATATATATATATATATATATATATATATATATATATATATATATATATATATATATATATATATATATATAGCAGCAGTTTGTGGGCACCTCTGGTGGTGTAACGGTTAGCAAGCTAGACTAGCAAACCTACACGAGTGAGTTCGAGTCTCATTGGGCGCCCCATTCATTCGGCCTTGTGCCACATCGAAGCAAAGAGCTTTGTAAATTACTATATAGCAGCAGTTTGTGGCTGTCACTATCTCACTTAGGGGTTATAGTAGACAAAATGTGGTATAATTTAGAGAGTGCTCAATATCTGTGATAGGAGATAATATATAATAAATGAATATATATCAATTTATTTATATAAATTGATATATTTGATAAATATATAAATTGATATATAAGAATACTTAATCCAGTTAAACCGGAGTTGGGAGTAATTCCATCAGGACAAGAAATTATTCATGAATGAATATTTAAATTTTCCTGGTAAAGAGCTCAATGTACCAATAATACAGAGCAATAATTTCTTTAAGAAAAAACAACGAAACCAATCACAAAGGATTATAAATTTATTTCCATCCTGTTACGCTCTCTTTAGAGTTACCTCTTCATTAGGCCCACTTCCGTTTTAAATTTAAAATTTCGGTTGGCAATGTAGTAAATTTATTTTTTTAAAATTTTTCAAAAACTTAATTTTACATTTAGATTTAAATTACAGATATTTTTAATTAGATTTAAATTTCAATTAATAACCTCACGCAAAGATGCAGTTATAGATATATTAAAACAAAAACAAATATTTGATTTACTTAAATATTTTAAAATTTCAAAAATATTTAGAAGTTACATTTTTTACGCGGCGTAACAGGATGGAAATAAATTTATAATCCTTTGTGATTGGTTTCGTTGTTTTTTCTTAAATAAATTGATATATATATATATATATATGATAAATATATATTAGTTTTTATATATACTTAATAGCATGGACGGTTATATATATATATATATATATATATATATATATATATATATATATATATATATATATATATGTGTGTGTGTGTGTGTGAATTGTTTGATATACTTATAAATAAATAGTCGTCAATATCGATGATAGAGTATTAATATCTAAGTTAGAATAGTGTAGAAACGGTCACCAGTGTTTTGGGAATATCAATTTCTCGCCTATTCGATCATCAAACCAAATATTTCATTCATAGTGGGTATCGCTTTATATATTTTGAGGAACATTCTAGGAAGGACGGTGTAGTCTATACTGCATGGTTATTTCGTGGCTAAATTTTATCAATTTTGTGAGTGAACTTATTTACTCCACTCTGTTTGGTTTTATTTTAATAGTTATTTATGTGAAAACTTGACAATTATAAAGAGACAAGAAACTGAGAGTCAACAAGCGCCGTTGATACGGTATTATATATATATATATATATATATATATATATATATATATATATAGAGAGAGAGAGAGAGAGTATTATTTGGTCCAGTTAAACCGGAGTTGGGAGTAATTCCACTAGGTCAAAAAAAATAACAGGATGGAAATAAATTTATAATCCTAATGTGACTTGTTTTAGTTTTTTCTTATAAAAAATCAGTTTTTATATATATTTGAACATACATGCTATTAAGTATATATATATATATAAAAAACTGATAAATATTTATTTATCATCATACATAATTGTTTGATATACTTATCAATAAACAATGGTCAATGACGATGATATCTTAACTTGTAAAGAATGTTTTTCCGAAAATATATGCAAGCTTAAACAGTATCTATTCAATTGAAACTTTAAAAAACAATACTGTAACAGAAATTCCTATTGCAGATCTAGCGTACACATCTAAACATTAACTCTGCCCATTGACATCTTATGCATATTTAAATACTTTGAGGCACCTTGAACATCTCTTTCATATATATATATATATATATAATATTACACTAACCTGGGCACCTCTGGTGGTGTAACGGTTAGCAAGCTAAACTAGCAAACCTACGCGTGTGAGTTCGAGTCTCATTGGGTGCCCCATTCATTCGGCCTTGTGCCACATCGAAGCAAAGAGCTTTGTAAATTACTATATTACTCTACTGGACAACGCAAAGTGCTTGATTCGTTAAGTATATTTCTCTAAAAAAGGTTTTACTTTCTCTTGTTTGTGTAGCAATAAGGTGACAGTTCAGGCTTCTCACTGTATACTAGGTTCGATAAATTAGCCTCATAGACTATTATGATGTTGCAACTTTGATCCTCACCGTGTGCCATTACATTGCTTAATGTCGCTTCGGTGGGTCTCTCGCATCGAAACGATGGCTATCAGTCCAGCAACACATACACAAAATACATTAATTCAGTGAAATAACTCATTTCTCGTCCGAATGCGTTTAAATTCTCACTGTTTACTCTTAACAGTATACCAATTCGATAGAAGAAAATAATTTGCTAGTATTTCATTGACAAATCAGGTTTTCATTTAAATAGGACTTTTGTTTAATTTGAACATTGTTACATCTAGTAACAAAAGGCTGTTTTTATTAAGAAAAAAAGTATTTATTGATCAACACACGCTTTAAGAACAGTGTTAGTTCACATAATATTTTGTTGTATCACTTTTTCTCAATTACTATTTCTTGTCTCTGGTGACAAAGATGCACACACTTCGATAATAACACGTTTCAATTCTTCAAGATTTGATTGATAGTATTTTCTTAATTTCCGCTTGTAGATTCCCAAGAAATTTCCAATTGGATCTGCGTTTGGGATATTTGCAAGTTAATCAAGAACAGGTATCTTCTCTCTGAACCATTCTTTTGTATATTTCGCTGTGTGCGATGGAGGAAGATCATGCTGGAAGATGAACTCATTGTCCCCAAACTTGTCTTAAATGTATGGTATTAGGATGTGATCTTAGACATCATAATGAAGTGCAGTACTAATCGATCTTTTCAAGAAGTAAATCTTCCTGACATCAATGACAGATATGCAACCCTATACCAATAAAGGTTAAGGGAATTTCACGCTTTTTATTTATTTATTGACGTATTTGGCTTCATATTTCTCGTATTTTTCCGAACGCAGTGGCTACGATCACCAAAGGAAATACAAAATCTTGATTCATCACTGAAGATGACCTGATTCCATTGATCAACAGACCAATTTTGATGATCTCTAGCGCATACAGAAAGTGTTCGTTCCTGTTTAAATGATTGTATTGACTTCGAAATCGATATCCTGCTGTCATATCCAAGCTGATGGAGTCTCCGGACTGTAGTGAATCAAGAAACAGCTAAACCAGCATTATTCCAGGCTTTGGAATTTTCACCATCAATGGCAAATCGACTGGAAATAAAGAGCCTTTTAAGCTGACGTTCATCTCATGCTCTTTGTTTTGGGTTTGGAACTGTAGTTGGATTGTTTTGAACAAGTTTGTCTTATCTTCGAGATGGTGACTGAAAGCACGTCACCTGGACAACAATGTTGTTTTGAGTCTTGTCAGCTTTCCACAACACATGAAAAATGGCTTTTTGTATTTCAAAGATATCATTAATTCCTGCTAATTGTGGTACTGGGTGATAGATATTTCATTGCAAATGGTTATATTTACCACGGAGATTGCGGAGTGGGAAGAGGAATGGTCTTCTGAGCAACCGATGCTGTTCTATGCTAATCTTAAATAACAAACTCAATGATCCTTTTACTTTGACAATATGGACAAAAATCCGTCCTGGTCATATCCAAACTACCAAAATACCTCAGTGACTCTATGCAAAACCTACTAAAAATATAACCAGGTAGAAAGGTGGCTCTTTCGGCTGGGGCTGTAGAATATACTGAACACATGTCTGCAGAGGAGTAAGACCCCGCCCCCAACGAGTGTGCTGGACATGGTACTAAATAATCCGATGGTAAGTGTCAAGTAATGCTTCAGCTTCGGCGAATACAGTGACCTTCTTTGCCATTGTTCCCAGGTCCACTCTGGTCCAGAGCTGTAGCATCTGATAGGATCCTATCTAAGTGTCAGATAGAAATGTCTAACATTTAAACGGTATGTAAACAAATGACCGATGTTTAATTGAATTGTTAGTGATCCATAGCAATACTTAAATCCATTTGTCAAATTTATGTGCAAATAAATGAATGATGTTCAATAGAATAATTAGTGTTAAATAGCTATACTTGTAACAACTTCACTGTCTGTAAACAAATGATTAATATTGAATAAAATTTAGTGTTAAATAGCAATACTTGTAACAACTTCACTGTCTGTAAACAAATGATTAATATTGAATAAAATTTAGTGTTAAATAGCAATACTTGTAACAACTTCACTGTCTGTAAACAAATGATTAATATTGAATAAAATTTAGTGTTAAATAGCAATACTTGTAACAACTTCACTGTCTGTAAACAAATGATTAATATTGAATAAAATTTAGTGTTAAATAGCAATACTTGTAACAACTTCACTGTCTGTAAACAAATGATTAATATTGAATAAAATTTAGTGTTAAATAGCAATACTTGTAACAACTTCACTGTCTGTAAACAAATGATTAATATTGAATAAAATTTAGTGTTAAATAGCAATACTTGTAACAACTTCACTGTCTGTAAACAAATGATTAATATTGAATAAAATTTAGTGTTAAATAGCAATACTTGTAACAACTTCACTGTCTGTAAACAAATGATTAATATTGAATAAAATTCTAAGTGTTAGAGAGCAATTAATATAATATTTAACTGTGTAGAATCAATAACAATTCGAGTGTGAAATAATTCAGTTCCAACTTATTTAAATATGGAATTACCTGCAAATTATTCGCTTACAATTCATATATACATCTATTTAAATGAGAGAAAACAAATGACTCATGTTAAATTGTTACTTAGTAATTTACTTGTAATACTTAAAACTTGATGTGCTATAAAACCAAACCAAACAGGCTGAAAAGACAGAAAAAATGTTCAAAAGTTCAAGATAATTATCAGTGATATCTTTTAAAAAAGTACAATGGAATGGGGCTGGGAGATGTACAAACCCCGTAAAAGAAAACCAAATGGTAATACAATGAAATTTTTGGAGATTTGGTTGGCACCCGTAATAGTAGTGGGTGTGAATAATCTTAACACCGAAGATTTCCCTCTTTTTACACCAATGTTTTCACATTGACAATAGTGATGATATTCAGGGAACAAATACCAGATTATTTAAATATATTGAATATACTGTTTAAATTGTCCAATTTTTAACAAATTCGAGGGGAAAATATGAAAATCATTAACAATAACAGTATTTTCTATTTAACTGGATTGGTGGGGTATAACTGTTATTTCAATCCTCTTATATTTATAATCACTCTAAGTAAAATCAATTAACCACAATAAATAAAGATTTACAAAATGACCAATTGAAGATCAAGGATATGACCCAAGAGTATCACAAAGGGGACAACAATGAAGACGTCTAGACTAAAACAGAGTAAGACATTTATTAACCCTGATAGTGTGTGGTGTAATGGCTTGCAAGCATTAATAGTGAGTTATATTCTTACAGGGTGCCTCATATTTGCGGTTTTGTGTCACAGCTAATCTTAGAAAATAATGACCTTACGCAGTGTAATGGCTTGCAAACCAGACTAGGAAAAACTTCAATTGAATTAGTCTCCCAGAGTGCCGCGGCTTTGTTACATAACTAAGTAAAGCTTAGTAAATAAGAAACGCCGGTTGTAGTTTTCAGAAAAAAATCATGGAGGTTTAATCCACACGGCAGGACATATGTGCGTATACCTGTTGCCTTGTATCAGAGTACACCAAGTGTTCTACTATTAATACGGTAACATAGTGCTGATTGTTACATGTTTAAAATATGCCCGTCAGAAGGTAGCAGAACTGGAATACGACCTGTTAAAATGGCAATACGCTCATTAGCGAGAAGGTTTTCTTTCAGTCTCTTGCGTATAGAGGCTTTGAACAATAGCGGTCAATATCAGGCAGACTTCCACCAATTATGTCAAGTCAATTAGAAAGTCTACACCATTACAAGTAGACTGCGGCCAGCGGCATAAGAATCTAGGCCAGGAAGAAAGACGTAAGAGACAGGGCGATTAGTTGATAACTTTCAAAGCGTGTTCATCTGTAATCAAACAACTTATTCAATACAAAGCCATATCAACTCTTATTCTTATTTTTGTCATTGAAATTGCTATCCTTTTGAGAAGAAAGCCTGAGATTAGAATGGGGAGAACAGGAAAACGTGGCAAGTGATATTTCTTAGAAGCATATGTAATATACTAGAGGAAGTATATGGTTAGCTTAAGATTATTATTATTTAGATATTGTCTGTTTTCTTAATAGTAAACTGTAATTTTTTTAGATTTCCATATGGTATATCCAACCAACGCGAGAATTGCTGAATTTATCCCATTCAGAAAGATAAGACCCCCCCCCAACAAAAAGGAGTGTCCTAGGTATGACATTAAACTTCATGCAGTGATGAGGCTCCAGTTTTGGAGCTCTGGTGAGTGTAGAGTAAGACTTCATTAGAATCCCTGGTTCATTCTGACTGGAATTGAGTAGATCTGTGCAAAAATTGTTTGTATATAGGAATATTTGATGCCATATAAAAGAAAATTGATTACATTAAGAATAGTTACTCGAAGCTATGGTTTACTTAGGATTATCATTATATATTATATATGGTAATAGGTTGAAGAATTAAAAACCATGTTACCAAGTCTGCTGGCATGGAGGACACACCAACTGCATCTCTGCAATCGAGTGTTCTGGATATGACGCTAAACAATCTCATGGTGAAGTTCCCTTGATGCTGGGGCTTTGGAGAATACGAGTACCCTTTCACTGCCATTGCTCCCAAGTCCACTCTTGCCCAGAGTAGGAGTACCTGATAAGGCCCTATCTACTGGTTAAACAGAACTAATCTAGATACTGATGCTAAACTGAATTGTTTGAATTAAAACTGTTTGACGAAACGGAATAGCTTGAAATAGAAATTACACTGTGTACTTACATTTAAACTGCATACTTATGATAAATTGAATTGATTTGAATAGAACTGATTTTAACATGGAAACGATACTATACAAAAATAAATTGTTTAATATAGAACTGTTTTGACATTTAACTGTATGTAAACAAAATATATACTTATACTAAACTGAATTGGATAAATTAAAACTGTTTGAATAAACTGAATAGCTTGAAATAGAAATGATTATTTGTATAAAAATGGATTTGTCATTAAATAACTTACAAATTTTGATATGCCATAACTCAACCAACCAATCAAAACCATGAAACCGTGTGAAAACATACTTAAACAGCTACAAAAAATATTTGAATATAAATGTACCATGAGCACAATTCCCTAACCTCGCTGCATAAAAATAACACTAGACCGGTTGACATGCTGTTGAAATCAATCAGCTTGTGTATGCAGAATATATATATATATATACACAAATGGAAATTAAGTTTTCAAAATTCAAACCCTATACCTTTATATAGTATTTAAAAATATGTTCATTAAATAAACGGTTTGTTTGTTTGTTGACTCCCAACATCTCTGAGATTGTGAAGTAAAAAAATACGGGATAGATGCGAAAGAAACGTTTGATTGGGGAAATATATTTGTATAAAAAAGGCTTTAATTTGCATTTTAAAGTTTATTTTAGATTTTTGTAATATCCCTTAGTCTGGTACACGGACGTGAGAGCGAATACATTGGTCAAGGAGTTTAGTGCAAAAAACATTAAGTAGACTGTGGTTTATTATTGCTTTTTTAAAAAAAAACCACCGTTTTAGTTTGGACGGAGTATTTCCAAAAATTTGTTAAGACAGGATGACTTTATTTTAAAGCTTGTCCTTTCTAATAAATTGATTTGTAGAAAACTTCTCCCTGAAGTGTTGAGCATTCAAAAAGAAAGAAAGACCTGAGCATAATGACTCAACTAATTGAATGTATAAATCCATTCTCTAACCAAATCCACGTACGAGATTTAAGTATACTTCACTGGTCACTTCATTCACGGTCCAATATCCATTTATTAATTTATTTGTTTATTTGTTCATAATCATGCTATGCAACCGAAGGCGAGTGCGTTATTTGAATACATCACCCATAAGCCTTATATATATTACGCTAACGTTCTGCACACTTCTCCCAGGTGAGGCTAATTATTCTAATTGCTTTTACACTAAATGCATGAAATGCGACCACTTCATTTATGAGATAATTTAATAGTTCACACTGGTAACAATTGGTGTTCGATCCTACGTAGTAAGAATTTTAAAACCTCATTCTCAAGACGAAAAGATTCAATTTTCCTGTGTAGAATAAGAGTAAAACTATATATTCTAACATTAATTTCGCTTTCTTCTATCTTTTAATTGATTAATCAAAGTCGTGCAATTATCAATATATCATTTATTTGATTGAGAAGTTGTCTAAGTATTATATTCGTAGCTATTTTGACACAGACATTCCAGCCATTAAGACGAATTAATCCAACAAGCATTATTAAATAACGTTTGGCTTGAAGACCTTAAAAGCATCATTCAGAAAGAATAGACAAAACTTCATCCGGCCCAGTCGGGTAGGGTTGTAGAATACACCGATTACATCTCTGCAGAATGCAAACACTCCCCTCCCAACGAGTGTCCTGTATATGACACTAAACGAATATTATGGTGAGGCTCCAGTAATCCTCGAACTTTGGGGAATGCAGAGTGTCCTTTTATTGTCATCGCACTGAGGCCTAGAGTGGTAATACCTGAATAGGTCCTATGGGTTAAACAGAACTAAACTGAGTACTTATGCTAAACTGAATTCTTTGAAATAGGACTGTTTTGGCATTTAACCGTGTATAAAGAAAAAAATGGACATATGCGAAACTGAATTGTTTGAAATACGACTTTTTATGTGAATAAAAGTTATTTTGCATTAATTAACCTAAAATTGTTGATATGCCATAAAACCAAACCAAACCAAACAAAACTGCATCGCAGAACTGTTGATAATGAAGAATTAATCCAAGTGTAATATCAATTTGTGGGTTTTCACACCGTTATAACTCTTAGGTTTTCCATGAAGTAACAGGAAGTTTTCTCATTTCTCTAGAACTCTTTTAAGAGATCTAGCTGATCCTATGTGCTGAGGTCTGGATGGCCTCGATTCTTCCACTGATCTCCTGTTCTCCATTTCTCTTTTTCAGGCCTTTGGGGATCATTCCAAAGTCAGCAAATAAAATTAGTGTTACTTTTAGATTCCACAGCTTTCTCAACTCTCTGGCAAGTTCTTTTAGTTTCGTTCTGTTTTGCTGGAATAGAAAAATAATTAGTTGATTAGTTATTTTCTTTTAGTAAATCTGTTGGTCTTCTGGCCAAGGTTTAGTGATTCGTTTGTAACGAATAAAGGAGAAAACGAACGAATCAAATTCCGATTTGGAAATTTAGAAATTTTATTACTTTAAATGAAGTGAAAAATTTGCTGAATAGCAAAAGCACGAAACTTTTCCTTTTTAAGATAATATTAGTCAGAGCCTAGATATTTTTAATATATATATATATATATAGTTAACAATCGTGAAATGATGTATAGCAGTAATCGTCAGGTTAACATAAAGGGACATGTTTTGTGTGTGTGTGTGTGTGTGTGTGTGTGTGTGTGTGTGTGTGTGTGTGTGTGTGTGTGTGTGTGTGTGTGTTAAGAAATATTTTGTAATAGTATGTAACTTTGTAGTGGGAGCAATGCCTTAACGTATAAGCGAACTGCTATCAGTAACGTATGGATGAATATTTTTAAAGGACATATAAATGGGAACAAATATTCGGTTCATTAAAGAAAAATTAAACGATTTGAAATTAAATGCATTCTTGAAAGAAAAGAATGTAAATTTACCCTAGAAAAAAAATAAACCGAAAGGTATCTGAATAAATAATAATTCATTACTTACAATTAGTTGAGTAAGCAAAGACAAATCCGTACTTATTGAAGAAATATTTATTTTTTCGCTTATTTTTACAATTTAGGTAGGCTAGAAATTTGATTATTTATTTGAAGTTGGAGAATTTAATGGGCGAAAATATAAGCATTGGCTATGAGTAATTGTCCATAATCCCTAAAAATTAATTTGGCGTTCTGCTTTTTCTCTCAACCGAAAACATTACAGACCCAATTCATCGCTCATTTTGCCCAGTCGGCTTGGGCTGTAGAATACACCGACTGGACCTCTGCTGAGGGGTAAGACCCCCCCGCTCAACGAGTGTCCTGGATATGACACTAAACAATCTGATGGTGAGGTTCCAGTAATGCTGAAGCTTTGGGGAATGCGGAGTACCCCTTTATTGCCATCGCTCCCAGGTCCTCTCTGACCCGGAGAGGTAGCACCTGATGAGGTTCCTAAATATGGGTTAAGTAGATCTGTGCTTCTAATCTGTGCTTCTTTCACAATACTGATTTTTGCATTTAAACTGCGTATTTATGTTAAATTGAATTGTTAAGAATAGAACTGTTTTGACGTCTAAACTGTGTAGTTATGCTAAACTGAATTATCTGAAATAAAACTGTTTTGACATTTAACTTCATGCATTGTCCAGTCAGATGGGTCTCTAGAATACACTGACTGTGTCTCTTCTTGGGATATGTTTCAAGATAATAAGTATGTATTTATCCAATTTCTCGATCACAGGATACGTGAACTTTTAAGTAGAGTAAATCTGGTTCGAATCCTGATGTTTCCTTCTCCTAAACTGATTGCGGTGCCAAAGTGAGAGTCAGACTATCCAACTATTTGCCCTATATCTCTAAAAGAGAAGAGATTCTGGTCTTTCCGAAGCGAAAATTGGTTTCATCCAGTATTTGAATTCAGTTTCTCAAGTAAATTCCATACGGTGATAAACATTACGACATGCGCTCCAATTAAAATTGTAAGTTATGAAACCTACAACTTTGGCAGTCATCTAATAGTCTCTACTCAGATAACGAAACTATTTGAATTCATTTAAGATAAACGTTAAGTTGTAATAAATAATTATCTTTTTCCCTGTCTATAACATTGTCTTTTTTCCTTTGGGTTCTGACTTCACGTAAATACTCCAAACTGGGTTCATAGGACTCTTTACTCAAGAAGAACTCGACTCGGTCCTGAGAAAAATTAAAAATAGAAAGGCAGCAGGGCGCGGGGAAGACCAGAAAATTTGACAACATACTGCTCCGACACTGTAATGCCGTGTATAATCAAAATCCTATAGACAGATGGACGAAGGGATGCATTTTCCCTTCCTAAAAAGGGGCGACCTTGGATTAGACAAGAACTACTGAAGTATAACACTTACGTCCATAGCGGCCAAGATATACAATGTCCTTCTATGTAACCGCATAGAATCAAAAATTGACACCCTACTTAGGAAGAACCAAAATGGCTTCCGGAGAAAGGGATCAACGACGTCACAAATTTTGACTATCCGTCAAATTCTTGAAAGTGTACGCGCAAAAAACCTACAGGCAACAATATTATTTGTTGAATTTACCAAGGCCTTTGATATCATTCAGAGAGGAACGATGGAGCAAATTCTTCTCGCCTAAGGCCAACCAACTGAAACCGTCGAAGCCATAATGATGCTCTATAGAAACACCAAGGTAAAAGGCCGTTCCCTGCAAGATACTCCGCAAAAACAATTACCGACGCCGACTACGCCGATGATATAGCGCTTCTGGTAAATGCAACCGCCCAAGCTGTAACCCTGCTACATAGTCTGGAATGAGCCGTTGCATGCATCGGCCTCCATGTCAAGACGGAATATTTGTGCTTTAATCAAACAGGCGATATTTCCACACTAAACGGTGGCGCTCTGAAATTAGTTGACAAGTTCACCTACCTCGGGAGCAGTGTCTCATCAAGCGAAGCAAACATCAACATGCAATTAGCAAAGGTATGGACAGCTATCAATAGGCTATCGGTCACATGGAAGTAAGACCTGACCGATAAAATGAAACGCAGTTTCTTCCAAGCAGCGGTCGTGTCGATACTGCCATATAGATGCACCACATGGACGCTAACGAAACATATGAAGAAAAAAGCTTGCAGGCAATTATACAAGAATGCTGCGAGCAATTGTGAACAAGTCCTGGAGACAGCACACTACAAAGCAGCAGCTGTGCAGCCACCTCCCACCCATCACGAAAACTATCAAAATTAGACGAACTAGACACGCGGGACACTGCTGGAGAAGTATGGAGGAGCTCATAAATGATGTACTCCTGCAGACCCCTTCACATGGCCGAGCAAAGCTAGGACGTACTGCTCGAACCTACATACAGCAGCTCTGTGCCGATACAAGATGTAGCCTTTAGGACATGCCGGAAGCAATGGACAATAGGGAGGTGTGGTGAGAGAGGGGCAGAAATATCCGTGCTGATTGCGTGACATGATGATTATGGGTTTATATTTATTCCGTCATGGCAATAAATTCAATTGACAGTTTACTGTTATAAAAGCACTAAATTTTGGTACAAATCTGTCGTAAAATCCTCGGCATGTTGATTTGTCTCAAAAAGTTACATTTTAGGCAATTAAAAAATCGTCCAACAACCAGATATGAATTCGTTCCCTCTTCTTGGTCTCTTTCCTTGTTTCTGTATTCAGTGGATATACACTAACCTTTGAAACTGTTTGAGTGTGTCGAACTTGTTTTTATTCTGTTACCAGAATCTTAGTATACCACTGCTTTTCAGGTGCACTATTCTTTTTCAGAATCACTCGTCAAACTATCCTCACCTATTGCCCAGTCGGCTGGGGCTGTAGAATACACTGACTGCACCTCTGCCGTGGGGTAAAAGCCCCCGCAATGAGTGTCCTGGTAATGACACTAAACACTCTGATGGTGAGGTCCCAGTAATGCTGAAGCCTTGGGGAATACGGAGCTCCCCTCCATTTCTATTGCTCCCATGTCCACTCTGGCCCGGCGTGGTAGCACCTGATAGGGCCCTATCAATGGGTTAAATTTAACTAGCGGCGTACTTATGCTAAACTGAAGTGTTTGACTAAACTGAATAGCTTGAAATAGAAATATTTTTCACAATTAAACCGTACTTATTTTAAACTGCGTTCTTATGCTAAACTGAATTATTTGAAATGGAACTGTTTTTTGACATTGAAACTGTATTTACACTAAACTGAATTGTTTAACATAGAACTGTTTTGACATTTAACTGTGTTTAAACAAAATCTGTACTTATACTAAACTGAATTAGTTGAATTAGAATTGTTTGAATAAAGTGAATAGCTTGAAATAGAAATGTTTTTGACAATTAAACTGTGTACTCATGCTAAACTCAATTGTTTTAAATAGCACTGATTATTTACATAAAAATGGATTTGGCATTAATTAACCTACAAAGGTATATGCCATAAAACCCAACCAACAAACCAACTATCCTCACATATAGTTTTTTTTTAATTGAGTGTCGTGTCTGCTTTCTTCTTCTCCTCTTTTTGACCTTCCATATCTTTTTTTGTGCTTTTTTTCTAAATCCGGCATCTTGACGCTGGCTAAGCTGATAAACTCGAATTATCTGCATACTCTGAATGGACGTCTTAATTCTCTGTTATCACATTTTCTTGGCGTTGCTCGAAATCTTTGACACCATCCCTGATTTTCCACCTTTGACTCATTGGTGATCTGGAGACTCATAAAAAAAAGGTTTAAGGGAGAAACACTAGTGAAACTTGGGTTACAAACAAAAGACACTGAAAATATAGGTATGATTAAATATTTTCAACATTTAACCGAAGGCACGATTATATAAATAACCAAATTAATTAATGAGTGAAGAAAAAATTCAAAATTTGGTTGGCCAGTCGGCTGAGGCTGTACAATAAACCGCTGTACCTCAGCAGAGGGTAACCCCCACTACCAACGAGTGTTCTGGATATGATACTAAACAATCTGATGGTGAAGTTCCAGTGATGCTGGAGCTCCCAGGCCCACTCTGGCCCAGAGTGGTAGCAACTGATAGGGCTCTATCTATTGGTCAAATAGAACTAAACTGCGTATTTATGCTAAATTGAATTGCTTGACATAGAAATCCTTTCAACAGTGAAACTGTACTACACTAAAACGAATGGTTTGAAATAGAAATGTTTTCTCATTTACCTGTGTGTAAACAAAAACTATACTTTTACTAAACTGAATTATTTGAATATGATGTGTTTGACTAAATTGAATAGCTTGAAATAGAACTGTTTTTGACAATTGAACTGTGCACATATGCTTAATTCGGTTGTTTGAAATAGAACTGTTTATTTGTATAAAATGGATTTGGCATTAAATAACCTACAAAGTTTGACATGCCATAAAACCCAAACAAACTAGGAACAAAATTTGGAATAGAAATTCATTTGAATTTTCTTAATTTCCTCATCAAATCATTTCATGCTGACAGCACGAAGTACCTTGCTCCCCCTCTCTCTCTCTCAATTATCCATCATTCTTGGCTGGTCCTCAAAACTGCATTCAGTGTCTGCATGAATCTGATGTAAGTCTTTGCAAGTCAGCCAACAATAGTGTGTCCACGTGTAAAAGTCCATCGCATAACGACGTTTATAAGTTTTTCCCTGCTTCACCAGCAGTATCCAGCATGTCTTTTTCGTCTTATATGTATAGTTTGTTAGATGGGGGTGAATGGCCCCCTAGTTGCAGCTTTGTAGGATGATGCTTTGAGGATCTGTTTAAAAAATCACGTTGCATTCTCGTGAAACACTCATCGAGCTTTATTTCTGATTGCTTCGGTGATCCTAACTTATTAAATAAGTACGGTAGATTGAATAATTTTTATTCATTTATTTCTTGAAATTCTCAAAAATACGCTTTGACAAATTTTAATGATTTTTTTTTCTTCAACGTAGCATGTAAACACTTTTACGCCATTGATTTTTGACAAATATATTCGGTTCTAAAAATTACGACGAGATTTTTATATCAGATTTTTTCCTATCTTACGAATGTCTAAAAAAAATTGAGAATATAATTAACTTTTATGTAAATTTGTGGGGTTGACCTCAGAGAAATTTTGTTTCGATTAATCAAAAAGATTTTTTTTTCTTTCCGTGCCTCATTTGTGTGCTTCTGTGGGTAAATTGGCTAACATTAGTTGCTGTTGGTGCTGGTATTTACATGTGACCTTTCCGCACCTGACTATTATCACGCGTTTGCTTCTCTTTGATTTTACTCGTTCTCCCCATTTTAATGACTATTTCTATTTCTTATTTTCACCTCTTTCCTCTTTTTCTCCATATGAGCTTTATTAAGAAGTTTATTCGTCTTTTACTCAATATCACCCGATAGAGATTAATTTTGCCACCCACCTGAGTATTCTTACAAAATTTTATTAATACTTATGTTGTCCTCTTGGAAGCTATAGCAAACCAATAAGGAACAGGGATTGATTATTCCAATATATACGCTATTCGTTCACAACGATTCTGTAAAAACCCTTGAAAATTATTAAATATAAATGCCATAACCTGTTGGAGCTCCTCATCAACCGAATTGAAAGTGTTCACCTCAATAGCCAGTGCTCATATGGCAAACACTGACTGATATAAGACAATAAGATGAAGATTTAACACAGGAGGCAGAAAAGACTCAAGAAGCAGTCAGAACATATCCAGCAAGTGGCTCAACTATGTATGTATATGTGTACGTATATATAATCTGTTTGGTTTGGAAGCGTTTATGGTATATCAAGCCTTGTAGGCTATTTAATTCAAATCATGTTTATACACATGCATGATTTATTAACGAAAATTTTGAAGGTAACTTTATTGTTAAGGGTGATAGCTCATTTGTTTGCAAACAGGTAAATGGTTTTGAAAATTGCTATTTAATATCATTAATTCTTTTTATCAAGCACTCCAATCAAATTCGAACAATTTACACACAGAACTATGGTTTCAAATAAAAAATGATAATCTTTAGTTAAATATGTGTACGTGATATAAGAATGAAAAACAGGACTTTCGCTCAACGGTTATCTTGCATATTATTCCTGGGAGTGTTGGTCCTCTTATTCTTTGTCAATTTATCTAACTAGGAGAAAGAAAACTTATATTCTGTAAACATTCCAAAAGTGGTTTTAGATCTAACAGAGGATCAACTGACATGTCATTTTGGCCCGGCAGTTGCAAGAGAATTTTATGGAGCAACAAGTCACACTGTATAAGCTTTTTGTTGATTTGACTAAAGCGTTTGATATGGTAAACAGAGATGTATTTTGACGATTATTTGAATACTAGGATGCCAACGAATATTTATGAATGTACTCAAGCAATTGCACAGAAGTATAAGGCTAGAGTTATCATCTGGGGTAGGTTGTCGGATGAGATTCCAATATATAAAGGGTTTTGGCCCCAACACTATTCTCTATATTATTTTCTGTGATACTGAATCACACGTAACAGCTCTGTGAAAGGGTTGTTTTTTCGGAATTCCGGACTGCAGGAAGCGTTTTTGATTTGAGATGGTGGAACTTCACGTCGAAGACTTTTCACATACTGGTTTGAGATTCCCTTTACACTGACGACATTGATTTTCTGGCTCATAGCGCTGATGACATGCAATCTACTCTGAATCTATTCACAGCCTAATGTACTCAATTTGGTTTTAAAATTAACTTGAAAAAAGCAAAAGTAATTATAGGTGAGTCATATATTAAGTCAAATATAATCGTTTATGGTACTCGTTTGGCTACTGTTGAAACTTTTGCTCATGGACGATGTTCATTGAGTAGAGACGGCTCTTTTGCTTCTGAAATTCGTCTACGCATTCAAAAGGAAGCTGTCGACAATAGGATGCTTGAAAAACGGGTATGGACTAATACACATTACTTATGAAACTAAAATATTTTTTATAGATCCTGCGTGTTGCGTTTTCTTCTTTACTCATCTGAAACATTGATATTGCTTTGTAGGTATCTGAAAATACTTGAGTAGTTTCATCAGAAGTTTTTCTCATGAGACAATCTGTGTTCTCCAGGAACAGACAATGCAACTTATACAATGTGTAATAGAATTACAAAGTCGGTTTCTTGTTTTAAGAGACATACGATAGCGCACATGTATGAAATTTCACAAGCTGATCCGATTAATTTACTAGGTAGAGCGTCCTTCCAGCGTCAATTTTGCCTCATACTTTGTGTATCTGCAGCAAGATAGATGAGTCATTTGAGGGGACATAAGCGGAGGGATACTGATGGTGGGAGTGTGAGATTTTGAAGGACGTTAGTGACGTTAGACTACGCAATTGACATATATATATAAATAAATAAAACAAGGTGGAAACCACAGTCAAGGCGACCCGAAGACTCCCTTTTCTAAAGCTATTACAGTGAGGTGTAGGGAAGGGCTATTCTCATTTCCGTGGGTTGCTCCACATTACCCTTCATCTGTACCTTATAAGGTTGAGCGATAAGCGAGGAGGAATCAAGTACCATTTTTATTATTCTTTGGTATGACTTTATTTGGGATTGAACTCCCTTTTCACGAGCCTCTGGCGAACACTCTAATGACTGGGCATATATATATATATATATACCCGTGTAAATATGCATGCATGCATGTATGTATGTGTATTCATATGTGCATGTACTTGTATTTAATATGTGTGCGTGTTTAAATTTGTGTGTGTGCATATGTGTATAAACAATTTTTTAAAATGTTTTTATTGACTCTAATTACCATCCTTGATTATATGTATCCGTAACTCCCTTCTGCACAAGCAAATACAGAATGAGTAAGAACTTTATATGCTGAACAAGACCAACAATACTATAATTCTGGTAATGGAGAGAGATTTACGTTGGCACTTGCATGGAAAAACTTCGTCAATGGCGCCATTGGGGTGGTAGGAATGCTTATCTGTGCCCCTGTCTTAAAATCAATAGAAAAAAATGCAACCGAGAATTATCAGTATTCAACTCCTGCACGGAAATCGACTCTTATTACAGTCTAGCCAAACCATTGTTGAAACGTGCACCACCACCTTCTATAATGAGTCATCTTACTTGGTCAGACACATGCCAAGACACAACGTTCTAATAATCTTACTTGGTCTGACACATGCCAAGACACAACATTCTAATAATCTTACTTGGTCAGACACATGCCAAGACACAACGTTCTTATCATATTACTCGGTCAGACACATCCCAAGACACAACATTCTAAACATCGGTGAAAATAGGAATACTAATATAGGCAAAAACTGAAATAACAAATCCTGCATAAAGAGCTCAGCAAACACCAACGGCGAATATCAAGTAGAATATTTTCTCGAGTTCAGGCTTGAGTGCCTAAATACTAAATTTCAAAAACTATTCAGTCAACTGGGATAGTAGAATACACCGGTTGCAAATTTGCTGAGGGGCAAGATCCACCCAAGGAGTGTCCTGATTATGAAACTAAATAATCTGATGATGAGGTTCCAGGAATGCTGGAGCTTTGGGGAATGCAGAGTACCCTTTCATTGCTATTGCTCCCAGGTCCACCCTGGATCTGAATGGTAGCACCTGGTAGGGTCCTATCTATGGGTCAAATAAATCTAAACTGCGTACTTATGCTGAACTGAATTGCTTGAAATAGAAATGTTTTGACATTTAAACTACGTACTTATACAAAACTGAATTGTTTCAAATGTAACTGTTTTTGTATGTTAAACTGAATCATTTGAAACAGAATTTTTGACATTGAAACTGTACTTAGGCTAAACTTAATTGTTCGAAATAGAACTGTAACACTAAACTGAATAGCTTGAAACTGAAATGTTTTTGACAATTATACTGTGTATTTATGCTAATCTGAATTGTTTGAATTGGGACTTTATTTGTATAAAAATGGATTTGGCATTAAATAACTTCAAAAGGTTGATATGCCATAAAACCTAAACAAACAAACGATAAATTCCGAAAAGGGAAGAGAAAAATATGACCTTAAACCTAATGATGCCTTACAAAAAAAACGAAAGCAGTGGTTCACTCACTTGAGAGCTACATCTTTTTCGACGATATCGCTGGATTCTTGCAAGATATATAAGCACTATGTATGTTCGTAATCTGGATAGTGTCATGTTGTATGCCACTGAGAGGAGAGAGGTAAGATCAATTTCCCCTACACCTCTGTGTTTGAATTAACAGGCCCCAAAGATTGATCGTTAAAAGAGGAATAGGAATGAAGGTCAACTCCTTGGCCTGCCTGTGGAACGAAGTAACGAATCCAGGTCAGAATGAAAGCCAAGGGCTGCCTACACTCTGTGACCGGTTGGACAGAGAAGGGGATATAAAGGTCATTATAGTAGCCCGAATGAATAGCACGACAGTGGGGTGGAGGAGGAAGAAAGAGGCCAAAGAGGTCCTCTTCGTCAGAGGAAATTGGAAAAAGGATTTTCTTCAGTTAGTTCTGGAACAGCAGTCGGTGTGACAGGATGTGTTGAAACTGTAGCCAAAAACTCCGGTAAAAGAGCGGAGCAGGAATGTTGGACAAGAAGATAACAGGTGCTTTCCAGCCAATTTCTACAGAATCCCGCTCGCCCGCAAAAGAAAAGAAATCTCAGAAGAAAGCCGTCGAAAAAGCTAAATAAACCTTAAAACCATTTTCTCCATCCACCCTTCCTAAGTATTGCAATTATATGCCCCCTCTCTCAATTGAAAGAAAGAAGAAAGAAAAGAAAGAAAGACATTTATGTTGGAAACTGTTTGCCGGGGAATATAGCCGGCCCCCATAAATATTTGTTTGGACCTCGACTATAAAGATTTTGGTTATATTTTGAATGTCCCCTCGTTGAAATTTATTTGTTGTGTTATTTACCCAGCGAGTTGACTTCTTTTGCATACTTCCTTTTCAGCATCATTTCGCTTAAATTTGTCATATTTACCCAACCCCTCCGCTCGGGTAGGATATGACACTAGGTCAATTTTTTAGCGGAGTTTAACAGATTTGAATTCGGAGTTTTCCTTCATCTAGACTAGTTACCTCACCAAGGCTGAAGAACCTAGTCTGCCCTACTATTTACCCATAGCTGGAGGGAGAATAATTGGATTCATACCTTTCCAAAGGGTATCAGTGCTATGTGAAATGAAATCAGTCTGGTCGAGGATTTGAACTCGTATCGCCGTGTCCATTTCCTACGACGATAACTATTACACCACAGGCACCTCCCAATTTATTCTCGTTAAATGTCCTATTCGGCTTTAAAAATATTACACAGGAAATTGGAATTGCCGACTACAGTGAATAATATTTTATCTTAACCTAGAAGTCCATGTCTTCCGTTATCCTTGGGTGTAGGAAGACGAAGTGCTTGGTGGGTGTGTGTAACGTGAAATTTCGAAATCCTGGAAGATACATCCCGCAAAATCGCAAATGTACGGCCACATAATTCCTATATTATAAGCCAAGATAATAAATACAGGAGAAATAAGGACAAATTCAGATGCAGCATCCTTTTAATGGATGCTTACATAAGGTTGCGCCTGTGTTAACCGACCAATAAAGCCTTACATTAGCTTTTTTTATGCTATAGATTAGGGGGATGAAGAAATGTTATCAAAGAACTGTGTGTGTGTGTGTGTGTGTGTGTTAAGGCAATAAAAATATCCAAAATTCAATTCGTGATGGGATTAATAACCTAAAAAGCAAAAAGAATTTGACAAATGAGCTGACCAGTTTCGTCCTCGTTCAACAGAACTGAAGCGAGGAAAATATAGAGTAAAATAATTTTTTTTTAGAAAATTGAAACTATTTATGATGAGGGAAAATATTGTATTGGATATGTTGGATTATGTAGTTGACTTCTATTATTATCATTATTATTGTTGTTGTGTGTTGTTGCCTTCTACAGTTCTTTTGTTTATTCTACATCTCCCCTCCTCCCACGAGTAGGCTGGGTTGTATGAGAGGTGTATCTCTCTTTTTGGCCTGGTTTGTTGTGTGGTAGTAACCTAGAGAGAGCTAGGGGAATCCTTGATGATCAAAGGCGTGGGGATATATGTGTGGTTTGTTGTTGGGGTCTGATTGCTGTGTATGTTCTATTACAGGGAGACAGTGGGAGATGCAGGAATGTAGTATTGCTTGATGGAATTGTTGGTCCTAGTGTTGCACTTGGTATTGGGGTTGGTGCAGGCTTGAGTTAACACTTTCTGAGGAAACGGCGGTTCCTAAGTGTGCACCAACCCCAATGCCAAGTGCAACACTAGTACCAACAATTCCATCAAGCAATACTACATTCCTGCATTGCTCGATCCATATCTTGAACTCGAAATCCACTGGGCATCCCCCGCACAGGTTCGGATCCTGTCTGCAGTGCCATGTTGGATTATGTAGTTGATTTCTATTATTATCATTATTATTGTTGTTGTGTGTTATTGCCTTCTACAGTTCTTTTGTTTATTCTACAGGATACTATATCGAAATAATATTAACTCCTAGCAGACATTCCCTCTGTTTACAGAGGGACTTGTGCATATATATATATATATATATATATATATATATATATATATATATATATATATATATATATGTATACAATTCTTTGATGTATTTAAAGTAATGTTCTTCAATATTCTCATCTAAAATATTAGAATATTATTCAGCAACGATAAAGCAAAAAGTTTCTCGAAATTTTATTAAATATAAAAGGAAAATAGCTGTAAATTTGATGCGTGATTATTCAATAGTTGAGCTTCTTACAACCAAATGATAACGAAGGGAAATAGTTAAAAAGTTGGTAATATGCAAACCTCCAAATGGTGTGGGTCTATATGCCAAGAAAATCAGCTTTGAAATTGTTAATTTCAGAGTTACAACCGAACCTACGGACTGATTCTGATTGCAGTTCGGAATGGGATTTCAAGCGCTTGTGGATGTAATTACGAAATGATTTCTATGAAAGTACGGAATTCGATTCGATTGTGATTCATAATTCTTACCATTTGTTATCTATACGTGTACGTTGAAAGAAAATATAATTACAACACCATGGATATTCTTAAATTGTCTTAATGTTAAACACATGTCATATCCCTTTGTTGGAGTAAATGATCATTTATTTAGATCTATACCGGCACAGCATATAAAATAAGGCAGTGCTCACTTCACTAAGACCTTACGCACATATACCAAGGTCAAAATCGGCATCGAAATTTAGAGTAATGTCTTATTTTCCGTCATTCTCTATTTCTGTTAGTTTGTAGCGATTAAAATCCAACCCGTTCGTTTTATTTACGCCTGAAGTAAAATATTCATAAATTATTAAAATGATTTTTAAAAGTAAAATCGCAGTGTAGCAGAATATACTAACACTCTATTAGTTGTAAACTAAAAATGAGTAAAATTCAATTATAATCAGCATAAAAACGTTCATGGTTAAAAATACTGAAGTGTTAAAATTCGTGTTATTTCGACATTGGGTCAAAAAGAGATGAGTTGTGTGTATGTGTGTGTGTGTGTGTGTGTGTGTGTGTGTACATTTTGATTTGTTCTTTGGTTCTTTGCTTTTCTTTCTGCTTTTTATTTATTTACTTATTTATTTATCTTTTTTTTATCATTTTAGTTATTTATTTTTGCTTATTTTGAGCTTGTTTATTTTGTTGCTTTAGTTTTGTCTGTATACTAAAAAAATTATTAAGTCCTACTCTGAAGAAAAGATGAAATGCTTTGGTTAAATTTGTGCTAGTGCACACCTAATGACGCGACTAATATATGCTTGTACGAGTTTAACTGTTTATGCGCATAGTAGCGACATCTACCGTCATTCAGCATTATACTGCGTCTCTGTACGGAAACCGGTCATCTCATAATAAAAACTGTTCACATATCAATTAATATTCGAAACCCTCCTTTATATATGCTCCATATGGTAAAGTAAAGTTGGTGACCTTAATCGAGAGTGACCTGAAGGCTCCCTTTTCGATAGCTACTACACTGAGATGTAGGGAGAGGGCGCTACTCCTTTCCCTGGATTGCCCCACTTTACCCTTGATACGCACGTTATATTGCTGAGTGTTAAGCAAGGAGGTATCAAGTATCATTTTTAAAGTCTTTGGTATGATGCGACCTGGGATTGAACCCAGGTCTCCCGGACCATTGGCGAACACTCTACAGACAAGGCCAATGAGCCGCTTTAGAAATTAAATATTTTTTGCAACATGCTATGTTGTTCGCAATGGTCAGACTTCTTCAGCTCAAGCATTTCAAAGTCTGAATACTTCAAGGGCATCTTTCTGTCGCAATGTTCAACTAAAAATAAGTTGGGTATTTCGTGAACTTAATGACCTCAATATCGGATTTGGCTTCGTCTGTTCAACTATTTATCAAATCAGAAACTTTTTAACGAAAACCATTTTTATCTCTTTCCATGAAGTAACAAATTACATAATTTACTATATGACTCAGTTTGTTGAAGCCCGAGGTCAAGTTGATATTTCTAAAAAAAAAAGTTTTTAAACTTTTTCATGAACACAATCTTAGGATACACACACACCCACCCACACAGAGGCATACTAATATAGATTTACTTAAGTGTATTAAAAAAAAAGATCTCAAATACCCGAAGATACCTATTGTTAAGCAGTTACCTATATCAATACTGATCGGGCTCTACGCTGAAATCATCGCTTCATTTCCACATATTATACGAGTTGTTCAAAAATTTCTAAACCTCTCGAAGAAGGAATCAAAGAAAAAAAGGAGTTTTTCACAATTTTTCAAAATAGACACCTCCTCGCATCATGCCCTTTGTCCATGGATGCTCTCATCACAGACGAAGTTTGCATCTTGGTCCTCAAAAAAAAAAAAACTCCTTCACAGTCTGTAAGATCTTATGAATTTTTTTCAAAATGGCAACTATACAGTTGAAATTTGAGTTTAAAAAAACAGGAAGAAGTCAGATAGAGCAGTAATTGAAAGACACATTTAACTGCTTCATCCACCCCAACTTGAGCAGTGTGAACGGGTGCGTTATCCTAGAATCAGTTGTCTTAATTCTGATCCGTAGTACTGTCTTTTAATTGTATTTCTCTTTTCCAGGTAGTCTATCATGATTACGCTTTCCGAATAAAAAAAAACAACAGAAGCCATCACCTTGCCAACAGGCGCTTTGGATGGAAGAGAACAGTATTTCCACTGTTACCTTTGAATCGTTGATTCAGGTTCGTAGTCTGAAACCAGATTTGATCTTAAGTTACTAAACTTGATTATCCCCAAGATCTCTGTTAAAACAATATGGACCGAGATAGAATTAATGTCAACGGACTTAACCATATGCTGGACAGAACCATATGATGATTAACATCTTGTTTATCAGTGATTGAGGTTTATACGTATCTTAAATATCTAAAATTAATTAGATTAAATTAATTTAATTAAATATCTAAGACTAATATCAATGGACTTAACCATATGTTAGACAGTAAGACGCCTGTCATCGAAAACCATACGATGAATAACATCTTATTCATCAGTGCCTGAGGTTTTTGAACGGATACTTATTTCTAATTATTAGTATCTTAAAACTAGATATATTTGTAAACTCTTACTTTGAACGAAAACTTTCCACAATATTCGCTTCTACTTCAACAATGGCAAAGTAGAATTATTTGATTTCTCTTAATGGTTGAAGTTTGTTCACATAATCACACTAAGTTCGCAGTTATCATTCTGGATCTAGTGACAAACATCGCATCTGATCTCTAGCACTGCTATGGTCTTCTCGGACAAGATATTCAAATTTCTAGTTCTATCATCATGGTCTCTCATATTTGGTAGGCATGTTTCAAGTCCTCCCAATATTAGGAAGACGACACTTTATAGTAGACACTGCTAGGGCTTAATTGACAGGAAGTTTGTTACATCCATCTCTTTCTTTAATTACTTTAAACACCAATGTTAGAAACTTCTTAATCCTTACAGATTACAATTTTTTTCATCTCTTTGCAAAAGGATATGAATTAATTGTTTATACGCCAATGATTCTAACAATGATTCGCAGCTTTTTTTCCCTTGTTTTTGTCTTTACACACATTTCTGAGTTACGACTACTTTAACGAATGCTGTTTCACATTCATCCAGTCGTTTCAATTCTCCCAACTTTAGAGTATTAAAGCAACTGAATAGTAAATATACACTATAGTCTAAAGTGTATATTTCCAAAGAGATGCAAATACAGCGTCAAAATTCATACGTGCGTAATCTTTTACAAGAGTATTATGCCCATGGCATCACTATTTAGACACAGTAGTATTTCACAGATGAAAAGAGTGCGTATTGTGCTAGTTTCATTTTAGCATCCATTTCAGTGTGGCAGATATATATTTTTCCATGCAGAGAATTTTGTATATAAATCTTTAAACAATCATTTAACATACGAATTGAATGTGACGTTTTATGTGTCTGCACTTGCTAATATGTCGACAGGATTGTGTTTGGTTGATAGATTTTGTAGAATTGGAAGTGTATTATATCGAAGGAGCTCATACAAGCCATCTTATATGAGAGAGAGAGAGAGAGAGAGAGAGAGAGAGAAAGAAAACTCTAGATTATGTGTACAAAGTTGATCACTCGAAAAGTATCTAAGAAAGTTGTCTTGGCAGATTGGATTGTCTGGAACAGAACTTCTTAAATCGTTTACTTGACGCACTCTTAGCAAAGAAATTTAATTTCCATTCACCCCCAAATTAATTGAATATTGTTGACATGTGTTATTAGTCTCTTTGAATGCGATGGGAAAGGTTTATTTTTTTTAAATTCGGTTTCAAGATTAAAATCTCTTACAATCTACTCAAGTTATTACAAATGGAATATTAAATTTTATAATAAAACCCACACCAAAATATAAATTGCTATACTGAATTTAGCTTAACAAGTCAATCTCTTTAATCAGGACGGGATTATTCATTAATAATGAAAAGACTTTAATTTTATTCATTAAAAATGTGTTACCATAGATAAAAATTCAAATTCTAGGTATTGTATTTAAATTTGACTTTTCCATTATTTTTCTTTTTTAAATCTCTTTTCATTTTTAGATAATCCTTTTTTTTCTAAAGACATCTCATAATTTATAATAAGACGGTATATTTTAATTCAGTATTTTATAAAATTATTCGTTTAAAATATAATTGCGTATGTAAATAAGATTAAATGCATCAATAACGACAGCGAAAAAAGATCCGAATTTTTTTGATCAACACCAGATCGTTTGTTCATTTAAATGATCCTTATATTTTAATGAGTCGTATGTGAATGGTGCATCCGTAGTCTCCATTGTCCAGTCAAGCATTCTTCTAGGCGTGTGATATTAGGTAAGTACTTTGCATGAATCACCAATTTTAGTTCTGTTATAAAGAGATTTATGAACGCAAACTTGTACAATCACCACTGTGCACCCTTATACTTTCCATCACCCAGCCAAAATGTTATATACCCGCAGGGGAAAATTTTAGAAACCTTAGTCGACAAATACTTTCTTTACAGCTAAAATAGGCTTCGGAAGTTTTAGCATAAAATGTCGAGCCGATTCGATTTTTTAAGCACACTGTCTAGCACTGGAAAAAAAAATAACGTGTCTGCTCTCTTAAAACGTTAAGAGTTTTCTTAATTTATCATATTAAGTATATTTCACATGCCCTCATTCTATTTGATATTTTGCTCGTTTTTTTTTTTTATAAAGGATTCGTTATGTGTATCCAAATTTAAGGATAAAGAGTATTGTACTCACACTCCTATTTTATCTGAATCTCGAAAAAGAAAATAAAAAAAAATCCCACCTGTTATAACCGGCTCATTGGCCTAGTGGGTAGAGTGTTCGCCAATGGTCCGGGAGACCTGGGTTCGATATAAGGTACGTATTAAGGGTAAAGTGGAGCAATCCAGGGAAAGGAGTAACGCCCTCCCCTACACCTTGGTGTAGTAGCTATTGAAAAGGGAGCCTTCTGGTTTCCCTCGACTACGCGCACTAACTTACTACTGGCCTAATGAGTAGAGTGTACGCCAATGGCCCGGAATAACGTGGTTCAATCCCATGTCGACTCATACCAAAAACTCAAAAAATAGTAATTCCTAACTCCTTGCTTAACATTCAGCGCTATAAGGTACGGATTGAGGGTATTAGCGTCCTCTCTCAACACCTCGGTGTAGTAGCTATTTAAAAAGGAGCCCTCGAGTCCCCCTCGACTACGGTCGCCGGACACATTCTACGCAGATGACATAGTGCTTCTCGTAGATATACCTACCCAATCCGTATCCCTGCTGCACTGTCTGGAGTAGGCAACAGGTGGCACCAGCCTCCATGTAAATTCTGACAAATGTTTTAATCAAAAAGGAGACATTTCACACTAAATGGTGGCTCTCTGAAATAAGTTGACAAATTCACCTACCTCGGAAGCAGCGTCTCATCTACTGAAAATGAAATCTATATGTGATTAGCAAAGGCATGGACTGTTATCGATATGTTTTCGATCATATGGAAGTCCAACCTATCCAATAAAATAGAGCGCAATTTTTTTCTAAGTAGCAGTTGTATTAATTCTACGATATGAATGCACCATATGGACGCTGACAAAGCGTCCAGAGAAAAAGCTACGCGGGAATTGCACAAGAATGCCACGAGCTAAATTGAACAAAACTGTAAGCGACACCCACAAAACAGCAGCTGTACGGCCAACTACCTCCCATCTCTAAAACTATCCAAATAAGACGAATATGACATGCAAGACACTGCTGGAGAAGTAAGAACGAACTCATTAGCGACGTTCTCCTATGGACCCCTTCACACGGACGAGCGAGGGTTGGACGAGCAACTAGATTCTATCTATTACGGTCCTGTACGGCCACAGGATGTACTCACTCGAGAAAACCAGCTGAAAATAAGAGATAATACAAGCAAATGGCGGGAGGGAATCAGATATCTACGCAAGCAATACGACATGATGATATCTACATGAATTTCTAATCTATTTATCTCGTCTTCGTTATAGCTCCGTCGGCTAGGCTTAGAATACGCAGATTGTATCCACTGCAGAAGTGTGACGTTACCCCCTCGGCCCCCCGATACGTCACTTCTTCGAACCATTTCACTTTACAGCCTGTGATCAACTACTGGTTGCGATAGGGGCATCGCACATTTCTAGTGTGGATTCTAGCGAAACTCCTACAAAGCTACTGGAATGCCGACTCATCTTGACTCACTGCTCTGGATCTCATCTCATCCGACTGGTCTCTCCGCTCCGGTGTTGACTGATCACTCGCGTCACCCTTCGCCAACTGCTTCCTCGAGCTCCTCTGTCCAACTCTCTTCTCGCGTTCCCTTACCCACTTCCGGTCACGCCGAGATGTCAAGTCCAAAACCCTTTGACTGGTTTCGCGCCAAAACAGACAAAGGAATCGTCTGCTTGACGGACCACCTACATAGTGTTACAGAAGGCAAAGGCTCTATCCGAAAAAGGATGTTTAGTGTATGAAGCAAAACTGTATCTGATGTTAGGTCCACTGTTAGGGTCCTAGTTATTGGGTAAATCGATATGTTTACAAATTATTTGTTCTAGATAAGAATATGAAATCATATAACAGTATATAGATAAATTATTATCAAATAGAATATGTGAAACCATATAACTATATAAATAATTATTCTTAGATAGAATATGTGAAACCATATAACTGTATGTAAATAATAATTATTAGATAGAATATGGTTGGTTGGGTTTAATGGCATATCAACCTCTATAGGTTATTTAATGCCAAAGATTGTTTAAACATATTATATGTATGGTTCGTTAACACATAATTTGATGATACCATACTAGAAGCAAACAACTCATCTACTCGCATATGAGTAAATATTTTCAAGTATTTCTATATGACATATGTTTATTTAGTGATAATTGTTTTGTTCTTTTTTTATTATTCCTCACAACAATTTCTACTAACACAAACATAATGGTATTTCTATTAAGCAATAATTTGCTTTCAGTTGATTAGTTTGATGTGTTTTTAGGATTGTAACCAAGTCTATATTTTCTGCTACAACCCGGTATCTTTCAAGAATGACAAAACATCATCCATGTGGACGTTCTCAAATAAGTCCTTCATGGTATCTGCACGGAAATAGTACTTTCAGGTATTATTAAAAACTTTACACTCGAGCCGAGAGTGTTTGATTGTGCACGACGTTCGGCATGTCGAGCACAGTGGCTGCTGTTCTTGCTTGAGTATAAAAGAGTGCGTATGTCTGCTGTGACCAATATGCAATCACGTTATGGTAACTATATTGTTATTATTAAATAAAATATGTAAAACTATATAAATGTATATAAATAACTATTATTAAATAGAATATGTGAAACCATACAACTGTATATAAATAAATTATCATAACTAAATAGAACATATTAGTGTAGATATTCACTCTTGAATTAGCAGTTTGTTAGTCGGCTGAGTCACACAAAAAGTGATATTCTGGCTTCTAAACTAAACTGCATTTTATGGTGAGGTTCCATATCTGGAGATATTGCCATTACTCCCAGTTTCACTCAGACCTGGAGTGATGGTATTTGTTAGAGTTCCATCTATGATTCATATAGATGTTTAAAAAATATTCGTATTTGATTGCGTTTTTTTTTTCATGCGTTCTAATGTAAATATGACCGTACAATAAAACCCTTGATGAAGTGAAATGCCGTTAAAATCAGCCAACCAAACATAAATATCCTCTCGGTTAATACTAAATGAACAGTAATCTTGTCAGGTGTATATAATTTTATGTAAAATTCAGGTTAGTAAAATATCATCTATTGCTGTGTACAGAAATAAAACTTTCTGTGTGTTGACAAAACATTTACATGAATTATGTTTATGTAAACCTTAAATGATGTAAAGGATAGAGAGATAGATACCAAAAATGTCAAGGTAGGAAGACGCAGAAAAGTAAAAATAAATGATTTGACGGAAAGAATAATTTGGAAAAAATAGAAAAGTCAATGAATGATTCAAAATAAGGGAATGAATAAAGATGAGAAAACTGATTCTGGCAAACATTGGGGGGGAAAAAATCCCCGATGATAATGACCGCCATCAGAGAAAGATAAATTGAATGAAAGAAATAATAAAAAGAAGACGGCCATATGAAAACCTGGCGGGGTTCAGTTAAACGAACGGACATAACTGAAATAGGTAATTACTGATACTGATAGCAATATATCTGCTTAATCAACTGAGTCGAGCGGGTAATGCTCATCATCCCTCGATCGGACAAAATGATGACTAAATTGGACAAGTGACGATACTGGTTCTATAATTGGATATTAAAAACTCATATAGGTATTAACTGCCATGATGGTAAAAGGTAAGGTGGAAGTTAGCAATAATTCCAAGAGATAATTATTGTTGATGACAATTCACAAAGCTTCGGGGTTTGATTAAGATTTTCTCGGTTACGACCTTGAGCAAATCAATTTGCCCATAATTTATCAAAATAATTTCCTATTATCCAAGTGTCCTGATTCTTGTAATATTATTGTTTGGATATGGCTTGCTGAAAAAGAGGAGTAGCTTTTAGTAGATCGAGCTAAACACTTAGCGAAAATGCTGACAACACAAAAATATCAATTCTCTGTTTGCGAGTCTTAGAATATGCTGTTTATATTCCCGACTGACCTCCCCCCAAAAAAAGCGTCCGGCTACGATACTAAATTGCTTGGCTAACTCGTCTAAGGGTGTAGAATGCACTGAGGGCATCTCTGCTGAGGGATAAGTCTCCTCCATCGAGTGATTTCGATATGACACTGATCAATCTGATGGTAAGGCTCCAGAAATGCTGGAACTTTGGGGAATGAGGAGTACCCCTATATTGACATCGTTCCCAGGTCCTCACTAGTCCGGAGTGGTAGCACCTGATTGGGTACTATATATGGGTCAAATAGAACTAAACTGAGTTGTTTGCAATAGAACTGTTTTAACATTCAAACTGCGTATGTAAAGCTGGTGACCATAGTCGAGGGCGATCCGAAGGCTCCCTTTTCGATAACTACTACACTGAGGTGTATGGGAGGGCGCTACTCCTTTCCCTGGTTTGCTCCACTTGACCCTTGATACGTACCTTATAATGCTGAATGTTAAGCAAGGAGGTATCAAGTACCATTTTGTAAAGTCTTTGCTATGACGCGACCTGGAATTGAACCCCGGTCTCCCGGATCATTGGCGAACACTATATCCACTTGGCCAATGAGCCGGTGCTAAACTGAACTGTTTTTTCATTTGACTGTGTGTAAATAAATGATTGATGCTTAATTAAATTGTTCGTGTTAGATAGGAATATTTAGAATTTAACTTTGTTGAATAAATTGAATAGTTTGAAATAGAACTGTTTCGACCTTTAAACTGCGTACTTAAGCGAAACTGAAGTGTTTGAAAGAAAACTGTATGTAAAGAAATGGATTTGACAATAAATAACCTACAATGGCTGATACGAAAGAAAACCAAACCAAACCATCTGATGGCAATGCTCGGTGTGGTCCTCCTTCATTGTTATTACTCCCAGATTTACTCCAACTTGAAGTTGTAGTCCCTGTTAGGGTCCCATTTATGGGTCTAATAGATATGATTGAAAATTTTTCCAATTTGATTGGTCAGTGCTGGGAGAAATAATCTAAAACAACCACACAAAGAAGATGAACATGAACTTTGAATACATGTGATTACCTTACTTCAAGACATAAAATAACTCGTGGTAGTTTGACATGCCGTTAAAATTAACCTGAAAATAATATTAAGGTTGGGTTGGGTTGGGTTGGTGTTATGGCACATTAACTTTTGCAAGTTATTTAATGAAAAATATTTATTATTCATATATCAAATATACATGATTCATTGGTTGGTTGTGTTTTATGGGGCATCAATCCATGAGGGTTATTAAATGCCAAGTCTTGTAGATAACACTTTTAAATGTGCCAGAACTCATTTGTTAGCATACAGTTAAATGAATTTAATTATTGCTATGTAACACTGACAGTTTAATTTAGCATCAGTCATTTGTTTGCAAATGGATACATATATATATATATATATATATATATATATATATATTATAATAATAATAATGATGATATAATAAATAAATATTAGATAGTGTATTTAATTCATGGAATTTAGACTGCAACCCCTGGGTTACATGGAGTTTTTTGCAAAACAACTATCATCAGGCAGTTAAAAAATGAATTGTTGATGATTACACGAATTAAATATATATATCTAATATATATTTATTTATTATTATAATATAATAGCTCTATCATAGATATTGAGCACTCTCCATATTATATTGCACTTGGTTTGACACAAAGTGACTTAGTGACAACCAACACTGTGTGTGTGTGTGTGTGTGTGTGTGTGTGTGTGTGTGTGTGTGTGATTTGTAAGGGAATAGATTATTGGTAATTTTGTTTATTTAAGTGTGAGGTGATTTTTTTGCACACAATTAAGTATTGCTATTGTTTCGGCACTTTATATCAGGATAAGGCACCAACTATATGGCCACATGCCTCCCATCATGAAAACTATCCAAGTTAGACGAACCGGACATGCATGACACTGCTGGATAAGCAGGGACAAGCTCATAAGTGATGTACTCCTATGGACCCCCACATATGGCTGGGCAAAAGCAGGACGACAAGCTCGAACATACATACAGCAGCTATGTGAGGAAACGGGATGTAGCCCTGAAGACCTACCTGAACGTTAGGGAGAAGTGGCGAGAGAGGGTCAGGGATATCCGTGCTAGTGGCACCATATGATAATGATATCAGGTTAAGCGTTATAGGCTTTCCTATTTGATAAGGAAAAGTGAAAAAGTTCAGCTGTTTAAATGCTATTAATATGAGTGCTAATCCTATTCTTTTTTTTAATTTTATTTTATCAGAAATCTATTTTATTTGCCTGGTCTTTTAATAGAAGGAATCGTATTTCTTTAAATATTCATTTACCCAACCACTTAGTGCGAACTGGATGCGACACGAGGTCAATTTTTTTAGTGGAATTCTCAACAGGTTTACATTTAGTTTTACTTCTGGATCGGTTGCAATACCAAATTTATAGAGCCCAGACTGCCTTATTTACCAAAAGCTGAAGGAAGAATAGTTGGATGCATAATCTTTCCCAACGGTATAAGCATCGTGTGAAATAAAAACAGCCACGTCCAAGATTTGAAGTCTAGAGGCCGTGGCCTTTTCCTAAGTCGCTAACCGTTTCACCGCAGACGCCTCCTTCTATACTTCTTTAAATGTAAATCTATTTATTTGGCTCCCCAAGATGTTACACAATATAACTTAAGTATTGGGTTATCCTACCGAAATCGAAACTCCAGGGGAAAGAGGACAAGAAGGCTTAGTTCCGTCGTCATTTCTCTATAGGGGCGTCTCAGGCTTCGAGCTAAAAACTCAGTCTTCTCGTTTTAGATGAGAAGCAGATGCTATTAAGGGAAAGTGTCCATGGAAATAAGCTGTCATTAAATCTCACTTTAATTATAGATGAATAATATAATAAGGTGTTTATCTGATTACAAAATGGTGCATGTTTATGTGTGTATATATATATATATATATATATATATATATATATACACGTCCTCACACACATATATACACATAAATATACATGTATACACACTCAAACACAAGCATATATATATATGTGTGTGTGTGTGTGTGTGTGTGTGTGTGTGTGTGTGTGAGTGCGTGTGTGCGCGCATTCGTATTTCATATTCCTCGGAACAAAACAAGGGGTGTTTTCGGGGTGTAATGGTTGGAGCGCTGGACTGCGAAATCGTAGTAAGCGAGTTCGAACTCCAGTCGCACTATTACGTTCACTTTCGGACAAATACCATTGGGAAAGCTACGCACCACCTTATCCTCCCAACTATGAATTAAATAGTACCACTACTGTCCTTCTAAAAGAATGGATTTGGCATTAAATATCCTACAATCGTTGATATGCTACAAAACAAAGAAACCAAACCATCATCTATATCTCATTTGAATTTTTTAAACATGCTTCTCCATTCATATAATGGTAAATTTGGATTTTGACTGGTCCATTGGCCTATTAGGTACAGTGTTCGCCAATGGCCAGAGAGATCGGGTTCAAGTCCAGTCAAGGCAAAGACTCAAAAAATAGTTCTTGATACCTCCTTGTTAAACTCTCACCATTAGGACTAGGTCCCCTCTCTTGCCTAGGTGTAGTAGCTATTGAAAAGGGGGCCTTCGAGTCACCCTCCACTACAGTGACTAGCTTTACTTTACTTATTTTGTGTGCGATAAATTGCATAAATATTGTATAATAATATTTTTATATAATCATTAAACTGTAGAATTTCTTTGGTTTTAGCTTATACCATAGTAAGAAAATATATTTGGCGATGTTTGATTGTTATTTTGCCCACCACCATTAGTCGTTTTTATCTGATTGATCTTTGTGTCGGATGAGTCAACCTTTTAAGCTATGAAAAAATAAATGAATAATATAGGGGTCAACTTATTCGGCACGTCTAAACTCCAAACTGTTACATCTGGTTGACCACTCTCGGATATAGATGCAGAATTTAGCCATGTCGAACAGACCGACCCCTAGTTTTGTAAAGAGTCTTTTCGGACTTAATAGGTCGACTTCTCCGGCACAATTTCTTTCATTTTTAGACGGGAAATCTCTAATTAAAATCTTTTTGTTTGCTCCAATTTTATCGTGTGCTGTCAAAAACCAAACTTCCTTAATAGCCATAATAATCCCAGTGAGTTATCTTCCTTTAAACACAAACTAAAACTTTCTGAATTGTGATTTATTATGTTCGTTTGCCCTGCCACACAAAAATTCAGAAGGCTACGTATGAAAATAACGCTTATTGCTATGCATATTGAGAAATCTCGTAATTTGCCAGTCCACTCTTCAGTTTTCTCTTCATCAGAATGAACAATTAATTCAATTTTTTTTTACGGTTTCACTCGCCTAAAAATGACGGCATTTAACATTTTACTACGGCTTAAGAACAACACTTTATAATTTCAGAATTTTAAGTCTTTAAAACTGACCTGTTGAGGGGAAGAAGTCATTGATTTATTTTCGTCACCATTTCCTTCACTTGTGAGTAGGTCAAACAATTAATAAAGTGACGTAATCTAAAGAGTCAAAGAATAATGTGCTTGGTCTTCAAGTATCATGTCATTCGATTGATTGATTTCAATGACATGTTAACCCATATAATGTTTATTTTATCCCTAAAACTTAGGGAATCGCGTTCATTTATACATATATTTAGTTGCTTTAGAGGGTTTTAATTATCTATTTATGATATCAAATACTTATAATTATATAGTTTCAAGTAATTATGTCGAATAAGTCTTTTGTTTGCATATAGTTATATGGTTTCGAGTAATTATCAATAATCCTTAGTAAACTTAGTATAGCTTCAAGAAATTATTCTTAATACAGATGATTTAGTGATCAAGTACTGTTATGTGAAAGCAATAATTTTTAAACAGCCTTTTTGACTCAGAGATAAGAGCTTAACACTTACTTTCACTTTGAATAAGACCGAAACTGGAAGTAATTGCAATGAAGGGCTAACCCACCTTACCCAGAACTCAAAATCTTGTCTTATCGAATGCAGTTAAATGTTTTACCCAGGACACTTCTTACGGTGAAGGGGTGTTACTCCACTGCAGGGCATACAGTCTATTTTAAATCCAGCCAACAATAGTGAACGTTTCTTTTGGGATCGCGATGTGTATTAAAGTTTTCCAAACGGTATTCAGTTTCTGTGATTTGTGTGGGATAAGATTAGAATAATCAATAATTAGAAACATAGTCCCTTAATTTTTTCTCTGTCAATAAGAATATCGAAAGATCCTCTGATATTTTGGAAGGCCATGTACGTAAATTTAAAATAGGTATCTAATAAATAAACAAATATATTGTGTTTTATACATTTTAGATGATGAAAATAATTTGGATTGCAGAATAAATTATTGTGTTTATTCAGTAAATTGAGGATAGATTTAAGAGAAACCAAAGCTTCCATTTACTTAGCAATGTATTCAATATTAGGACGTTCACACAACAAACACTCATCAACTCTTCATTACACATCAATTTTTCTCCTTCTCACATATAATTGCAGGGAATAAAATCCTAATTCACATTAGAATGAAGTAGAATTTTTTTAGCTATTGAAGGACACTCTTATCTAATGTAAATTCAAAATGTATCAGAAATTTTTTTAACCAACGATCATCGGATATCGAAGGTAATTATTCTTCACTGAATTTCAAATCATTAACAGACCAAAAATATTTTAAATATGCTTGTGTTTAATGGTGGACATTTAATTTCCGTTCCAAATTTGTCAATTCCTCTTCTGTAATAGGATCCGTTTATTCAATAATTTTTTGCCCAAACATTTTCATAGCATATGCTCATCAGAGAATGTGAATCACTGGATTAGATAAATGAATTAAAAGCTTTGCTATCGACTAGTTGTCTGTTTTTTTTTTAAATCATAAATAACTAGTAATGACACGGCTACAGCTTGAAAAAAATGCCTACCAATTTTATAATGCAACCATAATTTGATTGAAAAGAGTTTTTCTTTACTTAGTTCTCATTAATCTTGCTCACATGGCTCATTAGTATAATAGAATGTTCGCCAAAGCCCGGGAGACCTGGGTTCAAACCCAGGTTGAGTATTACCAAAGACTAAAAAAAAAATGGTATTCGATGCCTCCATGCTTAACACTCAGCATTATAAGGTACGGATCAAGAGTAAAATGGGGTAATATAGGGAAAGGAGTAGCGCCCGTCCATAAACCTCGGTGCTGTACCAATTGAAAAAGGAGCCTTCGGGTCACCCTTCACTACGGTGGCCAACTTTTTACATAACTTGCTGTTACAAAGTTGTCTTTTATTTAACAACTTAACAATCCTATTGCTGCTCAACATGAGTAATATGTCAGTAATTACGGCTGTAAGCTTGACCTGATTGTAACTAGAAAAGGTTTAAAAGTTGAGTTATTATCATCAGTCGTCTTTATTAATTTTCCCTTGTATTAATTAACCTATTTCTTTCTCACTATAGTTGCATTTCATCTCATCACATGGTTTGTCACTTCTACGATTGTAAGAAACAGTGAGCATGAAAAATAAAAATAAGAAATAGTTCCCTTGTGAGACTCACTGATGTCCCCTTTTTGCCTTTGTGATGCCTGGTTCTGAAAGGTATAACAAAAATTTAGATAACACATGCTGAGGCATTCAGTACCCTAGTCACCGATTGGCCACTGCCGAATACCTTCACTTGATATACTAGCGTAAAGACTTTTAAAAAAAGTACTTGCTTTAGAGTGAGAGAGTAACTAACGGTTATTTACATTAGTCGATGTACTCAACTGCGTACCATATTCTCTCCAGAATAAAATACCTCTTATTTGAATGTGTGTCGACCTACGTTTTCCTCGATAAAATACAGTTGTGTTTATTCATGCTTTAACATTTTTCTATTATAATAATCATTTGTTTGGGTACAGTAATACGGTATAAAGTATTTCTATCTAATACTAATAATTTATCCACCATGATATGGTTTCACTAATTATTCCTGTTTTAGAATTAGTAATAGTAATAATAATCATTATAATTGGTTTCCATTTGATACAATATGACTGTGTGATAGTAATAACTTTTTAAAAAGTATACATTGGACACTAATGGGTACAAGCACATCGGGTTCGAGTGAACTTGAAAGTAACAATAATGAATAGGTATTGCCAACTCAAAAGATCTCCAGGAATGAAGCCTCACCACCAGGAGAATGTTTAATGTTATATTCGGGATAATGTAACATATACACATGCATGCGGAAACATAGTCAACACAATAATGACGAACGATCACAGTTCTTCAGAAAAATATACCTCTAACACTTTATTCGAAATGGTTGCGAAAGGGTTGTGAAAGGGCTATGTGTGAGAGGTGAGTTAGAGACTGAACAAACTGCAACATATTGACCCCCAGTTCCTTTGTCTTTAGCAGCACTTCTTTCTCGTTCCGCTGGGCTGCTCAATCGGGGGTCCAGAGGGCCCATAGCCCTCTCTGGGAGCTGGTTCCCACTACAGCGTCTTATCTCCAATTAACTGAATCCAGCCTACCTGAACTTCCTGTCGCACCGGGTTATATCATTGTTTGACACCCACCTGCTTCTTGTGGGCGTCACATCTGCACCCAATTCAACCCGTCCACAGTCAAGGTTATACCCTGATATCTTTGACCGGATGCACCTGTTCTTTGATTGACGGCTGGGTCGAAGGTCAATATGTTACAATAACATAGTTACTGTCGCAAGAAATGGAGACGGTGATCAGATTCAAACCCTTGACGAGGCTGTTTGCGTTTCCCGTAGTGCTGATACTCTAGCGAAAGATATGGATCCAACTATTTGCTCTCCAAATTTGGGTAAAGAGTAGGACAGATTAGGGTCTTTAACTTAAGTATTAAAATTGGTCAAGAAGAAGGAAAACACAGGATTCAAACCTGTTAACCTCAGCTTAAAAATTGACCTTGTATCGCATCCTACTCGTGCGAAGGGGTTGGTAAATATACATATATTCGGGATACCACTTTGAGTGGATGTTTGGCCCCTCCGCAGAGGTTGCAGTCTGTCTACTCTAAGCTCCGACAAGAAGAAATCATCATCATGAGTGGCAGTATCATTATTTTCAGTTGTCGTGGTATTAGCAGTAATGCTGGTTGTAGTGAAATTCAGCTTTTAAATTTTAGTTTATCACAACGTGCTTGGGTGATTGTTCTTACTGCTGCGAGGAGCTGAGCGCATTGTGAACAATCTTACAAAGACTGAACCAAGCATTTAGTCCTAATTGGCATCCAGAGACTTGCACTATTATGAGGTGCATAGATTTTGCCGGGAACATTGTTAAACATTCAAGAGGCTCGGTAAGATTAAAGTCAGGTAAGGTTCCTGGCCACTGAAAACCCAGACCCCTTTTTCTTCCCTTCTTGATAACTCCAGCGATTATCCTGTATATGATACTAAACCCTCTGATTGTTAGCCAGTCCTGTAGCTTTTAGAAATGTTGAGTACTCCTTCATTGCCATTACTCTCAGCTCCATTCTTGCCTGGGGTACCAGTATCAGTTAGAGTCCCGTCTATGTGTCAAATAGGCTGCTTTAATCCCTTACTATACGGGAAACCTCTTGTGTACGACCAAATTATTAATATTAAAATGAATTATTAGAATTCAATTACAATGTTTGAAACAATTTAACTGTACGCAAGCAATAAATAACAACTCTTAAAAACATGCTCACATTAAAATGCTACCTGCAAACAAATCTATGACAAATGATATATATATATGATAAAGATAGAGAGTAATATGCAGTAGGTGTCCAAAGACGGTGGATATGGAATATTCGTATATAGAATATATGAGGGATTTCATATAAATCTAAGGGAGTACTCGATGTATGGCTTGTATTATATATGTCACTCAGGATGTATATAAGAAAAATCACACACAGAGCGCTTATAATATAAATGTAAGAAAACTCATCCACGGTTAAAGTGCCATTAAACATTTATTTCGACGAACAACATTATATTTGCCTCTTCAGATGACATACATGCTTCTTATGGGGGTGAAATTAGCAAATATATTTAACTATATATATATATATATATATATATATATATATATATAAAGGGGGAAACTAGGGCGAAAGGGAGTAAAATAACACACATTAAAGACCTAGAAAAATAGGTTTACCGTTCGTCAGCCCAACCTAAGGTTGACAGGTGTGGGTTTGCTGTAGCCAGTGGAATTTTATCACAATTTAAACTCGATAACTAGATAGTTTTTTTTTTGTTTTTGTTTTTGTTTTTTTGTTAGTGGGTTTCCATGTGTCTGGTCATGTAGCAAATTGTTCTATTAGCCTCACTTGAGCTTTTTTCCCCTCTTAAGTGTTTTTTTTTAATTAATTTAATTGCTTCTACAAGTGGGTGGTGATGAAGGTTCCAGCTACCCTTACTAGTGGTAGTCAAAAGCAACCGAAATTAAGTTAACAAATCTAAATTAGAACTGTATTCCTATAAAGGCCTCCAGTATACCGAGTCAATTCGCTACACAGCAATGTTATTGTACCAATTACTGAAATAAAATTGTTTTATTCTCTAATAATCGTAAGTTAATTTCTTCAATCAAATATCCACATCGTGATCTTCTACTCTGTGGTGCTACCTTTGATAGCCATCCCCTATCAAGCTTACTTTTATATTTACATTTAAATTTTAGCCCTCTACGTCTATTCGAGTAATCACGTAGGTTCCTTAAAATTAATTATATTAATTTTCTTTTCAATACATAGGTTGCATCTGCTATTGAAGCTGTTTGTCGTTGAAGATTGTCTATTTTCCCCTTTATCTTAGGGGACGGTAGTCCCTGTTCCTTTAAGCTCCAAAAGTATTTCGAAAAGACCGTTTGGTTCTTAAGTCACGAATGAGAGAAAGAGTGTCTATGCTAATACAGTCTCTTTTCCCAATTACCTGCTGAAATGCCTATATACGTTCTCTTTCCAACAGTACTACGTTCCATAGGGAAAATGCACGCTTGGTAAAACACATTCTTTGAGTTACATCGTCTATCCAAGGGGCATTCATCTTTTTCTAGTAACAGTTACAGAATACTGTATCTGTCCTTTCATGATTCAGATTCAGTTCATCTGTGTGCTGTTGTGATTATTTAAGATTTTATATCTATTGTTGGTAGAGGAATAAGAGATTTTAACGCTGTTGCTATTAAAAATCTTACTTAGTATGTTGTTCTTATTGAAGTGCCTATCCAGACGATTTATGAAGTATATTTCTGTTTTAATGTTAGGAAGTTTGCAAAACGGTGGGTTAAAGCAAATTACTTTTCTATTTTTGTAATTTCATCTACTATTAGAACGATTTCAATCGCTACCACCGACCTTAATGTGACTGTGGTTTTGACTACCACTATTTCAGCTAGTAGAGATATCTTTTCTCGAAGCATTGGTGCTCACTCAAGTCTAGTTCGGCATCCGCTATTTTTGAGGGTTGCATTATATGTCATTTTTTTTCTTCTTCAAATATTTTTTGCATGACGATAGCCAATTTGTCCTCTGATTCACGGCATTAGGTATCGGTTTCAATATCGATCTGGGGTGGTTAGAACTAACGTTTACGTGTGTGGTTGTGAAATTGCTTTTACAAAATGGTTAGATCGATATTAGATTTATTAACTTAATTTGGGTCGTTTTCAGCCACCACAAGTTGGGGTGACTGGAAGCCCATCACTACCCAATGAGATATAAACAGAATAAACCTAGAAGCATTTAAAGTTTAAAAAAATACACTTAAGTGTGGAAAAAGGTCAAGTAAGGCTAGTAGCCCTAATTTCCTAAGGAACAAACACATGTCCCCCACCAAAAAGAAAAAAAAATCTTGTTAGTGAGTTTAAATTGTGCTAAAATTAATTACTCGTGACCACACAATTATTAGATCGGAACACTTTAAATAGTACAACTGTGCGAAGATTATTTGTATTAGATAGGAATAGTTGATGTGGAGGTGCCTGTGATAAAATGGTTATCGTCGTAGGAAATGGACACGATGACACGAGATCAAATCCTGGACGAGACTAATTGCATTTCATATACCTCTAATACCCTTGGGTAAGGTAAGAATCCAATTATTCTCCCTTCAGCTATGGCTAAATAGTAGGACAGACTGAGTTCTTCAGCCTTGGTGAGGCAAGTATTTAAGAAGGAGAGCACTGAATTCAAACCTGTTATACCTGTCATATCCTCCCCGAGCGGAGAGGTTGGTAAATATGGATAGGAATAGTTGATATGATATAACTGAGCAAAAACCCTCAATAGATAGCGAAACAAAAAATGTAAATATGGACGTACGATAAACGCAATTCCGTTAACTTTAGACATAAAATAACTCTATACAGCTTGACATGACGTTAAAATCGATCCAACTTGTCCTGCTTGAATGAATCACTTGGCGTTTTAGCATTGTATTAAAACGTGCGTAAGGTTTTCAAATAAATTAAGTATGATTAAGGTAATATGCAAATCTCTTTTAGACGGAAACATCTAGCAACAGAATAAAATATAAACTTTTATAATGCAAATGCTCCTTTATTCAGTGTAAAACACTGTTGAAATCTGAAAGAATTCTGACGAACTGTTGAGTCTTGTCATTATTTCATCCTAGTTGTGTATCTGGAAATATCAACGACATAAAACTATCATATTAGTATTAGTCATCCAGGGAAAGGAGTAGCGCCCTCCCCTACACCTCGGTGTAGTAGCTATTGAAACGGGAGCCTTCTGGTCGCCCTGAACTACGGTCGCCAACTTCACTTTTACTTAGTATTAGTTGTAACTCTAACTGTTATATTCATGATTTATAGAATATTGAGTAATCAATACTTATCTTGGTCCTATTGCTTTTTACTCTGTGGGGGTGTGCATATATATATATAATCGGGGAGACCGGGTTCAATCCCAGGTCGGGTCATACCAAAGACTTTAAAATAGTACTTGATACCGCCTTGCTTAACACTCAGCATCATAAGGTAAGGATCAAGGGTAAAGTGGGCCAATCCAGGGAATGGAGTAGCGCCCTCCCTTACTAGTAGTAGCTATTGAAAAGGGAGCATTCGGGTCCCTCTCGACTACAGTTGCCAACTTTTCTTTATATATCTTATTTCGGTTTATAAAACAGTTTTTGCTTTTATGCTGCAGTTTAAATAAGAAAAAAAGAAAAGAAACAAATTTTTCATTGTCCATGGACAACAAGAATATATAATCGAACAATATGATTAAATATCCTCAGTTATCTGTAAAAATCCAAGCTGATATAATATCCATCCGTAATTTCTCTCTCATTTTCTCTGTCAAAACATTGACAGTTTCAAATATTATCCGAATATGTCAGAAAGATTTATTGGTAAATCTATTTATTTTGACTTACGGCTTCATTACACTGTCTATCGTCTTAACTAAAATAAATATATCTTTTATCTTTGTTTCAGTAAGTGTTAGAATATATATTTATATTCTTTGTATCTCTATGAATGTTTTGTTTGATGTTTGCCTCTTTCAGTTAATTGCCCTGCCCGTGTGACTTTGAATACGCTCACTGCATCTCCTGCAGAAGAGCAAGACAACTAAAAAATGAGAGGGGTGTCCTGGGTATTACAAATCTCTATCTGATCGTGAAACACTTGATCTGGTAATCAGGGGAGTGTGCAGTCACTACTTCATTGCCTTTAATCCCATCTCCACTCTTGGTTAGAGTGGAAGAACCGCTTAGTGCCATCTATGGGCTAGATAAATATGTTTAAAAATTATTTGTATTAGATTGGAATACTTTGTCATGTAACCGTAAATCATTTGTATTGAGAATAGATACTTAAAGATCGTATGTATGTATGTATATATATATATATATATATATATATACACACACACAGGGTGACCAAAATATATATATACACACACACAGGGTGACAAAAAAAAAAAAAACAGAACCCGTAAACTTTTTTTATTACTTCTACAAAAATAAAGCAAAGTAATTCTAATTCTTTTCCTTGGTAGACCAGGACATGTTGGTGAATACTATGGTCCCAATTTTTCATGCACAGAATCTACTTCATACCCTGAAAATAAGAAAAGGCTTGAATTAAATTTATTAATTTCAGTCAAAAATATATGGGTTCTGATTTTTTTAGGTCATCCTCTGTGTGTGTATATATATATATATATATATATATATATATATATATATATTGTCATCCACAGACAGCCCTGTTTCGTTCTATAAGAACTCTTCAGTGTAGTTAGACAGGCTAGATTCCCGAAGCAGGGATCGAAACCTGGCTGACTGAAACGCCAATCCAACATTCTACCTCCCAGCCACGAGGAAACTGACGAAGCGTATGGAGAAAAAGCTTAACGGCAATTGCATTAGAATGCTACGAGCTATATTGAACAAAGCCTAGAGGCAACATTCCACAAAACTGCAGCTATACGACCACCTACCACCCATCTACCGAGCCATTTGCCGAATGTGTAGTGTTTTCTAATGGTCCATGAGATCGGGGTTTAATTCCAAATCGAATCATTCCAAAGACTCAAAAATGGTACTTGATTCCACCTTGCTTGAAACTGAGCATTATAAGATAAGGATCAAGAGTAAAATGGAGCAATCTAGGGAAAGGAGTAGCAGCCTTGCTTACACCTCAGTGTAGTAACTCTTGAAAAGGAGCCTTCGGGTCACCCTCGACTAAAGTCGCAAACTTTACTTACCATCCATCTCGAAAACCATTCAAATTAGACGAACAAAACTTTCGGGCACATTGCTGGAGAAAAAAGGACGAACTCATAAGTGATGTACTTCTGTGGACCCCCTCTCATGGACGAGCAAGGGTTGGGCGACCAGCTAGAACCTATCTACAGCAGCTCTGTACTGATACGGAATGCAGCGTAGAAGACCCACCGGGAGCGATGGACGATCGGGACGAGAGATGAGAGAGGGTCTAGGAAATCCGTACTAGTAGCATGACATGATGATGATGACTTAGTGATGTAATTTTTTTTTCTTTGGATCGGCAATAATTATTTGAAACTATATAACTGTGTACCAACAAACGATAATCATAAAATTGAAATAATTACTTGAAACTATATAACCGTGTACCAACAAACGATGATCATAAAATAGAAATAATTACTTGTAACTATGTACCAACAAACGACGATAACAATACTTGATGCCATGTAAATGTGAAAAAATCGTAGAAATAACTACATTAAAATATAGATCTAAAAATACAATAAATGTGCTTGATTAGTTTCTAGTCATAAAACAAGGAAAATGGGTTTGACGTGGCGTTAAAATCAATCAAACTTTCAGATAATCTGGCTTTCTTTCTGTTGGCGTACATTCGGAGAGATTTAACAAATTCTTGTCAAGACAAGAAAAGAATATATTCAATAAAATTTAATAGATTAAAAAGAAAATTTAAACTATTAGAATATATATTTTTCGATTAAAACTTTCTAATAATTTTTTTTTTTTCGTACAAGTAATTCCTCTTTCAGCGCTCTGATATTTTTACCAAAAGTAGATTGTATAACTTTCACTTTAACATAAAAGATATAAGAATATTTCTGTGGGATTTTAACATTAGAAAATAATGTGGAGAGTCCTGTTAACTAAAATCCGGGATTTTTTATTCCGATTTTGAAGCCAAATTAGTTATCCTTATATATTAACTTGGGGCATCACAATGTTCCCATGTCGATATTTCTGTAGACTGCATTGTGATTAAACCAAAGAAAACTTCGTAAATATATATCAAAATCGATCAATTGACAGGATAGAATGAATGTAGATTCTTTGTCTTTCTCCCTATCAATGTGTCTTTCATTATTTACAAAACATAACAATTGTCACATGTTCTGATAACCAAACTCACACACTCAACAAGGGTCAAAGGTTGTTTTTTTTATTTATTTTACTACAGTCCTTTTTTTATTTTGCCATGATTTTACTTTTTCTTTCAGTCTTAAGATTAATGTAGAAATAAACTGCATGATTTGAAATTAATTATCAGCAAGTTAGTAAATACACCACAACCAACAACACCCAATATATGCAAACAAATCTTGCTGAAGGTGAAAAACTGAATTCATCTTGCTTTTACAAGGGAATATATGCAGGGATCGAAGTACTGTAAGACATCTCCAATGCGTTTGTCTGTATTCTTATTCAAGCACTTTCCACAATTATCAGGCCCACGGCCAACTAGTAAATACTGCTTCGCATGTTACATTAACAGGTTGATTTCTTACAGACCGATGTAAGGTAAAACTATTTTTGTTTGTTAACTATCTGTTATCATTAAATTCCTGAAGAAAAAAAAACAGTTTGTGCCTATAAACAAAACAGGCCGTAAAGGCGAGTGAAAATCATAATAGCAAGGAAACTTAGAGCCGTTAATAATTCGTGGATTAGCAAAATCCAGTGTAAATGTGCGTTTTAATGTTAAAAGGCATTAAAATAACGTCGGGTAAATTCTATCAACATGATAATATTATTTTCTCTGTCCAATTTTAAAGGTTAATTCTCTTTTTAGATTAATTTCGTATGCAGCCATGAATGGGTTATTCATTTTTGATTTTTATTTTACATTACATCAGCCTGTTAGAAATCAGGCTATTAATGGAACATGCTGGGCCGTATTTACCATTTGGCCGTGTCAGGCCATTTATCAAGATTAAGAATGAAGCATAAATGTTATTTGCAAATTAAACTAATAGATTGAATTGATTTCGGCGTTTCTTTTTTTTTTGCGGGGGAAGCGTATGTATCTGTTTATTCATTCATCTTAACGTCTTAATTTTTCGACTAATGTCCTCCTACAAGCAGTCCGCTCAGAATACATTAAGTAATTTTTTCTGTTTCTGGGGAATGTGGAATAGCCCTTCATAGTTACTTCTCCAAAATACGCTCTGACCCGGATTGTTAATCAACACTATAGGTCAAATAAATCTAGTGAAAAAGGATTTTTATTAGACAGGAATACTTGATAGCTTACAACTGTGTTCAAACAAATGACTAAAGAAAATTTTCTAAAAAACAATGATGTAAATAAAAAATTGCCGCAAATTATTTGCAATCAAAAATTTACAAAAGAATTAAATGTCGATATTAAATAACCCATAAAATGTTATTACCTGTGAAAGATATAAACCAAACTTTACACTTACTTGTGTGTCTAGGTGTCATAGACACACAAAAAACAAAGAAGACAAACCTTACATTTGAAAAGAAAAAAAAAACTCTTACATTTGCCTGTGTGTCTCGGTATCATATACACACTGAAACCAAAGAAACCAAACTTTACACTTGCCTGTGTGTCTAGGTATTATATTGTTGTGGGAGCCTTACCCATTCTGGGCCACAACACATATACGCCAAGAAACTAAACCTTACACCTTGTATTTGTGTCTAAGTGACGTATAAACACTGTAAACCAATAGACCAAAATCACCTTGATTTCCTTTTCTTTGTAGTGTAGCCCGACAGATGATGATCTTTGTCTCAAGTGGCCCACTTCACCAAAATGATCGTATATGCCTGATTAAGACGCAAACCTTAACTGATACAAGGAATAAAATAACTCTTCTTGTATCCCTTACTAGAAATGTGTTCCTTTTTTTTTTTTTTGTTTTTTTTTTGGTGTTTTTTTTTTTTTCCTGTATCATTCTCCTTTCTTCACACTTGCATATGTTGCACATATGTTATAGAACAAGCAACTTCTCACTAAGCATCTAATCTTTGAGCATTTAAACATCAATTTGCCTTCATATTTGTTTTCCTATTTTAACTGCCTTGTTTCTTTTTTTGTGTGTGTGTGTTTTGGTTGCTTGCTTTATTATTCTTTGTTTCATTTATTCATTTTTCATTTCTTCTTTTGTTCTTTACATTCTTTTTGCACAAATTTTAATTCGCACGTTTACGTGGACAAGCAAAATAAATTAAACATACGACTTGACTCGACAAAAATGACGTTTAGATATAAGACAATCTCTTGTACTAAGCGTTTACACATGTTTCTAAATAAAAATACTATGAAATATGTTCAAGCATCACTAAGATAAAATTAAAGAAGAACAGCAAATTCCTAAGGAGATCGCACAAAGTTTGAAAATATGTCATTTTAAAGAGATGGCCATATTCTTCTTGATAAACATTTTTAGTGACTTGAAAAGCGTTAGGTAAACCTGACTCAGTGTGGGCACATGATGGATGGCTGTTTTGTTTTACGTCATTCTAACCCTTTTCGGGTCACTTAATGGTGAATCAAGTCATTTTGATAAAACTTTGTTTTAGTTTGGGTATGTTTCTGTAGGTTATTCAATGCCAAATACTTTTTATGCAGTTCCATTTCAGTCAATTCAGTTTAGCAAAAGTAGGTTTTTTGTTTACACACTAGATGTAAAAACAGTTCTATTTCAAACAATTCAGTTTAGTCAACAAAATTAGATAGTACTGTTATGTGTCACGAACAATTCAGTTAAACATCAGTCATTTATTTAGACACAATTAAAAGTAAAAACAGATGAGTTTAGTATACGTACGGAGTTTAAATTTTAAAAAAATCTTAGTTTCAAACAATTCAGTTCAACACAAATACAGTCTCGTTCTATTTAACCAACATATAGGTCCTATCAAGTGCTACCACTTCAGGCTAAAGTGGACCTTGGAGTGATGGCAATGAAGGGGTACTCAGCATTCCCCAAAGCTCCAGTATTACTGGAGACTTACTCTCAGATTGTTTTGTGTCATATCTCTTACACTCATTGGGGGATTCTTATCCCTCTGCAGAGAAGCAGTCAGTGTATTCTACAGCCCCAGCCGACTAGACCAGAGGGCACAGGAGTATTGTTCACAAAAACTGGTATTAAAATCTTACCGATTTTATGAGGAAACTTTCGTCTGATAAACTGAAATATAAGATTAGGGCACGCTTAGCATGAAGGTTATTGTTGTTCGAAATGGTATCAATGACCCGAGTTCAATTCCTTAACTAGGCCGTTTGTGTTTCATTTTGTGCAAATACCGTTCGAAAAGGCATGAATCAATCTGTCCCACCAACCCCCAGCTATTGATAAATTGTTGGGCAAACTAGATTATTCAGTTTTATTTAGGTAACCAATCTCGAAGAAGGAAAGCACTGAATTCCAACCAGCTGCACTCTTCTTAAAATATTGATCTTCCACGTCTTGTCCGCAGTGCAGATATTTAGTAAATACTGTGAAAAATAAAATTGCTAAATAGCTGTGTAAGCACTTTGATGTACAAAAATTGAATATTTCAAGAAATAGTGATTACTTTCAAGCCTTTACCAGTGAAAACTGCTTCTTATTGGCTAAGAAAAGGCATGAATCTGTTTCGACTTGCCTATTAGCTCCAGTCTTGCCATTACGTTAATTTTGAACTTATACTTTTGGGAAAGGTATAAACCCCTTAATAGCCCCTGCTAAAATTCAATGATATCATCGGCATTTAGTAACCCACAAAGTTTGATTTTATTTCTTTATTATATGACATATCAATCTTCTATTAGGTCTAGATAAAAAAAAAAAGGGCTGCAGCTGTAGCAGTATAAAAACAACCGATGTAACGTAGTTGGTTTGCTTTTATTTTACGCCCTATCAACCGTTTTCGGGTTATTTAACGCCGAATTAAATCTCAAACAATTCAGTTTAGCATAAGTATACAGTTTAGTTCTATTTGAACCATAGATAGGATCCTATAAGGTGCTACCAGTGCGGATCAGAGTGGAGCTGGGAGCAATGGCAAAGAAGGGGTATTCCGCAACCCCACACCTCCGTCATTACTGGAGTCCCACCATCTGATTGTTTAGTGTCATAAACAGGACATTCGTTTGGGGAAACTCTTGCAGAGCTGCAGTTGGTGTACTCTTAAGCCCCACCCGACTAGGCAAGTATTCAATGTAGTCACACTGCTACTTATGTAGCGTTGTCATACGATGGGGTAGTCACATACCCTAAAGTAATATGTTGTTACGTATCAGCCACATACTGTCGATTTTTCGTTTTCCATTGTCTCCACCTGCCTTTACTGCTAAATACACTAACTGCTGATTGTCCAGTCGGCTGGGGCTGTAGAATACACCGACTGCTTCTCTGCAGAGGGGTAAGATCCCCCCAACGAGTGTCCTGGATATGACACGAAACAATCTGATGATGAGGTTCCAGCAATGCTCGAGCTTTGGGGAATGCGGAGTACCCCTTCATTGCCATCGCTCCCAGGTCCACTCTGACCCGGAGTGGTAGCAGGGTTAGGGCCTGATAGGGCCCTATCTATGGGTTAAATAGAACTAACAGCATACTTATGCTAAAATGAATTGAGTAAACTGAATTGCTTGAAATAGAAACGTTTTTGACAATTAAACCGTACTTACACTTAAACTGCATGCTTATGCTTAACTGAATTATTTGAAATAGAACTGTTTTTGACTTTAAAAATGTATTTACACTTAACCGAATTGTTACATACAACTGCTTGAATAGTTAGAAATGGAAATGTTTTTGACCATTAAAATGTGTTCTTATGCTAAACTGAATTGTTTTAAATAGAACAGATTATTTACATAAAAGTGGATTTGGCGTTAAATACCCTACAAAGGTTGATATGCCATAAAACCCAACAAACCAAACCAAACTAACTGCTGAGCGAAAGGTAGGCAGTTAAATTTTTCTTAAAGCTCGTCTCTGAACTCAATGGTGTCATTTTGTCTTAGGAGATAAAATGCTCTCTGAATAAATTGAGGCTAAGTTTGCAAAAGTAATTATTCATAGATTTGTTTTTTTCTAATTATCCTTGCTTTTCTCCCTCATTCGCCAATCCCATTTTAAACAAGGCTATTTGCATCGACACTCTTTATTTTTGTTTTTTTCAGATCTTGAGTATATTATATTTTTTAAATTTTGGTTCAGAGTATCACCAACCAGCACCTAAATACTATTCGACCAAGTTTAAACCAATCATCCACATAAACTAAAAAGAGTCTGCTAAGGGATGGTTGCCAATTCGTAATTTTTGCTAATTTTATCTATATGCTGGTTGAGTGTGTCATTTATTTCCTTTATCAATCGTTGAACGATACTTAAGATTCCTTATCTAAGTAGCAGTTGACTAATTCATTCATTTAATGTTTCTCTTTCCGCTTCGAGTGGTTTTTAGCACTATTTTTCCCAAAGTTGAATTTTCTATTTCATTTCTAACCCAAAATAATCGATACCTTTAAACAGTGCGCCACAAAAAAACTGATTTTAAATAATATCAACCCACACAATACACACATGACATAATGTATCACTGTCTGGATTCATTAAGTTTGGTACAGCAACCATTCTAGGGGAAAGAAAACTTTGTCGCATTTGGTCGAGTAAATACATTTCCAATGAAAATATTGGATTGAGTCATAATTTCTGTCGAGTAAAAGCAAGTTGTAACTCCACATTTCAAACTTCCAATGTTTTGAACGCGATCCGATATTGTCAGGTTAAAAGGGCACCTTCATTGGCTATTCTTATTTCAGTATTGAAAGAGTGTGCATCATAATGTAATCTATGATCTCACCCCGCCCCAAATCAAGGAATTATAAGAGTATATTTTATATGTCATTTTAAGGGAGTTTACGAATAACAAATAGACTACAGAGACAGAAAAATGTTTAGTATTTACGCCTGATGTGTCATTACTGAATGTCAAGTCCAAAACTGGTTTTCAAAGTTTCATTCTGGCGATATGTGTTCGAAAAATAAACCCATATAAGTACGCTTATCAGGCCTCTATCAAAATGCTTTAAGAGAATTAATTGATGGAATGCAATCACTCAAAAGTGTTCGAGAATCGGTATTGACCTCAACATAAAAAAAGAGCAAGATAGGTGTTCGGTTTCCTCATACTCTCAGCGAGAAGAATAAGAAGGATTACATATCCATCGCCACAAGTTTTCTTTCAACACTGAGAATGACTCATATCACGAGAATATTAAGACAGATAACAAAAATGGGTCATTTATGACAAGCTTTAACGCAAAATATAGTGGATTGATCTGAAAAAATATCCATATATGTATGCTGGGATCACTGCGTTATTATTCATTTTGAGTTTTTAAACAGCAATCAAACATTCAGCGCAAACATTCTCCCAACGGCTGGAACGTGTGCATGAAAATTAAATAAAACTACTGTCACTCATCAATTTGGAGAAACGTTGTGAATCTTTATAAAAAAAAAAACATAAGACCATATTCAGCAAGAATAATGCGGGGGAAAATTTTGGATTTAGTCTAATCAGTTCTAACCCTTTCATCATATTCACCAGACCTTACACCAAGTGTTTTCTTTTTCGTTCTCTGAAAATGCACTGAATGACAAAAACTTTTCTGAAGACGATCAAGTTAAAACGCTTCTGGAAAAACTCCTTGAGCTCAAAACCAGCTGAAATGTATTTGATGGGAATCAACGGGCAACCTAGTAAATGGCAAGAGGTGAGTCAAAATAATGGTAAATATACCATAGATCGAAATTAATGTATCAAATTATCAATGAATAAATCACATTTTACTAAAACGGAACTTATTTATGAATCAGTTTAATAGATCCAGCGCAAAAGAGGAAACATTTCTCTGTTTATTTTGAGTCTTTTTACTCAGTTCCTCTTCTAATATGTCATTTTCACTTGCTTTGTTGTCTTTTACTCTTCCACGTTATTATTTATTCAAGCTATTTTTGGATAATTCCCTATGTTTTTAAAGGGTGCAAAAAATCTCAAGGTACCAAGAATAAAAAAAACATTCTATTTTGTATTTTATGAATTCTGGTACATAAAGTATGTTTTGTATAGTAATAAATGAGGTTTTATAGATATTTTTGAATCGACACTCTCGCACGTCTATGGCTTTGGAGGTTAAATTTTGTATCGTTGCAGGCGTTTCAGAAAAAGTTGATTGAGATGAAGAGACAAAGATAAGACGACAATGTTCAAGTCAGACACGTGGCCAGAGAAAAATCTCCCACAGTTTATAGCCTTTCTTTTGGGGTGGTCTAAAAACAGGAAGGCGTGGAGTGGTATTTACAAGTTAATCAAGTAAAAAAAATTCTTTCACAAATGTAGCCCACGCCCAAAAGCTGTGTGGTAGTTTTACTAGCCTCGAAATTTCGGTCATGACATGTCACTCTCTTGATAACTTAGTGACCCTATTTTTAAGTCCCTAAGCCTATGTATGACTGGCTTTCGGTTTTATATCTCAAGTTCTCATGACTTCCCATTGGTTGTTAGAGAATTAGGCACTTGGGTGATTCGTTGTGTGAGGCTGCCACTACACTACACATTTCAACTTCGATCTAATAAACACATAGATATGAGTACTCGAAGAAACAGTTGGGGGAATGTTACTGAATGGGATAACTAACACTTCATTAAGAAATAAATAAAGTTATTTCTACATTTAATTTTAACTCTCTGATCTCTTCAATGAGTCTCTATGGTGAAATGGCTAAAGTACTGGACAGGAGTCTGGAATTAAGCGAGTTCGAACTCCAGTTGCAATATTATGTTCACTTCAGAATTATTACCCTTGCTAGAGGCATAAACTCCCTTAAATTCCAAGCTCTGCGTTAAATAGTAACACTACTGTTCTACAACAAGGATGTCTTTTGAATTAGATAACTGTCAAAGTTGATATATCATTAAACTTAGAAACCAAACCAATCCAATCGCTTCAACGATGAGGGATGCAGCGATGGCATTGAATCGTCTTGAGTACGCTGGCAGTATCCTCTAAATCCGGTGGGCAAACTCAACTTCCGTACCTCTAAAGAGTATAAAGCCACCTTTTCGTTGTTATTACACCCAGATCCTCAAATGGTTGTACTTGTTTCGGTCCTACTTAAGTGAAATAAATCTTTGATTGAAATCGAAGGTATCATATTACGGTAAATTATCTTCATTGAGAATAGTTACTTGAAGTTATAATTGTTCACAAAGGATTATTATAAATGATTATTAAAACCCATATATGAGGAGTCAAACTAATGATTATTATTAAAGAAATGCTTCCTTGAAGTCATATAAGTATGAATAAAATATTAATATTTGGTAAGAGTACCTGAAGCAATACAATAGCGTGTAAATTATTTGTATTATATGAAAATACAAGATATTATATAGCTTTAAATTGTTTGTATTTAGAAGAGTTGCTTGAAGCTAGAATTGTTTACTAAGGATTATTATTAGTGATTGAAACGATATAAGTATGTGCAAACATATTACTATCATTGAATAAAAATAATAACTTGAAACGATGTTATTAGTTTCGATTTAGGAGATACAATTCTCTGTGAATACATCCTCTCTAAGTACGGTTAATATAGCCCAAGTTATAAAGTGATTAAATAGACATTTGTTTTTCTCATTTATCCCCGCACTTCTCCAATCCTGTTTTTTAACTACCCGATTTTTATTGACGCTTATCCTTTTTTTTTTTAATCATAGGTATATTAATATTTAAAAATATAGGTTAAATATCACCTTAATCCCACCAGAATTAGATAGGAACACTTGATATCATATAACTGTGTGTAAATTGTTTGTATTAAAACTCTTTACTTGAAGCTATAATTAGTTACTTAGGATTATTATTACTTACTTGAGATTATGTAATTGTGTGCTAACAAATTATTTTTGAGTATAAGTGGTTACTTAAAACCATATACTTGTATATACTATATATTGTACCTGATATGCAACGGTACGCAAATTCTTTGTATTAGATAGGAATACTTGAATAACTGTGGGCTAAAAATTTGTTTTAAAAAAAACTACACAAAAATGTAAATATGAAACTACAATGAACGTGATCCCCAAACCTCTTATAAAATAAGCCAAGACGGGTTCACATGCCGTTAGAATTAGTCTATCATATAATGAGTATGCTATGATGAAAGAATTTAATTGACTTCTTGTTAAAAATCATTTCTTTTTGGAATACCTAGTAATATGATATAAGTGTAAAAAATGGGTGTGAGCAAGCAATGTACTTATTCTTTTTTTTTTTTTTTTTTTTTTTTAATGACTCAAATGTAGCAAAATTAAACGTTCCGTTTGTTCATCGTCTGATTCACCCGCTCTAAGGAAAGCTTATTTCCTGTGGGGTACCTTTACATTAAGCCGACTTTGTGTCACATTTTAGCCACGTGGGGAGCCGAATAAACACTTACTCATCGACATTTCCGCTCTTAAATTGATGTCATTGAAAGATGAGCCCCTTAGATTTAGAACGCAAGTTAAAATCTCGCCGGAAGCTACTTATTTCTTTTCCGATTTCAGGGCTGGTTTTGTATGAAGTTGAGGAATCTATCTACCCAATGGCTCTTGCAGCAATAATACAGTTATACTAAGAATACAAAGAAGCACTATTAACCACTCTTTACGGACAAAGTTTCCATATTATCCTTAATTACTTATGAGATAATAGTATTTCTTCAACCACCTAATTACATATATTCACTCTTAACTATTTGTAGCTAGAAAGTGAGTGCTTTAATGGCGGCAAACAGTTGACACTAAGCAGCATTAAACTTCGGCTAAATATAGTTCATGTAAGAAATCACTAACCACGTAATAGGGGAAGGTCTCCTCATCACATAAATCGATGACTTCTAAATCCAGAAACTAATATATCAAGCAAGCATTGTAGATGCAGTTGGCTTGCATACACAAATTTTGTATGCTTTTGAGAGAACTTGTACGTTTACAAGAAGTTAATTGTGTGTTTTATGGAAGCAGACATTTGTCGTTAATAATGTTTCAGGGTAATTTGGTTCTTGGTTGGTTTTACAGAATGTCAATCCTTGTTAGATTTAACAATTATGGTCTCTAGTTATATTCTGCAAAAATGTATCTTCATAATCATTTTAAACACGTTAACGGTTGGTTAGTTGTGTTTTATGGTATATCAATCCTTGTTGGTTACTCAATGCCAAATCCTGTTCATACATATATCATTTGTAAGTGAATAGCTTTGCTGTATTGCCACATAATACATATATATGCGTGCAGAATCATAACGACGACACAATGATAAAGACGAGCGACACAGTTCATGAGAAAATATACCTCTCACTTTATTTGAAAGGGTTCGAAAGGGTTACTAAAGGTTTTACTGTGTGAGAGGTGAGTTGAAGGCTGAACAGAACTGCAAGATATTGACTCCCACTCTTATGGCCATAACAGCGTTTCTTTCCCGTTCTCCTGTGTTGCTCCACCGGGGGCCTGGGGGCCCAGTCTCGCTGGGACATGTTCCTCATCCCAGCATCTTCTCTCCAACTCCAACTGCTCAATCAGGTGCTGGTTTTCTCTACCGCATCTTATCTCCAACTGCCTGACTTCCTGTCTTCACCCAGGTTATATATTTGTTCGACGCACACCTTCTTCTTGTGGACGTCACAAATCGCACTCAATTCAACCCGTCCACGGTCGAGGTTATATCCTGATATTCCTCGACCGGATGCACCTGTTATTTACCCAGGTACATTTCCTATTTTGACAGCTTGGCCGGGGTCAATATGTTACAGTTTGTAGGAAGAATATTTTTCAAACAAGTCCGAGCTCATTTGTTTGCACACAGTTAAATGGTTTCAAGAATAGTAAATGATTAAATAGTTCTATTTGATCCATAGATGAGACCTTAACAGGCATAACAACTCCGAGTTTAAGTGGACATGGAAGTATTGGCAATGAAGAGGTACTCTTCATTTACTAATACTTCAGAACTGGAGTTTCTCCATCAGATTATTTTGTTATATCCAGGACACCCGTTGCTGTAGGGTCTTACCAAACTGCATAAATGCAGTCGGAGTATTCTACATTCCCACCCGACTGGGTTATGGCTGACATTTGATTCTCAGATAAATATATATGCTATCTAGATGGAACCATAAAATTTACTAAAAGTGTAAGTCACTGGAGCTGGTAGTAATGGAAACAAATAAGGGAATCCATTCGGTTCCATGCGATTTTTTCGTCTCTTCAGAGTCTTTTCAGACATTGTTTTAAGAATTGTTTTCATGCCCTTTTTTCTTTTTTTTTTCAAAAATGACTTCTGGTTTTATCTCGTAAGTAAGTAGCAAGGAAGGCCAAGTTTTATTTGATATTGTACAAATATATTTTGCCAAATTAATCGTGATGATTTGCAAAGGGTAAAAAATTACAAAAGTAAGTGGATGACTCCGTTGATCCCCTCGCCAATAAAATTCACTGGATTATTTTAGAACAAATACTTTAAAATAAAGATTGGTCAAATTTTCACTTTGCTCCCTTTTCCACTTTTCTGGTATTGGGAGTACCCATTTCTTAGTCCAGAACTGAGACATAGCGAAATGTGGATTTCGAACTCACGACTATCACGTTCACGTTCGAACCAATAAACTTGGGAAAGATGTGAACCCCCTTATCCCATAAGCTATGGCACAAATATCTCTACTACTTTTCTTCTACAACGATGGCTTTTGCATTAAATAACCCATGAAAGTTGATATACAAGTTAACAAAGAAACCGAACCTTTGTCCCCGTTTAAAAATAGGTGAGCTGTCCTTAGGATTTATCTAAAATTATTGTGTACATATGTACAAAATATTTCTCAATTAATACTGCTGTGACAATACGCCTCCGGCCGACCCCAACAATCTCAACTAACCAAACTATTCATGGCCATTAGAATCGTCTAGTGGTTTTTCTCATCTCTGGCCGGGGGTATTTTACATTCCTTTACCAACACACAAAATACATACCGAGAGGATGGAAGAAAAAGAAGAACAATCACGGGCTTGGGTTAGCTCCAAGTGCAAGAAAGGGGAAGTCTGTGACATTTTGTGCAGTTCTACGTGTATTTGCAGGCTATTGCGCGCGTGTATTCGCGAGAAACACCCACAAGCCGCTAAGAATGCTGACTTATCTTCTCGCGTTGGTCAACCCGGCATCCGTAGGTCAACAGGTCCTAGCAGCCGCCTTTCTGACTTCTGATGACTGGTCTCCTCTATGCTGACTTATCTTCTCGCGTTGGTCAACCCGGCATCCGTAGGTCAACAGGTCCTAGCAGCCGCCTTTCTGACTTCTGATGACTGGTCTCCTCTCTGCCCGACTCTCATCTTTTGACTGACCTTCTCTTGAGTGCTCCCTCCTGCCGACAGTCCTCTTCTGCTCCCTGTGTCCTTCTCTCTTCCCTGGTTCCTTCCTTCCCTCGTCTTCTTCCGGTCTCGTGGGATATCTCACGCACAAGCTCTTTGTGTGGGTTTCGTGCCAAAACAAACAAAGGGATCCTCTGACTTCCATCCATATACACACACAACGAATGCCCAACATCGTGCCAGACTGCATAAACATATCTTTGACAATTTATTTTTTGAATTCAATTATATCATTGAAAACTGTTTGAAACCTATTGTGTTCTGCTTTTCGGAATTTCTATATTACCTTCATAAAGAAATACTGTTATTCAATGGTTGTGTATATCCAACAATTTTCTTTACACTTTTACATATTTGATTCCATAAAAGAGATTTTCTAATTACATATCAAGTTTCTCTTAATTTCAAAAGAGTGCGTTGAGTGCTTGAATCGTAGGTTGATGACCAGAATAAGTTACGACAAAAAGAAATCAAATACAACTAAACATCAATGAAAATATAAATTAATATTTGATAAGAATAACGGTGTCACGTAACATGAGTATCTTAAATTGTTTTTGAGTATCAGAAAATTAAAAATAGAAGCAATTAGAAAAAATGTAAATAACAAATGTTATGTGGCATTTGAATTTATTGTAATATCAACGAAGAAATATAACATAGATAGTATAACAGAAAGACAAGTAAGAAATTTATTGAAGAAAAATTTTCAGACATGAATTTCCAGTTCTATGCGAGGTATTAATTACATATCGTAATTTTCTCTAATCATTCTTCTCACGAAAAGGAGGCGTAGTTAGCCAGATGGTTATCGTCGTTGGTAAGCCAAGTTCAAATTAACGACATGACCGCGTTTGAACTCCCGCTAGTGCCTTTGAGAAAGGCATGAAACCTCTTCTCCTGTGATGGTGAGGCTTCAGTTCTTGAAATTGGGGGAGTGTTGCATACTCTATTCATTGCCAATACTCATAGGTCCACTCTAACGAGAAGTGGTGATACCTCTAGGTGTCCATCTATGAGTCAAATAGATTTATTTGGAAATTATTCATAATAAATCGGAATACTTGAAACGATCTAACTGGTGTGTTGTATCCTTTCATTGTCATTATTTCTAGGTCCATTCTGATCCAAGGTGGTAATACTTGTGAGAGTCTTATCTCTACGTCAAATAGATCTGTTTGAAAATGACTTGTATTAGATAGGAATACTTGAAATCGTATAACCTTGTCCAAGAAACGTAAAAGAAAATGTAATTATAAATGTACAATGCACGCAGTTCCCTAACCTCTTAAATGATCCGTATATTTTGAACAGGTCAGATATGAATAACCAATCACTCACGGCCGTCACACCCACCCAGGCTATCTGAGAGATGTACGATGCCTGGCGACTAGTATTGCATGATCTATAATAATTTTTCCTCCCGATCTAATAAAGGCACTAAGAAAATACAAACTAGTAATTTTATTTCATCTTGCTAAAATTTTAATCACCATCGGACAACTTAAAGATATTTAGAGACTTGCCACAATCCTGAGTCATGAAATTTTATATGTCATATAGGAAAAAAAAGATGTTCTCTGTCTCTGCACTGTAGGCAGAACAATGTGTCTTTTTATGATCCAGTATCAGTGGGAAAAAAAGAGGACAAGAGTAGTTATATATATCACTATTCAAATTTAAGCCTCTGTCTCGAATGCTCTGCCGTGAAATTGAGATTTCCTGCTTTCTAGGATCGAGTCTGGTAACCTTTTTCTGAAACCTGAAATATTGCTTTATCAAAAATCGTGGTTCTTACCGGAAAATCATTGACGTGGTGAAATCTGTCGAGCATCGTCAATGGAAATTCCTTACGGTCAACGATTTCGTCTGGGGTATTAATCTGACTAAAGTTACAACTACTAAGGAGACAACTTCAGGAATTTTAGCAAAACTCCGAGCTCTGATGCACAGTGTAACTGTATCACATAGAATTCGATTCGCGTTCACTTGCTTGGACTGTGAACAAAGGCTTCTTGAATGCACCAGAGATTTATTTCTGATATTCAAGGCCATTCTTTCTTGTAGTTTACAAAACCTGATTATATTACCAAAGTAGTGATATTTTTTCATGAAACAGGTCTGTTCTTAACATATTTTAACATAGCTTCCTTGAAGCAAGGTTAACCTATCTCGAAATTGATGCCAAGTAAAATCCTGTTCAAAAGATGTGTACAGAAAAGTACTCACCCTAACCAAGAGGAGAATGACATTTTCTTAACCTTCCCAAAAAATTATTGGTCAAGTGTGTTGTAATATTGCATGTACGTCCCTTGTCTCTAAGCTATTTACCTCTTTGTCGAGCTGAGACCTTTTCAGAACTCCCTCATAAGATTTAATTGCAAATAAAATGAAGTAGACAATCAGTGTTTAATCCCTAGAAAAATAACGATTGGGACGTGTTCAAACTAAAACTGGCGCTGTTATCATGTCCTAAATTGGGTAGGAAATTGTTTTTTACGCTCTAAACCCGAACATTTAAATCTTTTTCACAGACAAAAATCTCGCTATGATGTGTCATTTTCTATCACAATGGCATACATGCAAAAGTTTTATTTGGTATTGTTGCTATTTTTGTTTTGTTTCTTTTATTAAAATTAGATACATTTTGTATAAATTGCAAGATTAGAAATAATTTAACATCTGTTTGAACGAAAAGTCTTGTAAAAGCAAATTTTCCTGGAAATTTACTCGTGCTAAATTGCCTTTTGTCTTTGGAAGTAAACTTTAGAGAATTTTTGTTACATACTAACCTTTGATAGATCGATTTGTTAGGGATTTCATAAACAAGTGGGCAGCGGAAATAAATCAAGTGAATTGAGAACCGGAAGGAAAACGCGTTGAGAATATTATATAATGACGTAAGATTTCCTGTCGATGCACAAAGATTCGATCAGATTCGGAGAACAAACGGCGAGGACACGCCCGCGGGAGGCTGAGAAACGGTTCTGTATAAAACCACTCATCAAAGAAGCAAGAAGTAAGGCTATGAATATCTTACCTCAACGTGGTATCAATGATAGGAGTCCTCCATCTGTCTCACTGTCCCATATGCAGCTATTTCGACCCATTCGTCGCAATAAAGAAGAGATATATCATCTTAAACAAAAGTGTTGAGTCTCTTCTTTATACTATACTATATTTTTAAGCCGAGTTTAACAGGTTTGAATTCAGAGTTTTCCTTCTCCTGGACTAACTGCCTCACCAAGGCTGAAGAACCCAGTCTGCCCTACTATTTACCCATAGCTGGAGGGAGAGTAATTGGATTCGTACCTTTTCCAAGGGTATTAGTATTATGTGAAATGCAATTCGTCTCGTACAGGATTTGAACTCGAGTTCGCCGTGTCTATTTCCTACGGCGATAACCATTACACCACGGGTACCTTCTTTATAGTATACAACATTTCGCAACGAAAACTTTATTTAATTTTAAGTTACCATGACGATTGAAAACATTCCTTTCTGCTGGCGACGTTTTGAATACACTGAATGCGTCCCGTTCAGAAGGTGGTTTCGCGTGTATGAAAGTAAACTGAATCAGATTGGGTTGGCTACAGTTTTTGATATCTCCAGAACGAGAAGTACCCTTTCATTGTTATCATTTCCAAGTCCGCTCTTACACTGTCAAATAGATCGGTTTAAAATTATCTATATTAGATATCATCAAGCATTCTTATGTAACCGAGGAGTCCCCAATGTGTAGTGGCTAACGTACGACATCTTAGCAAGTTCGAACTCCATCCGCGCGAGACCAGTTGGCTTGGACTAGAATATGCCGACTGCATCTCTGCAGAGAGTAACCCCCACCAACGAGTGTCGTGAATATAACACAAAACAATCTCATGGTGAGGCTTCAGTAATGCTGGAGCTTTGGAAAATACAGAGCACCCCTTCATTGCCATTGGTGCTTGGTCCACAGTGACTCAGAGTGGTAGTATCTGATAGGGTCTTATATATGGGTCAAATAAAACAGCTTGTCATTTAAACTGAGTTCAAACAAATGACTTATGTTAAATTTAATTGTTCGAAACAAACCGTTTGATCATTTAACTATGTGTAAGTAAATGACATATGTTTAAATGAATTGTTAGTGATACATAGCAATACTTAAAACAATTTAACTTTAACTTAAGCTATATTGAATTGCTCGAAATAGAACTGTTTGTAAACAAATGAGTGATGTTAGTGATACAAAGCAATACTTAAAACTATTAAACCATGTTAATTTATGTTCACAAATCATATATATCGAATGTATATGAATAAACCAGATTTGAAATTAAATTGGCTTACAAAGGTTGATATGCCATAAAACTAAATCAAACCCATCTAGTTATGCCATTACGTTTTCTTTCGGACTAATAACTTTGGGAAAGTTATGAACTCACTTAATCTCTTGATCGGCGTTAAGTTGTAATTTCGCAAAGGATGGCTTTAGAATTTAATAGCCCATCAAGGTTGATATGCTATTAAACAAAGAAAACGAGCCAAGTTAGCTAACTGTAATTTATTTGTATTAAGAATACTTACTTGAAGCTATTAATGTTTACTAAGGATTATTATTAGTTACTTGAAACAATATAGATGGGCAAATTATTTGCATTAAGAATAGTTACTTGAAGCTACAATTGTTTACTAAGGATTATTATTAGTTACTTAAAACCATCTATGTGCAAACAAATTATTAAATAAAAATAATTTCGAGAAATCATATACGTATTACTTAAGATACGACAGTAAGTAAATTATTTGTATTATATAAGAATATCTGGCATATGACTGTATGCAAAAATAATTCTTAAGCAACTAACTACAAAAAAATAAAATATAGATGTACAATGAATGCAATTCTCTAACCTGAAGGCATGAAACGGTTAAACATCAATGAATTAAGTGAAAGTACTAAAATGTTAATGAATGAAAGAGTGCTGGTATTTTGAAATGTGTACGTACGTGTAGGAAGACTTTTTTATGTGTGTATTTACTAAGCTTAATTAAGTCTGGCCCAGAGCCAGATTAAAGGTAAGGAATTTGCGCTTAACCAATTTCGAAAAAACAATATTGTTTTTGCTTTTTTGTTTGGTATTTGTTGGGGGTTTTTTTGTTTTGTTTTTTGTTGTTTTTTTTTTTTACTTCCGTTTGAATAATCTCGGTAGACGAGGATAAAAGGCAATCAGTGGAGTCTTCATGCTGGTTACTAAACACATGTGTTTTTGTGCTTATTTTATGCAAGAATTTTCTATACAAGAAAAAGAACAAATATTTTACAGAAATGAATGAAAAGAGGAAAACGAGAGAAGTAATGTTTGAATAGTGAGTTTGACGCGGAAGAAATTTATGACCGAGGTCAAAACCGAATTAAATGAATGGGAATCGTTCAGCCACTCGTTGATTCAAGAAAGGAAAAATCCAATTAATGGCGCCAAAACTGGTTGTCAATGGTTACCGAAACCAATTATTGGAATGGAAAACGCCATAATATACTTTGTTATAGTCACTATCTAATTTTGAATCGGTCTTTACGGGAACTCCGTAAATATTTACTTTTGTGTACGCACCTTAATTTCAACGGTAGAAAGAACTTTTTGAAAAGGAGGAGTCGTCGTATGTATGTATATATGTGTATCAAATTATCATCAAAAAGTTAAATCGTTGAATACCTTTTGGGGCTTTGAGCAAACTTTCAAATCCTCCCAAATACATTCACGTTTAACATAATTCTGTGTGTGTATTTCTTTGTCAATAAACATTGTTCGTTTAAATTTACTCTAGGTATATGCTTCTTTAAACTTTTTGGGGGATTGGGTATACGAATGTTTTTAAACAAATCTATTTGATCCATACCTGGGACCTAAGCAGGTTGTAATATTTCGTGTTAGTAGACCGGAAAATATTAGCAATTAAGTACTCCACACTCTAGAACGAGAGCCCCACCACTAGATGCATTTGAGTGTCCAACTCAGGACCACATTTTTTGGATGTCTTACCCCTCTGCCGGGGATCCAATTTGCTTATTCTCAGACACGTCGATAGGACGGATTTTTTATAAAGAAAGATAGGATAGACTAAAAAAAATGTATAGGAATGAAAAACCTACCTCCGACCCAATAACAAAACAGTTATTTTCTTTAATGCCAGCAGTATTGTTGTGACTGAGATTATCAATAAGCAACATTGAATCCAGAAACGGTTAACAAATAGGTTTATTTACTTTTAGTTCAGGGGAAAATAGTAAATAGATTCAAATACGCAGTTGTTCAGCAACAGTAATGAATTATTGTAAGCGAGTAATTATTGTAAGCGAGTATAAATACTCCGTATTTATATCTTTCATAGGACGAGTCTAACTTTCTTGTTGGGGAAGTATCCTCCCTTACAACTATCCAATTTGAATTTGCTTCGCCTTAATCTACTGATGTAAAACTCAAGTTCCATCTACTTGTACGTCATTTAAACTTGAATGAATTTTCTCATAGTTGAATCGAGTGTTTGCCAATGATCTGGGAGACCAAGTTTCAATCCCAGGTCGACTCATACCAAAGACTCAAAAAATGGGACTTGATTCCGTCTTACTAAGCACTCAGTATTATAAGGTAAGTATCAAGTATAAAATGGAGCAATCCCAGGAATAGAGTAGCCACCTCCCCTACACCACGGTGTAGTAGCTCTTGAAATGTACAATGAACGTAGTTCTTTAACCTTTAGGCATAAAGTAAACCTAGACACGGCGATATGAGTTCAAATCCTGGCCGAGACTAGTTGCATTTCACATAGCACTAATACCCTTGGGAAAGCTATGAATCCAATTATTCTCCCTCCAGCTATGGGTAAATAGTAGGACAGACTAGATTCTTCAGCCTTGGTGAGGCAACTAGTCTAGGAGAAGGAAAACTGAATTCAAACCTGTTAAACTTCGCTTAAAAATGACCTTGTGTCACATCCTGCCCGAGCGGAGGGGTTGGTAAATATGATAAAGTAAACCTAGACAGGTTGACATGCCTTTAAAATCAATCATCCAGCTTAAATAAAAACAAACAAATAAAAAATAAAGACCAAACTGGCGTAACATAATTTCATGTCTTAATTACTTCTCATTTGACTTTAGGCTGAACAAAACAACTCCTTGTGATCGTCTATCAAAACTCTATCAAAATCATGGCTTAAGAAAACATTAATTTACGTTGAGAAAAATTAGGGAAAACCGGCGCCTTTATGCAACGAGAGGGAAAAAAAGAACGTGCTTGATAAAGAAAGAAAATAATGTTTCTTTCTTTTAAAAGTGCTGCATGAAGCATTGCTACGAAAAATCAAGGCCTGATTGCATCACGTTTTAAACGAGATGACATCTTTTTCGACGCTGCAAACGATAAGCACAATCGAAATTCAAACTAATCAAAATCCACTGCTTTCAGTAGATTCTTCTCCCTAGAATGCAGCCAAGTGCTCACTCGCTTTCTTTAATCACGCCAAAAAGAACAAATTGAGCTCTTTGTTTAATTTCATTTGGCTTTTTATTTCTTTGTAAATAAGCAATGAATAAAACGCACACGCTAAATCCTTACTAAGTTTCCTTTTAAAGTGCTCTTCCCTATTCCCATTTGACTTTTCATTAGGGACTCAGTCGGTTAAAAGGAAAGAAAGAAATTTGTCTGCATAGATTAATTAATCTGAACAAAAAAAAGTTAGTAGAAAATTAAGCTTTAACAATGTTAAAGGAATTTAGAAAAGAAAGTAAAATATAAAGATGGACGTAGAAGTAAGATAGAAAAAGCAAAGTAAGAGAGAGATAGAATTTAGTTTAAAAAAAAAAATGAATGAATAACGGAGGAACGAAAAAGAATGAAATTAAAGTTTTTAAGATAGTAAAAAAATTAATATACAAGACTAAAGAAGGGGAAAAACGGTTCTTTAAATCTTTCTAACATGAAATTTAGACTTAAAAAAAAATAAAAAAGACGAGGTAAATTAGAGAGGAAAGACAAATATATAATAAAGAAAATAACAGAATCGTTGGAATTAAGAGGTGAAAGAGAAGAGCAATATGATGAAGATAGAAGTTCTAATAAATTAAAATTAGAGACAGAACAGATATGAAAGAACAAAGAGAGGCAGACCAAAGAATGCAAACTGATAAAATGAAACGAAGAATGGAAATCTAATGGATAATTGAGTCTTAAACCAGAGATAATAAAGAGATATTTTAAGGAAAGAAATGTTAAGATACAAAGGAAAGTGTGGGGGGAGGGAGAAGCAAAGAAAACTTTGGAATAAAGAAATCTTTTTTTAAGATAAAAGTTTTGAATATAACGGAAAAAGAAAGAAAAATGAATGAAGTTATATGAAATTAAAATTTCAAGTGAAGTGAGAAAGAAAATTGTAGACAAAAAGAAAATACCAGGACAAAATTTCTTTCAAATCTTTTCTAATATGAAATGAAGCTTGAACAAAACTAAAGATGGAACCCTGAAGAAAGAAAATACATAATGGAGATTTTAAAGAAAGTATCAAAACTGCTGGTATAAAAGTTATAAAATGGAATGAAATGTAAAGTATGAAGCTAATAAAGTGAAAGAAAGATGTAATTTATAAATCAAAAAATAATTAGAATTATTGAAATAAAATTAAGCCCAGTAAAAATGTTGAAAATATAACGGAAAAGAAAGAAAAATGTATGAAATAATATAGGATTTTAAATTTTAAAGGGTATGGAAATGAACACATGAATAAATGAATAAATAAAAAGAAAATATCGGGGGACAAAAAACTTTACTTTTGGGTTTTTTTTCCTATCATGAAATAAAATTTAAAGGAAAACAAATTAGAACAGAAGAAAAGGAATATCTAATTTGAAAAAGGTTTTAAAGAAATAGAACTCATGGTATAACAGCGGAAAAGGGGAAAAGAAAAAAATATAAAAACAAGAAAAAAATTAACGATAATAAGCCTGAAGTTATAAGGAAGAAAAGCTAATGAAGAGAACCAAGATAGAAAGAACCAAATCTATAAAGTGATACAATGAGTTTTATAGGAAATAAGACGACGGAAAGGCACGAAACAAAGAGACAAAGTTTGACAGAAACTAAAAATGAAATTCTGAAACAAAAAAAAACAAACAAACAAAAAAAGTAAATCAAGACGGAATATAAAAAAAAACAACAAGCAATTATTAGACGAAAAATAAGTAAAGATGAAAATAATGAAAGTTTACGTCAGATAGCAAGTGGTGTTAAAGAATAAGACTCTTATTACCCCTTTAATTCTTTCAATTTTTTATGAGAATTTTTTTTTTTTTTTTTTTAGAGTTGTAACAACACTCAACGCTTCTGAATCCCAGTTTTAATCCGTGCTTTTTTTATTCTCTTCACTTTTCTTCTTTTAACAGGATATTTACTTTCTTTTATTTCATTTCGATTTTTGCTCGTTTATTTTCTAATAACCTTTAGGGCCGCGCTGGGTGTTTGAAATCACGCATGACATGATCTCGTCCATAAAAGAACCAATGAAATCCGATACATTAATCGAGATTGCAGGAATTTTGTAAATTTTGTGGCATTGAATGGTGAGGAGAAAGGACAAGAGGTAGTTAAGAAGTTGAGGGTCTCACGTAAATGCTGAACTTGACAAATCAGTCGCTGTACACACATGAGATATCCTTTCTTTTTTTTTTTCTCTATAATTATATGAAACGTAATCTCCCGGGTCTGCACCTGATTCTTCTCAGTGATCCATGGCGCCATCTAGCAAGCATCACACGTACACACATTGGCACGTCCATTTCTCTAACAAATTCAGATATACAAACTGATGATTTAAATACGTGCATATCAACGTTTGCTTTGCTGTTCTTATACTGCATTCGTTTAAAAGGTACTTTAAGGTCTCATACTGCATTCGTTTAAAGGTACTTTAAAATGTTATACTGCATTCGTTTAAAGGTACTTTAAGGTCTTATACTGCATTCGTTTAAAGGCTCTTAAAAATATTATACTGCATTCGTTTAAAGGTACTTTAAGGTCTTATACTTCATTCGTTTAAAGGTACTTTAATATGTTATTCTGCATTCGTTTAAGGTGTTATAATCTATGTTAGCAGAAGTTGCTTACTATTATGTCATGAGTGTAACAATAAACTGTATCCGATGGTGAAGCTCCAGTTCTGTAACTCAGGTCAGTTCAGTACAAATTGTTTGCATTTACTCGCAAGTTTATTCGGATTTTGAGTAGTATCTTAGTCTCATCTATAGGTCAAATAGATATGGTTGGTTTTTATCAGCATTGAAAATTAATGCGTTAAACCATATAACTCTGTGCCAACAAATTGTAATTATTGTTACTAAACTGGAATACTTACCTAAAACCGTATAATTGTGAATAGATTATTAGTATTAGATCAGAATATTTGAAACCATGCAACTGTTTTCAAATTTTTTGTATAAGAAAGGAATACTTGATATCAGATAACTGTGTGTAAACAAATTGTTGATTCAATTATTGACTGTGTGATGAAATTATTGCAATAGAAAGTTAAAAAATAGATGTTTAAAATCAATCATTTACAATTGAAACAAATTTCGGCATTAACGCACTCATAAAGCTTTAATATGCCGTTAAATAAAGCAAACTTCATAGACTAATTTTAACTTCCATTCCACTGGATACACACAATTTCTAGTCTTGTACAAAATTAGGCTAAGCTTAATAAATGAAATGGCACTCTGCATGGTATAAATGTCAGTGGTTGCTCGTAGCATAATGGTTATAGTTGTTGGAAATAGACAAGGTGACGAAGCTGTGTGCATCTCACATCGCGCTAGTATTCTTGGGAAAGGTATGAATCCAACTAGTCTCCCTCCAACTTTGAGTAAATAGTAGGGCAGACCGGGCTCTTTAATTTTGGTATAACAACTATTCTCAGAGAAGGAAAACTCTGAATTCAAATCTATAAAACTCTGCCTAAAATAACCTTTTGTTGCCTCCAAATCGTGCGGAGAGGTACGTAAATACGTATAATGATTAGTGGACTAAACTAGCAGACTATTAGATGTGAATTTGAAGAAGAGGACACAAAGAGAAAAATCAAACTCGCTTATAATAATCAGCTTGCCTTGTCCACGAACTATTTAATGTATTTAAGATCCTCCACCCATCCAGACGAGCAGGATGCGACACACGGTTTACCAGGTTTGAATCCAGAGATTTCCTTCTTATAGACTGGTTATCATAAGGTTGAAGAACCCAGTCCACCCTACAATTTACCAATAGCTGCAGGGAGAATTATTGAGCCATACTTTTCCCAAGGATATATTAGTGCTAAGTAAAGTGCAAGCAGTCTCGTCCAGGTTTTGAACACGTGTCGTGCTTACGTGTTATCTGACGTTGCGAATCCAGCCCTGGCCGATACGTTTAGTTTCACTCGGGAATTTTCGCCGACATTCAATTCCTCGGCTCTGCTTGCCAATCCGAGATAACTGTAACCATTCGCCACGTTATGTATTTTGATCCGAATGGCAGTGTTTTAGCTACCTCAGATCGTTTCCAATTTTGGCTGGAATCCAGGCCAAAATAAAATCACTGCTGGGAGAGAGATTGTACTTGTCACGGTTCACAAAAGTACACAGGAAGAAAGAAAACAACACTTTCAAATTTCTCAAAGCTATTGTTTTTATCTAACAATATGTGTATTTACAAAAGTGTGTAGAATACAATAAGGAAGAAAGAAAAAGGTCTTACGAAACTTGTTCGTTCGTTCGGAAATGTAACAGATCAAACAGAAGGTGTAAGGAAGGCAACTATCGTTCTTGGTTATCTTAACAGAAAAATAATGGTTCATATCGGCTTTTCCTTCGAACTCCCAGTTCTAGGTTAATCCTGGTTTAGCCCGAAATTCTAAGATTATTCTCGGATGGGTTCTGCACTGGGCCTTTCTCAGTCTCTCTTGATCTCTCGTCTTTCTTGATCTGATCTGTGGTCATCTATGGGCATTGTACCGTGCTTATATAATTTGTGGGCGGGATTTCGATGATCTCTGGGCACGCCCATAAATAATGATATGTAAATCGCAAAGCTGACCAACTTTTTCCCCCATATGGTCGACGCTGTGTTTAAAGAGATATTTAAAATTTAGATTCAGTAAACCCCCCGTCCGCCGCTGATTCTTTGCAGACGGCCAATACTTGAAATAAGGTAAATCCACTTATATCGTCTCAATCTTTAGCTTAAACTTATTCTTGCTTTGACCACACAGACTTTTACTATCTCCACCGTAAGATCCACTTAAGTTGTTTTTATTTTTAGCCTGAACTTTTTTTCACCTCAGTAGCCCATACAGAGTTCACTAGAGTTTTTTTATCGCAAGATTCACTTTAACGAATCTTGGGACATCGGTCAAATTTTAATAAATAAATAAACAAAATAGAAAATGAAACGATAAGAAGAAGAGAGAAAAAAATGAATTTTCCTTAATTAGTTCCCTAGAATCGTTAATTAATCAATCAGTTTGTAAAACTACAATAGAAAATGTAAAAGAAAACTCAAGGTCTATTTCTGCTCTCTTTCTCCTCGCGACATTTTGTTTATCTTTGTCCAGCTGACATATTCAACTCAGTTTTCATACGCTGTTTCTTTCTTCCCAGCGACTACTAAAAAGTATAGTAGGGAATGAACTTTTGTATCATCAAATCAAGACGGGATTTTTATATATTTGTCACTTTTTCTCAAGTGGAGCTTATCACGAAATCCGACTGACGCTTAAGACGTAGGGCAACATGCAAAAATCCGTTCGATATTGTAGAGTAAATGTCTATGTGTGGTAGAAGTAGTAATAGTAGTAGTATAAATAGCAATTAAGGCCGTACCAACACAAACTTCCTATTGAACACCGTAGTGTTACAAACTTCTATTTGTGCCGTGTAATGTTACAAGCGTCTGTTTGGTATATTACGGTGCACTTTAACACAGAGCAAAAATTGAATTATTACTATTACATTGCAATACTTTAACTCGTTTGACTGTGTGCAAAAAGAACGAATAGTGTTAAACGGAATTATTAGTGTTCGATAACAATAATTGTGACCATTTTATTGTGCTCAAAAATATGATTAATATTAAATAAAATTATTAGTGTCGGGGAGGAATATTGGAATCATCAATACTTAATTGTGAGCAAATAAATTACTTTAACTTTTAAAAAATGACATTATGTACAAATTATTCGCTTATATGTATATCGTGGAAAAAATGACCTATTTTGAATTGAATCGTTGATATCAAATAGCAATACTAGAAAACAATTAACTGTGTGCAAGCAAATGAGCCCTGGCACGTTTGAAAATATTACCAACAAATTATTTGTTTATGAATCTTAATTGATGTATGTATTAACAAAATTTAGTATCAAATAACCTTCAAGGATTGATATGCCATAAAACCCAACCAACCATATCGACGTATAATAATTTTCACGATTATATTACTTCACTTCACGAATAATCTTTTACAACAATTGTATACTTAATACTGATGATTTATGGAGATATTTGTGGTGTAATGGTTATGTCGCTGCGGGGTCGGCCATCACCGGTTCTCGTTTGGGTGTGAGTCCCCTTTTCGGAGGTTACCCCAAAATGGGAGGTCGCAACTTTTGGCCGTTACACATCGTCGTGTCTGGTATCCAATTGTCTGTTTTAACTTCGTTGCCGGCCGCTAACTCTTTTTTCTGTTTTCTATCCAGCGCCCACTCTTGACGGCTTCCTCGTTTGAGTCTCATTCAGCCAATCAAAACTCGTTGTCAATTCGCTGCCTGATACGTTTCTATTTTTTTACCCGGGCGTCCTAAATTATTTTACAAAAGAATTTCACTTTTATTTATTTTTTTCACAGAGTTAAAGGGTTAAAAATATTGCTATGTAACACCAACAATTCAACCTAACATTAGTTATTTGTTTGCACAGAGTTGAATTCTCAAACAGTTCTCTTTGACCCATAGATGGTACCCTATCAGGTACTAATACTCCGGGTCATAGTAGACGAAGGAGCAATGGCAATAATGGTGTACCGTCCCCAAAGCTCCTACACTGAAACTCCACCATCAGATTGTTTATTTTCATATCCAAGAAACTCATTAGTGAGGGAATGGGACTTGCCTCTCTGCAGAGGTGCAGTCAGTGTATTGTACAACCCAGCCGACTGGACTGAATGTGTGGAGTAAATCCTGTCTAGAAGAGCAAGGTCTCTCAAATAGACATATAAAAATTATTCTTATTTGATAGCATATAATTGCCCGTAAATTATTTGTAATACGAACGTAATATAATTGCCGAGGGATTTCGTTTTATATATCATGCCTTTCGGTTTAGTTAGGCTGAGAACCTTTCGCTTAGTGCATGGGTTAGTTAGGTGCAACATTAACGCAGGTGTTCATGCGTGCGCTGAGAGGATGCGTCATTCAGAGATGTCAAAATAAAAATCCCAGATAGGAATTGGGATCAGGGTATTTGGGTGACGTCACGCACCGGAAGCGGGGGCTGAGATTTGAGAAAAAGCAGTGAGTTGAGTTCTTGCCTCGGAGGAAGAAGGTTGACTTTCGGGACTCGCCGAGACCAGACCAGTAGTTTACGGCTGGGTGCTGCACGTGGAGGGGGGCAGATGGAAAAGTCAGCATAGAAAGATTGTGTGTCTCTCCCTCCTCATGTCGAAAAATCTTTAAACTCAAAAAGGTGAATAAAAGTTTCGTACCTGACACAATTCCGTAAAGTTTCATGTTTTTTAGATTCCCTATGTCTATTTTACACATTCGTGTATTATGTGGCTATGCAACACGAATAGTAACTTGAATCTCTTATTTATTCAGGATTATGATTATTGCTTAATTGAAACTATATGATAGTTTACAAATTTGTGTTAGATAAGAATACTTTAAACTATGTGCAAACAAATGATTATCATTAAACAAGAGTAGTTAGTTTAAACCAAATAATTATGAATAAATCATTAATAGTAGATAGGAAAAGAAATTATATAATTATTTGCAACAAATGAGTCTAGACAAAACTGCAATGGAAAATTGAATGTAGTTATGATTACAAACTCTGTCAGATAAATCAAATTCTTACATTCAATAATTCATTCGGAGTAGAATAGATTAAAAAAAATAATGCCGTTGAACAAAATACGAGGATCATTAAATAAGTTTCCAGATCCAAAGGGATCATCAAAAGTTTGTGGGTGGATTTGCTCTGTCTAGCCTTCTTGGGTCTGGGAGAGCCAGCATGCTTCCACTAGGAACTCTGTCTCTTGGTCTCTGGGTCATAGCAGTAGATCCAGGTTTCATCGCATGGCATTTTTTCCAAGTTTAAAACGGAATTTTATAGCATATTGTTTTTCTAAAGTCCAAATTACATTTTTTCAATTCACCAGATGTAATAATCAGGCTTTAGTAGAGTATATTCCAATTGCTGCTGTAGCTGTTCATTTGAACCTGAAATCATAAAAATTGGTCAGTCATCTTATAAGATGTATAGCAATAACATACTGAATTTTCAAGAGTCTACGACAATTTTAAATGTCTGTGCAAAAAAGTCAGGAAACTTATTGAAGGCACCACGTAATACCAAGAATGAAACTAAATATTTTGAGCAATTGTTAATCATTATCGTAATTCAACGAGTTGTTCAGACTAATATTCCCATAATGGTTTTTATCAGTGTTTTATGGTCTAAGCAAGTGGCTAGTAAACTTTTTCAGAGAGACATTCCCCTACAGAAAATTCATAAAAACCAAGGTGCCCCCCCACACTTTCTGCAACATATACCTCATGTTCAAAAAGTCAACTCCTCTTCATGTTGAAGAATCCTAAAAGATATTAAATTGTCCAAACAAGCTTCCAAAGAACATGGAATATGGACACTTCATCATCATGTCATGCCACTAGCACAGATATCACTGACCCTCTCTCGCCACTTTTCCCAATCATTCATCGCTTCTGGAAGGTCTTCAGGGCTACTTCCTGTATCCTCACATAGCTGCTGAATGTATGTTCGTGCTGGTCGTCCTGCTTTTTCCCGGCCATATGTGGAGGTTCATAGGAGTACATCACTTATGAGCACGTCCCTGCTTCTCCAGCAGTGTCCTGCATTTCTGGTTTGTCAAACTTGGATAGTTTTCGTGAAAGGCAGGTGGCCGTATAGTTGGTGTCTTGTGGGGTGTTGCCGCCAGTACTTGTTCAATATTGCTCGCAGCATTCTTGTGTAATTGCCATCTAGCTTCTTCTCCTGCCGTTTTGTTAGCGTCCAAGTGGTGCATCCATACAGCAGTATCGATACGACAGCTGCCTGGAAGAAATTGCGTTTCATTTTATTGCTTAGGTCTAATTTCCATATGATCGTTAGCCGCATGTCGATGTCCTTTTCGGTTGATGAAACGCTGCTTCCTAGGTAAGTGAATTTGTCTACTAGTTTAAGAGGGGTTCCGTCTAGTGTAGAGATGTCACTTGTTTGATTATAGCACATATATTCCGTTTTGTGTGCATTGACATGGAGGCCTATGCCTGCGGCTGCTCGATCCAAGCAAATAGACACTTAATCTACTTTATTAAGTTGATATACAATACATATCAAATTACACAGGTCAACATGTTTGCTGCATTGATATCTACCAATGATAACTATTTTTAATGTAGTGATTTCAGATATGAAATTGTTTATTTCCTGAATGCTCTCCAGGTATTTCAAAATATCAAATTTTTATCTCCATCTCATCGTCATCGTTGTGTTTCAAAGAAGTATGTGACTGAACTTTCATTAAAATAGCTGGTGAATAAAGAAAGAAAATTTTGCATAGTCTAACGTTATTTGCAACACAATTTGAAACATGTTCAAAAATATAAAGGATAGAATTTACAGTCCATCGCTTTAACCATTATACTACGTTGACGCCCCCAGTAAAAACTGGAACTGGTAATTTATCAGAGTGCAGAGTAGGTCGAATTGCTGATTGGACAGTAGGATACATGATTTTATGACTATTTTTCTTGCCAAAGCCTATCGTATCGACCAGACAAAAATAGCACTCACTTGTGTGATCCTTCGGTTCCCACCAGGTCATGTGAATTCTAAAATGTAAGCCCTTTCGTTTCCCCTTCGTCCAGTTACGCAGCATTTTTTTGCTGTTATGACACACAATATATCGGGCTCATTTCTTTTCTTGGTTACCAAGATTAAGTCCAAATTACGATCGCTTCACAAATATTATTTTGTGCCTCTGATAAATAAGCGTGAAGTATGCACAAATGTAGCAGAAAGCGCCAGGGTTGGTCACGTATTGATATATCCTTGTAGCCATGATCAAATCTGAGAGAAAAAATTAGATATCTCTATTGATACTATAGAGCCGTGAGTAATCTATTTAGCCGCAAAAGAATCAAAGGTAAGACCTAAAATTGCAGAAAAACTAGAGCATACAGAAAAAAAAATCGTTTCCATATTTGAACTCAGCAGATCAAAAATTGTTAAAACTAGTAAAAAAAAAATCATGTAACTGAGATTTTAAAGATTATAGTCCTGTGTTATCAACGTACATAAATACAAATATTTTAGCGAAAGGCCAGTGTATATGCCCCGTATACATTTACTCGCATACACGCTCAAATTCACAGACGCACTAGGAAAAAAAAATCAAGATTCTCAAACAGCTTATTTCAAATATAAAAATCCTCCCCTTGTGGGGACTGTGCTCCAAATTGGGAATCGCATGTTTAAAGCCACTAAAAAACCTTTTAATGTTACCTGGTTTTCATCTTACTATACTTAACCCTATTCTTTTATAATATAGGAATAATCATCTAAAATATTCTGATTTTCATCAAAGCATACAAATGACGACCTGTCAAGAAAGAGAACAGCCATAACAATTTCTAAAACGGTATTATTTCATTATACCCACCAAAGAGATAATCATATAAGTGGATTAGACCATTATCTATACTTGACATAGTGAGAATTATTTTCCATTGTTCACAGAAAAATTACTTATATTCTTGAACGTTCAGTAATGACTGCCAAGAGCAAATAAAATTCTCTCTAAGCAATAAATATTTCATATACATTTTCAGAATGTTTTCTTATACTGTTTTATTTACCTTTCGCTGTAAGCTATTACTTAATATTGTGCACGTCACCAGAATGTTATTTTCCCTACTTAGAATCATGCCATTAATTATCACTGCAAGCACTGCAGAAGTAAGGCATTATTTTAAAAATAAAGAAATATAATACTGAAAGAAATTCAATAGAAAGGAAACAATGCGCATGGAATGTTTTAAGGATACATGTTCTTCGATAAACATTCATTCTCGTTCTTACGTAACACTTTTTATATTCAGGTATGCCAAATGAACCAACCCATTATAACTTTTAGGCTATGTTACGAGTCTGACCAGATAGAATACATACAACAATATATGGGAATAATATAAGATAATGTTGATTAGTATTTCTTTCTGAATTCTTACCAAAATTTCAATATCGTAGTGGGGGGTGGACGTTAGAAAGGGTATCTGGCAGTACACATCCTTGAAAAAATCGTACATACCCAGTTGTGACTGCTGGGATATGTGTACTGACCTTATTGTATTGTCCCTTTTATTCCTCACCTCATTTCATTATAATAACCTCTTTCCCTGCTCCATTAGTCCCACTCAGTGGAGTTTTAGATACGCCGACTGCATCCCCGCTGTAGGGGGTTAAAATTCCAACCTCCTTAGGGGTGTCCTGATAGGAAATAAAACATCATTTGATAGTGAGACTGTTAAGTACATCTTCATAGTCATAACTACCAGGTCCACTCTGAAGTTTTAGGACTAATTAAAATAAAATAGGACAGTCTTCTAATTACACTGGTCATCAACAAAAATTTGAAATGGTATCGAAGCACCAAACAACTTTTTTTTAGCTAATCTGAGGCCGCTCAATCTGAAAATGACCTTACTTTTTCTTTGTTAGCTTCCAGTTTTGCTGTACAGAAATACCTCATTTTTGGAAAGAAGTATTTTCTACATTTGTTTCCTGAATATACGATATGAACCCATGGCATATTTCTACAAGTAAAATCATAGAAAACTCTAAATTACCCAAATCAACTAATATTGGACTACCTTCGGAGAAATACTATTTTTGCGATAACAATCAAGCCCTAAGTGTTTAAACACGATTGACTAAAACAACCCCAACAAGTACTTTCATCAAATCATTTAATAATCTAACAGCAGAAACGAAATGTCCGTGAAAATAAAACTATGGCAAAAAGTGTATCTTTCTTGAATGTCAGTCGTGTTCAATGTTATTTAATTTTTTGATATTCCAGTAGTAGTCGGCTATCATTCGTTTGTCCCACCGTCTCAGGTTGCGCTCTTCCATTGTTTTGAAATCTTGAGGGAATCGTTCTCCTTGCTCATCACTCACATCGTGCATTTATTCGCAAATTTATCTAGATTTTTAAATAAAAAATGAACCCTAGCACTCATATTAGCGCCTATGTCCTGTAAATTTTTCAACAGCATTTCCACAAGATCATTGTAGTTTTTGACTTTGCTATTACTTCAGAAGTTTTTCTCTACGTCAACAAACGATGGAATAGGTGCTTTCAATTGAAATGTCTTTATCTGGAGTTTCCTTCCAAGTGTGAATACAAAAGCTCTCATTATGCTTGGTTTCCTTCCGTAGTAAAGGGACAGAAGTGATGGGATAAATTTATGAATATCAAACGGAAGATTTTTGGATTTTCAGTTGTTTTGTCACCTTAATAATAAGGTTTACTAAGGAATGTTATTGATTAAAGTTTATCGGTGAATTTGAAGTTTAGCGATAAATTGGAAAGATTCGGTTCTACTATTCTAATTTTTTTAATTCAAAAATACTTTTTTCTTATTAAGATAGTTTATCTCACGTGGCTGATATAAACTGCTAGGCCTACCTGAAAGTTGATGAGTTTCTACGACCTTTATTAACCAAATTTTGCGATCACCCAAGATCGTAAATTGATCTTTTTTTTTTCCAAAAATGAGCAATTACAATACAGCCAAAACAGTAGCTAACCATGAAAAACTAAGGTCAGTTTTGGAATTAGCATCATCAAGTTAGCTAAAAATAAGGTTTTGTTTTTAGGCACCAAAAATCTTGTTGACCAGTGTTATTAGTATTAGATAAGAATCTTTGAAACTACATAACTCTAAATTACGTGAATTAGTTAAGAAGACATAAAACATTAAAAATGTCTCTTTGTTAGTTATTTGTATGAGATAGGAATGAAAAATAGTTATGATTATAATCAAATAAGTTAAATTTTGGCAATAATAACCTACTTGGAGTCGATATCCTATTAAACAAATAAACTAAAGCAAATCCGTCTTGTTATATGACAGAGAACCAAGTTCTACTGATATGTTAGTGTTAGCGATTTCATTTTCCTCACTTTTTGTATCTTTTTTTCAACTAGTTTACTAGTTTTTCAACCATGTTAGCACAAAGTGAGTTCATACTAATTAACTGGAAATATTCCGTTTTTGTTTTTTTTGTTTCGTTTTCCGTTTTGCTTTTTTTTATTTTTGCTTTTTTTTTTACTCATTTTTTATTCATTTGGTATTTACTTTTGTGAATTAAATCCTTATTTATCTCCCTTTCCTTCTCAACATGTACCAATGGGATTAGGTTAATTTTATACAGAGATTAATGTGTTTTGGTGACTGTATCAGTGTAAGAATTTGGAACTAGTTAACGTAATGATTGGAAAACAAAGACAAACTTCTCCTCCACCATTCCAAACCATGTGCTATATTTCTATAAATGTGCATTAATTAATTGGTGACATCTGGTGAAGATTACGATGAGGTAGAAACCCGAATCCTTAAAGGACAGGAGTAGTGAAACATAAGTATTGCAGCAGTGAAGGCGTTTTCGTGCCAAGCAATCTTTGTAGAAGTCTCAAATAATTTCTTAAACTATATTATTTTTAAAATTCAATTTTGGTCTGTTTAAAGAAATAGCTAATATGAAAATATATTGATAAAATATATCATAGATCTACAGTTTATTCTTAGCATTCGTGTTTTGATTTCATGAATTTGTTTACTCAAAAACTAATCATATATAATTAATGATTTTGGTGTCCTCTTAAAAAATTTGTACATCAATAATTAAGTTTTTCGCCTTTCTTATCATTGGAGAGGGTGAATATGGGCTGAGGAATCTCTGGGTAACTGGGTGAAAGAACAAATATATAAAATAGATACTGAAATAATCATAAATATAGATATATAGAATGTATATATTTAATGCCATGGAAGTTTGTCTGCGACTTTATTTACCTTTTATCTTTCAAACATAGCCTGAACAAAATTTGTATATACATTTACTGTATAAGGATATATTCTACTTATATGTGTATATAAACTTAGGTTACAATTAATTTCACAGAAATTGATACCATTTATTTATTTATTTATTTATGAAAAAAGGAATCGTACAGTACAAAAATAACGTATTATCTTCATTTAATTCCCTTCATCAACCACTAATCTCTTCCTGTAGTTCTCAATTAATTTCTAGAAATAATTCGTAGGTATGTTGTACTACTCTTCCAGGCATATTGTCTTCAGATTATAAATGTTTGCTGGTGCTCTTTTTCGGATTTTAATTTTCAAAAATCACCAAGTTCCTAACTGGATTCAAATCTGGGGTCTGACTTGGCGATTACAAAACATTAATATTATTTTCCGACGACCACCCCTTCATAGATTTAGCTGTATGCTAGGGATCATTATCCTGATGGAATATGTAAACTGAAGGTAACTCATGACTCTAAACAGAAGACTTCAAATTTTCTTGCAAGATCTGTTTATACTTTTGAGAATTCATTGTACCGTCTATTACTGATATTTTGCCCACACCTTTCGCAGAAAACCATCCCCAAATCATTATACTGCCACCGCTAAATTTGACAGTTGGTGCCGTGTTTTCTGGTGTGTAGGGTTCACCATCTTTCCTCCACACATGATTTCGATAATTATGACCAAACAACTCAATTTTAGTTTCATCTGTCCTGCAATAGCAGAATGTTTCGGCTAGGATTTCAAGACTAACTACAGTTACTGATAACATTATTGGAACATTCTACAAAGCTAACTATGGGTACTGATAGCGTTATTGGAACATTCTAGAAAAATATTGCAACAATGTTATACTGAACGATTACTTTTCTCACACATGAAAATGTATAAATGGCATCAATTTCTGTAAAATTAATTGTTTATATACACATATTAGTGGAATATATCCTTATACAGTAAATGCAAATAAAAATTTTGCTCAGGCTATGTTTGAAAGGTAAAAAATTAAAATTTTCATTTGTACGAATATTTATTTCGCCCCGCTGTGTATGTGTGTATATGTAGTGTTTGCTTTTTTAAGAAAAAAATGTAATTTGGGTTCGGGAGATAGGGTGGCTGGAATTTTGTGGGTTTTTCTAAATCTTCATTAGAAAATTCTCATTATTTCTTTGTCTGAAGATGCCGATCTAACATTTAAACATCATATAGGGTCCACTGAAATTAATATTATCAGAAAAAATATAAGTAATTTTTAAAGATTTTTCTTTATAAATATTTGGAGATAGTGAAACCTAATTTCCATTGGAGGTTGGCTAAGAATTGTGAAATTCATCGACTCAAAAAAATAAATAAATAAATAAATACCACCTCAGGTCTTCCCTATTTGAGACTGGACCAGAAGAAGACCGAAATACACTAATAAAGTGAGGGGAATTTTTCTTGGACCACACGTCTGACTTCTTCCTTTTCTGTGAAATTGCCATCGCTTTATTTCGTCTTTGTTTCCAATTCAATGTGTCACTTTGCTTAACTGTTATAAACGTTTAATTCAATCGGTAATAAGCAAAACAATTCAATGTGTCACTTTGCTTAACTGTCATAAACGTTTAATTCAATCGGTAATAAGCAAAACATTTGAAGAAAGTTAATTGAAAAAAAATTTGATTGCTGGGGATCCTATGCTGTGGATTATTTCGAACACTAGTGAAAATGATGTGATAGAAATTGGCGTGTTTCTTCCCAATAATTCATAATGTTTAATCAAAAGTCATAAGTGTTCAATAAATTCTCTTTAAGATAGAAATATATATTCCCTGGTTGCATTGGTATATAAAATAAATCCCATGAATGAAGGAAGGGGAAATACTCGTCGGAAAATCAGTTTTATTCTATCTATTTATTTCTCTAATTATTATTTATATATTTATCTATTTTAAATTTTGAATAGGAAATTTGTAATAGAATTTATATTTGGCAGACTTCTATCACAATTGGGGTTACTCTTGACATAGGGGCTAATGTTCGGGACAGCGATATCGTTGTAAACGAGTTCGAACACCAGTCACGCTATTACGTTCATTTTAGGAATAATGCCCTTAGATAAGGCATGAAATTCCTCTTTCTTCGAGCCATTGGTTTTATAGTACCACTACTCTTCTCCTATAAGAGTGGATTTTATAACTTTTAACGAAGATTGATATGCAATAAAAACAAAGAAACCAAGCCAAAAAATCAGATTTTTTGTGGGGAGGAAATCTTTGTTCGAGTGGTGGGGTCAGTAAAAAGTAAAAATGTATCTAATATATACTTTTACATTTTTCTACTTTACATTTGATAACTCTTTATTCCATTGATTTTTACAAATATTTCTGATTTTATAGTTTACTCTGAATAACATTCTGATAACTTATGTCAATCTTACTTTTATGTAAACAAAAAAAAAAAACCCTGAAATATTAGATTAAATTTTATGTCACTTCTTTCCTTAAGGTGTCAAGATTCCTTGGAATTGTTAACATATGATTTATTTTATTCTTTCCTTCCTTGCTTCCTTTTAGTAAATGCGTTGTTAAGTTTGTCTCATTTTCTGGTTGCTGATGGCGAGTGTTGCACTTGACATTTTTCCTTTCATCCCTCTGCAATAAACCTCTCACCTGATAGCTTATTTTACCGATTGCTTCTTTTCCTCATCATTGCACTTTTTACCATCTTTCTCTCTCTCTCAACGTATGTGTGATTCATCTAAGGATTTCGACCCTTTACGACTTTTTATACAACATTGGTTCTATTTAAGATTCTTTTTTTTCCATCTAGCCGAATATTCCAACAAACTTTTATTAACATCTATTGTGTCATCTTACAGAACAAAGACAACGAAATGCACACAAGCAAATACCAGAAGTTGGCACTCTTTTTCGTAATCTAGAAATCTCCTTGATCGGGCGGCGACGCTTAGAATATGCTAAACGTATCACTTACAGGGGAGTAAGCCCTCCAAAAGATTTATTGGATATGACACTAAACTGAATCTTATGGTGAGGCTCTAGTTCTGGAGAATGTACCCGTTCCCTGCTATTATTCCCAGGTACACTTTCATCTAGAGAGGTACTAGTATCTATTAGGTTTTCCGCGTGCAAAAAAAAATCTAATAAAAATGTAGATATGAACGCAACTTACTAACGTGTTGGCATCAAATAACTCTAGACAGGTTGGCATACCATTAAAATCAAGCAATCATTTAATAAAAGAGAAAATAATGATACAGTTAAAACAAAGATATCTTTATCGATTCCAAGTGGAGATTTCTATGATTAGCAGGCATAGTGACTTTTTAAAAAAAATTAAACTGAAACAATTCGACGAAACGTTGAAAAAAAATATATTTCCGAACCAAAGTAGACCAAAATCTTCCAAATACCCAGTTATTTTTTGTTAAGTCAGTTTACTACAGTTTTAATTTTTGAAGAGTATAATGTTCGTTCATAATTGCAATTTAGCGATGTTTTCATAATTTTAATGAAAAAAAATTATAACTTTTAACAGCATGTCAACCTGTCTAATATAATTATCTACCTAATGGCTAAGAATTCACGTTCGGTATACGAATATGTTTACATTTGTGCAGTTGTCTAATTTTTTGATAGACAGTAATGGTATTAAGTATTTTATATTAAGTAATGATATCAAGTATTTATGATATTAAGTATTCCTATATTAATTATTTATACACAATAATATTGCTTCAAGTAATTATTTCTTTTTAATCATTTGTTTGCACCGAATTTCTAGTAACTTAGAATTGTATACTAAGGCCCATTATAACTTCAAGTAACTATTCCAAGAGAACGGGAATAACTTTCATACTGATCTAACGTTAACGTTAGTTGACCCAGTTGGCTGGGGTCGTTGAATACTCCGACGGCATCTCTGCGGAGGAGTAAGATTCCCTCACCGAGTGTCCTAGATATGACGCTAAAAAATCTGATGGCGAGGCTCCAGTAATGCTAAGTGCCCCTTCATTGCCATCACTCCCAGGACCACTATGTCATGGAGTAATAGCACTTGATTGGGTACTATCTATGAGTCATATAGAACTGTTTGGCATTTTAACTGAGTGCAAACAAATGACTTGTGCTAAATTAAATCTTAGAAATAGAACTGTTTGATCGTTTAACTGTGGGTAAACAAATGAATGATATTTAATTGTATTGTTTATGATACATAGCAATTCATGGGACCATTTAACGTTGTTAACTAATTCTATATTGAATTGTTGGAAATAGAACTATTAGATCATTTTACTATGTGTGTCGACAAAATGTATTTACAAATAATATATTTAATATATATGTAAAAATAGGATTTGGCATTAATGACCAACAATGGTTGATATGCCATAAAACCAAACGAAACAAAACCTAACGTCCTTGCAACTCTTGTTCAGCGTGGACCTGGAAGTAATGGTAATGAAGTACTCTACACTCCTCAAAGGTCAAGAACTGGAGCCTCATCATAAGATGAAATTTTTTGTCATTTCTAAGAAATTATTTTTTTCGGTGGGGTGATTTCTTACTCCTCTGCTGAAGATACAATCAGCATATTTAAATCATCGCCAACAGGGTAGCAGTTAATCGAGTAAAATTAGAAGTAAAACATTGACCAAGAAATGGCCCCGATGATATAGAATACACTTTTAGTAAACGCAGATACACAAAAGACCTCTAGAAAAATGTTGAAACATTTAATATGTACCATATGAAGAGATAGTGTTATATAACATGTGACATGGATTTTCGATTCGTTCCTAGTGACCCTGTGTGCTTTAACAAGCTGTCACGTTGTAATTAGTAAACATGAGAATGACAATGCGTCAAGTTAGTCGGGTCGAACAGGTGTGTAACCGGAAGGAGACCACGTGATAACCACGCGGTCAGATTTATAGCGGTGAGGCTCATAAAGTATTATCATTTTTATTCACTCTGTTGCTGGTTATTAGCATCCTGGTAAAGGAGCAAAACATTCCTGAAAAGCGTGTCCTGGGTATGACATTAAACTTCATCCGATAGCGAGACTCCAATTCTGGGATTATGGAGTGTGAAGTATCCCTTCATTGCTATTTCTCACGAGTCCATTCTGATCCGGAGTGATTGTACCTGAAAACATCCTATGTGTGGCTCTGGTATGTTCAAAAATTATTTATAGTTTACGAAATACTAAAACCAATATAAATGTGCAAATCCTTTGTATTAAGAATAGTTACTTGAAATTACGCCCCCCACCCTCCGGGGGAATTGAGCACTCTGGCCAAGTAATTAACGGCTGCAACTCGCGTAATGTAAAGCTCTTCCAATAAATTGAGCACTCTGGTGTCAGGTAAGGCAAAATGTAAACAAATGAAAGCTACTACATAATGCCTTATAATTCCCGAGCTGACGTATGTCAACTGCTGTCTGAGCGGTATGATACTAAGCCTAACGTAAATTTGGGCGGGTTTCAACCCCAGAGTGAAGCGTCCTACTTGTCTAGTAACACTGAAGATGTGTGATACAACGAAACAGTCTGTCTGTACATGACAATATATATATATATATATATATATATATATATATATATATATATAAAATGTGTGTGTAGAATTAATTAAAACTGTATAATTGCTTGCAAATCATTGGTGTTTGATATGAATTAACCATATAACTATCAGGAAACAACTCATTATTCTAAATAAGAAATGTTACTTGAAACTATACAATAGTATATAAACTATTAGTATTAGGTAGGAATACTTGACATCATATAACGGTGAGCAGATTATTTGTGTTGAATAGAAATAATCAATATCATTATAGACGCCGGAAAAAATAATATTTATATGTATTTTCTCAAAATTGGTTGTGCCGTTTCATCATCATTATCATCATGTCGTGCTATCAGGACGTTTCCTTAGCTATATTAAGCGTAATTCATACAATTCATTCAACAAAGCAATTGATAATCATTAAATATTTTATTATTAATTGGAATTGATAGTAAGAAACGGTCGAATAAAGTTTATCTTATCCTAAATATGATTTAATTTTAATGGAGATTATTTTTTATGTCTAAGACAGAAACACTAGTAAATGTCGGGATTTAAGAAAAGATAACGGAATTAAAAGCTCTACTCATATTTTTAATAAAAATCTGTAAAGAAAGGAAGTTTTATAAAATCAACTGCTCAAGAGCGATAAAACTGCGATTATATGGAGGCATGAGATTGATAAAGAGAGTGAACAGATAAGTGGGATTAGTAATGACAAAGAGATTATTATTGAATAATCCGATTGAAAACAAGTTGCCGGCTCTACAATAAATTGATTTAACAGAAAAAAGACCTGATGTTTTTGAATAAGGAACATTTTGTAGGAAAATCTTAGAACCAATATTAAAAAACGATAAAAAATGTGCAAAGATGAGGATTACAGCGTGGATGAAAGAAATAAAGAATCTATGTGCGGCTAACCAAACTGATCGAATGCATAATGGGTTATGGCGAAGACAAAACGGTGGACAGGGGATTGATTTTTCGTGACTAACGTTCAAGCCAAAAATGTTCCAAGACAATAGTGCGTGACAGTCTTATTATAGTGGTTCATAGACACGTCAGATATTGGATGAATTATACTCGATAAAGAATTTTCGTATGAAGAAGATAGTGGAAAGAAGTTCTGGTTTCTGAACAGAAATAAAAATTCCAGAGAAAAAAAAACAAACATTGTGTGTGTGTGTGTGTGTGTGTGTGTGTGTGTGTGTGTGTGTGTGTGATGAATGTTTTTATCCGTCTCTTCTCTTAGCTGTAGTGGTTTAGAATTTCACAAACGTGCGCAGGTTGATTTTGTTTAAAGCCTGGTGTGTAAAAGATGTTAAAAAATTCCACTCTCTTATTTGTGGGCCCTTACATTCGGTCAATTGGACACGCAGAAATAGAATATGGAAATTAATCCGCCTAGTGTAAGAAATTTTTGAAAAAAATCAGTTTCCTTTTTGTCATTTCAACTTTTTTCACACTGTCTTGATTCCCTATTTCCTTCTATTACTTCAAACACCCGTGATAATGGCACGTGACAATCACACACTGTGCCAAGGACAATATTGATGTGCCTTTTTTCTTCTTTTTTTTTCTTCTTTTAATCTTCTCTCACATTAATTCTTATTTAATAAGTTTTGCTTTGATATAACACACAGGCTTCAAGTTGCTAAATTGTTCCCCCATCTAAATATGGAACTTGGACATCGCTGCTTAACTTTGGTGATTCACTTGCTTTTGCTCTCACATAAAATATCAACCTCTTTTTCTCTACTTTTTGATTCTTTTCTAATCTCAAGAGATTTAACTGGTTCTTACATTAGTTTACAGTATCTTTGATATATATTAAACCGTGTCATGTGATAAGACTCCCATTTTTGAGTAGGTGAACTCTATTACCAAATTATACTCCTGGTCAAGCATGGACGAATATTTATTCACACAACTCCTTCAATGCGGGCTGGATGTGTAAATTCTTAAGCAGAGAAAGTTAAACTGAATTCAAATTTATTTCTTTTTGACTTGTTGCCAAACCACGGTTAAAGAACAGTTTACGCTACTATTTACCCGTAGCAAAAGGGACGTATGGATTCATGCCTTTTCTAAAGGCATTAGCGTGAAGTAAAACACAAACACCTATGACCATAACTCAGGTGCCCATGGTGTAATGGTTATCGTCGTAGGAAATGGACACGGCGACCCGAGTTAAAATCCTGGACGAGACTGATTGCATTTCACATACACTAATACCCTTGGGAAAGGTATGAATCCAATTATTTACGATAAATATTCCTATCAAAGATATAAGTGAAATATTGTATTCCTTAGTTTAGTTTCATTTTTTTTTAGTTCTTTTGGATTCTCAATAAAGTAAATTTATCTCTGCATGTAAGTAACCGTAACCAAGAAAAACAGCAAATCATAGCGAGATTTGATTTCAAGACATTTAAACTTCAAAAGTACTTTAAAAAAATAAAATAAAACACTTTCCAATCAAATAATAATTTTGAAAATCAGCAATCACCGTGATTTTTTGTAATCGTCCAAATACTTTATATAATAGAAATAACTATAAAATGCTTATTAGAATTGTTGATAAATAGAAGATTCAATATAATCAAAGATTACAATTACAACAGTAAATCCACGAGTTCATGAACCATCTAGGAAAATATATTTACCAACCCGCTTCAAGCGAGCAGGATGTGAAACAAAATAAATCTTTCAGCGGAGTTTGTGGCTTGAATTCGGTTTTGCTTCTCCCAGACAGGTTGTCATACCAATGTTCAAGACCCCAATCTCTCTTACTATATACCTTTAGCTGGGCAGAGATTGATTAGATTCGTACGTTTTTCAAATATATTAGTGCTATGGGAAATGCAAACAATTTCGTTCACGATTTGAAACCGCAGCGCCGTGTCGATTTTCAATATCTGTAACCATTATACTATGAGCACATCCAGCACATAATCTCAGGTAATCCAAAGAGCGCTACTAGTACCTTGTATCTCTGTAATATCGTCCGCGTGGTTGAATAATCGGCGACTAAATAGGTTCCTTACAGGAAATTTACAGGATGAAAAATACAGGGTGGAACGATAAAATTTTCGCCTTAGAAAAGACGATATGATTCCATTTCCGTTTAATGAAAACCGGTTTTCTTTTTCTTTTTTTTTTTTTTTTGTTGTTGGCCAGTTGTGTACAAATCCTAAGAGCGATAGGAGCCTTCTATCATGTCTGAAAGGGACACAATGTTCAACGAGCGAGATCAGAGATGCGCCGCTGTACAACTCATGCTCTCTACCGATCCAAGTTATGGCAACAGGACCATTGCCAGCACCCTCAAAATATAAATCCGGACGATTCAACGCTTGAGGGCACATCCCAATGCATCGGACGACCCTTTAGAGGTGGTGGAGCGCAAGGACACCGCCAGGAAGACCCGGAACAAGGAGTTCATCGAAAAGGTCCAGGCAATCATTGATGAAACTCCCCAGCGGCCTATTCGGCAGATTGCCAGAGATTTAGGCGTCTCACACACAGCTGTGAATGCATGTGTGAAGGAGGACTTTAAGTGTAGGTCCTACAGGCGCCAGACAAGCTAGATCTTGACTGACAAAGAACCTCAGGCTAATCAAGTCTGTCAGGCCTCCCTTATCCCCCGACCTGAACTCGCTGAACTACTTCCTTTGGTCATACATCGCGAACATCATCAACATGACCTCCCACAACCCCAAAGCCCGCCTGATCGCCACCACCCGCTGAGTATTCGCTGAGCTCCCACCGGCGCTTGTAGAAAAGGCATGCTCCCAGTTTCGGATCCGTATCGAGGCGGTGATTGAGGCTGAAGGCGGCTACATTGAATAGATGTCAGCTCTACTACATAATCAAGTATTCTGAATTGATTATTTCCATAAAAGTTTTAAAATAAAGCTGTAGTGTTGTTTTCTTTAGGACGACAATTTTATCGTTTCAGCCTGTATCTACCGAAGCGGGGAATAATAAACTCTCTGGTAGGGTTAGCGGTCATTAAGTACTTTTATGATATGCAGGATATAAATATTGTAATGCATCATCTATCTTTACCTACGAACCTGATATAAAGCTGATAGAGGTAGGCCCCTTGATTTTATTGAATAAACTTTTTAGGAGAAGTATATTCTAATATGAAACGCGTGGCTTTAATAGCATCCAATGAAATAGATTGTCTTATTTTTGGATACGTTTTATTGAAACTTAATAAGTGAGACTCGTTTAGTGCACAGATTTTAACTAACTTTGCAATTTAAACAATGCTGTAATGATTTATAAAATGTCGGTATGTAATATAATGATACTTGCCAATAAAAGGGTATGTGTTACAACAGCACGTCTCCTAAGTATCACTCTAGAGTCTTAGCTTATTAGGCCAGTTCCACCCGCATTGTGTTTCTTCTATATCTGAAAAAGGCCCCTGCAAAGAAACTTGAAACGTCTGGAGTAGATGTCACCACACGTCTTGGTCATTCGGGAATATCCTTAGAGATCAACGAATGACTTTAGGAAAACAGAGCAAGTGATTTGGCCGACCGACGAAAGAGAATTTCCTATATAACGAAGAAAAATTGATTGATATTCATGTTGTTACTATTATTAATTGATTGTTGATAGTTATATTCTGAATAGTTTCAAATATTGCTTTTCAACAGAATATTCCTTTAACTTCATTCTATTTACAACCACACTCGAACGGGACCTCACATTTGTTTGAATACAGCTTGACTGTATTTGTCTGGAAATCCACGTCTACCACAGCTGCAACTTCATAGTGAATCTAATGCGCACTTAATGTAATGGTTATTAATGTAAGAAGTTGAATCGGTGACCAAAGTTCACATGCGTGATAAGTATGATTTCATGCTATTTCGCGTTAATTACCTTTGGAAAAGCATCAAAACATATGTTCTACTCACAGCTATAGGTATGTAGTAGCTATGACTAGATTCTTTAGCTTTGTTGCCCAGTCAGCTGGGGCTGTAGAATACACTGACTGCACCTCTGCAGAGGGGTAAGACCCCCCACCTAACGAGTGTCCTGGATATGATACTAAACAATCTGATGGTGAGGTTCCAGCAATGCTGGAGCTTTGGGGAATGCGGAGTACCCCTTCATTGCCATTGCTCCCAGGTCCACTCTGGCCCGGTGTGGTAGCACCTGATAGGGCCCTATCTATGGGTTAAATAGAACTAACAGCGTGCTTATGCTAAAATTAATTGTTTGAGTAAACTGAATAGCTTGAAATAGGAATGTTTTTGACAATTAAACCGTACTTACATTTAAACTGCGTGCTTATGCTTAACTGAATTATTTGAAATAGAACTGTTTTTCGACATTAAAACTGTATTTACACTTAACTGAATTGTTTCATATAACTGCTTGAATAGTTTGAAATGGAAATGTTTTTGACGATTGAACTGTGTACTTATGCTAAATTGAATTGTTTTAAATAGAACAGATTATTTACATAAAAATGGATTTGGCGTTAAATAACCTACAGAGGTTGATATGCCATAAAACCCAACAAACCAAACCAAACGTTTAGCTTTGTTATAGTAACTAGCCTGGGAGAAGGAAAATTTAAACCAGATATACTCCGCGTAAAAATTGATCTTTTGTCACACCCTGCCCGTGTGGCAGAGGTAAGGTAAATAAGTAAAGTCGGCGACATTAGTCGAGGGTGAACCTAAAGCTCCCTTTTCTATAGCTACTACACCGATATATAGAAGAGGGCACTACACCATTCCCTAGATTGCTCCACTTTACTCTTTATCCGTACCTTATAATGCTGAGTGTTAAGCAAGGCCGGGCAAAGTACCATTTTTTGAGTCTTTGGTATGATTCGACTGGGATTGAACCCTGATCTCCCAGACCATTGACGAACACTCTACTCATTAGACCAATGGCCCAGTAAGGTAAATATATACAAGGAAATTGCTGTGAATTCATAGGCCGTTAGATTCATAGAGTTCTCAATCTATATTACTTCAGCGCGTAGCCTTAAAAAGTTTTTTGACCCTTTGCTCATTCGGCTTGTGTTTTACATCGACTATTCCTTTAAAATCCAATATTCCGATAACTTCAATTTCTTTTCAGCCACCCTGCCTCGCATTGGGCAGTCGATGATTCTACTCTATCTGTACCCGAATCCACAAACCACTGTGGCCTCAACTTTACAAAGAACCGTATAAAGCAAACGGCCCACTTCAAAATATTGTTTGGAATAAAGTCAAATTGTTTTATAAGATTTCGTTATCATTAACCCAACCTCCGACTAACGAGCTCTTCGATTCGATTGACCAAACTAACACAGACTAATTTGCTGGTGTTACATGACATCACTTTAAAGCAATTAGAATGAGTAGCCCTCAAATACAGATCTATTGGTTTTTCTTTTTTTTTTTCTATTGTCCCAGTTTTCCGATAACCTTACAGCATTCTCCGAGATCAGGCCAAAGATCACATCGGCCGATATCTCCTAGAGTTTTATGAGTGCGATGCATGGTAGTTTTGGTTTTAATAAATTTATTTGAAATATCCTATCCTACAATAAATGCTTTTTAACTATCTTTTCTTTACTTTTCGAGGGACTAATTCTTGTTCTCGCATTCTTCTAAAATCATTCTCACCGGTCTTTTGTCAATAGTAACGAGAACAAATGGAACGTTTGGCCAGATAGTTAAAAATTTTGTTTTAAAAATTCCTAACACCTCATATTGAATATAATACTCAGGCCTGGGCTCCAGTATCTAGTATTGAAAATTGGAGTTTACTATTGAAATTGGAGGGCATACAAAATAGTATGACAAAACTAATAAAGATAGAAAAGGATTGCAATTACAGAGAGAGATTAGAAAAATTAGGATTTATTTTTTTACGAAAAAAAAGAATGAGAAATAAGCTAATTAGAAAGTTCAAAATAATCAATGGAATTTCAAATGATGGTAAAAATGTTTAATATTTTTGCTCAAACTTGAAATTTACTGTAAAGAAAGATTTCAAAAAGGAAGTCAAGTACTCTGTTTGCTTTTTTTTATTTTTGCTAACAGAGTAATACATCTTTTTGGTATTTGTCTTCAAACTGGAAAATTTACTGTCAAGGCAGGTTTCAATAACTAACGCTATCAGCCAATGGATTTTTTTGCAGATAAAATAATATATTTCTGGAATAAATTGCCCACTCAGAATAAAAACTGCAATAGTACTGGAAGAAATATTTGAGAGCATTTTAAGAACCGAATTTGATGTGTAAATAGATGCTGTATTACTCCTGTATATGTTTGGTGCAAAGTTTCTTTTTTTTCTTACGTTGATGTCAGAAAATAGTAAAATGAAGAGATGACCAAGGAATCCTATGCAAATTATGATTATACTTTTGTAGCGATGATATAAATGTCTATTAATTATATTATTATAATAAAAAGTATTATCGGTTATATCAATATTGAAGCTGTTCCACTGTTACCTCATAGAAGGCGCCTCTGGTGGTGTAATGGTTAGCAAGCTCGACTAGCAAACCTACACGAGTGAGTTCGAGTCTCATTGGGTGGCCCTTTCATATGGCCTTGTGCCACATCTAAGCAAAAAGCTTAGTAAATTACCACTGTTACCTCATAGATGCTAAATACCACAGATGGGACGTCGACCTGACCTCTTTTTCAAAGAAAAAAAAAACATTGATTAATTGTCTGTCGGGAAGGTTAGTCAACAACATAGCCATTTTCCTTAAATAGAAGGCTATCGTTGTTTGTCTTTAGAGTGTGTTGGGGAAAATTTGAGTCAGCAAGGTATAGAATTATGTTTTTGCTTCAAGTCTTCTTCATTTCTCTGGACTTCATTAAACTGTCAACTAGACCTTCAGCCTCTGGGGAGGTCCTCGTAGTATAATGGTTAAAGCACGGGACTGCAGAATCGTAGTAAGCAAGTTCGAACTCCAGTCGTGCTATTATGATCATTTTTTCACAAATACTCTTGAAAATGGTATGAACCCCCTAATCCTCCCAGCAATGGGTTAAATAGCATCACTACTGTTCTTCTAGGAAAAAAAATGACCTCGCATTAAATAACCCACGAAGGTTGATATGTTATTAAACAAAGAACGCGAAACCGAAATTCCACCTGCTTATTTCGTTGCTTTGTCTCAGTGTCATTCTCTATATATGCAAGCCCACATATGTCCATAACTTGTGGTTGACACGCCATTTTAGTTGATTTCGAGACAATATCACCAGAGGATATATCAATACTCATCGTAAGAATCATTTTTTCTGGAAATTCCATTCTTATATGAAAGTCCCTGAATACAATATCATTTGTCCATCAGCTAAACTTAGAAAGCATTTTCAACCCTAAACATACGTTTAAAAAAGCTGACTGATCGCATAATGACATAAGAATGATTGCTGAAGCCTTATGATAGTTGAAATAGTTAATTCTATGGTTGGGTTTCCAGACAATGTAAGATAATACAGAAGGCTGGTTTTCGTTTTAGACAGGATTTACCCAGTTCCAGTATGCAATTATTGTATTGGTACTTTCATGTACTTTAAAAATCTAAAAAGTGTACATGGTATAGGTAAATACTAATCTATATGTGTTTGTATTTAGGAAGCTGGGCTAAGCGTGTACAAGGCCATAACGGGGAGACGCCAGGTCAAAACGGGAGACTCTTCACAAAAAAGTGTTTGGGGTAGTACTAAACTGAATTTCATAGTGAGACTCTAGTTCTAGGGATTTTAGGAGTATGGAGTACCACTTCATCTTCATTATTCTCAGGTTCACTTAAACTCAGAGTGGTAGTACCTGTGAAGATCCCATATATGGGTGAAATAGATTTAATTGAAAATTATTCAGTAGGAATACTGGATACTATATAACTGTAAATCATTTGAACTAAGAATAGTTAATTCAAGCTATTAATTTTTACTAAAGATTGATATGTTATTTTTATTAGTAACTGTGGAAACAAATAACTTAGTAAATAAAAACAGATACTTGAAACCATATAATTGTTAGTATTAATTAGAAATACTTGAAACTATACCAGAACAATTTATTCATATGACATCGGTTTGGTTTAGTTTGGTTTCCTTGTTCACTGGCATATCAACCTTTGTGGGTTATTTAATGCAGTGGCCATCCTTCTAGAAGAACAGTTGTGGTACTATTAAACCAATAGCTGGGAGGATAAGGTGGTTCAAACCTTTTCCAAGAGCATTTGTCTGAAAGTGAACATAATACCGTTCAATTACAACGATTCCACCGCCGATCGCTTTAACCATTATCCTACGAGGACACCCCGGATGATATATAATTACTTTATAGCACATAACTGAGCGAAAAGTACTCTTAAAAACAACTGCATAAAGACCTAAGTAAAAATGTACAATGACCACAATTCCCAAACCTAAAGGTATAAAATGACCCATCAGGCATTCCGTTAAAATAAATCCATGAACCAGTTATAAGGTATTGAACTAGCAATGGCTTAGTATCTGTGTCGAATTAATTCTTTTTTGCTTGTTTATTTTTTTAGGTTTTATGGCATATCAACTTTTGTAGGTTATTCAATTCCAAATCCATTTCAAAAAATTAAGTGTAGCTTATGTGCAAAGTGTAATGGTCAAAAATATTTCTATTTCAAGATATTCAATTCAGTATAAGTATAATTTTTGTTTATACTTAGCAAAATGTTAAAACAGTTCTATTTCAAACAATTCACTTTAGTTTAATTACAGCTTCAATGTCAAAAACAGTTCTATCCAAAACAATTCAGTATAGCATATAAAACAGTTCCATTTCAAAAGATTCAGTTTAGCACAAGTACGTAGTTTTAATATCAAAACAGTTCTACCACAAACAATTCAGTTTAACATGAGTACACACTTTAGTTCCATTTGACCTATAGATAGAACCCTATTAGGTGCTACGTCTCTGGGCCAGAGCGGACCTGGGAGCAATGGCAATGAAGGGGTACACTGCATTCCACAAAGCTCCAGCATTACTGGAAACTCACCATCAGATTGTTTAGTGTCATTTTCAGAACACTCTTTAGGGGGTCTTACACCCCTATAGAAAAGCAGTCGGTGTATTCTATAGTCCCAGCCTACTGGGCAATAATTAATACTTACTCAGGGTGTCTCAATATACATGGAGCCCAAATAACTGCTAATAACTCTACTAATAATAATTTTGTCCTTTTATGTTTCAAATTTGAAAATCATCATTATGTCACGCTGCTAACACGAATCTCCCTGACCCTTTCGCGCCACTTGTCTCTTTCATCCATAGTTCCCGAGAGATCTTCCAGGTTACATCCTGTATCGGCACAGAGCTGTTGTATATAGGTTCTAGCTAGTCGTCCAATTTTTGCTCGTCCATGTGAATGGGTTCACATGAGTATATCGCTTTACTCCTCCAGCTGTCTCCCGCATGCCTAGTTCGTCTAACTTGGATAGTTTTCATGATGGGTGGTAGGTAACCGTACAGCGGCTGTTTTGTGGGGTGTTGCTTTCAGGATTTGTTCAATATTGCTCGCAGTATTCTTGTGTAATTGCTGTCAAGCTTTTTCTCCATACGTTTTGTTAGCGTCAATAGCAGTATCGGCCCGACTGCTCTTTGGAAAAAACTGCGTTTTATTTTATCGGTCAGGTTTGACTTCCATATGACAGACTATCGATAGCTGCCCATGCTTTTGCTAGTCGCGTGTTGATGTCTGTCTCGGTTGATGAGACACTGCTTCCGAGGTAGGTGAACTCCTCCTCTAGTTTCAGAGGACCACTCTTTAGTGTAGAGATGTCGGTCTTTGATTAAAGCAAATGTAATCTGTCTTGTCTGCGTTGACATGGACGCCTATGTCATCTGCTACTCGTTCCAGACTATTTAGCAAGGTTTCGGATTAAGCAGGTGTATTTGCAAGTAGTGTTATGTCATCGACCTATTCTGCGTCTGTAATAGTTTGTGCAGGGTATCTTCTTCACCCCGCGCAAACTATTTCTTTCCTTAAATCTATAGACGTTCTCAGCACGTAGTCTAAGCAGATAATATATAGGTATAGGGCTATTGTGCCTTGTTGCAGTATATCTGCTATAATGTCAAAATAGTCTGTGTCTCCATCAGGTGAATAGACTTTTATTTTCGTATTTTCACACTATGACATCTAATAATTATCGATCACAATGACTTGGACAAGAGAGGAAAAATATTTTGAATCACAACTTATTTTGAGACAAAATCATTCAAAACTGTTTTAAAATATATGCAAACCATTAATAGGATAATGATGTATTACTGAGAGAAGAAACTAGAGAAAAAAAATTGCATGTCCTGGAAGCTGATATAATAACAATAAAAAAAACAACATTGATTTGATATCTCTTGCTTAAAGGATGCATTTTTTTACAGGAGGTTTTTGCAAAAGAACGCTATTGCGCTTTAATCTGTAAAGAAACATCATCATATTAATGGGTAGCATCAATTTTGAGAGACCCTGTGTATTACTAAGATTGGATACTTTTGCAACGTAGTCATATGTGTGTGAAACAGTAGATATCATACCCTTTATGAATAATGTGATTGACTTGCTCACGAACGAAGAAACCACGATGAAATGTCCTCATACATACTAACATAACAGCCTAACGTGTGTATAAAATCTAAACGAAATTGTTATAAGTGGAAACAAATATAAAAATATTTTCACTGATAATATATGCATGAAAAGTTCTTTATCAGCATCTTTGAGATAGCATATCTCAACGTAAAAGTTAAATACGTATATATATATATATATATATATATATATATATAATCATTACTGGGGCTATGCACCCGTTGTCAGTCGATTAAGCCTACAAGGTCAACCAATACATTTGGGAAATTATTATCTGATACGGTTGCGCACATCAAGTAGTTCAATTTTGTCATTTTTTTCGCGAATGATAAGCAATTTGTGTGGAATTTGCCCGCCTCCCGCCAAGTTTTTAGTGGAAGGTTTTCTTTGTGATATGCCGAACTTGCAACTGAACCAAGTGCAATAAGCGAAGAAAGATGTTCAAGCATTTTAAAAAAATTTTTTTATCAAAGCTTGATAAGGAAAAAAAAACGACACTAAACTTGCTGTTTGATCTAAAACAAAAAAAAACAGCAGTTAAATCTACAAAATAACAAGTGTGAATAGAATTTTCTCACACAATAGCGTGTATATCGGTCTTTCAATTCCTCGAGCAAAAACATGATCCGACCGCGTGTAACTCAATTGATCTAACACATATGTAGTACATTGTAAATGAGGCGCATGTGGTGTAATGGTTATCTTGGTAGAAAATAGACACCATGACCTAAGTTCAAATCCTGGTCGAAGCTGTTTGCATTTCAAATTGTGATAATACTCTTGGGAAAGGTATGAATCTAATTATTCTTACTCCAGCTATAGGTAAATTGTAGGGCAGACTGGGCACTTGAACCTTGTTATGACAACTAGTCTAGGAGAAGAAAAAAAAACACTGACTTCAAACCTACATCCTACAGGTGAGATGTTGGAAAATACATATAAATATTTCGAGAGTTGATTATAGTTTGGTTTTTATGGTTTATTATAGGAAAAAGAACAGCAATTATCCTATTTGACCTATAGCTGAAGATATAAGTGGAGTTCATTGCTTTTCGTAGGATATTAGACAGAGTTGAAAGTGTGGCTGGCGTTCGAACTCACAATGATGTCACAGTCCAGGACGTTATTCAATTGGCCTCCGAGATGATTATGAAAACATACTTATTCCATTATCCAATTTAAACAATCTATTACTTTTAATATATCAGCTATTTTGCCATCGTTTAGAAGATGCTGATTGCATCCACTTCAGAAAGGTATAAGGCCGTGAAACCAAGCATCCAATGACGAAGCTCCAGTTATGGAGACTTGGGGACAGTGACGTACCCCTTCACTGCCATTACTCTCAGGTCAACTCTGCACCGGCGTGGTAGTATCTGTTTGGACCCTATCTATGGGTCAAATAGAACTAAACTCTGTAATTACGCTAAACTGAATTGTTTGAAATTAAGTGTTTTTTTTTTTTTTTTATTTAAATGCGTTTAAACTACTTACTTATGCTAAACTGAATTGTTTGAAATCGAACTGTTTAACTTGTAATTGTATATAAACAAAAAAAAAACTGTACTTTTACAAAACTGAATTGTTTGAAACTTTTTTCAAAATGACTTAATTCGGCGTTAAATGGCCCGAAAAGAGTTGATGCGCCGTAAAACAAAACAACCAACCAACCAACCAACCAACCCAAGCTAAAGTTCAAATAGATCTGTTTGAAAATTATTAGAATTATATAGAATACTTTACATTATTTTCATTAAGAATGATTATTTGAAACTCTAATTGCTTACTAAGGATTATTATTATTAGTTATTTGAAACGTTTAAGCTCTGCGCAAATTGTTAGATAGGAATACTTAACCCTATGCAAAAAACTATTTTACAAAAAAAATGTATATATGAAGGTGAATCCCTGACCTCAAGGCATGTTAAAGATGAGTAAAAAATGTCAGTGGTAAAAGGAGCTCTGTTACTGGAACACGAAGAACAAATAATTTATCAAATAGATGCCAATGTTTAGTGTAACGTTACCATTCTCAAATTGACTTTTGTAATACGAATACACCACATAGACGCTTGCACCACTACGGTTCTAAACAAACCCTTCTGTTGCAGTCCTCGCACGTGCTTTTTCTGGGTTTTGCGTTCGCAGCGAAAGTGGGTCCCCTTTGCATAGCTCACCCAAAAATGGGTGACGTCATTTTCGGCCGTCTTCCCATCGTTGCATCTAGTGTCCAACTCTGGCTTTTCCTGTTTTCTGTTCGGTGCTCACTACCAAAGTTCTTCTGCTTGAGTTTCTTTCAACCAATCACAGTCGGGGGTCGATTTTCTGCGGACATGTTTCTATTTTTAACCCGAACGTCTGCTGCTATCTCGACCTAGACTTCGGGAACCTCTAAGTATAGCCAGGAAAAAACTTACAATTAAAATAATCGGGGCACCTCGGGTAGTAAAATGCTTAACAAGCATGACTAGCAAAGCTGCAGGAGTGAATTCTAGTCTGATGGGGTGTCCTATTCATTCTGTTTTGTGCCCCATCTAAGCGAAAGCTCTTGTTAAATTACTACTATTAAAAATAAACGACTGGAATCCCTAGTTATATTAAATTTACATGTGTGAGTATATATATATATAGACACACTCTCTAACCCATAGGTTTGTATAAATCATCATCATCATCATCATGTCGTACTGGTAGCACGGATACCCCTGACCCTCTCTCGCCACTTTTCCCTATCGTTCATCGCCCCGGGCAGGTCTTCTGGACAACATCCTGTATCCTCACATAGTTGCTGAATGTATGTTCGTGCAGGTCGTCCTGCTTTTGCACGGCCATGTGTGGGGGTCCATAAGAGTACATAATTTATGAGTTCGTCCCTGCTTCTCCAGCAGTGTCCTGCATGTTGGTTCGTCTAAATTGAATAGTTTTCGTGATAGGAGGCAGGTGGCCGTGCAAGTCAATCTCAAATAACAGAATATTTTTCATGGACTTAAGCAACCATATTATGTATGAAGTATTATTCACTCAAGTAATGGCCACTCCTTTAATTTTTAAGGTAATTAGACATGTTTATCTTTACTACTAATACTGAGATGCATGAATAAAATTAATCATATACCTTCTGAGTCCCTCGTAAAGAAGTGATTTGAAAATTCGAACTTATCTAAATATCAAAACGCTTACATAACATTCAAAAGTAAATAAACTATTTGCGTATATTCAAAACGCAAATATTTCGTATGTTTTTTCATAGAGAATAGATGCTGTTCAAAACTCTTGGGAATTTTTTACTTTTCCTTCCTCCACCAACTACATCTGAACAAAATGATTTCCAGACCTTTGTCGTCTTTTTCTTTTGTAAACAGTACATTCGGAAACAAGTTTGACGATTCACAAAAATACATACTTTCAAAGAATCACTGAAAAAGACCTGCTCGTGTACATATTTCTTTCCTTTTATTCTATGATCATCGCCATGTTTTTTAACAACAATTTTTGACGAAACATGGAATAGAGCAAGAACAGCCCTCTTTTTTTCCCTCAGACATAGCGTAATGTGACCTTTTCTTATTTTCTGAAGTGAGTACGAAGAGAATATTAAAAGAAACACCAGGCTAGAGTTTTACACCATCTCGAAAGAAGAATTTGGTGTTTCGAACAGTTGAAATCCACTGGCGTTAATTGATAAGGGAGTTATTTTTTAGATTAATCCTATTTACCAACTCCATCCGCTCTCGCAATTTTTAAGTGGAGTTTAACAGGTTTGAATTCAGAGTTTTCTTTCTGGTAGACTAGTTGCCTCATCTACTCTGTCCTACTATTTACCCATAGCTGGAGGGAGAATAACTGGATTCATACCGTTCCCAAGGGTATAAGTGCTATGTGAAATGCAATTAGTCTCGTCCAGGATTTGAACTCGTGTCGTCGTGTCCATTTTCTACGACGATAACCATTACACCACGGACATTTTTTTAGATTAATAAGCTTTTATCTATTTTCTTTTGTCCTTATGAATTTAGTTTCAGTCTCGATATCATTTGAACACCTATTTTTATGTAAAGTAGGAGAAGGGATTTGGAAATTTATTTTAAAACTTATGATTAAATTCTGGATGGGCTTTCAGTAGTCACAGCTTAAAAAGCTTTTTGTATACCGAAAACTTGGACTGAAAGGGTTTCCCCTTCTTTAGACATCATTATTTTTATACATATACCAAATCAAAAGCACAAAAAAACATTCTATCATTGGATATCTGCAAGAGAGTGATAGACGTCTTATGAATCATTTCATTCCGTGTTTTAATGTTGGGGCGGTATGTAAGATTAAATGAAGTTGCATAAATATCTCGCAGGTTTCATATCTCGCATCCTAATGTCAGGTACGAAGTCTAACATTTATAGAATATACTAAATGTTCATAAGTTTAGAACATTAGTATAAAACTTTTTTGTGTGTATTTAATCTCTTGTTTTAAAAAATCGTAAAAAGCTTTTCAATCCATCAAATATGTTGATAAAATAAACAATAGAATAGAATGAATTCTATCATTTAAGCATAAATACACTCGTTTCTAACTGCGTACTGTTTGTATGAGTCACATGGATTGAAGAAAAGACAAGAAAACGTCAGCACTCTTGCAGCTGCTCGCAGATATGTTCATACAATTTTCTCTAGTTTTCAATGAAAAATAAAAGACAGAAATTGATTGCTCTTTCAGAAACCTGAGCCAAATTTACGGACTTTTCTTTTCACTTATAAAGCAGTGAGTTTAACTAAAAAATGAACTTATTGATAATACTCATGTTTTTCAGAAAGATGGAAAAAAATGTTAAAATGAATCTCAGTCCAAAAATGAAGAAAGTAAAGACTCTAGAAAGAAAATTATGTTTTTGACGAAAATTATTTTCCAGAAAATATAAGTAAAATATTATTTCCAATAGTTATATTTCATTTGTTTAATGATTTATTCTGTTGGGTGTATAATAGATAAATGAGTGCTTGTATAATGATAAATGAGTGCTTATAATATATATAATTTCTTTGTTGTTCTCATATACATCATTGTGCTGATATCCTGAAATTACTTGATCCTCTTTCTCGTCTCTCCAAACGTCTCTATCGTTCATCGTTTCTGGTTGGTCCAGCCCAGTGTCTGCACAGAGCTAATGTAAGTCCTTGCTAGTCGGCCACAAATCGTACGTCCATAGGCGTGCCTTAGAATATGTTCATCCTTACTTCTCAGGTAGAGTTCCACATATCTTGCGTGGCTTACTTTGATAGTTTTTGGGATGGGAGCTAAGAAGCCATACAGCTGCTGTGATATGGGGTAGTGATTTTAGGATTTGTTCAGGATATTACATATCTTACGTGTATATTTTTATCCATCTTTTTTCTCCAAGTGTTGCGTTAGTCTAATTGGTGCATCCGTATAGTAGTACTGACACTGCCAAAGATTGGAAGAAACATTGTTTTATATTTTTAGAGATGAGATTTCCATATGATCGATAACCGATCAATACGTTATGTATATGCTGACATCACTTTTAGTTGATGATAAATTGCTACCGAGATAGATGAATGAGTCTACAAATTTCAGAAGCTTGCCTCCTAAAGTGGAGATGGTTAGTCCGTGTTTATAACGCCTGAACTCTATTTTATTTGCATTCACGTAGAGGACAATGCCTCATTCTACTTCTTCCAGGTCATGTAGCAGGTATTTGGCTTAGGCAGGTGTATTTTCAGGAAGCCCTAGGTCATCGGTGTAGTTGTTTTTTTTGGTGGGGGTAATACTTTTCAGGAGACATCTGAAAGACATATTCCGAATGAAGAATATAAAAGCTCTTTTACCACCCATATGGAAGCAGCAGCTGAGTGCATACCAACCAAGCTAAATGTAGAGTTTCTGAATTGCTTGAAATAGAAATCTTTTTGACAATTAAACAGTGTAGTATGCTAAACTGATTTGTTTGAAATAGAACTATTTATTTTTTAAAAATGGATTTGGTATTAAATAACCTACAAAGGTTGATATACCATACACCCAAACAAACAAACTATATCTTAATATATATGATTAAAATCCGTGCAAAGAAGTACAGTAGTAATTGTTTCCTTAAAATAAAGGGACATATTTTGTATGTGTAACTATGTTATGGGAGAATAAATATGAGGGAAATATAAGTCTGTATACTAAATGAAACAAACAGCAAGCGAGATATTTTAGTTGTAGTTGCAGAAACAGTTTTTTTTAAACGAACTTATTCTGTAGATAAGCGGTGTTGAAATTAAATGAATACGTGAAAGAAAAGAATGAATATTTTTACGCAAAAGATATAAACTGAAAGGTATTTGAATGATGAATAATTTATTACTTCCTGTTTTTTGAGTAAGTATAGACAATTCCATGCTTACAGAAGAAATATTGATTTCCTCTCTTATTTGTACTACTTAGCTCGGTTTGAAATTAGCTAAAAATTTTGATTTATCTATGAATCTAATTATCCTGGAAATTGTATTTTTGATATTTTAGGACAGAAGAGACTTCCAAAATTATTTTGAATTTTGATCCTTGATATTTTTGCGGCAAGTCAAATATTGTCGGCGATATATCTCGAAATTTAAACACTAGCACGAATTAACCGCTTGAATAATAAATGCAAATATACTGATACTAAAATTTCATCTTCTCGAGTCTATATACATATTTTGCACAAAATACTAACACTGCATTTTGACATAATAGAGAAATGTAATATTGATCCTAAATAAAGTACACAGATACTCCTAAATCCGTTCACGAGGTTCTTCAGCATGAAGTTCAAATCATTGAAAGTCAAACCCTTCCTTTATGATGTGATCGTAGGACATGTGTTAATTAAGACAGTTAACAGATTATTGATACGAAAAAGAAAAAAAAAAGAACTCGTAAAAACCGAAATGAAAATATTAGTGTAAATGATTATTTCATTAAACAATTTATTTTAGCAAGGAAAAAAAACAACTTTTTTATTCTCTGGAAGAAAAATAGTCTTTAAATCTTTGAGAATATACAAAAAGAACAACAAAAATTTTAAAACTTTTAACCATTCACGAAAGTTTTTTTTTTAATTTCTTTCGAAGAGAGAAAACCATAAATTCCATTATTTTTTATTTATGCAAAATAACTCCTGTTTCAAGATATCCTACTTTCTCCGCAATTTTCTCGATCCATTCGCCTTTCAATTATGTGTTCCGTTCCTTTTGTAAAATCTTCTTTCAGCTCTCAATTTAGTCGTCTGCTTTTCTCTCTTTGCGTTCATTGGCTGACTCACTGTTCAAGAGGCGCACAACTCACACTCTTTTTAAATTATTTAAAAACTAACATTTATAATTATTTTATCCTTCCTTGTTAACTTTTTTAACTGTTCATAGATTCGTAAAATCTTTTCACTCTTTTGTAACAAGTTAAACGCATATCTAAGTCATTTTCTACAGATTTTATATTGTATGAATATAATATAGAATGGGATCTTGAGATAATAAATAATAGATCAAAAGGATATGGAATACAAACATAGATAATAAACTTGTTGAATATGATTGACCTCTCTTTAGGAATGTCATTGGGTGTAACATGTTTTTTCACTTATTATTTCGTGCGTGATAAATTAGTCATGGTAGTAATTTTCCAAAGCTTCACTAACATCTCCATCAATCACCGTCGTCTCCCAGCCTGTTGGCAGAATATAGAACACCCAGATTACTGAGGTCTAACTGATTAAAAAGTGGGTTATTCTGAATATGACAGTATACAGCATTTGGATAGACGCCACTTTTGGAGGCAGGGGACTGTGGAGTCACCTCTTCGTTGATAAAACTCTCAAGTCCACTCTAAACCTGGAGTGGCAGTAACGGTTAAGCGTTCCTCTACATGTCAAATGAATGTTTGAAAATATTAGTATTAGATAAAAACAATTGAAACCTAGAAAGTGAGTGAAGGCCCTGTGTGTAACAGTTGCTGTCGTTGGAAATAGAATCGTCGACCTAAGTTCAATTCCTGGATAAGGCTGCTTGCATCCTGCTTACGGAGGAGGATGAGGTAAATCCATTCAAATGCATATAAATTATTTGTTTTTGAGAAAAATACATAAAACTCTATAGCTGGGTATAAATTTAATAAAAAGTTTACTTACCTAAAGTTAATATTCTTTATGAATGATTCAAATCTTTAGACACTTCATCATCATCATCATCATGTCCCACCATCAGCATGGGTATCCCTGACCCTCTCTCACCACCCCTCCCTATCGTCCATCGCTTCCGGCAGGTCCTCAGGACTACATCCCGTATTTACACAGAGCTGCTGTATGTAGGTTCGAACTGGTCACCCTGCCTTTGCTCGGCCATGTGAATGGGTCCACAAGAGTACATCACTTATGAGCTCGTCCCTACTTCCCCAGCAGTGCCCCTCATGACTGATTCGCCTAAGTTTGATATTTTCGTGATGGGAGGTAGGTGGCCGTACAGCTACTGCTTTGTGGGATGCACCCACCAGGATGTGTTCAGTATTGCTCGCAGCATTCTTGTGTAGCTGCCACTAAGCTTTTTCTCCATACATTTAGTTAGCGTTCATGTAGTGCATCCATATAGCAGTATCGACACGACTGCTGCTTGGAAGAAACTGCGTTTCATTTTATCGGTCAGGACTGACTTCCATGTGACCGATAGCCTATCGATAGCTGCCCTTGCTACTTGCGTATTGATGTCTTTTTCGGTTGATGAGACACTGCTTCCTAGGTAGGTGAACTTGTCAACTAGTTTCAAAGGGCTACCATTTTGTGAGATATCGCCTGTTTGATAAAAGCACAAATATTCCGTTTTGTGTGTATTGATATGGAGACCAATGCTTGCAGTTGCTCGTTCCAGACTATGTAGCGGGGTTTCGGCTTGGGCAGGTGTATTTACCAGAAGCGCTATGTCATCGGCGTTGTCGACGTCGGTAATAGTTTTTGCAGGGTAGCTTCTGCTTTTTCTTTTGTTAGCTTGAAACCATTTTCTTTGATTTTATCACTTCTTCATCATCATCATGTCATACCGCCAGCACGGATATCCCAGAACCTCTCTCGCCACTTCTCCCTATCGTTCATCGCTTCTGGCAGGTCCTCAAGACTACATCCCGTATCCTCACAGAGCTGCTGTATGTAGGTTCGAGCTGGTCGCCCTACTTTTGCTCGGTCATGTGAGGGGGTCCATAGGAGAACATCACTTATGAGCTCGTCCCTGCTTCTCCAGCATTGTCCTGCATGTCTGGTTCGTCTAACTTTGATAGTTTTCGTGATGGGAGGTAGGTGGCCGTACAGCTGGTGCTTTGTGAGGTGTTGCCTCCGGGACTTGTAACCATATAATTACGTGGAAAAATGACTGACTTCCGCATGAAATAACGCCGCAAGTGTTTACATGTTAAAATAACATTCAATTAATTATCGATGACTAATTGTGAGCCATTTGCGCCGAGATATCCGACGATGAGAGAGAGAGACAAAGAAAACTGAAATCCGTAGATTTTTTAACTAGAAAGTTAATCTTAAGGAAATGCGAGCAGTACCAGCTGATATTCAAACATAGGTTATCGTACTGATAATCGTTAAGATACCTTCCATAGAACGTAATAATATATTGGAGAGGGATAGAATATCAATGTCCAATTGCAAATCAGTGAAGTTTAGTCATCTATTCATCAGTCTTACACTTGCAGTTTTTATTATGCATATCGGTGTGCAAGCGCATGTATACTTGCACGTTACCAAGCAATAGCACCGTGAAATGAAAAAGAGACAGTTTAACACTCTTTGAATCAAAGTTAATCCTTTTCCAAGGTTCAAACTACACGCATGCGCTAAATGCTCGCTATAGGGAGCTAATTTACGTAAGAATAATATTCATAACTGCTGTAACGTATTAGGAATTAATAATAAATGAGCTTTCAGTTTGCCTGAGCTGGAACTGACTCAAGTTGACACATAGGAAACTGCACGCAATTTATATGATAATTCTTTTGACGTTCGGCGTCTAGGATCTCGCGAAATGAATCAGGTTCAACATTTCAGTGTACTGTAAACGAAACAAGTTATCTTGTAAATTATGTAAAACACATGAGGAAAGAAAAGAAGTGGGTGATGTAAACGTATTCTGGATACTGGCTTTTTGAATGAACGTAATAAAATGCATTGCAGGCCTTGCTGTGTCGACCATATTGATTTGCTTTAAGAACGAATGATTTTGCATGGTGTATTTTATTGCCAGTTTCTCTCTAGCAGACTTCTGTTTTCTAAAACTCGGAAACATGTTGTATATATGTAGTCTGTGACAGTAATCGTAAATCATAATTGTAACTGAAAAATCAAAGAATACTTGGATATCGTTGTCACTGCAGCTGGTTGAGGTAGTTATAAATATTATAAAAGTTTTTTTTTATCGATTGTAATAGAGCCTTTTGAGGATTATATGAACCCGAAAACTAGCCTATATCTGTCAATAGACGATGTAAAGTGCTTGCTTGGTGTGATTATGGTATAGAAAACAGATGTTTAATAAAAAAAGTATTAACTTTTTCACAGACAATTATTTTTCAACATTCACCCCCTCATTTAAAATCCATCACACACCTCCATTTCAACATTAATCTTGTACGTCTAATAATAATCCACATTGTAAGCGTGTCTTAGACTACTCGGACTGTATCCACTACTGGGGTAAGACTCCCACCTAAAAAAAAACGGGTGTTCTGGGTATGACACTAAATTTTATCTGATGGTGAAACCTCAGTTCTGAAGATCTGTGGAGTGAGGAGAACCCTTCATTGCAATGATTCCTAGGTCCACTCTGACAAGGAGTAATATCACACGTTAGGATCCTATCTATGTGTCAAATACATTTGTTAAAAATGATCTGCATTACATAGGAATGATTTTTATATAACAATAAATTATTTGTCTTAGGAATAGACGTTTGAAGATATATTTCTTTACTAAGAATTGATATAAGTCTACTTATTAGAATTGCATAGGAATGCTTGATGTTGTATAAAAGTGTGCAAAAGTTGCTTAAATAATAAGGAAAATGTGAATATGATCGTCATTCCCTAATTTGTAGGTATAAAAAAAACCTAGACGGGTTGACATGTTAAAAAATCAAACAATACCAATATGACAACATTTTCAATAATCTATTCATCTATCTATATATATATAAATATATATATATATATATATATATATATACTACTAACTCCAGGTTTTTTCTTCTGCTAGAAGGTAATATTCGTTCCCCTGCGAGCAGTAACGACATAGTACGGCATTGAGAGTACAGTAAGAAATGGTGAAACTTCAAAAGTGAAACATGATATAGACACACACACACATATATATATATATATATATATATATATATATATACACTTTAAAAATATGAAAATAACTAGTAAAAGAAAGAGAATGAGAATAAGTATGATTAGGGAAAGTCCCTGAATGAGTGAGTAAAAGAAAAAATGAATGGTTTCAAATTAGACATTAAATGAATAGAATACTTAAAAGATAAAATAAATGAAATTACACATCGAGATTTTTAAAAGAAATATTAAAAATAAACCTGTATAATTGTTCGAATTGACTGGGAAAGGAGCGGAAAATGGAATGAAGAAAAAGAAAGAAAATAATATATTTTCTTTTTTGCCTGATTGTAAAGATTTGAGAGGATTAATATTGGTTTCAAATCCATCTACATATAGTCTCTTTCCTAAAAAATATCTGATAGAAATTTAAATAAATCCATGATTTTTCTCCGTCAATCTATTTATTAAATGAATGAATGAAATATATTCAGGTTTTAGAGATCACAAATAACAAAATTCAAAAGATAAATGTAACATCGTAGCATTTGAAGTTGGTATAAAACTAAATGTATATTGTTATAACGTCACATTATAATCTTTAAGGAGTTATTTCACTTTACTCATTGGCCTAGTGAGTAGAGTGTTCGCCAATGGTCTGGGAGACCTGGATTTTATCCCTGGTCGCGTCATACCAAAGACTTTAAAAATGGTACTTGATACCTCCTTGTTTAACACTCAGCAATATAAAGTTCGTATCAAGGGTAAAGTAGAGCAATCCAGGGAAACGAGTAGCGCTCTCCCCTACACCTTGGTGTAGTAGCTATCGAAAAGGAAGCCTCCTGGTCGCCCTTGACTACGGTCGCCAACTTTACATTTTTTAGTTACTTTATACTTTTGTAGGTCTATTAGTCAGTTGACTAAAGTTAAAAACATTTATTTTTGCCAAACATACATATTTTCCTCTATAATCTCCTTTGCTAAAGCATTTAATGTAGTCGTGAATGTCCCCAACATTACTTGGACAGTTAAAAATGCAAGTCTATAATTTAAAGTTAGGTTAGGTATTTTTGTTTAATGGCATATCAACCTTCATGGATTGTTTAATACCAAAGCCATCCTTCTTGAAGAATGTCAGTGATGCTATTAAACCTATAGCTGGGGGGATAAGGGGGGCTCTTAGCTTCCCCAATGCTATTTGTCCGAAAGTGAGTGTAATAGCACAACTGGAGATCGAACTCGCTTACTAAGATTCCGCAGTCCAGTGCGTTAACCATTGCACTACTATGACACCCCTCTCTATAATTTAAGTGAAAATCATTTCATATGATGAATAGAAGTAGTTATAATTGTTTTAGAAAGAAAAATAACAACCAATCACTATAGAGACACGGACTTTGAAATGGCTGCCAGTACCTTCCTGGTCCAGATCTCCTCCGTCTCATAAACAAAAAGTAGTGTCCTGAGTATATCACTAGACTACTTGCTGATAAGCTTTAAGTTCTGTAACTCTGGAGGGTGTGGACTACTCATTCATTGTCATTACACCCAGGTCTACTCTCTCTCTCTCTCTCTCTCTCTCTCTCTCTCTCTCTCTCTTGGAGTGATACCATCTATGGATCAAATAGTTCTGTTTGGAAGTTATCTGAGTTAGATAGGAATATTTCATATATTACCATATGCAAAAATAAAGAAAGAAAACTCTTAAAAAAACTACAAAGAAAATGAAATTATAGATATGGAATGAACGCAAATTCTTAGCCTCTAAGAATAAAATTACCCCAAACTGGTTGATATTCCATTAAATTCAATCAATCTTCATAGAAAGTTTAACAATCAGAGAATAAAATCAGTTGTCTGTTTTAAAATTTCGCCTTTCTCCAAATTAGATTATATTGTAACGTAGAAGAAAATGATGTAAAATTATTTTTTAACATTGAAATTTTGCTAAAGTTTGATAAAGTTATGCCATTATAATTTGAATGATATGCAGCGTTGAACTTTTACCCTCAGTGACAAACCTTAAACATGCAAGACTTTGTAGTATCAATAAATTATTTTACACCAAATCAAGACTTCAATTTACAATGATCAAATACTTGAAGAGCTCAGTTAAGATTTACGTATGGTGTTATGCAGTGTGTGAGCAAATATTTACCACTTCAAACAAAATTGGAGAGTCTAGTTCGATTTCCGGCTATGACATTTTCTGTTCATTTTGATTTAATTCCCTTGAAGAAGAAACGAATCCATCTCACCTCTACCTCGCTTTAGGCAAGCGAGTAGCCATATTTTCTTCCAACTAAAACAAAATAAACTAGTCTAGAAGTATAATTTTGAATTCAAAACCAAGAGTGTATGCTTTAAAATTTCATTTTGAAAAGCAAGGTTGCACTTCTGCCTTCAGCTCGCCCTCTCAGTAGAGATACAATACTCTGCAACCTATGCAGAGGGATAAGAAAACCCGACCAAAGAGGCTCCTGAGTATGAAACTAAAATGCGCCTGATAATGAAATTCTAATTCTATGGAGTAATCCTTCATTTTTATTACTTCCAGGTCCACTCTGTTAGGGAGTAGAAGTAGCTCCTAGGGTCCTGTCTATGAGTCAAATACATCCATTTGAAAATTATTCGTATTCAGTGGGAATACTTGAAAGCAAACAGCTGTAAATTAACGTTAAGAATAGTTACTTGAAGCTCAATTGTTTACGGAAGATTATTAACTGTAACTTCAAACCATATAACTATATGCTAGCAAATAATGAATGGAGATAATTACTTAAAACCATATAATTATTAGTATTAGATAGAAATACTTGATATTATATAACTGTGCGCCAAAAAACCCTTGGAAAACTAATTTGCGAGAAATATAGATATAAATGTACAACGAAAACGATTCCCCTAACCACTAGGCTTAAAATAAGCCAAGACAAGTTGACATGCCGTTAATATAAATTATTTTCATTTTTCTTCACCATATCTATGGATAAATAGCCAAAAAGAGGTTGCCGTAACTCTAGAAACATTATCTCGTAAAACATATTTTCTATCGCAACTACAGCAACTTATCAGAAGTGGCAAGTCTGTGACCCTATACTCTTGAAAAACACCTAAGGTTTTGGCTACATCGTATCAATTCGTATTGTAAATCTCGTTTTTCTACAGTTGTATTAGGTTGTACCGGATTTAGAAATATTTATGATTTGACTTTCACATTGAATTTTAGAGCGAGTCCCCGTAGCGTAGTAGCCAACCTGCTGGCCTACAGCATCATAGTAAAGCGGGTTCGAAATCAAGTCACGCTATTACGTTCACTTTCGGACTAATACCTTTGGAAAGGGTCTGAATCCCCTTATCTTCCAAGTTATGACTTAAATAGTACCATCAATGTTCTTTTTCAAAGTTGGCTTAGGCATTTAATAACTTAAGAAGGTTGATATGCTATTAAAAAAAGAAACCAACCAACTATTACTGTTCTTCTACAAGAATGGCTTTTGCATTAAATAACACAAGAATGTTGATATGCCATTAAAAAAAAGAATCCAAAACAAGCCAATTGAATTTAAGTAGTTCTGTATTGTTTCATTTGAAGTAAAATTGATTTTTAAATGATTTTACTTTTTTGTACATTTACATTTTAAGATTAGAAATTTGAAAAATAATCAAATAACTATAAATGCAAAAATATAACTATGCTTTTAAACTATAGTTCGAGATTTACAGATGTTGTAAATAACAACACTTGTTAATAAAAATATAAACTCCATTATTCGAAGCATGTGATAATTGTGTGAGGAGGAGGTAGAGAGGGACGGAGGACTGCTAGGATAGACAGACATATTAAGAGCCTTGCTTCTTCTGGTCCCCATTCGGGCTAACGTCTTTACTCGATGACTGCTCTCCGATTGACTGTTCAGACTGACCGCCGCCTGCTCTCGGAGTCAAAACCTCCGTCGTTATATAATTTCTGGACGCCCACACATTTATCTTCTGGCAAAATTAACGTGATTCATTTTCTCTGTCTCTTGTTTATCTGAAGACACAGCTACATCCTGTTTACTAACCGGCAGCCAAAGGTTAATTTGTAACAGAAAGAAGACCCTCCAATATACATTAACAATAAAAAAATGGGTTGGATAAGAAAACCAGTGTGCAAAAATTCGAGCTTTTTCAGGAAAACTTGTAATTGATTCTTTGACTTTATCGTGATTTTATTGAACCTCGGAAAAAAAATGAATATATTCCGTATTGATTCACAGAAACTAAATCGGTTTAATGTGTTATTCGTTACTTATTTGTGATAACCACAGGTCAATTCTGAAATATTTCATAACGTTTGATGGATTTTTTTAATGATTTCACTAAACACGTCTTAGTCAAAAGCGGGTATTTTATTTGTTTGTTATTGCATATCAACCACAGGTATTTTATGTGGTGATACCTAATAAGTAAGATCTTAGAAAAATAGCATTCGTTTGGACTATGAGTGAATAGGATTCGTTTAGATTACAATCAAATATTTTTATTCTAATAATTGCGTAAATAATGAACGACCAAATATTTAAAGGATCTATAAGTATAAATGTAGAAACTAGAATGTATGAAAGGCATTTACTATGTGAGTTGGTATTATGAATATTAAACAAATTCTTCTAGAACCATTATTTTCGGGGTTATTCCTAATAGCTACTTTAGGTACATTCGTATTCTGCACAGAATAATCTTAAATATCCCAATCTTGGTCAATGTTTGGGTGATTTTGTTTCAGAGATTTTGTATACTAACTGTATAGAGAGAAAAAAAGTTCAGGACAGATTGAGATTCCCTGATCTGTCCATTTGTAAAGTTTCTTGTGTCTCGGCAGACTTTTGTTGAAAATTCAAAACCACTCAATCAATGATATTCCTCGACTGGATGCACCTGTTATTTACATAGGTGCATTACCTATTTTGACAGCCCGGCCGGGTCGGAGGTCAATATACAACACATTTCCTACGACGATAAACGTCTCGCTTAGCACGCTTTTAACCCTTATTTAGGCAACCAGTCCAGGAGAAGGAAGAGTGTGAATTCGAACCAGCAGTACTCCACTGTAAAACTGACCTTGTGTCACACCCTGTCCATTCTGAAGTGTTGGATAAATACATACACGCGGTATAGTACACCGTAAGTATGATGAAGAACACGTGAAACAGGCTGAAGAATACATCAGTTGAAATGCCGTGTATGTTAATCTGAATAATTCCTGGAATAATGACAGTTTTCCAGGAAATAGGTGTTTTAATAAGTCGAGGAAAAACGGGCAATATGCAGAATCAAGGTCATAAGTAGATTTTAATTCTATGTGCTTCGACTAACCCTGTATAATCCATCCTCGATTAAAGCCTTTTCAGGAAACAAGCCGATTTAAAAGGGAACAAGGCCATAGAGAAATAGTTGGAATAAATGTTCGGTTTATCTTTGAAAGAGCAACAACTGGGCTGGAAGCACGATGCAAATTTATTCCCTTAATGAAATTCAACCGCTTGCTTTGCAAAGCTATCCAGCTGACTGTACCGCAAAGCGCTCCGTGAAACACAAGCCTGATGTGCCAAAGACGAAACAAGGAATCAATTCAGACCTTTCGTGTTTATCGTAAGCATATTCCTGCAGCGTCAGTGTAGTTAATTTAATCCAACTCAGGGTTAAAAAAAAGGCAAATGCGCTCACCCCCACACCCACCAAACGAAACAAGCTAGCATAAGAAACACTCCATCAAGCCGATACCTCCTGATCCATTTAACTTAATTCAAGCATAAGATCCGGTTGTGTGCGCCAAGTTCAAATCAGTAAGGTCACGTTATGGAATGGAAAGTTTTAGAAAACATGGTCTGGAATAACACGGCAAGCAGGATATTTGAATATCTTCTCATTGTTTTATATTTATTGGATATTTGGAAAAATGGTAAAAAAAAAAATACGGATAAAGATTATATTTCTTTATCTCTGCCGTTATTCTCTTTAATCTTATAATACCGAAATCAAGAGCGTTTACATCGAATTACTTAGGGTGTAGGTAGTGAGGCATGATAAATCTTTGACTTTAGAATAATCACTTTTCGGCTTTAATCGCCGGGGCTGTGACAGTTTACATTGAAGTAAAATACATAGGAATCAGGCACAAGCTAATGCTTAGGACATTTGATCTGATATTATAGAATATAGTTCAACGCTGAAACCAGGGCGTTAGAGAATACAATAAGTAACTAATAAACTAATGAGCCCTGTTATCTCTGAGAATCTGACAATTGCTACTAGGTTTTTATATACAGGTTACATCAGAAATATCTCCCACTTTTTACACAGGCATTGTACAAGTTGTAATGGTAGCTCTATCCAGAGAATGTCTTATTATTTATTTATTTTTTTAAAGACACGATCAGTTAGGATATTAGTTTGGAACAGTCATGTTTAAAAGGTTAACAAAAGATCAGTAATAATTTCTGGTGCTATTTCCAACACTTTTTGGTAAATAGAATCATTTAATTCTTTTAGGTGGCCTTCTTTTAATTGATGAACACGTGACTCTGAAATTTTCAACAAATAGCAATATCAATTTTCTATCGAGAATGGCATCATTCCAAAATAACATAAGAAGAACACGGAAAGCTGTATGTAAAGTAATTACGTATTCACTAGTCTTAAAATTAAAAACCTTTGGTTCAAATCAGGATTGTAACTGATTCTATCTGAAAAATAAACACATTAGTTAGATGGATCTACCACTTGTCTAAATTTATTTGTTCCACACAGATGACATTATTAAAGGTAGTTGGTATTTCGGCTGCAATCGATATATAGTAAGTAATTTGGCGACTGTAGTCGAGGGTGACCCGAAGGCTCCCTTTTCGATAGCTACAACACCAAGGTGTAGGGAAGGGCACAACTCATTTGCCTGGATTGCTCCAATTTACCCTTGATACTTACCTAATAGTGCTGAGTGCTAAGCAAGGTAGCATCAAGTACCATTTTTTTTTTAGTCTTTGGTATGACTCGACCTGAGATTGAACCCAGGTCTCCCGAGCCATTGGCGAACACTCTAACAATTATATATATATATATATATTTAGTTCTGTTAATATTGCTGTTGTTGGCTGATATATTCAAAATTTCTTTGCTCTTTTTTATATTCTCTAACCCTTGAATTGTTACACCAATGCAGTCCTTAATTTTGGCAAGTACTCTACCCACTTTTTTAGGCACATATTCTATATCACCTCTCAGTTGTAAGGTCCTTTGCTTTCTAGTTAAATACTATCGTATAGTAATTTCAATTGCGTACAATTGTTTTTATTATATTACTTACTCTTATTATTTTCAACGAGTGTTTTGGATATTTTGAGTAAAATAACAGTGATACACTTCACATAATTATATTTTAAATATTTTGTGCTCTCCAACGTCTTAAGAGGTTGATTATTCTCTGGTGATTAATTTGATTACTCTCATCATCAGATCATCTATCCACCTGTACAGCATTAATCAGCGGGAAAGTTCCATTTATATTCAGTCATGAGCTGTATCATCATCAAGCCACGCTGACAGTAATTGGTTCAATCTCTCTATTACCACCCGTCCCAATCGTTCATTGTTCCTGGTAGGTCTCCTTCGACTGAATCCACTGTCTGCACTGAGCTTATTTAAAGCCTAGAAAGTCAGCCAATGTCCAAATGTTGGATTCTATCAGGGGGAAGTTGCTTATAACTTCATCTTTACTTACCTAGCAGTGCCCAGCATGTCTTGTTGGTCCTGGATAGTTTGTAAAATGGGAGATAAGTGGGTGTACAGCAGTTGTTTTGTTGGGAGTTGCTTCCAAATTTTGTGCAAAACAGCATTTCTGTGTAGTTCTCGTATAACCTTCTTTCCCCTGTTTATCCTTGGCATCCAGGTGGTGCATCAATACAGTAGTAATGATACAGCCACAGCTTGGAAGCAATCTTTTTAACTTCCATCAGAGTGATTAGGTTTCACTAGGATTGATAACTCGTCAGTAACAGTCAATGCTTTCATTTAACGTATGCAAACATCATATTCAGTAGATGAGATATTGCTGCCAAAATAAGTGGACTGGTCTGCTAATTTCAGAAGCTTGCCACTTAAAGTGGAGATGACTCCTTCATGTTTGAAACACAAGTACTCTATTTTATTCGTGCTCGCGTAGAGACCAATGCTACTTGGTACTTGCTCCAGACCATACGGCAATGATTCGGCTTGGGTAAGTGATTGTGAATGACAATAGATCTCACACTAAAAATAACCCCAACAAGATGAAGACGTTATCCCGCAGAAACTATGGCAGATGCACACTACGCTGATGATCTTTCGCTTCTTGCAAATGCACTTGCTCCACCTTTCCTATAAATTAACATTTTTTCATTTGATTTGTACTTCTATAATATTTTTTAAACATTAAAAAGATAAATGTTGCTTATTTTAATTAACATTTAATACTAGAACTAATAACAAAAATTAGGCCAATTTGACGTGTTTTTATTTTAATTTTAGAAGAGATCAGTTTAAACGAATTTAAAATGCTCCTGGTATTTCTCAATTGGTATCATCGACACCTCTTTCAGTCTCGCCGGCTTTCCAATGTCTCTCTCTCTCTCTCTCTCTCTCTCTCTCTCTCTCTCTCATGTGGTTTGTTTTTGAAAGGTGATTCATCGGCTGCCGAGACTGGTCAAAATCGTACAAGCAACGGGTCCGCTCAACAAAGAAAATAAACTGTTTTTATCAAACCCAATACCATATTGAGTCTTAGGGCACTTCTGGTGGTGTAATGATTAGCGAGCTAGACTAGCAAACATACACGAGTGAGTTCGAGTCTCAAAGGGTGCTCCATTCGTTCGCCCTTGTGTCATATGGAAACTAAGATCTTCGTAAATTACATATCATATTGAGTCTTAGAAGATTTGATATATATATATGTCTGTGTGTGTGTGTGTGTGTACAACAACTTTTTATAATAACTTAGCGAAAAATCTTCTAATTTTCTGCGCAAATATTTGTTTTATTTCGTATTACTATCGCAGTCTGTGTTCAATAAAGTGTTTTAATAGGCAAATTGGATTCTATCTACCCAACTAATTCCTCTGTTACATCACTTCATATATTCCCCGAAAACACATTGACTCAAATGTTAAATGTTACGGTAATATCAACAGGTCTATGAATATTTTGCTATCAGATTCAGTATACTGTTATCATTAATCCAACAGAAGAATCAAGTAAATGTTGAAGTGTGCAATCAGCTTTTCTGTTTTACTTCTGATGTCATTAAGATAGAGAATATGTATTTCCCTGACATCATCTAAAGCCCAAGATTAAACTATACCAAAAGAATTACATACTTCCCATTAATAGTATTAAGCCACTGAAAATCTTATATTTCTTCTTTGTGGGAATTTTTATTCCCGGGAAAAGTACTGTTTAAACCCTTAGTTTTGTAGGAGAAAAAAAAACTTACTTAGAACGCAACGAGGAAATCGGCGCCGTTTTTTAAAAAGTGCACAAACGGGTTTTTGCTACAACAAAGGGTTTATTGTACATATACGCAATATATAACAGGTAGATAGATGCAGAACAAGCAAAAGAGTTTGTTTGGGTAAAGTTGAAGATAAATATGCTGCGAAAATTAAGCTTTTTAATTGTTTCTAGTGTTAGGACACAGTCACAAGGTTCTTTGAAGTAGTTTCATTTGTCTTTTCTCTGCTGTTCGGTTGTGGACTCACTGCTCGAATCGTCGCCGTCTGGGGCTTGTACGATAGCTAGAACTTTTAACCCAGGAATTGGCAAAAAAAGGACGATTCCTTTGTGACCCCTTATTTTAAAGCCAGCTTCACACGACCTCCAGAAAGGCTGTGATTGGTCAGTTTGGTGCTTCGCACGTGTGTCTTCTATGAGATTCCAATATCTTCACTATCTAAGACTACAAAGCGATTTAAAATGATATGATATAAATTACAAATTTTTAACCGATAACATTTTTCTGACGATTGATTGGTTGGTTGGGTTTTATAACATATCAATTCTCATTGGTTATTTAATGCCAAATCCTTTTGGTACATAAATTAAATATATGATCGGGAAACAAATAGTTTAACATTTTTAAACGAACCTGAACTCATTTCTTCATACGGGTTTCAAGTATTGTAATTTGATATTAACTATTCAATTTAACATCAGTTATTCGTTTTCACACATAAAGGGGTATACATTTATGATTTGTAGGCGAATAATTAGGCAATTTCAGTTGTACCAAAGTTAATGTGTTTACACACAATTAAGTATTGCTATTGTTTGCCTGCAGTTGAATGGTTTTAAGTATTGCTATCAAACCCTAATAATTCTATTTGATATTCATAATTTGTTTGTACACAGTGAAGTATTTCTTTTTAACTGAAAGGATTTTATTCAACACTATTCATTTATTTTCACATTGTCAAATGACTCGAAGTTTTGCTATGGAATACCAAAAATTAAATTTTTGCACATAGCTAAACGGTTTCTAGGATTCCACGCGAATAGTTTCATTTCTTCTCAGCTAAATGGTTCTATGTTGTCCCAATAATCCATGTTTGACCCATATTTAAAGAGTTGTTATTCAACACTAATGATTCAAATCCACATTACTCATTTGTTTGCACACAAAATATAGCCATTAAAAGCTAAACCCCTGACAACAAAAGTGAGTACACCCCGTAAGGAAAGTTGTTAATATTAACATACACCATGTCAACTGTCAATGTTTTGTGTGGCCACCATCATTATCCAAAACTGTCTTTACTCTCCTGGGCATGGAGTTTACCGGGGCTTCACAGGTAGCCACTGGAATACTCTTCCACTCCTCCCGGGCGACATCGCAGAGCTGGCGGATATATGAGACTTTGCGCACCTCAACCTTCCGCTTGAGGATCCCCCAAAGATGTTCTATTGGGTTCAAGTCTGAAGACATGCTTGACCAGTCCATCACCTTCACCCTCAGACTCTTCAGTAAAGCAGTGGCCGTCTTGGAGGTGTGTTTGGGGTCATTATCATGCTGGAAAACTGCACTGCGACCCAGTTTCTGGAGGGAGGGATCATATTCTGCAGCAGTATTTCACAGTACATGTTGGAGTTCATGTTTCCCTAAATTAAATGTAACTCTCCTACACCTGCAGCACTCATGCAGCCCCAAAGCATGTCATTCCCACCACCATGCTTGACTGTAGGCATGACACACTTATCTTTGTACTCCTCACCTGGTCGCCGCCACACATGCTTGAAGCCATCGGAATCAAACAAATTAATCTTCATTTCATCAGACTATAGGACATGGTTCCAATTATCCATGCACTTTGTTGACATGTCTTCTGCAAACTGTTTGCGGGCTTTCTTATGTATCGTCATAAGAAGAGGCTTCTCCTGGGGTGACAGCCATGCAGACCAATTTGATGTAGAGTGCGGTGTATGGTCTGAGCACTAGCAGGCTGACCCCCCACCTCTTCAATCACTGCAGCAATGCTGACAACATTCCTACGTCGATCTTTCAAAGAAAGCATTTGAATGGGACGCTCAGCAAGTGCGCTCAGCTTCTTTGGACGACCTACTCGAGGCCTGTTCTAAGTGGACCCTGCACTTGTAAAACTCTGGATGACCTTAGCCACTGTGCTGCAGCTCAGTTTCAGGGTGTTCGCAATCTTTTTGTAGCCTTGGCCATCTTCATGTACCGCAACAATACTTTTAAGATCTTCTGAGAGTTCTTTGCCATGTGTTGCTACTTTCAGTGACCAGTATGAGAGAGTGTGAGAGCTGCACTATAAATTTGAACACACCTGCTCCCTATGCACACATGGGCCTAGAAACACTAATGAGTTACATGACATTTTGGAGAGAAAAATGACAATCAGTACTTAATTTGGACATTTAGGGGTGTAGTTTCCTAGGGATGTATTCACTTTTGTTGGCAGGGTTTGGGTTTTAATGGCTATATTTTGAGTTATTTTGAGGGGAAAATAAATTAACTCTGTTATATAAGCTGCACACAGACTACTTTTTATTGTGTCATTTTGTCAGTGTTGTCCCATGAAAAGATATACTTAAATATCTGCAGAAATGAGAGGGGGTGTACTGACTTTTGTGATACACTGTATATATGCGTGTGTGTGTGTGTGTGTGTTAAAGATCCTTGTAGCTTTTTGCAGATGATATATTTTCCGCTAAAATCTGCAAAGGTCTTGCTCTGTAGTAATAACTATACCAATGCTAATGACACAAGTCTTCCCTAATATCTTGTGGGAGAAGGAATAAATTCTAGCCCGGTCGGCTTCGTTTAGAATACGCCGACAGTATTCTCTGCGGCGGGTTTCCGTCAAAAAAAGGGTGGGGGAGTATAGGACAAGAAAGTAAACTGCAACTGGTCGTGGGAATTCAGTTCTGAAAAGAGTGGTGTACTTCTTAATTGCAATCACTCCAGTGTCTACTCTATATCAGAGTTCCACTAACATTAAGTTCATATGAATGGATCAAATAGATATCTTTAAAAATTATTCATATTCTAAAGGTATACTGGATGCCATATAACAGTCAAATATTTGTTTTGAGAATAGTTTCTTTCAGCTTTTTTTTTACTAAAAATTATAAGTTATTTAAAACCACTTAACAGTAAAAAGAAATAACAATTATTTAATTGAAATAATTACATGGAACCATTAAACTGTGGGCAAATTATTTGTATTACATATGAATAATATATAACAATATACAAATTCCTTTAAGGAACATCTCTACAATAGATAGCCCAGTCGGCTAGGGCTGTAGAAGGCACCGCCTGCATCTCTACAGAGGGGTAGGACCCCCACCTGGATATGACATTAAACCATGTGATAGGCTTCATCTTGGAGATTTGGTAACTGTGGAGTACCCCTTCATTGCCATTGCTCTCAGGTCCACTCTGTCCTTGAGGGGTAGCATCTGATAGTGTCCTATCTTCGTGTCAAATATAAAAAAATATGCGCAAATAAATGACTGATGTTACATGGTAACTTACGTAGTGCCTTCAAAAAATTTTCAGAAGGACAGGTATTTAAAATTGTCGTAGACTCCTGAAAATTCAGTAGGTCATTGCTATCCATCTTATGAGATGACTGACCAATTTTTATGATTTCAGGTTCAAATGAACAGCTACAGCAGCAATTGGAATAACCCTACTAAAGCCTCATTGTCACAGCTGGTGAATTTCAAAAATCCAATCTGACACTTTAGAGGAACGATATGCAATAAAATTCTGTTTTAAACATGGAAAATGCCACAGAAAAGTATGGAATGCTTCAGAGTGCTTTTTGACCATCTTGCATGAATCGAGCATCAGTTTTTGAGTGGCATAAGAGATTCAAGGAAGACAGGGAGTCTGGGAGGGATGATGAGAGGTGTGGGAGGAGAAAGAAAGTCAATACACCAGAGTTCATTGGCCAAAGGGTTAGGGTTAGGGTTACTATGTTGAGGTTTTAAGGGGGTTCAGGAAGAGATTCCTAGGGAAGAGGCCAGCACTCTTCAAATATGGTCATGGGCATTTCCAGCAAGACAATGCACCAATCCACAACTCCATCCTTGTCACTATTTGACCAAGATGGGTATCAAGACAGTTCATCAGCCTCCCTATTGTCCAGACCTTGCTCCCTGTGACTTTTGGTTATTCCCTAAGCTCAGAGGCTGTCGTAATGAGACAATTGAGGAGATGAAAGAGGCTGTGACGAAGGTCATTGACATGCTCGCACAAGAGGACTTCCATGGGGCCTTCCGGAAGTTGTTGGAACGGTACATCAAGTGCGTTGCAACCGGAGGAGATTACTTCGAAGGGTCCTAGAGTTTCATGTGTGTACTATCAATAAAAGTGTCCATAGAAAAAAGTCTGGAAACTTATTTAATGATCCTCGTATAAAGCAATACTTTAAAGCATTTAACTGTGTGCAAAAAAGAGCTCAGGCTTATTTAAGAATGTTCTCTACAAAATGTCTTTACAAATCATATATGTCCAACATATATGTATTAAAGTATTTGGCTTAAATAACCAACATTGTTTGATATACCATAAAACCAAACCAAACCAAACCAAATCTACAATAGATGGAAACATAAATATAAAAGTAATGCAAATCCCAAACTGTTGGGAATTAAATAATTCTACATGAGTCGGCCTTTCGTTAAAATCAATTGAGAGATTTAAGCTCTGTTCAAAGGCCATTAACAGAAAGTGAAAACCAAATCCCCTTCGTTCAATGCTTCAACTCGTGAAGTCATTTCTTCGAATGGTCACCATAACAACACACTTCTCTCCTTTTAATGACTGAGTAGGTGAAAACTCTCATGACAGAGGGCAATGATTAGGAAAACAACCTCATTAGACCCACGTGCAATTCGATCCCAACTTGGACAACCTACTACTTTGTCGCTCTATGCTAGACTAAGTAAATCCGTGTAGAAAGTCAATGTTTTATATTAAATATTAGACTTCCTACCGATGAACATTCTTTCTAATATGAACTCCAGCATCTTCAATTACTTAATGTTTAGCTGTAATAAATCACTTCTGTCTTTCTTTTCTTCATTCTTGATTTCGAACTGATTTCCCCACTTACTTGGCCCTGTTTTCTAATCTAAATTTTGTGCCTCACTGTCATTTTCTGCAGAGACCAACTGAATAGAAATGGGCTTAAAACAATTCTTTCAAGTAATTTCAACAATTTAGGCAACGTTGCCAAGAACTGTTTGGCGAAGGAACGTTTTGCTGCCAAACTATCACTCTAGTCTTGATATACGATGTAACCTTGCCAAGGTTGATTGCAACCATAACGGGAATAAAGAGAAGAGAACGGTTGGTCTGAATTTCAACTTACTCTGAATTTCATCCTGTTAAAAAGGGGTTTTCTGCCATCAGAAACCAATTACTCATTTTTTAATTAAATATGTTCGCTTGTTGGTCTCTAGGGATGAAAACCAAATCGGCAAAATGAGTTTTTAGTTTCGATCTGGTTTGCGTTCGTTTCGCACATATTCCCATGGAATAGTTATGAACCAACTACTCCTTTAGCTACGAGTATATATCATGGTAATTTGAGCTCTTTAGTGCTGTGATAGTTATCTACCTCGATTATTTGACAAAAGATTAGGTTAAAAATCATTCCGGTCTTATGATAGCTGGAAAAGATATCGGCCCTAACATGTAACACCCATTGTATTAAGAAATACCGTGTAGGGAAATTACTTAGCATAGAATCCATATGACCTTTATAGGTTAGGAGACATTTCTACTTTCTCTTTCAAGAGTAAAAAGAATTAGGAGGGAAAATAGAACTGATCAAGGCAGAATATTAAGAATCTGATAAAAAGTAAGCATATAATGTCAACATGCAATGGAACAGCATAAAAGGTTAAGTCCCATTACTCCCCATATTTTACATACTTCAATAAATTCTTAAGTCCTGCAACTAAGTGAGATAAGAGATGATATTATTTCTCTCTCGCTCTCTCTCTTATATATATATATATATATATATATATAGTTGAGTGTGTGGTGTTCGATTGCAGAAAGAAAACAGCTCTCCTTTCAGTGGTAAGCCTTTAAAATTAGTAAATATACCTCAGCAGCAAAATCTCATCTACTAAGAGCGATGACAACATAGGTCGAGAAAAGTCGTGGTCTGCTATTGACAGATTGTCCATATTATAGATATCTAATCAAACGGGATTTCTTCCAAGCTGTGGTTATGTTGGTACTGATATAAGAATGAACTGCCTGGGCGTTAACGAAAAGCATTGAAAAAATAGGTGTGCTTTTTTTTACCAAATTCTTGAAACACTACTCCGCAAAAAAGCAGCTGTACAGCCACTTACCCCCATCTCACAAACTATCCTAAGAAGACCAACAAGACATTCTGGGGATAAAGGGCGAACTCATAAGTGACTCCTGCTCATAGACGAGCGAGTTTTGGTTGACGAGCAAAAACTTACATACATCAGCTCAGTGCGGACAATGTATGCAGTCTAATGGGCCTGCTTGAGGCAATTAACGATATGAACCGATGGAGAGAGAGGGGGAGGGAATTCCGCGCACTCAGCATTTGATGATAATTAGCATGGATTGTTAAATCGGTGGACTAAACTGAAATTTTGATTGGAGATATTTATAATCATTTTTCTTCTATTCCCTTGGGAAAGGCACGAGTATAATTCTCCCTGGATATGTTTTAATTATCTCTTTAGCCGGTATCATGGTTGTAGACAACATATTGGAGCTTTTGATTGTAGAATTCAGAAATGAGGTTTAGATATAATCATTTCCAACGAGGCGCCTTACATGGGACATTAGTTTATGAGCTGTGAGACAATGTTCTCTCTTAAGTACGGCTGGTTACTTACAAATTTTTATATCAATCCCTGGGTTAGGCAGTCAATGTCCTATCACAAGGATTGTATGAATGCATAAAAGTCGAAATAATGTGATAACAACCCAGACACAAGCCCGAATATATCAGTCTATGAACTTGATAATTCCTTATTTCAGGAATTATAATGGTACGAACGTATTTTACATATACGTAAATGCGCTCAATTTTGAGATTTTTAGCAAATGCCAATATTGATGCAGGTTTTTGCTCTAAAATTCTTGCTTGATTCTTTTTTTTTTTTTTTTGTGCTTGATTTTGAAAAAATATGGAATTAGCCGACTTATAGGATATTCTCCTTGGATTTTATCTAGCAGTAAATGAATTTTAACAGATTTAACGTCAAACATGTTTTATTTGATAGCTGAACTTTTTGCTACACAAAATATACCTTGAGCAAACTAGATTAAAATATTTAGAGATGCATAAATATTTGTATAACCACGGCCAACTAGTAAATACGGCTCCGAAGGTTACATTAAATGGCTGATTTCTAACAGGCCGAAGTAGTGTAAAATATAACATCTTTGTGTTTACTATTATTATTAAATTCCGGAAGAAAAAACAGTTTGTGTCAATAACGAAACAGGCCGTTTAGGCAAGTGAAAAACATAACAGCAAGTTAACCCACAGCCGTCTATAATTCGTGGATTAGTAAAAGACTAAGTGTAAATATACATTTTAATTTTGAAAGAAATTTGAAAAAACGTCGGATAAATTCTACCAACTCGATTACAATTTGAACAGAGATAATAATATAAAGTTAATTCTCTTTTTAGATTAATTTTATGCGCAGCCATGAATGTTTTTTTCTTTTTTTTTTTTGTTAATATAACATCGGCCTGTCAGAAAACAGCCTATTAATGTAACATGCGGGGCCGTATTTACTAGTTGGCCGTGGTATAATCTTATAATTGTAAAAACTAACTTGGCTATGGAGAATGTAAAATACCTGAGAAAGAAAGATAACTAATTGACCCAGGTTCACCTGAAATTGAAAAGTATTATGCCATTTAACTTTCCTAATGTGCCTCTATAAATTGTCCTGTAGAGCAACCGTTCCTCAATGAGCACGTCACCTTGATGACTTACTGGACACTGGTTATCTAATTGAATCACCAACTGAGAACGACGTTTTGTCACATGACATATCTGAATAAGTAGCGAAGGACCAAATGGTGGTAATTTCCAATCTATGTTAAGTGGACTTGGGGCAGGCAACATCCAATCACTTAAATCACTCCAACTACTTCATAGCGGAGCTACGAGATATTTCTGAGTCACCTAAACTGAATAACCCTTACAATTCCTGTCCTTCATCTCTAAGGTGGCAGGCTTCAACCAGTAACAGAATCTCTGCGAAAATAATGCAAATAATACTGGGGCTAGTCGTTTTGAGCTACCTTTTCCACCAGTTCTTTGATCAACGAGCAGAAAGGTAATGGTTAGTTGTCGGCAGAACTTTAAATACAAAGATCTAGATCAAATAATCAAATCCCGACAATTCGACCTCCTTCTCAAGTATAAACTAAACTCTATCTTCTCACGAATAATATAGAATAATTGTCGGGTATTTATATAGAACATAGAAATATTGACAGTTTCATATTTTCTTGGTTTTTAATAGCAGCATAGAAAACACCTATTCAAGAAGTACTAAATATACAGAGATTCTATAGCTATGTTACCAATATCAGATTATCTTCGTGAATGCGCAAATATTTATTCAAAGTTCAGTGTAAATTATCGATAACTAGTTCTTATCATATTTACATATCAGTCCTCGACATGTTATCTTATAAAATTTTCATAAATGTTTCTGTTTGACTTTTATTCGAGGAAAGTTCAATCGTGAGTGCTGAACTACTGTAAACATCAAAGTATTGTGTATTTAAATTCTTGGACCCCAACCCTAGCAACCCAACATCAAAAATTTGATAAAAGAGAGTTGTGCAAATCAGGGACAATGGCACAGATTAAAACCGTGTCCTTTCTAAAGAATCGATATTTTCAAAAAGGGGGGTAAAAATCCTGTTTACCGAATTAAGATCAATGTATTTTATATAAAATCGTCTTCGAGGCACGTGAGTTTTTATTTGGGTGATATTCTTATCAGTTGTGGTTGTTTACGAAGTTTTGCTTGGTCTGGAACACATTCTCGGTTTGCTTACAATAGCCGATGTTAGAAACTGGTCACTAATCTAAATATTGAATAAGTTCCTTGTTGCTTAACTTCAGTGATTTGCTGAGCCTAAATCTATGGTTAACAGTTGTTTATGCCAAAGGATAATCTCTTTGTACCAAATGAATGCATAATACACATTGTAAACTACAGCAATTTATGATATTTTTAATATTTTGTGGTGAGTTTTTAACTGAGCAGATTAATTATTCACCAAACTTAAGGAGGTTTAGCTCAAAGTCACAAAGCAGCGTGAATATCAAACTTATTTTGTCTGTTAAAATATCATATTAACGATTACCTATCGGATTGAATGATTGATTGATTTTAATGGCATTTCGACCGGTCTGAAGTTATTCTAAGCCTAAAGGTTAGACCATCTCGTACATTCTACATTCATATTTACATTTTTTGTGCGGTTGTTTGATAATTTTTTGTTTGCTCCATTTTTTATCAAGTATCCCCATCTGAGACTAATCATTTTTACTCTTATCGAATACTAATAATCCATACCCAATTTTATGGTTTCAAGTTGCTATTTCTCTGTACTAATAATCAGTTGTTTGCTCACAGTTATATGATTTAAAATAACTGTTAATAATCCTTCATAAATAATAATAGCTTCTAGTAAATATTCTCAATACAAGCAATTTGTATAGATATATCTTATAAGCGGAGTAAAGCTAGTTTCAATATCAGATATCCTTCTCTGAAACCAGTTGCCTTATTATCAGTAAAGAGCCCAGTCTGTCCTATTTACACATAGCAGGTGGAAGAAGAGATAGATTTGTGGATTTTTCAAGGGTATTAGCACAAAGTGAAATGCAAACGACCCCTGATAGGATTGAAAGGCGAACAGCCGTTGAACTGAGTGCACTTCTAATATTTTTTTAAAGTAATTACTCTATACAAGTCTTAGTGTATTATGTAATTGCTTAGCAAAAATACAAAGTTTTTTTTTTTATGAGTACACCTTCGCATTTAAGGTGTATAATGGTAGACACTAAGGATCAAATGACAGTAAACCAAGTCCAGCTTCAACGTATTCCCCTTATCCTAATAACTAGGGCTTTGCATACAGTCAAATGATACTTAAAGAACGAAGTTAAGCAACAAAGAACATGCTTTGACCTCAGATGAAATCTTAGGAACAACAGGTAGTGTAAGCAATTTGACATCTGTTTGCATAAAAAAATCAGAAAAATTCTAACATTGCTGTGGTTATGAATAACAGATATATGTATTTTAATAGCATCTCAACGTGTCTAGGGTTATTTTATACCAAGAGGTTCGAGAATATGGTTAATTATAAGTTTATTATTACATTTTTCTGTAGTCGTTTCGAAAGTGCATATTTATTTATTACAAGGTCCAAGCGCTCAAGAATGATTTTAAACAGATCTTTTTGACTCATAGAGGGGAATCTAATAGGTGCTTCCAACCCGGGTCTGTGTAGACGGGTGAGAAGCCAAAGAAAAGGGTACTTCATATTCTCTTGACCTTCAATCTTACCATCAGATGCAGTTAAGTGTTGTATCCAAGACACCACTTTTGGGGTACTTCGAATTCTAAGCCAATCAACCGAATGGAATAACAGAGCTTTTTAAATCTTTCCTAAAAACTCTAGTTTTTGCCGCTACTCTAAGTAGGACGGTTCCCAGTGTACCAATTTCTTGTGGCACGACCTTGAATCTGAGGGTTCTGAAGTTTTTTCTATAACGTTGTTTCCTTTCATATTCATTCTGTGATCTTTTGGGAAAGCTACATACACCAGCAATTAGAAACACTTTGTTTTCTTGATTGCAATTTCCAACGGGTTTCCTTACGATTTTATTTTTGTTTCTTCCACATTAATTATTTGCATGAAGTTTCACTTATGTGAATCCATAAATTATTGCATATAAGAAAAATTTAAAATGAGGTATGCTCATCAAATATAAAATTAATACAAGCTCATTTGTTTATTTCACGTAAAATATGCTACAAAACAGAAAGAATAACTCTTTTTTTTAATTTCAAGGGGATTGTGCAATTCAAAATTTGTCGTATTCAAAACCTGACCAACGTAATTAGGTATTGAAATACATTTAATTTTATCAGAAAAGACCGGTTCTCATCGATCACTCTAACTAATTAAGGAAAGAAGAAAAGAAATATAGGATATTAATATATTTTATCTAAAATACCGAGCCATGCATCATGATTAAAGTGAAATATGTATTTCGGTTAATTAGACAAGGACTAAGTCCGTATATGTATATATATATATATATATATATATATATATATATATATATGTACACCTACGAAATAATGAATCAAAAGTCTGTAGCTCCATACATAGCTTATTAGAGGTATTTCGAACCTAAAGGTTTTGCAGTATCAATTCATATATGTTAACTAAGAAAATAACCCAGAGCATGCGTAATTACAAAGATCTCTCTCTCTCTCTGTATATTTATCTATATATATGTTGAGATATATATATATATATATATATATATAGTTCATTGTATAAAGATAGGCTCGATTAGCTATAGTTTTGGCATCCGTGGGTTTGTATTTATTCACCATTCAGTTGATTCCTATGAGACAGCGCTTTTTTCCTCTTCATTTAGCAGATGATATTTGAACGGCCTTACAAAGTATGAAATATCAAAACACGATATAATTCAGGAAACCTTTTCACGCCTTATTTGTTCATTAATGTTTAACCAATTAGAATAAATAAAATAATCTAATTTTTAATCTAATTTAGAGACAATCTAAATTTTATGAATAAACCGAAAAATAGACTCGTCTGCAATAGACATTACAGAATTTTCTACATTCATATTTATTTCATTTGTTTCATATCTTCCTATTTTAAATTATTCCGTAACATATCCATCAGTCTTTACTAATATTAGTCAGCTTCTTTCTATCTCTATGTATGTTTGATCCAGCCAATTGTTTATCTAAGTATATATAAATAATGATGCCAAATAATTTCAACTAAAAGATTTTATAACTTTTCAGCGCCAGTCTGACCAAATAAAGAGAAGAATGGAACATTTTGGGTCTCTATTGGATACTGTTGAGGTTTGAAACGATACTAGATTCCAAGATTTTTCGGCCTTTAGTGTTATGTAGATTAATTAACATTTTAGAATCTTTAGAAATAATGTTGAGATTAGTTTTTAAATGATGTCTGGCAAAACCTTTGTTTGAGTTTCCTTTTTCACATCTTTAACACGTTCATGAATTTGTTTTATAAGACGAAAGATAGATAAACAGACTGATGAATCAAACCGACTGAGAGAGGTTGGAAGAAATGGACTCACATTGATAAAGACGGATAGATGAGCTATGCAATGTTTGAAATTAGTAAATATAAACAAAATAATATAAACAAACATAAACTGACACACACGCACACACACATACATATATATATGTGTGTTTGTGTGTGTGCGTAAAGAAATATCTTACGATGTTTTTATATGAATTTTCGAATATTAAAACTCAGATTTAAACAGAACGCCAACAACGGCAATGAAAACTGTTTGTTTAAAAATGTTTGTCTGGGTTTTAAAGCATATCAGACATTTTAGGTTATTTAATGCCAAATCCATTTTTTACAAATAAACAGCTTTATTTCAAACGATTCAGTTTAGCATAAGTACACAGTTTAATTGTTAAAACATTTCTATTTCAAGCCATTCAGTTTAGCCTAATAGTTCTAAATCAAAGAATTCAGTTTAGTATGAGTATAGTTTTTTGTTTAAGATACAGTTAAATGTCAAAACAGTTCTATTTCAAACAATTCAGTTTAGCGTAAGTGCAGTTTCAATGTCAAAATAGTTCTATTTCAAATAATTCAGTTTAGAATAAGGACGCATTTTAGTTCTATTTGCCCTATTGATAGGACCCTCTCAGATGCTACCACTCCGAGTCATAGTGGACCTAGAAGCGATGGCAATGAAGGGGTACTCCGCATTCCCCTAAGCTCCAGCATTACTGGAACATCACCATCAGATTATTTAGGGTCATATCCAGGAAACTCGTTAGAGGAATCTTACCACTATGCAGATGTGCAGTCGGTGTATTTTACAGCCCCAGTCGACTGGGTAATTAAAACTTTGTCATCTTTTAGTTTTATTAAATGTTTCATACGGCCTGATGAAGGTTTAAAAACAGAAACGTTAAACTATGGAAAATGATCGTCAGGAGACCTTGTGTTCTTTCATATTTAAGTATTTTTATACCATCAGATTTATTTACAGTTTTCACCAGCCCCCATATATATACATACATACACATTTATATAGATATATATAAAATTTGCTTTGCTATTGTTTTGGGGCTTTTTTTTTTTTACTGTACTTATACGAAATATATGTTCATCAAGTGAGAAATGAACCAAAATGGAAATGTTCCTTTCCTTCAAAATAGTTACCTTGAATTTACACTGCGCTATTCTAGTATGCTTTCCATTTGCCAAATCATCAAAAACTATTATTTTGATAGGGAAAGGAGCGATACCGACAAAAATCTTGGAATATCATTCCCGTCATCAAAATCAATCGGTGTGACAACTTTCAATTATGAGGAAAAGAAAAGAAAAAATTCGCCGAGCTTGGAGAGGGTGATGTAGTTGCTAAATTCTGGTTTTCGGCAAAAACATTTCGTTCAAAACCTAATGAGACTCCTTCCATAATTTTCATTTCGAAATTTACCCAGACTTGTCAAGATTTCACCGCTTTATCATCGAAGCTGTGTCTACGTCTTTATTTGAATTTTAAAGATGTAAAGCTTGTCTCGACTATATCTGATCAAACTTCACCCGATATAGTAAGTAAGCAAAGTTGGCGACTTCAGTCGTGGGTGACCCGAAGGATCCCTTTTCAAGTGCTGCAACACTGAGGTGTAGGGGAGGGCGCTACTCCCTTTCCTAGATTGCTCCACTTTACCCTTGGTCCTGATCTTATAATGCTGAGTGTTAAGCAAGGCGGAATCAAGTACCATTTTTTTAAAGTCTTTGGTATGACTCGTCCTGGGATTGGACCCCGGTCTCTCGGACCACTGGAGAACACTCTACTCATCAGGCCAATGGCCCGACCTTATATATATATGTATATATATATATATATATATATATATATATATATATATATATATATAATTACAAGCCCATTCAGCTGAGGCTGTAGATTATACCGACTGCATCTCCAGATGGTTACCCCCGCTAAACGAGTGTCTTCTTTATGACATTAAGCAAGCTGATAATTAGGCTCCAGTAATGCTGTATCTTTGGAGAATACATATTATCCATTCATTGGCGTCACTCATTGGTTTACTTTTGCCCGGAATGGTTGCATTTGAAAGGATCCTATCTATGGGTTAAATAGAACTGGTTGACATTTAAGTTGAGTGTAAACAAATATCTTATGTTAAATTGAATTGTTTGAAGTAGAACTGTTAAATCATTTAACTGTTTTTAAACAAATTACTGATGTTTAATTGAATTGTTAGTGATACATAGTAATATTCAGATTTATGATAAATATAAGTGTTAGAAGTAAAATTGTTTGATCATTTAACTGTGTGTATCAACAAAGATGTTTACAAATCACATATGTAACATATATGTAAAAGCAGCATTAAATAACCAACAATGGTTGATGTACAATGAAACCAAACCTAAGCAAACATATAATTATTGTTTGTTAAAAACTGAAACTTCAGTATAAACTAAAATATCAGTGTTAACATGAATGATGATTAGGAAATAGGGTCCACTACAAAAACAATCATGAAATAACATCCAATGCAAAAATATCGTTTTCTTTTTGTCGAACTATTCTATGGCAGATTGTTTGATCTTGTGTTCCATTTTTATCTCTCGCTCAACCGAACATATTTGTAATTATTTAAGTTTACTCAGCACAATGTGAATTATGAGAGGCAATGATGACCTAAGTATTTTCATATATGTTTAAGCTCTGCAATGATCAGATGATTTTTCTATCAAGTTTGTTAACCTGAAAAATGAAAAAAACTCTCATTGCTTTCAAGACTGCATCGAATGCCTTAGAATTATGTGAAAAAAAATCAGTTTAAGACAATTGACACGTCAAATCGATTTTCTTTTGGTTCCAAGTATACAACAACCATTTATAAAACATTTTCAGTCTGCTCTTTCAGCCGAACCTAGGAAAGGCTGTCTATATCTCGTACTGAGGAGAAAGAACCTCCCCGCCCGCAAAAAAAGTAATGTGATGGTATGATACAAAACTGCGTCAAATTATCAGGCTCTAGTTTTGTAGATACGGGGAGCGTACGTACCTCTTAACAGCTTTTACTCACTGGTCAACTCTAAAATGGAATGAAAGTACCAGCTGGGATCCCATCTATAGAAAAATAGATATATTTAAAAAGTATTCGTATTAGATAAGAATATTTAATATGGTATAATTCTAAGTTACTGGTATTAGAAATAGTGACTTAAAGCTATCATTGTTTCCTAATGATTATATTACTTGAAACCATACTAACGTCTGCAAACAAATCATTATTATTAAATCGACATATTTCCTCGAAACAAATTAGTTGTTGGAAGTAAAGCTGACGACCCTAGTCCAGGGCGACCAGAAGGTTCCCTTGTCGATATCTACTACAGCGAGGTGTAGAGGAGGGCGCTACTCCTTTCCCTCGATTGCTCCACTCCACCCTTGATACGTACTTTATATTGCTGAGTGTTAAGCAAGGAGGTATCAAGTACCATTTTTAAATCTATGGTATGACACGACCAGGAATTGAACACTCTACCCAATTGTGTATAAATTCGTATGAAATATGAATATTTGAAAGCATACAAATTTGTATTATATAAGAAAATTGGCTATCATGTTTTCTTGAGTGCAAAACAATTCTGAAGAAACAACTATACAAAAAAGGAAAATATAAACGTTAAATGTACACGATTCCCTAACCTCTAACATAAAATATCCCAAAATAAGTTTAAATGCAATTCAAATCAATCTATGAATCTCGAATAGATAACATATCCCAACGTAAAAATCTCATAAAATGAAATATTTTAACTAGGGCTTTTCAAAAGTTTTCTAACTTCAATTTTGATAACAATCAACTGTTCTAATGATAAGCAAATTACGTGGTTAATTTTAGTGAATAAGAAATGATATTGCATAATGAGTCGAAAATGGCGAGCATCAATTTCAGCTTAAGATGATTGAGCTGATGAATCTGCAGTACTACAACAGTCCGGCCGTTGCTAAAATGCAAAGAGCATATCATATCATTTCATATCACATCATCAACTCATATTCAGACCAGAGAGCTTGCTAATTTCAAACTTCACACCACGCGTCATCTGTAATTCAGGAAAACTAATACGGCTCATATTAAAAAGCACTCATTATATATTATCACCACGGAATCACAAACAAACAATAGGCAAGGCTAAGTTCTCAAAGGACAACCCACAGACAAGCCATTTCGAAGTAATCAGTTAGAGAATGGGGGAAGGAGACCTAAAAAGACCAAGCTTTTGAACTGAGTTGGGTCAATAGAAGCAAATTGCTTGATTTCAGATAAACGTCGATCTCATCTGATAGCGATGACATTGGCGTAGAGATGCAATACTTGGCGTATTTTTCCAGCAGAAACATATCATAAATTTAATAACTGCATCCACAATATGCATTATCTTGTTTAGCACTATTTTTTTTTCTTTTTATCGATTTATTTCATTCGTTTTTCTTTCCTCTTTCCATATCTTCTGCCTTTTCTTCTTTGTTTTCTTTCTCTTTTCTTTCCTTTAGTTTTTTAAAATGTCTTTCTTTTTTTTCTTTTCATTTTCTTTCCATTTTTACTCTCTTTCCTTTTTGACTTTCCTTTTTTTTAATTTTCTTTGCTTTTTTATTCTTTTTTTATTTTTTTCCTTTTGATCTTAACTTTCATTTTTATTTCTTTTCTTCAAACATTCCTTTTTAGTTTTTTATTTTATTTTATTTATTTTCCTCTTGCAGTTCGACTTTTTGGTTTTTTTCTTCAATTTTCCTATTTTTTGGTTTTATATTCTCACTTATTTCCTAATTTCCTTTTTATTATTATTACTATTCCTTGCGAGTTTTTCACACCAGCGTTAGCAGATGGTCTTTTACTGTGGTCTGAGACCCAGCAATTCTCCTCATGTCTCTAGGACTCTTCTTAGTATTCTAGCAGTCCTCAAGAATGCAGTAGTTTGGATAGCGTCGTATTGTCCTACGATTTCCAACGCTTCGAGCACCCTTACCAGGTCTTTGAGGATCATTCCAAGATCATCAATAACAATTGTTACCACCGACACCTTTATGTTCCACAGTTTTTTTTTTGTTCTTTGGCAAGGTCCAAGTATTTGTCTCTCTTTTCGCTTTCTTTGATTTTCTATGGTCCATCAGGGCGGCAAAGTCCACCATTCGTCAGATTTTATTAATTCATTATCTCTAGATCTGATCTTCTGGCCGGGATTAGGTGATCTTTTTTATCTCAAAATCCCAGAGAATTTTGTCGAGGACGGATTCTGTTTTGTGCATTGCTGATTTAGCAGTATGCTCAAATTTCAATTTCTTGCACAATTTTCAATGGATCACCTTCCCTACCCAGTCGTATGTAATCTTGTACTATTTTTTAGTCAATTCACAGCATTCCCTTTTAAAGGGATTAATTCTTTCGTCTAGATCACCACATAACTTACACTTGCGTCTTTTAGAAAGGTAGAAAAAATAATAACAGACGAAACCATCTATTACATAATTAGCGAATGCAACAAATTAACACAGAAAGAGTTCAAGACTAGACATGGCTGGGTGGGCAAAGGGATCCACTGGGAATGGGGGAAGAATTTGAAAGTTGACCAAACGAACAAATGGTATATGCACAACCCAACAGCTGTCTTCGGAAATGAGACACATAAACTCATATAGGATTTTAACTTACAAACGGATCACCTAATCTCGGCCAGACGACCATAAAGTAAAGTTGGTGACCTTTCGTCGATGGTGACCCGAAGGCTCCCTTTTCAATAGCTACCACAACGAGGTGTAGGGGATGGCGCTATTCCATTCCCTGCGTTACTCCACTTTACTCTTGATCATTACCTTATAATGCTGAGTGTTAAGCAAGGGGGAATCAAATACCATTTCTGAGTCTTTGGTATGACTCGACTTGGGATTGAACCCCGATCTCCCGGGCCTTTGGTGAACACTCTGCTCATCAGACCAATGGGATGGTTAAGACGACCATACCTTATAATAGTAATCAACAAAAAATGTGAACTTACAAAATAGTGGACTTTGCTGTCCTTGCTGACCACAGAGTAAATTGAAAGAAAATAAAAAGAAGGATAGGTACCTTGAGCTAGCTAGGGAATTGAAAAATTGTAGAACATGAAAGTGGCGATTATACCAATTGTGATTGGTGCTCTTAGTACATTCACCAATGGATTGGTACAAGGACTGGAGGACTTAAAAATACCGGGACGGATAAAGACAGTCTAAACTACCGCATTGTTGAGATCGGCAAGAATCCTAAGAGTCCTGAAGACTTAAGTTCATTCAAATTCCAGTAGAAAACAATCAGCTTACACTAATGTGAAAAACACTAAAGGAGTAAAATAATAAAAATGAAAAGAACAAATACATTGAGCTGCCTAGAGAATTGAAAAAACTGTAGAAAATGAATGTGACGTTTATATCAATTGTAATTGGAGCTCTTGATACAGTCACCGAAGGATTCTTAAAGGTATTGGAGGACTTGGAAATAAGAGGACGAGTGGCGACCATCCAAACTACTACATTATTGAGATCGGCCAGAATACTGAGAAGAGTCCTGGAGATTTGAGGAGATTTTGAGATACAAACGAATCATCTGATTCCCACCAGGTGACTACACCTAAGGTTAATTAAATAAATGAATTAATTAATTAAAATTAAAAAGGAAAAAAGGACATCTGGATTTTGCTGTTCAGCGGACCACAGCGTAAAAATAAAAGAAAGCGAGATGATAGAAAATACTTGAACCGTGCCAGTGAACTAAAATAACTATGGACCTTGAAAAATCAGAGGAAGAGTCAAATCTATTCAAACCAAAGCATTATTAAAATTGGCTAGAATACCTAGAAGAGTCCTGAAAACCTAAGGAGACTTGTTGTCACTCAAAATCCAGAGAAAAGCCATCAGCTAACGCTGGTATGAAAAACTCGTAAGGAACAAAAATGATAAGTACTGCAACCTTGCTTGGGAATTGAAAAAACTGTGGAACATGAAAGTAACGTTTATATCAGTTGTAATTGGTGCTCTTGGTTCAGTCATCGAATGATTCTTAAAGGGACTGGAGGACTTGGAAATAAGAGGACGAGTGTAGACCATCCAAAATACAATAGTATTGAGATCAACCAGAATACTGAGAAGAGTCCTGGAGACTTGAGGAGGCTTGCTTTCATTCAACCCTCAGTGAAAGACCATCAGCTAACACTGATGTGTAAAAACGCTCAAGGAGTAAATAATTAAAACTACAAAGGGTTGTATATTGACCTTCGACCCGGCCATACATGCCATTCCAAAGTGATGCACCAGAAGGAAGTGACACTTTTCAATGGCCAGTAATCGAAAGAAATCGTGTAGGTGGATTTGGCTGACAAAAGTGGACAAGGTAAAAGCCCATGATACACTCATAGACTGATGCACCGGAAGAGAGTGACCTCTGAACTGTATGACAGTTATTTCCGCTTGATGACGATCAAACATGCCATTCCAAAGATTGAGTGGGCGATTGAACTATTATAAAACTCTGTGTAGACAGGAAGTCAGACGAGTTGGAGATCATCGGGACCCCCGATGGAGTTTGATGATAAGATGCAGTAGAGAAAGCCAGCAGAGTGGGCCCCGGGGCCCCAGGTTGAGCATCAGGAGAACGACACACGGCTATGTCCAGAAGAGCTGGTGAGGTCAATATATTGCAATCTTTGTTCAGTCTTCAACTCCCTCTCTCACACAAACTTTACAATAAAGTGAGATATTTATTTTTTAAAGAAGTCTTCCTGCGTCTTTATTATCGTGTCGTTATGATTCTTTTCTGCATGAATCTGCATATGAGTATATAACATAATGAAAGGAAAATTTTCCAATGATATATTTGGATGTAAATATCAAAACAATGCAGCAAACAACCCCAATAAAGAAACATGAAGAAATAAATAAATAAATAAAAATATTGGTCGACGAGAAGAGACTCAAATGATACTTAAGCAATAAAAAACCTAATAGGACCTTCCAAAATAAAGACAGAAAAATCTACCAATAAGTGGGAAGAGAATGGATGAAGACAAACCAACAACGGGAAGCAAAGGAAAAAACAATGTTGGAGTAAATTATGGGAAAAGAAAGAATATAACAGAAAGTCCGAATAAACAAATAAATAACAAGGAAAAATAATTTCCAGAACTCAAAAAAAAAAAGGCCTGAGGTGGACATATATCTAGAATCGGTCATAGAAACACTTAAAAAGTACCGAATTGGAAAACGCCAGACTATGATGGTATGCATGGATTCTGGTTTCAAAAATCACGTCTCTCCATAACAGATTGGATTTCCAATTGGGTAGTTGCTGAGAAGAAGCAAGAATACCTGAATGGATGACTATGGGCAAAACTGCACTGATCCAAAAAAATCTCCCATGAAGGACCCAGACCCCGCAACTATAAAGCAATAAGGTGTTTACTTGTGATGTGGAAAGTCGTGATAGAACAGATGAGAGAAGAAATCTATTATTCACTGAAATACCTTTGACAATTTCCGGAAGAGCTGGAAGGATATCACAGAGAAACAAGTGGAAAATTTGACTACACATTGATCTACACATCCTCAAAAATACCTATGATATGGTCCCGTAAACCTTGATAATAAATTGTTTGAAAATAGACAAATATCCGACGAAATCATAACTTTCATCGTGAATGCCATGAAAATGTAAAAAGCGGAAAAAATGTCGTATATTGCTCCGCTAGACAAATAACGAAAAATTCGTAGATATGTAAAAGTATAATTTATATTTTTATTCTTCGACGGTGATGATTGTGTGTATGTAGGAATACTGTCCGAGAGAGTTCGCACATATCTTTCTTCTGTAACGGGGACTCTTTTTGTGAAGTAGTGCAGCGGCCGGAGTACACGTACGCAGAGCTGACAGGTCTGCTTGAGTGACCAGCGGATCTCTCCCTTCGCTTGGAAGACTAGCGGACCTCACCCCTTCGCATGAGTGACCATTGGATCTCTCTTTCAGTCAAAATTTACAGACCTTATATTGTCTTTTCAAGTCCCGTGCTGAAGTATGAACATCCTCTTCGCCTCACGTATTTTTCTCTTTATGGCTGGTTATCGGAACTTACATACTCCGTTTTTTCCGGTAATTTGTTGATCTTCTCTTGCGACTGCATTGAATCTGCTAAGTTCTTCGTCGCCAGCTAAGCTAGTATATTACAATAACAGCTGGCGGAAAGAATTTTCTGGAGGTGAATATCCTGAGAGACATCTTCCAGGAGGACTCACTTTCGCCATTAATATTTGTAATAGCAAAGATACAACTCGATTCCATACGTAGGAAGTGCACGGAGTGCTACAAATTAATAAAATAACAAGAAAATATTGATCGCCAAAAGTGGAACTAACAACCAAAGGAAATTTTTAACACAAGAGAAAATCCAGGGAGGCATTTTCCAAGGAGATTCGCTTTCGCCATTACTATCTATTAAAGCAACAACGCCCCAGGGGGCTCTAAATTTAGAAAATCACAAGAAAAGATTAGCCACCCTATATACATGGACAACATCAAACTTTTCGCAGAGGATGAAAAAGAATAGGAGGCTCTAATACAAACAATAAGGATATGCAGCCAGGGTTTAGGAATGGAATTTGACGTTGGAAAATATGTCATTCTAAAAGTAAAATTGAATGAAGAGAAATATCGGAAGGAATAGAATAGCAAAATCAGGACCCTTTAAAACTACAAGTAGTCATGAATATTAAAAGCAGACTCAATCAAACAAACAGATAAAATGGAAAAATAATAAAAGAAAAACTCAGACGAACAAAAAAACTTCTCGAGACCAATCTCTAAAGAAGAAATCTCATTAAAGGGATAAACTCCCGAGTAGTACCTCTTGTAAAATACTAGGGTCCAAACTCAGAGAAGAACTCTGTCAATGGACCAAAGGAAAAGAAAGTTGACAACTATACACAAAGTTTTACAGACGAGAAATGACATCGTGTGGGTCAAAAAAAAGAGGAGGAAAAGAACTCCCTAGCATTGAATGTGGCTCGGAAGGATTAAAGGACTGCATTAAAAAGAAACAAAAAAAGATTAATTCCAGCAGCCAGTAATAACACAGACAACATTAGGACAAACAGAACACAAAAAAAAAAAAAATAGGAAAGACATGATGGGATTAAAAACAACTAAATCGATATTTCAAGGGACAAATTGGTGAGATTGCACATGAGAAGACATGGACGAGGCTACGAAAGGACGCTTTAAGAGGAAAACTAATTCTCTTTTAAAAGCCTTACGAAATAATGCCATAAGGACCAATTATGTTAAAGCCAAAATCAATAATGCACCACAAAATAGTATCTATAGATTATGCAGCGAAGGAGATGAAACTATAAATCACATAGTAAGCGAATGATGCAAACTTGCTTAAAAGTTATCCAAGACTAGGAACGACAGGGTGGGGATGGTAATCTACTGGGAAATGTGCAAAAGTAAAATTTTGACCTTACTATTGAATGGTATATGCACAAAAAAAAAAAAAAAAGAGAATGGAATACATAAAATTTTCTGGAATTTTGAGATACAAATG
>OY757916.1:98992025-98994525 GCA_963585895.1 Sepioteuthis lessoniana | reverse complement strand
AAGCACATCATCTGCACTTGTCCTCTGACAAAAAAGCCAACAAAAAAGTATGAAGATATCCTCACCAATAGCTTCAACATTATATGTTCAGGGTGATTCTTCCTATTCTTACTCATCTTCTCCAAGTGATGAAATAGAGGATTATAAACAGCTAGATAGTCCTCTCCAAGTGCTTTATAACCTCACAAAAATTCCAAGGTATACTCTTGAGTTAGTTAGGGGTGATATATTTTCTAATCTTGGAGCCAGCCTTGCCCATGCCTTGCTCTTGGATATGAGGGTTATTGGCCTTTTTATCCCTAATATAGATATAAAAAACATCTATATGGATAAATGTAAAATAGAGCAAAGGCTAAAGTGAAAACAAATGCCTATGAAAAGCAAAATGAAAATGTGGAGAATCTTCTTTGTATAGGAGTTGATGGGAGGAAAAAGACACGCTACACTACAAGGAATCAGTGGAGGAAAATGGAAGTAAAATTCTGAAAAAAGCCAAAGGACCTGAATGCCACTTGACAATCACAAAGGAGACACCAAATGAGAGTATACATTTGACTCACAGGGTTCTTCCTGATATTGGTGCAACTGGTACACTATTAAGGCTGTCCATGTTGACAACACGAATGCAAATACAGGCTGTGAAGGTGGACTTGTTACACTTTTAGAAAAAAAAAAATAAATAAATCTTCACACAATTGGTTACTCCTTACATCAAAATGAACTTCCATTTAGAGCTCTATTCAAACATTTAGATGGCACTACAAAAAGCCACACTACATTCAATGGTCAATTGGGTAAATTATGTGCAAATGATTGCCATAATTTACCCCCAAAATCTTTTTCAGCTGTCGAGAATCCCTTGGAGTTTCATTTTGGAATGAAAGATATGGATAGCCTTAGTAGTGACCAAAGACTACTCTATGAATATAGTTGGTATTTCTAGAGGTAAAGTGGACCCTAGATTTGTATCGTGGACAATTGGTCCATTAAACCAGGCAAGGTGGTTAACTTTGGCCATCAGGCTCATGTGCCTATGGACTCATGGGGCATATCCACAGAATCTTTCGACCAAACTATATAGTTTGATAAATTTTATTGTGAATGTTTATGCTATTTGTTGGTTTGATATAAAAAAAAAAGTAACAAGTTCCATCACCAGCAAATTTATATTTACAATATGATTGACAGGATACGAAAGAAACCAATTGAGGTTCAAAGGATTACATTAAAAAACATCCAGTATAATGCCTAGGCATTACTTCTGGAGAATGTTTTAGTTTCAATGGTGAAATTTGATGAACCTGAAGTGAGAGAAGAGGGTATAAAAAGAATTTTGGCCATTAGGTACATTTATATTTATTTATACAAAACTGGTTGAAGTACTTGTGCCAATTTATTGAAACATTTTAAAGATTACATCTGATTTCACCAAATATTATTAAAGCAGAACAAATTGCATTTAAAAATTAAACTCAAATTATTTTTTATATTCTTTCAGAAGAGGGAAGCCAATCAAGAAAAGATTTTAAAAGATCCCAATATCAACTTAAAGTTGTGCACTGGACTGATTTAATTGATTTGTCAGTAAATGGAGTCTGTAAGCCACCACTTACACTAGACTTTTCTGACGATTAATTACAGAATTCATTGTTAACTGGTGAAAAGATTAACTTGCCAGATTTTCCTTCACATTCCCAAGGTGTGGAACGGGCAGTTAAGTTAGTAACGGAGACTTCTCAATCCGTGTATGACCTTGAAGCAAGGCACTAGCACATACTTGCAAAAGTTTGGTACCAACAATTGAGACCAGCGTTTTCATCTAATGGCTCATATATGGAACTATTTGATTACATATATTAAAAATTATTAAACAATTATTTGTTTTTCCATATTTGTTTATTTGTTGTATTTCAATTCATATCAGGAAAAAGGTTTATTTCAATATATTCGAATATTACTGCTTGAATAATAGCATTTTAGATTCGACACAGGTAAAGCAGGGTGGGGTAGGGGTTCAATTTTCAATTTGAAGTTTTGTTATAATTTATTTATTATATTTCCATAAAATAAAAAAATATTTCCTAATTTAAATACTGAAATTGTTTGGTTTTTACATCAATATTTAGGCAGAATCTGGCAAAATCGAGGACTTTTCAGTACGTGTTTATTCAAAATATTTCATGCCAAATTAGAAAAAAACCGTTGAATAATCAGATCTAATTTTTGGTATGAGTATTTAATAGGTATATACACAAATTTCAGTGCATTATTCTTTTTGATATTTAAAAAAAAAAGGGAAAAATAAACCTACCCTAATATAGAGGTATATATATATATATATATATATATATATATATATATATATATATATATATATATATATTGAGATGTATATATATATATATATATATGTATATATATATGTATTGAGGTATATATATATATATGTATTGAGGTATATATATATATATATATATGTATTGAGGTATATATATATATG
>OY757916.1:98969726-98989325 GCA_963585895.1 Sepioteuthis lessoniana | reverse complement strand
CCCCTGGGAAACGCTAGCGGTTAGAGTAGAACGTGCACTTGTGAAAACTGCCTCCAAGAGCTATCAAAAGAACCCAACAAACACAAATGCACGAGAACGAGAAAAGGCACTACATCAATTAACAGGAATATATCTAAAAGAACAGGCAGAATACATACAAAATCAGATAGATCAGATTAGAGACTCTGTGGAAGATAGACAATCCAGGATAGCCTGGCAAACAATAAACGAAGTAAGTAGAAGGAAGAGCACAGCCAAAGCAAAATTGAAAGCTGCAAGCCAACAAGAAAGAGTAAAACTGTAGGAACAGCATTTCAAAAATCTACTAGGAAACCCACCGGAAATAACGGATGAACCGATCACCAGAATTATTAGTAAGCAATTAGACGTAAAACTAGGTCCTTTCACCAAAGAAGAACTCGACTCGGTTCTCAGAAGAATTAAAAATAGGAAAGCTGCAGGGCTAGACGAGATCCCCCCAGAAGTGTGGAAGACTAGACAATTCGACGATATACTGCTCCGGCAATGCAACGCAGTCTATAGTCAAAATAGGATAGAAAGATGGACGAAGGGATGCATCCTTCCATTCCCTAAAAAGGGCGACCTCGGACTAGCCAATAACTAACGAGGGATAACACTTACATCCATAGCAGCCAAAATATACAATGCCCTACTACGAAACCGCATAGAACCCAAAATAGACAACATCCTTAGGAAAAACCAAAATGGCTTCCGGAGAAATAGATCCACAACCTCACAAATACTGACCATCCATAGAATCCTTGAAGGCGTTCGGGCAAAAAACCTTCAGGCGACATTACTATTTGTCGACTTTACCAAGGCCTTCGATTCCATACACAGAGGGAAGATGGAGCAAATCCTACTAGCATACGGCCTACCAAAAGAAACCGTAGCAGCGCTAATGATACTCTACAGAAACACCAAAGTGAAAGTACTTTCACCAGATCGAGACACGGAATACTTCGACATTGTTGCAGGAGTACTACAAGGAGACACACTAGCCCCGTACCTCTTTATCATCTGTCTAGACTATGTGCTTAGGACTTCGATCGACAAAATCAGAGAAAATGGCTTTGAGCTGACAAAGAGAAGAAGCAAAACGTACCCCGCAAAAACAATCACGGACGCCGACTACGCTGATGACTTGGCGTTACTAGCGAATACGCATAATCAAGCAGAGACACTACTGCATAGTCTGGAACGAGCCGCAGCTGGCATTGGCCTCCATGTCAATGCGAACAAAACTGAATATATGTGTTACAACCAAACGGGCAGCATTGCCACACTAGACGGAGCCTCTCTGAAACTAGTAGACAAATTCTCCTACCTAGGAAGTAGCGTCTCATCAACCGAAAAAGACATCGACACACGACTGACGAAGGCATGGACAGCTATCGATAGGCTCTCGATCATATGGAAGTCGGACCTAACGGATAAAATGAAACGCAGTTTCTTCCAGGCAGCGGTTGTGTCGATACTACTATATGGATGCACCACATGGACGCTAACGAAGCGCCTGGAGAGGAAACTAGACGGAAATTACACTCGAATTTTGAGAGCAGTATTAAACAAGTCCTGGCGACAACACCCATGAGACTTCAACTATACGGACACTTGCCCCCCATCACGAAAACTATACAAGTTGGACGAACCAGACACGCGGGACACTGCTGGAGAAGCAAGGACAAGCTCATAAGCAATGTACTCCTGTGGACCCCCACTAATGGATGTGCAAAAGTAGGACGACCAGTACGAACTTACATACAGCAACTATGTGAGGACATGGGATGTAACCCTGAAGACCTGCCGGAGGCGATGAATGATAGGGAGAAATGGTGAGAGAGGGCCAGGGATATCTGCGCTGGCGGCGCGACATGATGATAGTGATATATTGAGGTGTATATATATATATTGAGGTATATATATAGAGAGAGAGATAGAGGTATATATATATATATATATATATATATATATTAAGCTAAACATTTACATAACACAAGAAAAAAAAAATAAATAAATAAAAATAATAAACAAAAAACATTACTTTTGATATCTAGTTTATTGGTAAAAAAATAATAAAACCCTCAGGTATAAATACGTAGAAACCTATATCTAATTATGGAATAGCCACCCCCTTTTGTGTTTACAATTCTTTCTAAACCTCCGACCTTTGGTTTAACATATCCCTACTTTTACAAGACGCTATAGCTAAGTTCTCCTCATTGCAAAGCCCTCGGTCAACGTTGTATGTTCGTATATATATATATATTGAGGTATATATATATATATATATATATATATATATATTAAGGCATATGTGTGTGTGTATATATATATATATAGAGAGAGAGAGAGAGGTAAATAGAAATCAAAACTGACCGATAAAACGAAACGAAGTTTCTTACAGGCTGCCGTCGTGTCGATACTACTTGGACGCTGATTAAAGGTTGGATCAGAAGATCGACGGCAATTATACGAGGATGTTTCGAGGAATATTGAACAAGTCCTGGTAGAAACACCCCACAAGGCGCCAAATGTAGGGTCACCTACCACCTATCACGAAAACTATACATGCTAGACGAACCAGACATACCGGACACTGCTGGAGAAGCAAGGACAATATCATAAGTGATGTACTCCAGTGGACCCCCGCATATGGCCAATCAAAAGTAGGACGACCAGCTCAAACATTCATACAGGAGCTATGGGATGATACGGCATGTAACCTTGAGGACCTGACGGAGTATATGAATGATAGGAAGACATGGAGAGATAGGGTTAGGGATATCCGTGCAAGCCGAACGACATGATGATATATATATATATACACACACATATATATATATACATATATATATATATATCTGTATATAAAGAGAGAGAGAAGTATATATATATATATTTAGGTATATTTATATATATATATATATATATATGTATGTATAATATTTAGGTATATGTATATATATATATATATATATATATATATTGAGGTATATATATAAAGGTATGTATATATATATATATATATATATATATGTATATTGAGTTATATAGGTATATATATATATATATATATATATTGAGGTAAATAAATAAATATATATATATATATATATATTAGGTTATATATATATATATTGAGGTATATATATATATTAGGCTATATATATAAATATATATATATAGGTATATATATATATATATATGTATATATAAAGGTATATATATATATAATGAAGTTGTATATATATATATATATATATAAAGCTATATATATATATATATATATATATATATATGTATTAAGGTAGATAAATATATATATATATAAAGCTATATATATATATAAAGGTAGATAAATATATATATTAAGGTATATATATATGTGTATATATATATATATACATGGATATATATATATGGATATGGATATATATAAATATATACATATATATATATAGAGAGAGAGAAAGAGGTATACATATATATACATATATAGAGAGAGAGAGACAGAGAAAGAGGTGTATATATATATATATATAGAGAGAGAGAGACAGATATATATATATATATATATATATATATATATATATTTAGAGAGAGGTATATATATTTTGAGTATTATATATATATATATATATATACATTGAGGTATCTATATATTAATATATATATACATATATATATATATCGAGCTATTTATATATATATATATATATATATCGAGCTATTTATATATATATATATATATATATATCGAGTTATTTATATAATTTATATATATATGTATATTTATCAAGGTATTTATATAATATATATATATATATCGAGTTATTTTTATAATATATATATACATATATATATATATATATATATATATATATATATCTCGAGTTATTTATATTATATATATGTATATATATATCTCATGGAATTGATATAATATATATACATATATATATTTGTATATATATTGAGGTCGCCAATGGCCCGGGAGACTTGGGTTCAATCCCAGGTCGAGTCATACCAAAGACTTTAAAAATGGAACTTTATACCACCTTGCTTAACACTCAGCATTATAAGGTACGGTTCAAGGGTAAAGTGGAGCAATCCTGGGAATGGAGTAGCGCCCTCCCCTACACCTTGGTGTAGTAGCTATCGAAAAGGGAGCCTTCGGGTCACCCTCGACTATGGTCGCTAACTTAAAAAATATTCTATATATATGTAAATATATATGTTGAGGTATTTGTAAGATATATATATTGCGGTATTTATAAAATATATATACATATGTATATTGAGGTATTTGAGGTATTTATAAAATATATATACATATGTATATACATATATATTGAGGTATTTATATATATACATTGTTACAACCAAACGGGCAACATTACCACTCTAGACGGAGCCTGTCTGAGGCTAGTGGACAAATTCACCTACGTAGGAAGTAGCGTCTCATCAACAGAAAACGACATCGACACACGGCTGACGAAAGCATGGACGGCTATAGATAGGCTCTCAATAATATGGAAATCAGACCTGACAGATGAAATGAAGCGCAGTTTCTTCCAGGCAGCAGTTGTATCGATACTGCTATATGGATGCACTACATGGGCGCTAACCAAACGGCTGGAGAAGAAACTTGACGGCAACTACACAAGAATGTTGAGAGCAATATTGAACAAGTCCTGGCGACAACACCCCACGAGACGCCAACTGTACTGCCACCTACCTCCCATCACGAAAACTATACAGGTCAGACGAGCCAGACACTCCGGACACTGCTGGAGAAGCAAAGACGAGCTCGTTAGTGACGTACTACTAAGGACCCCCACATATGGCCAAGCAAAAGCAGGACGACCAGCCCGAACTTACATACAGCAGCTACGTGAGGACACAGGATGTAACCCAGAAGAGCTGCCGGAGGTGATGAACGATAGGGAAAAGTGGCGAGAGATGGTCAAGGATATCCGTGCTAGCGGCACGTCTTGATGGTGATGATATATATACATATATACATATATATAGAATTTATATATATATATATATATATATATATATATATATATATACATTTAAATATATATTGCGGTGTATGTATATATATATATTTAAACATATATTGCGGTATATATATATATATATATATATATATAAACATATATTGCGGTATATATATATATATATATATATATATATATATATATATATATATATATATATAAACATATATTGCGGTATATATATGTATATATTTATATTTAAATATATATTGCGGTATATATATATATATATATATATTTATATTTATATTTAAATATATATTTATATATATTTAAGTATTTATTATTTATATATACATATGAAGTATTTATTATTCACATATATATATATATATATATATATATATATATATTGAGTAACTTATATATATATATATATAATTTGAGGTATTCATATATATATAAATATTGATCTATTTATATAATAGATATATTGAGCTATTTATATTATATATATATATATATATATATATATATATATATTGAGCTATTTATATAATACATATATATTTATAGGTAGTTTTTTTATTTCTATATATTTGAATGTATATATATATATATATATATATATATATGCATATGTGTGTGAAGGTGTGTAGACATGCATGTAAATGTGTTTGTATTTCTATATATATATATATATATTGAATGTTTTTTTCATAAATGAGACAGTTGTTTAATAATGGCTAGCAGTGGAAGATAAAAAGGCCTAAAATAATGTTCCGCCCACATCTCCAATAGTTTCATGTATCTGTTTTATAAAATTTCAGTTTTTAACTTAATCATTTTTATCAAATAAGTCTCTTGAAGCTATATTTTTTTTTAATAATTCGACTTATTATGTCACACAAAATCACATATCTGTGGACAAAAATTACCTGAAACCATACTGTTATTATTATTAGACAAGAATACTTGTAACCATACAACGATGTGCAAATAACAACTATAGAAAGATTAATGTACAATGAAATCGATTAATGTAACCCGTTGGCCAAAAATAACCCTAGACGAATTGAAATGGTGTTAAAGTCTATTAATCTGTATCTATCTTTCCCTTCTCATTTTCTTTCTTCTGTCTTCTCTCATTGAAACTTTCCATAGTTTAATCTTTTTTTTTGTGTGTAACATCGTGTTCTTTTTCTTTTTCGTGTTTCTTTTCAGCTTATTCCCAATTCATTTTCTTGGAGTTTCATTCTTCAGTTTTCACGAATAATTTAAATGGATTTTCATTGAGCAATGCCACTATTTTTTCAACTTGTCAACAAGACTGCCACCGCCATTAGGGACACTTGTAGCCTTTATGGGAATTGCTATATAGAAAGTACAACCCTAAGGTATTTGAATAAATGCAAGTAATATTTTCAGAGAAACTATTTTCACAACTTCAAAATTTTTCCTAAGGCTAATAAATTACATTGGAACTGAATAACTCAGCTGTTATTGGGAATACAAATCCTTTCGTATTGCTTTTGCAATTTTGAGATCTTTCTAAGCACTCGTTGTGACTGAGCGCAATTTCTTTCTGATTTCTTTTTTTTTTTTTTTTTGCAAACCATTCTGCAAACGGAAATGTACCAAATGATCCATTGCTTAAAATTCGCAACATCTTTTTTTTTCAAATAACCACGAATAAACAGTGTTGAAGGCATATCTTATGTTCATCTACGATTTTCATCAAAGTATACCAAACACTCAAAAGAATCCTTAAAGGGAATTCACATAGAATCAATAAACAGTGGAGTAAAATACAAAGGCACTTTTAGTTTTCCAAACATTGTTCAAAACTTGGTGTCGTAAACTTTTCATCAATCAAGTACATTACTCAATTTCACTTGCATATAGACGACGTGTTTTCAAAAAGTATAGCCACTGATATTGTATTCACGAAGAAAGAAAGGAATTATTAATGAATCATTAATTTTCTTCAAAATATTCCTTTCAACAGTGCCCAGTCGGCTGGGACAGAAGAATCCATCGACTGATTCTCTGCATAGGGGTAAGACACCACTCAACGAGTGTCCTAGATATGACACTAAAAAATCTGGTTGTGAGGTTCCTGTAATGCTTAAGCTTTGGGGAATGCAGAGTACCTCTTCATTGCCATCGCTCCTAGCTCCACTCTGGCCCGGAATGGAAGCACCTGATAGCGTCATATCTATAGGTTAAAGAAAACTAAACTGCATACATATGTTAAACTGAATTGGTTGAAATAGAATTGTTTTGACGTTTAAACTGCGTATTCACGCGAAACTGAATTGTTTGAAATAAAACTGTTTATATGAATTAAATAGATTTGGCATTAAATAACCAACAATGGTTGATATGCCATAAAATCAAACCAGACCAAACTAAAACCAAACTAAACCCTTTCAACACTCTCATTCCAGTAATTTTTCCATAAATTGAAATACCCCAGAAACTCCTCGTTTGATATACTGTTCATTTAATATAATCGACGACTTCAAGTCTTAAACTTTAATTTAGGACTCAAGAAATTTGCAGAGATCTTGATCTTGTATGAATGAAGGATGCTGCACTTACGCAATCTAGTGTCTCGTCAAAAACTGCTGATCAAAATATTGATTAATAGAGATATGACCGTAAGAGAAACCAAATTGAATAGAGTCAACAGTTAGTTGGAAGAGAAGAAAACGGATGGGAAAAAGAAAAAAGAGAAACCTTCATTAGTTACCCAGGGTCAGATGGGGGCTAATAGGAACCAGTACTACTTAGAAGTTGTATCTAAATTCCTTTTGAAGGTATTTAGATACACCTTCCAACTAAGTGTATATATATATATATATATATATATATATAATTTGTTAGGGGAAAGTTTGGGAGTACATTTTAAACAAGTCAGAGCTCATTGGTTTCACTGCAGTTAAATGGTTTCATGCATTCTTATCCAACACGAATAGAGCTGTCCTCGTGGTGTAATGGTTAAAGCGATGGACTGCGGAATCGTAGTAAGCGAGTTCGTACTCCAGTCAAATTATTACGTTCACTTTCGGGCAAATACCCTTGGGAAAGATATGAACCACCTTATCCTCTCAGCTATGGGTTAAATAATACCACTACTGTTCTTCTAGGAGAATAGGTTTGGTATTAAATAACCTACAAAGGTTGATATGCCATTAAACAAAGAAACCAAACCAAACCAACACGAATAATCCCATTCAATATTAATCATTTGCTTGCACACTGTCAAAAAGGTTAAGTAGATCTATTGGACGCATAGTGAGCACCCTAACTGGTACTAACAATCCTGGTCAGAGTAAAAGTAATGAAAGTGTATTCCACATTCCCCAAAGCTCTAAAACTGAAATCTCAACATCATTAAGTTTAGTGTCATACTCAAGATACTTGCAAAGGAGTCTTACTCTTCCTCAGAGTTGCAATCGGCGTATTCTACAGCCCAAGCCGGCTTCTTTTGTTCTCTCATGACGAATTCATTACAATTTTGATCACTAATTGTGTACAGTGCAAACAAGTATCTTCACAATCCCTATCAATAGCCGTAGAATACACCAACTACACCTCTACAGAGGGGTACCCCCTAATGAAGCAACCTGTTAGCCGTGAGTTGCGACCCGTAATGCTTAAGGATAGGATCCTGGTGGCTGGGCAGTCCTTGATCTGGAAACCAAAGAGGTCATGTGACTTGCAACACTCTGCTTTGGCCCTTACTGGGCTAGACGGGCGATCGGAGAGGTCCGATCCAATCAATCGGCTGGTCATTTCAGCCCTCTTTCAGTTTTTTGCAAAAATCTGAATTAGAGGGCGATGGCTGTAGGGTCAATCATGCTGGGGAAAGACCTATACTCGTTTCTGTCCCTGGGTGAGTAAAATTATCTTGGGAATAAAACCCAGGGACAAAACTAAATTGTCACCCACCAGCATGAGTATGTTGACAATGTAGCCCTGATATTACTATACGAATGGGTTTCCCCCTTGGTACATCCCTATGTTGGACTCCGTGGTGGAGACTTTCTTTATGGCCTATTAAAATATAAGCCAAGCAAAACCAAAAAAATGAAAAGTTACCTCACAGAATCAGAAAGTGAACATAAAACGGATGAAAACTTCTATCAACTCATTGTACTTGAATTGATTGAAGAAACCCCAATCACAGAATTACAGAAATAAAATACACAAGAAACATCTCCTTCCCCGAAGCCAGAAAAATAGTAGAACAAACACAAGGACAACCCAGTTATACATATGTAACTAAAAAAGGAAAAGGAAGATTCAAAAACCAAAACAAGAAGAACTGAAAAAACTGATTAATGAATTTTAAAAAATCTAATAGAAATACTAAAAATGATCACAAAAGAGACAATCAAGGAACACATTTCAACAGTTCCAGGCGAATATGTGTCACAACCAAAATCAGGAAAAACCCAAATCAAAGAAAAGGAAAAATCAAAACTAAATAAAAACCACTAATAAATGAACCAATCCCATTATCCAACGGATTCAGCCCAATGGACATAGATCCTGTTGAAACAACCACAGAAGACTCTGATGAAACAACCACCCACATCAAAATAGACACCATAAATCTCCAAAAGAGACTTCATAAAAAAATAGATATCAACGACAACCCAACAGAAAATGAAACAACAAATCCTACCCCAAAAAATGAAACCGAAGCCACAAAAAGTAGACATCGATCGACTTCAAGATCAAAGGAAAAAGAAAAAATCAAAAACTAACTCCAAATCCCCCTTTAGAAACTAAAAACAAACTTAAAATTGAAATGGACTCAGCGCCCACAATCAAAAAGCCAGGGGAACTGAAACAAAAAGCACAGGCCCCATTGGCCAGGCTGTAAGAGTAAATACACAGAAGTGATCAATGAAAGTCCATGAGGCAGATTTAAACTGCCCCCAGCCAAAATTAATGCAGTCCCTTTACCATCAAGACCTAAGTCACCTATGGGAATAGATAATTAGTCTAATGATCAGGGAACATCATAATCCCTACAAAGATCATATAGTATAGAAAGCATGGACAGCGACACAGACTGCGTAGTTGCCAGCCTCGATCTGGAAGGTATAACAAATAACTACAAGACTTGAAACCATTTAACTGTGTGCAAACAAATGAACTCAATCCTTTTAAAATGTCACTTATAAACCATCCACTTTAAAAGTAAAACGAAATTACTAACGAACTAATATCTTACATATCCGGTATATTTATTTGAATATGTGCAAACAAGGGACTGATGTTGAATTGCTGCAGGTGCATAGCAGTATTTAAGACTGTTTAACTGTGTGCAAACAGATGAGGCAAATAGAATGATTTGTATTGGACAAGATACTTGAAATCATCTGACCGTGGAGAAAAATAAGTTTGAGCTTGTTGAAAATATTATTAGCAGAATGTTTACAAATCATGTATTCGCTTAGAAGTCATGTGTATAACTATTTAACTATGAGCAGGCGGATCATTGATGTTGTGTTGAACTCTTGATGTTGATTAGCAGCAATGCTTGGAGCCATTAGTTTTGTATGCAGTCAGGTGGGCTCTGGATCATTTGGAATATTATCTGCTAAGTAATTGTTTGTAAATGTTAGGTTTGATATGTGTATAAACGAAGTTTGGCATTGTGTGGCCTGCAGGGGGTTTTATGCAATAAAATCAACCAAACTAAACTTGAGAACATTTTAAGTCTTCCAAAAAACTTCACCCTTTTGCTAAAATCTGACCAAATCAAACTTTTCACCAATGTCTGACCAAATAGAATCAAAAACTATATAAAAAACAAAAGAAAAGCATGCTCTAAAACCCGCATAGAAGACAAAACCAACCTAACCTTTCTTGGCATTAAATGACCCACAGAGATTGATATGCCGTTAAATAAAACTCAAACTCAAACCCTATCAACAGGCAACCTCCATATACTCAGCTGCAATATAAAAGTATTAAAAGCCAATGTTTTTATAAAGTTCATATTTATTTCAAACAAGACGTTAGTTATAATAAGAACGTGTCATGGTCATCGTCGTTGGAAATGAACACGCTGACCAGAGTTCAAATTCTGGACAAGACTTCGTATTTCACGTAGACCTAATACACGTGGGAACGGTACGGATCCATCTATTCTCCCACCACCAATGGGTATTTAATTGACTGAGTGTTAACTTTGGCACAGGAACCAGTCTAAAAGAAGAAAACCTTATTAAAATTCACTTTGCGTCGCATCCTCCTTATTTAGATGCTCATTTAGTTATGATTGCAAGCATTTAATGATCAATGTATAGATGTGGTTCAAAATGATTTCAAGAAGTATCTTCTCAAAGAGATCTATTTGACTCATTGATAAGACTTCTAAGTAAGAATTGATTTTAGAGTAATGAAAAAAAAGATGAATGATTCTGCACTTCCAAGAGTATCATAACTCGTACCTCAACACTGGATGAAGTTTACTTCCCTATTCAAGACACACCCCTTCTAAGGAGGATGTCCTATTCCTCTGTAGGACATGCAGTCAAGGCATTCCACCAGGAAGACTAATATTTTTATAGTATTCTCTATTGTTTGTTTTATGAGAGAGATGCTAATAGAACATCTTGAATAATCAGTAAACTTTTTTAAAGACGAGAACGACAACATTTCATTAGACTAAAAAACGAACATTACATTCTGAATGTCTATTTTTGGGATAACACCTACTTTGGGAAGAATGCCTTGTTCATGATGTACCTAGTGATTAATGAATTTACTAGTAATATAAGAAAGGAACCAGCAAATTTCTGCACGATATCAGAAGCAGGAATGGATTAGATAAGCTTCAAGATCCAAAATCACCCAGATGCTCATATAATAAAAATCTTATTTTAAAAGTCTCAAATAAATCCATGTGCTACAACCATAATCTAAGAAACACTGCTGATCTATAAATGTAATTTCTGTAATTGTATTCAATAGCATTAAAAAAAAACAATTCAATAGATTTCCGTTTTGTTGAGAGGGGCTGTAGAATAAGCCAATTGCAATTCTGTCGAGGAGGAAGACCCAAACTCGTAACGAGTGTCCTGATATGACACTAAACTAAATCTAATGGAGAGACTCCAGTTTTAGAGCTTTGACTTCTTCCTTCTCATTTCTCCCAGGTCCATTTTGACCCGTTGGTTGGTAATACCTGTTAGGGTCACAGCTATGTGTCAAATAGATCTGTTGAATTATTTACTCAGGATTATTATTATTTGGAAATATACAGCTGTACAAACCATATATATTGCAGAGGAATATTTGATTAAAAAGTCGGACGAAATCATAAGTGATGTTCTTCTAGGGTCCCTATTCACATGGACATGCCAGTTTGGACCAAACAGCTAGAACTTGTTCACAGCAGCTACGTGTGGAGACAGGATTTAGTTTGAAGACCTGCTGGGAGCAATGAATGATAGGGACGGATGGAGAGAGAACAAGAGCCAAGGGAATTCATGGTGTCGGTGTGATTTGATGATGAATATTATACAGCAGTATTTGAAATCAGTTAACTGTGTGCAAGCAAATGATCAATATCAAATGGAATTATTTGCCTTAAATGATTACTAGAATTCCTATTCGACTGTGTGCAAACAAATAATCTCTAAAAACTCGTTTGAAAATAAAGTTATCGATAAGTAATAAGATAATCCAACCAACCCAATTGGTTTTTGAGTCATGATTTTATTGTAGCCCGCTTCCCAATAACAAAAAATCTCCTGAAATAAACATGCAAAATGGCTATGTGATTGAAAATTTAGTTTCACGAAAGATACGGAAAATAATTTGAAACAAACTTTGTCAGTTTCGACTTGCACCATATTTTCAAAAATGAAGATATTTACATTACTAAGCAAATGGAATTATTCTGTAAGAGGTTTATATTATAAGGGTGAAATTGTTTTTCAGTTAAATGCATTTGAAAAAAAAAAATAATGAAACTGCGTAACGAAAATTTATTCTAATACTCCGCGACGAGCTCTCTATGAACTAGTTTTGAAGTTTTGTTGTAGGCTTTCAAGCTGGAGCCTTCAATGAGGACCGAAGTTACTACTATGTCACTGTTAATCACTCATACGATACATGCCCAATCTCGAAGAGTTCTATCTAATGTGAGTTGTTGCTTTGTTAGGGGCCAGAAATAGAGAGATAAGAGAGGAATTGCGTTAAAGAAATATATTAACAATATATAGTAATACAACTCATACAAATAAGAGGGTTACCAGCGAGACTGTTTCAGTCCGACTGTCAAAGCTGTCTGCTAGAATACCGCCTTCTTCCTAAGAACAGTACCTGTCGCTATTTATCGCTGGGAGAGCTCATACGTGCGTTGGTAAATTATCAAAACAATACGATTAATCTGACACCACATTCTATCTTCTTAACAACGACGAGTTGACGACAACAGTCATTTTTTTTATTTCTTTCAGGTATATATTTCCTTACAAAGTTTTCATCGTTTTTACCGAAAGGAATATTTTTCTCAATATCCTTTGTATATGAGCGGAAATCCGTGCTTTCGTGTCATTGGCCGTGTGTGTTCATAACAACTTTATAAAGACAATGACAAATTACAAGAGGAAAAATGACAGAACACAGAAAACTATGTCGAAAAACCTGACAGTTTATTTTGATACTGATGAGTACATTGACATTTACGAGTGTGTTTATTAGTTGAAAATCACGAGTAAATATTTGATTTCATCAAAGTAAAAGAAAAAAAGCTATTAAAATGAAAAACTTCACACACACACACACACATATATATATATATATATATATATATATATATATATATATATATATATATAGAGAGAGAGAGAGAGTGGGTGTATTTAAGCTCATCATTGCTGCTTTTATTACAGTGCACAAAAATCGTGGAAAATTTATTCTGAAAATCTGGCACCTTTTTAAGGATATTTTCAAATCTTTCGAGTAGAATGATTTTCCCATTTTCAAATTGAATCACAAAAAATAATTCTGATAAATTATTTGAATTTACCAGAAGAAACATTGTCAATTTCTAATGGAAGATTACCAGCAAATATTAGAGTTCAGTTTTTGAAGATTTCTTAGCAAATTACCCTTCCCGTTATCACTGTAAATTGCTATTTGGTTGTATGTATAAAACAGTTGCATGCCATTAGAATGTAAATAAGGCCAACAGAATAATATAAAACAATTTCTTATTAATTGAAATTTAAATGAAAATAAAATCATGCTGAATATAACATAAATAACTAATGGGATTCTGACGCTGGTGGTGAAGTAGTTTGTTTTTAAACATGCAAAATCTCTATTATGTTAAGGCACTGTTTGTGAGTTTTCATATCAGTAATAGCTGTTGGCGTTCACTGGAATCCAAATGACACCAAGTTCCAGAATTTTGTCATTCGATATCACTGATGTTGTCGTGAAGACGGTCTTAAAGGTTTCCTGAGGCTCCACCTCCTCCAGTTTCCCCATAAGATTCATAGGGAATGTTCCAAGTGTTCTCAATATTATAAGTATCACTGTCAATTCCACTATTTTCAGTTTTCAAGAGAGATTCAGTTATTTATCAAGGTTTCTGCAATACTAAAATGACACTCGGTGATTTTATTGGGGCAGAGAAGTCCACGAACTGAGACGAACTTTTTGTATTACTTGCTAAAATTTGGCTTGTATTTAAACTGTTTGGGAGATATCCCAGTCGACTTAGGCTGTAAAATACACCGACTGCAATTCTGCAAAGGAGTAAGACCCTCTCCCAACTAGTGTTATAGATATGACATTGAACAAATCTAATGATCAGGGTCCTGTAATGCTGGAACTTTATGGATTGCTGAATACCTATTTATTGCCATCACTCCCTGGCCCATTCAGGCCCGGAGTGATAGCACCTGAAAGGGTCCTACCTATGGTTCAAATAGAACTGTTTGACATATAAAGTGTGTGCAAATAAATAACTCATGCTAAATTGAATTGTTTGAAATAGAACTGTTTGATCATTTAACTGTGTGTAAACAAATGACTGACACTTAATTGATTTGTCAGTGATGCATAACTTGGAACCATTTAACTTTGTTGACTTACGCTAAATTAATTTATTAGAAAGAGAACTGTTTGATCATTTAAGTGTGTGTATCTGCAAAATATGTTTACAAATCATATATATTTAACATATGTAAAAACAGAATTAGAAATTAGATAACTAATAATGGTTGAGGTACCATAAAACCAAACCAAATCAAAGTAAACTTTGAGAGTTTTAAACTGGTGCTCGTTCGCTGAAATTTGAGTGACAGCAAGTCTCATCATTTTTTCAAGGACTCGTAGAAGTATCCTTGTTTATTTTAATAGCGCTGTTGTTTAGATAGTCACCATTCTTCCACTAATATCCAATTTCCAGTGTTTCTTTTCCAGTGCTTTCGGGACCGCTCGAAGTTCACTATGTAATATCACTTTCAGCGTTTTCAACTATCAGGCAATATCTGTATTCTTTGATTTTTCTCTTTTGTATTCTGGCCGATCTCACTAATTCTATAGTTTAGATGGTCTCCACTTGTCCTCTTATTTTCATATTCTCCAGTCCCAGTATCAATCCTTAGGTAACTGTACCGAGCGCACCAATTACAATTGGTATCATCGTCACTTTCATGTACCATAGTTTTTTCAATTCTCGAGCAACGTCTATGTACTTAGCTCTCTTTTTGCTTTCTTTCAGTTTTCACTTGTGGTTAGCCGGTACGGCAAAGTCCACAATTCGGCAGGGTTTTTTTTTCGTTGTTGACCGTCTGACCGAGATTAGGTGATCCGTTTGTAATTCAAAATCCCAGAAATGTTTGTGTCTCATTTTCCAGTACGGATTCTGGGTTGTGCATATTCCAATTGTTCGTATAGTTAAAGTTCTTGCACAATTCCCAGAGGATCACCTTCTCCACTCGGTTGTGTAAAGTCTTATACTCTTTTTGCGCTAAATTACTTCATTTGCTTACTATAAGATTTATTATTATTATTATTATTATTATTATTATTTGATTAGTTCTTTCATCTTATTTACTTGCTTTTTATCGCAAATCTGATAGCACCATTTCACAATCGTTAATAAGCAGAATGTATAGGAATAGAGAATAAACCTCCCATGAGACTAATTATCATCTCTTATCTTTCAATCTCTTTGTATTTTTTTCTCGTATGTTTTTTTTTTACTCTTATTAGTGAAACAAACAGAAGATTGAAATAACCCAAGAAAACATCTGAAATGCTTAAGGGCGCAACTATTTTTCTTCTCTAAACTGTATCGCACAACCGATAAAGCCAATACTTAACTTCTTCATTTCCTCCAAATGACACCAAGTTCCAGAATTTTGTCATCCGATATCACTAATGCTGTAGTGAAGACGGTCTTAAAGGTTTCCTGAGGCTCCACCTCCTCCAGTTTCTCCATAAGATTCATAGGGAATGTTCCAAGTGTTCTCAATATTATAAGTATCACTGTCAATTTCACTATTTTTAGTTTTCAAGAGAGATCCAGTTATTTATCAAGGTTTCTGCAATACTAAAATGTCACTCTGTGATTTTATTGGGGCAGAGAAGTCCACGAACTGAGACGAACATTTTGTATTACTTGTGATGACATTCATCGGTTAAGACCAACCGATGAACGTCAAGGGAAATGAATGACCTACCATAAAAGCCACGATGGCTGTCGTCATTTAATGACTAGATTTTTTTTTTATCGCTGCTAAAACTTGATTGAATCGTTTGTATCGAGTCCCTTCGGACGTAACACAGATATTGTTTTTATCAACGTTTACATGATATTAATGCATTTCATAGTATACATAGAGTCGGTTAGAGCCGAAGAATCAAAAGAGAAACTTATCTACTTACACTTTCTAGAAGAATACTTTCTTACGGCTGATAATTTTGCTCTTTCGCTCCTTCTTAATATTTCCTCACTCATCGTTTTGCATCAGCCGATTTGTATTTTATGATATATTTACCCGGGAAAATCCGACTGAACACATGAATAGTAATTGCACTAATGTAAACTGTAAATAACATTCTTTAATCGACCAAGTGTCAATACCTATTTTAAAACTTGAAGAATTAGTATGAACACGTAAAGTTTAAAAATTAAAAGGAAATTTAACTATGTATTTGAAAAATTGAAGATTCGATTTGCTGAAATAATTACTAACCGTTTTTGGTGAAATCATTTTTTTTTTTCTTATTTCTGAGAAAATTCAGTTATCGATTTTATGTGAGTGATTTGATTTACGTTAAAGGTAGATTTGACGTTCTTCTCAGTTATCTTTGCATTACTCGAGTTCTATGTCCCTGTTTCACTCTCTCTCAGTCTCTCTCTCTCTCTCTCTCTATATATATATATATATACACATATATATATGTGTATGTGGAGAAGCCCGTGGTGTTTGTGGAGGTGCCCGTGGTGTAATGGTTATCGTCGTAGGAAATGGACACGGCGACACGAGTTCAAATACTGAACGAGAATGATTGCATTTCACATAGCACTAATACCCTTGAGAAACGTATGAATCCAATTATTCTCCCTCCAGCTATGGGTAAATAGTAGGACAGACTTGTTTCTTCAGCCTTGGTTAGGCAACTAGTCTAGGAGAAGGAAAACTCTGAATTTAAACCTGTTAAACTTCGCTTAAAAAATTGACCTTGTGTCATATCCCGCCCGAGCAGAGGGGTTAGGTAAATATATATATATATATATATATATATAGAGAGAGAGAGAAGCCCACGTGGGTCATTAAATAAATAAGAAGAACGTTAAAACATTATTTTTTTAAAGAATTTTTCCAAAAATGTAAACACTGTATTATTTGGAATTGGTTTTATCGCAAAACTGTTTTGAAGTTATTCAAAATGGTGGCAAATCAAACAGTGACTTAAACAAAGGTCTTTCAATGAATACTTTTTGGCTAAGTGCAAACCATATGAAATTCACTCAAGAATATGTGATGTCTACGGAGAAGCGTGTTCAACTATAAACAATATAGTTAACAAATGAATAAAACTTGGGTGTGCCACTACAAACCGGAACCGCTTACAAAGCTGTGAGTATTGCTGGAAGAGAAGCGATGATAACCTGAAGTTGGCAGTTCTGCCATAAACGCTGCATGTTGAAGAACACTTTTTGGTGTCGCATATGCAATACGAGATGGTGCATCTTCGCAATAACAAGTCGGCATTTTGCCCTTCCCAAATAACTTTCTATTTCAATGTGTATTTCAAACGTGTTGATAAATTAATTTCTTTTTTTTTTTTTGTGTTATTTGTGAAACAGCACCATCTTTGAAAATTTCCTTCATTAACCACTGACTCTTCTTGTCCCACAGCGTAAAAACCCCTTTTTTAATCATTGCACTCCATTACGACCACAAATTTTAACCTTCCTTCATTGATTAATTGTATTACTGCTACTATTTTTTTTTCTTCTCGCTGAGTAAACATGAAGAATAAGCAGTGTCAAATGTGTATTTTTATTGTAAGATATCATTTTCCGCAAAATAAAATAAATAAATCACTTTTCCAACCAACAAATCTTAAAAAATAACAGACACTAGCACGAAAGGGCTGATTAAAAATAAAAAATCCTTCTACATGTTATAATTCTCGTGCAAAATATGGCGTTGGTGACGTTTATATCTCCTAAAAAAAATTAAAATATATATGCAATATATATATACTTAGTCTTTCAAAATCAATTTATAAAAATGCAATGAAATTCCAGAGATAAATTTTAAAGAATCTTTTAAAAATTCCTTCATTTAATGCAAGTTAGCGCTATGAACATTATATATACTAGTGAATTCACTGTGCTTGACTCGACTTTGCACCAAGTCCTGTGGGTATATTAGTCACTTCGCTCACAGCATTTGCACATTTGCGAAAAGATCACCGTGCTAGCAATCTCATTATACAGTATTTGGAATATCCTCGTATAATCAAATGGATAATGTCTCCTTGCCAAATGGGAAAAGGCATTGCCGGCATTATCTAAAAAAAATTAAGTTTTTTTTCTGCATTTTCTATATGCAATCCGTGTAAAGAAATAAAGTAACTTTTTACCTGAAATATTTTACCTTTCACCTGCAATGTAATATCATTTACGCATAGCCCTTTTACCTTTTACATATATATCCCATAAATCCATAAATCACCGTGTACAAGTTGACTTGGTATATTTGTCGACCACAAGATTTTGTACAAAATTCTGGATTAGAACTATTGCGGCTTCCTGATGAATACTACAATACAATAAATATCATACCACCCTAATATATTTACTAACCCCTACGCAAGTACAGGATGTAAAACAAGGCCAATTTTTTTAAGCAGAGTTTAATAGGTTTGAATTCAGTTTTCCTTCTAGACGGGTTACCATACCAAGGTTAGAAATCCCTGTCTGACCTGATTTTTACCCATAGCTAGAGAAAGAATAATTGGATTCATGACTTCCTAGAAGGTATTAGTGTTTTGTGAA
>OY757916.1:98724726-98967226 GCA_963585895.1 Sepioteuthis lessoniana | reverse complement strand
TACTAATCAGCGTTGGAACTACTAATGGTTAGCCTGGAATCGCATCAGAAGTTTCCTGGAAACGTTAACACTTCTCAACTTTTGCTCTGGTGTAAGCATTCTTCGGGTCCATCCTGCAGACAGCTTGCTCATCGCCAAGATCTCAGTTAAAACAGGACGGAATAAACGGTAACAATGTTTATGGTCAAGAAGACGTCAGTCATCCAAAACTATACAATCGATGGCATCAACTTGTTCATCAGTGGTATAGGTTTTTGGACGAATTGACTGGAGGTCATCTTCTGTGTTGTTCCGACCGCGCTTGAACTCCATACCCCAACTCTTCACTGTAACATAGGAAGTGCTCGTGGTGTAATAGATATCGTTGTAGAAAATGTACACAGTTAAACGAGTTCAAAATCCTAGACGAGGCTGTTTGCATATCACATAAAAAAAGGTATGAATCCGACTATTCTCCCTCCAGTTATGGTTTGAGTAGAATGGTAAACTGAGTTCTTAAACTTTGATTTGGCAACCACTTCAGGAGAAGGAAAACTACGAATTCAAATATATAAAACTCCGCTAAAAATGACCTTGTGTCGCATCCAGCTCATAGGGTAGAGTTAGTAAATACATACATAGAAAGTAGAGTCCTCAGCAAATATCTTAATCTTGTCATCATGGATATCTTTGTTTTTCATATCTTTCTTTGTCCATTTTTAGATTTGTTCGCACAATTCTCAACTTTTTATGACCCTTCTCGATTTCCATACTATTTACAAAGAGTCCAGTATATCCTATTATTTACACATTGCTGGAGAAAGAATAGTTGCATTCATACCTTTCCCAAGGGCATTTGATCTCGGATTTCTGTGTCCATTTCATATGATGATTACAACTACACTAAGAACATCTAAGCTATGTGATATATATATATGTCTGTTTATATACGTGTTATGTATGTATGTATATATATATATATATATATATATATATATATCAGTGCGTACATAAGCATATGTGTATATAAACATGTATGTATCTGAGATTTTATATAGATGTACATGTACGTATGCATGAATATATATATATATATATATATATATATATATATGCATGTACTTCTTTAAGAAAAACAACAAAACCGGTCACATAGGATTATAAATTTATTTCAATCCTGTTACGCATTTTTGAAATTTCCAAAAACACGAAAAAAGTAACAGGACTTCTTCAGATCATTTTGGATAAAAAAAATTGAATAGACACAAGGTAGTGGGAGGGGATAGTATGAGGGAGTCGAAGAGGGGTGAGGAGTTACCTCTTCATTAAGCCCACTTCCGTTTTAAATTTAACTTTCGGTTAGCAGTGTAGTAAATATTTTTTTTTTTAAATTTATATTTAGACCTAAATTACAGGTTTTTTATTGACTAAGATTTAAAACTTTAAATAAAAAATTCAAGTAAAGGTACAGTATTAGATACATTAATTTTAAAGCAAATATTTACTTTCTTTACTATATTTTAACATTTCAAAATTATTTAAAAAGCATTAATTCGTTCCACTTTTTATGCGTAGTACGTATGTATTATATTCTTTTTTACAATTTTCTATCTAACAATTTATTTTATTTATTCTCAAAATTAGCTCTATGTTGTTATAGAAAAAATTTGTTAATTATTTATAGTTTAAATTTAGCCCTATGTCTACACCTAGATATTAGTTCATTTCTCTTATTTAATAATTTTTTTAGCTCAGGAAAGAGCAAAATGTGGATTTTTTCTTCAAGACACAGGTTGCACCTACTATCGAAAGATTTTGGGGTACTAGATCTTCTCAATATGGACCATTGTATTTCCGGGGTTAACCCTTTAACTTTTAATCCCCAATAATGTTTGGATAGAGCAGTTTGATTTTTTTGATGCTCATGGGAGAAGGAGAATTTATGATTTCCATACCTAATTTTAAAATTAGTAGATGAAATTCCATTATAATATTTCTTATCGTTTATGTTCTCTTTTGGATAAATAATAGCTTGATATACTACGTTATCTGAATTACACAAACCATTCATTGGACAATCACTTCGAGATTTACAGTTACATTCTATTTTTTTACTATTAATATTATTATTATTTACTCGGTTACGAAATTTATTAATTAATTCATTATTATGACTATTTATTATTTGAGAAATATTTTTTGTGCAAGAATAACTTATTTTCAAGGTTTTCCTATTAAATATTTTATGTAATATATTATCTTGTTTAAAATGTTTATCTATCAGTCTCAAAAAATATTTACCTACATCTATATTGGCTAGTTTACAAAAAGTGTGGTTAAACCATATAATTTTCCTTTTTCTATTTTTATTTTTTTGATCGTAATTATTATTTTCTTTAGTAATTTCATTTGTTATATTTTCATTTAAATACCTAAATTCCTCATTAAAACCACTATTTTTAAGGGCATTTATATATCTCTTACTACTCTCTTTGAAAATCTTTTCATTTGCAGATAGCTTACCTATTCTTAAATTTACCGCTTTTGGGATTTGCTTAATTATGTTTTTAGGGTGATTAGAATTAACATTAATGTACGTAGGGTTCTGATTGGTCTTTATGAAAGGTTTATAGGAATTATTTGATAGATCTAAAGTCACATCCAAGAAATTGACTATTTTAATATTAGATGAGATTTCTATCTTAAAACCCAAAAACTTAAAGGCCCCTATAATCCTTTTTTGTATGCTAGAGCTAAGAGGGCTATTACTATTTGGGATATATATTAAACCATCATCATGGTACAAACCCGCTTGTTGATGACTAATAATTCTAGTAAGCATATTTAATATAGATATAAACCTACAAGGTCTGCTATTTGGGAGGAATCATACCCTCCCATTGGAACGTCGAAATTTTCTAATCCATTTTTTACCCAAGTTGAATCATTATTTTTTATAACTGTTTTTCTACAAGCTAATATTATTTCATATTGTTCATTTGTTATATCTATATATTTACGTGCATAATTGATACTATCTATTAGATTTTTAGTTATGGAAGGATAGAAATCAATGATGTCAAATTGTATGAAGGTCGATTTACTCTTATTTTTTATCCCCTTAAACCATTCAATGGTCTCATAAGAATTCGCCCAAAGATTGCAATGGTTGGCTTTTTTGACACTATTTACAATATTTTGAATAATATACTTAGATATCCTACCTAACTCTGTCTTAGAGGGGTTAATCAGTCTGGCTGGCAATTTATTTTCAAAATTTGGTTTGTGATTCTTAATTAGAATATAGGCTTCTTTCTTTTAAATTTTCCTAACCTATCTTCAATTTGTAACCTACTCGCAAATTTAGAAGTATCCCTATCTATTTGTTCAATAGTATTATTATAGTCTATTTTGTAATTATTTGTAATTTTGCTCTTTAAAATTTCTTGATATTTAGAGGGTTCAATTTTATATATATTTTTAGATTTATCTGACCTTACCCATATATATTTAGACGTTTTAATTTCCTTTGAAAATTATTACGTACCTTTTTAAATTTAACAATTTTAATTAGTTTGAATAAGTCCGTTTCAAACGCGTCAAGTAGCCTATTATTTGGAGGAGTATTTCGGGATTTGAGGTTGTAAACCTCTTTCTTAACATAGTCAGTGTTTTCACAAGAATCCAGGTAGTAAAAGGCTTTCCACCGCAGTCTTTTGATGAAGTCCACCATTTTCTCTGTCAGAGCCGATCGAAAACCATGGTAGGATGGGTAAGGGATATTTTTCAATGAATATTCCGGTGTAACTTTATCCATTTCTGAGTTGGTAATGTTTCCTATGATATGTTTTTAGGTTGGAATTTTCCAAAGAGAGCTCAACCATTCAGGAGCAATGAGTATTTTTGGTCCAGTTAAACCGGAGTTGGGAGTAATTCCATCAGGACAAGAAGGTATTCAAGCATGAATATTTAAAATTTTCCTGGTAAAGTGTGTGAGAAAAACTCTGAACCAGAAATTGCAATTTAACACATCTAATTTTAATTTGAATCTGTACAATGGATAACGCTTTTTTCTGCATTTTATTTTGACAATATACATTTTCCAATAAGCACAAATTAATTGATATACATGACATTGGAAGATTTGGCTTTAAAATTAGCAATACATTATGAAGCTCTGACAACCAACTAACCAGGTGCTTCTCCCGTGAAGCCAGCTTTTCTTGAATACTATTCCTACTGTAAAGAAAATAAATTCTCACTGATTTTTTTACATATGTATTACTGTTCAGTATTAAGCTTTGCAAATATTCCACTTTTACCGGTGCCGATTGTAGCGGGAACAGCTGATTTGTTTCTATTTTCTATTGCATGCCGACTTTAACCACTTCCCACTGCAATTTGTTTCAGTCAACCACCACTTGTCAGGTTGATTGCTGTTGATACATTCCATTTTCACCTTGGGCGCTCTGCTTACTGCTATCATGGCTTGAATTTTGGGGCTACCTTCCATCTCATTCTTATGTTTCTTCATTATTGTTCGAATATCATTTCTCTCTGTCTGTCCCTGTCTCTCTCTCTCTCTCTGCCCCTTATCATCGTGCATCTCTCTCTCTCTCTCTCTCTCTCTCTCTCTCTCTCTCACTGCACCCAACTCCTAAGTCCAACCAAAAACAATTTATTGTTAAAATAATTAACTAAGATCCACAATTATTTTATAATACCAACAAAAGTTTAGTCATGCAAACCGGTCTATATATAAGAAAGTTCTTGAAAACAAGAGGTTTGCATAATAATTGAAAGGAAACATCACTATTATATAAGTTAGTAGTTTATTTCCTGCTAAATAAAAAAAAAGCGACCATCTACTAGGTTTACAAATTCCGTAATTTTTACCAGTGGAGGTAGTAAATAATAAAAAAATGTTAAGTTTTTGGTCGAACTAAGAATCTCCCTATGTAATAAAAGGTTTTATGTGTGAGAGGTGAGTTAGAGACTGAACAGAACTGCAACATATTGACCCCCACAAACTCTTCTGGCTATTGCAGCATTTCTTTCCCGTTCTCCTGGGCTGCTCAACCGGGGGCCTGGGACATGGTTCTCATTCCAGCATCTTCTCTCCAACTGACTGACTTCCTGTCGCACCCGGGTTATATAATTATTTGACGTCCACCTACTTCCTGTGGCGTCACAATTCGCAGTCAATTCAACCCGTCGACAGTCAAGGTTATCCCTCGATATCTTCGACCGGATGCACCTGTTATTTACACAGGTGAATTTCTCATCTGACAGCCCGGTCGGGTCGGAGGTCAATATGTTACACCTAATAATCTCACCTTCGAATCTCACGGCGTGCCCCATACTTCTGCTTTTTTGCCACAACTAAGCCAAGTCTTTAAAGAAAAACTAAGAACCAAATCTCTTCCCTTTAGGATTAGCGCATCTTGAGTATCATTAAGGCAAATGTGGGGCATAGCATGAACATTTCATGGCATGAGGTTATAATTTACTTTGTTGAACCGAGAACTTTTCAGCGACTATTGCAATGGAAAAATTCATTTATTTTATTTTTATTTCCATAAAGTATTTATTTCTAGTTTATTAGTTTGGCTAATTAGTTTATTATCATCTTCCATTCGCATCGATTTTTTCTTTCCATAAATCTTGATTAATTTTCTCAGACTATCTTTATCGGAAGAATTCTTCTGAGATTCATATTTAAAAAAAAAAAAAAAGACAACCGAATGACGATAATCAATTAACTGATATCTTAACTTAATTAAAATTTCTTACTTTATATTAAAAAAAAGATTAGATAAAACTAAGTTCACCCCCACCGTTAAAAAAGAAAGTAAAAATAACCCAACGCGCATTTAGAATTGAAGTTAAGCAAAGTAAAATTTTAATGTCAACTTACAAATATTTCTCACATAAAGAAGGGGATTTCCCGTGGCGTAATGGATCACGTACTAAACTGTGACATCGCAGGGAGTGAGTTTGAATTTAATTTGCAGACAGACCTGTCAGTTGGGGTCGTAGAATACACCAACTGCATTTCTGCATAGGGGTAAATCCTGCCAACGAGTGTCCTGATATGACACAAAACCATCTGATGGCGAGGTACCAGCCTTGGAAATTTAGGGAATGTAAAGTGCTCCTTCATTGCCATTGCTACCAGCTCCACTCTGACGCGGAGTTGTCGCACCTGATCGGGTCCTATCGAACAGAACATTTATGCTAAGTTGAAATAGAACGGTTTGATCATTTAACTGTGTGTAAACAAATGACTGATGTATAATTAAATTGTGAGTGAAACATAACAACACTTGGAGTTATATAACTGTGTGCATAGACTGAGCAGCGTTGAATAGAATAGTTAGTGTTACTAGTAACCACTTCAATATGTGCAAACAAATGATTAATATTGAATAGAATTGTAGGTGTTTGACAGAAATAATTGAAACCATTTGACTGTGTTGAAACAATAGCAAGAGTAATGGGTGGAACGAGAAATTTGTCGCCCTAGAAAAGACGACATGATTCCATTTTCGTTAAATGAAAACCAGTTTTCTTTTTTGTTGCAGACCATAAACTAGTTGGCCAGTTGAGTACAAATTCAAAGAGCGATAGGAGCCTTCTATCATGTCTGAAAGTGACACAATGTTCAACGAGCGAGATCGGAGATGCACCGCTGTACAACTCATCCGCTCTACTGATCCAAGTTATGAAAACAGGACCATTGCCAGCACCCTCAAAATGCAAATCCAGACGGTTCAACGTGCCCAGGGTGATGAAAACAAAATTTTCGGCTACGGTTATGGTGTGGTTTCAAGTGAGGGCCACATTATGCCACCTCACATTTTCGAAGTCTGCTGGAAAGTCAACAGCAAAGTGTACCTGGATGTGCTGAAGAGTGTGGTGATCCCCTGGTGCAATCAGGTGGCCGGTGGCAGACCATGGGTGTGGCAGCAGGATTCGGCGCAGGCCCTCAAGTCCAAAGAGACTCAGGCTTGGCTTCAGAAGTAGTGCTACGACTTTATACCCTTCTCTCACTGTCCCCCTCCTCCCCCGACCTGAACCCGCAGGACTACTTCGTTTGGTCATACGTCGAGAACATCACCAACATGACCTCCCATATCACCAAAGCCAGGCCGATCGCCGCCATCCGCCGAGTATTCGCCGAGCTCCCGCCGGCGTTTGTGGAAAAGGCATGCTCCCAGTTTTAGATCCGTATCGAGGCGGTGATTGAGGCTGAAGGTGGCTACATGGAATAGATGTCAGCCCTACTACATAATCAAGTTACCTGAAAGGATTTTTTCAATAACAGTTTTAAAATAAACCTGTAGTGTTGTTTTCTTTAGGACGACAATTTTATCATTCCACCCCGTAGTAACCACTTCACTATGTGCAAAGAAATGATTAATATTGAATAGAATTGTAAGTATTTGACAGAAATAATTGAAACCACTGAATTGTGTAGAAACAATAGCAATAAAAGTGTGCAAACAAATTAGTTCTAACTCATTTAAAAATAAAATTACCGACAAATTAACTTTCATATCGTGTATATCTATTTAAATGTGTGCAAACGTTAAATTGACTAACGTTAAATTATTACTGTTGCTTAGCAATACTTGAAACCATTTTACTGTGGAAGCAAATGATTTATGGTAAAGAGAATTATTTGTATTAGAAATTCTTGAAACCATTGGTAAATATGAGAAATTCTTGAAACCATTAAACGGTGAGTACACAAATGAGCTCTGGCTCATTCAAAAATGTCATCGAGAAAATGTTTTAACAAACTTTATATATCTGATACATATCTATGAAGAAGATTTAGCATTAAATAACCTTCAACGGTTGATATGCCATAACACCTGGTAAAATTAGTCGCACGATTACGTTCATTTTCGCATTAACACCACAAGGAAAAGTATGAGTTCCTAAAGATGTGGGTTAAATATTGATACTGCTCTTCTACCTCTAGGATTGCTTTAGCTTAAGTTAATACACGAAGGTTGATATTTCATTAAGCAAAGAACCCAAACCAAATTAAACCTATATGAAGAAAGCAAAAATGAAAGTACTCGCCTCGGCAGTACATTTACTAAAATTAGAACGATACTAGGATAAGTACAAAGACCCTGCGCGATACAGACATGCAAATTCGTGAAGCGTTATATAGTCTTAGATTATATATATATATATATATATATATATATATATATATATATATATATATGTGTGTGTGTGTGTGTGTGTGTGTGTGTGTGTGTGCTCACGTCCGTGAACTAACATTTCTCTCGAAAACTAAAAACTAGTTTAAAAATAAAACTATTTAACTTCAAACAATTTGATCCTAATTATATATATATATATATATATATATATATATATATATATATATATATATAATGATATTAATGTATATGTAAATTGGAACTTAGCTGATACGTTGTATATTCAAAAAGTTTCCAGACTTTTTTGTACAGGCATTTAAGATTGTCGTAGACTCTTGAAAGTTCACTATGTTATTGCTATACATCTTATGAGACGATTGACAAATGTTTTATGATTTCAGCTTCAAATGAACAGCTACAGCAGCAACTGGAATACCCCCTACTAAAGCCTGATTGTCACAACTGGTGAATTTCAAAAATGCAATCTGGACGGGAGGACACTTTAGAAGAACGATATGCAATAAAATTCTGTCTTAAACTTGAAAAAAATGTCACAGAAACGTGTGGAATGCTTCAGACTGCTTTTCGACCATTTTGCATGAATCAAACATCAGTTTTTGAGTGGCATAAGAGATTCAAGGAAGGCAGGGAGTCTGTGAGGGATGATGAGAGGTGTGGGAGGAGTAAGCAAGTCAATATACCAGAGTTGATTGGCCAAAGCGTTAGGGTTAGGGTTACTATATTGCGGTTTTAAGGGAGTTCAGGAAAAGATTCACAGGGAAGAGTCCAGCACTCTTCAAATCGGCTCAGTGGCATTTCCACCAGGACAATACACCAGTCCACAACTTCATCCTTGTCACAGACTATTTGACCAAGATGGCTATCAAGACAGTTCCTCACCCTCCCTATCGTCCAGACCTTGCTCCCTGTGACTTTTGGTTATTCTCTAAGCTCAGAGGCTGTCGTTATATGACAATTGAGGAGATGAAAGAGGCTGTGACAAAGGTCATTAACACACTCACACAAGAGGCCTTCCAGAATTGTTTGACCGGTACAACAAGTGCGTTGCAGCCGGAGGAGATTACTCCGAAGGGGACTAAAGTTTCATGTGTGTACTATGAATAAAATATGGCATTTAACACTAATGAACCAAAAAACGTAATGTACACAATATATTCCGTCCTTCGTTACAAAATTACTCGTAATCTTGAATTAATCAGATAACTACATGCCAAAATTTTCTTGAATTCCGCTTTTCCTTGGTGGTAATATAGATAATGTCTCCCTCCTGGAAAAGTTCATGATAAAATACTTTTAGGAGTTTTATAAAAACAAACGGTCCAAATAAATTTGTCAGATAGGTTTAGGCCAAAACTATGCCCATAAATTTCTCGGGATCATCCAAGTGAAGAAACAATTTTTCGACGTAACGGGACCTCCCAGATGTTTCAATTCAAGCTCATGAATATCTTCTTACAAAACTTTCAGAAAATCTTGTTAGTAGTGATTTGAGCATTCTTTTGCCAATCAGGTCTACTGATTTTTCCCCACTAAATTTCTATCTTTGGGGAATATTAAAGGTATATTTTTCATTTCAAAGGCATATCAAGCCATCCAAGGTTATTTTAAGCCTGAAGGTTAAGAAATTGTTTTCATTCTACGTTTACTTTTACATTTTTAGTTTAAAAGTTTTTGCACGTAATATCTAATTCAAATTATATGCACACAGTTGTATGATTTCAAGTAACCCTATCTATACTAATAATTATATGGTTTAGAGTAATGATTTCTCTTATTTTAGTGATTTGCTTGCACACAATTATGTTTTCAAGTAATTAACAGTAAGACTTAGTAAACAATAACAGCTTTAAGTAACTATTCTTAATATAAATAATTTATGTAACTTCAAGTATTCCTTTCGAATTGAAATAATTTTTCGATGTATCTATTTGACCCATAAATCGGACTCTAACAGGTACTACCATGTTGAATCAGTGTGGACTTGGAAGTAACGACAATTAAGTGGAACTTCACATTCTCTGAATCAACAGCGAATGTATTTTAGTGCCATATCTGGGACAGTCTTTTGATGGGGTCTTACGCTTCTGCAGGTGATATAGTTGGCGCATTATAAGCTCAGTCGATAAAGTACTTAAAGTTAAGGATTCTTTATCGATACAGGTCTAATAATTTTGATGATCTTACACAAAATAACAAAAAAGTAAAGTCGACGTATAATTTTAGAATATGGTTGATATATGCCAACCGGTTTCAGAGAAAAATTGTGGATCTATTGAGGATTTAGTTTTAGTATTTCCCATGTATAAAGAGTCAAATTATTTCATGTTTTTTTTTTCTTTTTCAAATAAAATGTTTTGTTTCATTTAAAAATCAAGTCCCAGTTGGCAGATCCAGGCATGAATACAAACATATAGGTATTTACTAAACTACCAGACTTAGGGGATACTCAGTGAGAATACGATTCATTAGTAATAGTTTGCTAGCCTGGAATGAAATGAATACATTGAAGAAAAATAAAAACCGTAACAGACAAGCAAACAGAAACTTCGTTCGCTACTCGGTGTCCAGAAAAATAAACATTTGATTCATAACAAAATAATGTCAAATTTAAACTGGTAACTTTTCCAAAAAACTAAGCATTATAGATAAGATCGTCGTTCATCTTATTTATAAAGCTTTTTATGACAACGCTCACATTGGCATTCTCAGATTTCAATTTCGTATAAATAAAGATGGCGGTGTGTTATGAGTTCGAGGATATTGAAGTATAGAAGTGATATGGTTGAACTTGAGACTTTGTGATCTAATCAGTAAGACCACTGTTGTAAGATCACCGATAAAAATATGAGTTCGAATGTATCTGAAGTCTTACTTTTCATTCCCGATCCGTGTTGATTACAAACAATCGGGAAATAACTGTCTGATAGTTGTAGATTGAAATTTTTCACACATCAAATTCCATAAGAAATATAAGATGATTAAAATGAGATATTCTTGACTGGTTGCTTGGCATTACAGCATATCAACCTTTGATGGGTCATTTAATGCCGAATTCAGCCATTTTTTTTTTCAGAAGCAATTATACAGTTTCGAGTTACTAACGAAACATTTTATACAAATATAGATTCAAATAACAATTTTTGAAGGAAATAATTTACAGATATATGGTTTAAAGTATTCTTATTTTATACTAACCACTTTTAAACAAATCTATATTACCCATAGATGGGTCCCAAACAGGCAATACCGCACCGGGTTTTAGTAGATCTGGGAGAATTGACAACGAAAAAGTGACACTCCACACAGTTCCAGAACTAGAGTTTCATCTCTTGATACAGTTATGTGTATGCCTCTTTCTTGGGGTTTGGGGTTTTACTCCTGTGTGAGGGTGCGCTTAATGTAAAAGTTATTGTCGTTAAAAATGGAATCGGAGACTTTAAATCGTGGATGAGGTTGTTTGCGTTTCATTTCAGGCTAATATCCCCGAGAAAGGCATAGATCCATCCCTTCTTTTCCTCCAGTTATGACTGACCAACTGAGCAGATTGGGTTAATAAGGCAACCGGTCTTGGAGGAGGTAATCACTGAATTCAAAATAGCTGTATCCCGCTAAAAAAATTAGCCTTGAATCACTTCCTACTAGTGGAGGAGGGGTTAGGTAAATACTGTTGTGTAAAGGATGCAGTTGGGGTGCTCTAAGCCTAATCGACAAAACGAAAAAGTCTCAAATCTTCAAATGAATTTGAAAAAGTTCATTAAACTCTCCACTTATGATGGACAGTATTTTTTTCTTAAAGCCTTGCAGAAAAAAATAACCATTTCCAAAATTAACTTTATAGAATGGATTCAATCATATAAAATGCGAATATCCTTTGAGAAAAATCTATGACTCAACGTATACCTACGTCATTCCTAGTTTCAGAGGTAAGTACAATTATCCCTTAAAACTGAATTATTATGAAGGCATTTTGCTTCAACAAATAGCCATAGTGCATCTGTTCTTTGATAGCCATACGTAAATTATATACTCTGTAGTATAATCATTAAACTGTTTTCGTTTGGAGATGTTTGCAATCGGCGCCACTGTGAGTCTCAAGCGTTTTAGATTGTGCGTGGGTAATAAGTTCAAGATGAATCGGTCGTATAAACGATCAACATGTAGAATCACCGGATAGTTTGCAAAAACTTTTCCTCTCACATCAGTTCCGTCCCTTGGGTATATGAAAATCAAATGAGCTACAGAAAACGAGATGCAGTCATTCCCAGCGGTCGACAGGCGAATATAAATTAATCTTGATCGACTGAAAATCTTGAGGATGGGCTCTCATTATTTGGTCCTAATTCGATCGAGAATTCTTCTTCTTTACTATTTATTTCTGGCTTATAATTTTATGCTGCGATCCGTGGTTATTTCTTTGTTGCTGTGGCACCGAACTGAAGCGTGGAATATGCATTGCTATTCTCTGTTCTTTATTAAAAGCTTTACAATAATAGAAAAAATACAAAACCGCAAAGATTAGAGACGTACTGACACTTTCCATCAATTGAAAAGAATATAGAATAAACCGTAACTCTGTAGAATATATTATATATTCTGCTTCTGTTATAAAGATTAACTGAGTTTGGTAACGACATACTTGTGTATATATATATATATATATATATATATATATATATATATATATATATATTTCTAGGGAGACGCTCGTGGTGTAATGGTTATTGCGGAAGAAAATTAACACTGGGATCCGATTTCAAAACTTGGAGGAGATTATATGCATTTCATATTGCGATAATACATTGGGAAAAAATATGGATTCAAATATTCTCATTCCAGCTATGTGTAAATTGTAGGACAGACTAAGCTCTTTGACCCTGGTAAAGCAACTAGTCTGGGAGAATGAAAACTCTGAAATCAAATCTGTTAAAATCCGCTTAAAGACTTGTCTTTGTTATATCCAGCTCGTGTCAAGGGGTTAGTAAACACACGCACATACATACACACATACATATGCGTGGTTTTGTACATCTGTGGACTAAAATATATAATGTGTATGTGTGTGTGTGCGCGCGCGCCCGAATGGTTATTGTAAGTAAATGGGCTGGATAAGCCGAGTTCACATCCTGTACAAAGTTATTTGCGTGTTGCTTCACACTGATGCCCTTAGGAAATGCAACGATCCACCACTCTTCCTCCTCTGTTTGGGTAAAATAATAGGGCAGGTTGGCTTCTCTTGCCTTGGCTGGGCAAACTTTCTAGAAGAAAAAAAACTCTAAATTTAAAAAAAAACTCTAAATTTAAACTTGGCGAAGTTTTCGAAGGATTCTTTATCAGAATATAAAAAAGGTATTGCTCCTTCTAAAAAAAAAAATAACAACTATAGGTGGGTAATCCAACGATACTTTGGGATAGACCGATTTTTATTTGGTAGTACTCGGAACCATTTGACACTGTGCCAATGAAAGAATAGTTTTCAACTGAATTATTAGTGTAAAATACCAATACTTACAACCATTTAATTATCAGCAAATAGTAACGATATTTTATTGTGTGGAAACAAATTAACTTTTATTTTTTTTTAATAAAATCATCTACAAACTATTCCCTTAAAAATCATCTGCATATATCCATTTAACTATGTGCAAACAAATGACTGACGTTGAAATAAATTGGTTTCTTTGTTTAGTGGCATATCAACTTTTGTAGGTTATTTAATGCCCAATCTATTCTCCTAGAAGAACAGTAGTGGAACTATTTAACCTATAGCTCGGAGGATAAGGGAGTTCATACCTTTTCCAAGGGTATTTGCCCAAAAGTGAACGTAATAGCGCGACTGGAGTACGAACTCGCGTTCTACGATTCCGCAGTCCATCGCTTTAACCATTACACCACGAGGACACCTCCTTGAAATAAATTGTTATAGTTACATAGCAATGATTGAAACCATTAAACTGTGTGCAAACAAATGATACATGTTAGATAAAAATAGTGAAACCATTTAACTGTGTGCAAACAAATAAGCTCTGGTTCGTTTAAAAATGTAATCTACAAAATATGCGACTACAAATCATATATATATATCAGACATGCAGGACACTGCTGGAGAAGCAGGGACGAACTCATAAATTATGTACTCTTATGGACCCCCACACATGACCGTGCAAAAGCAGGACGACCAGCACGAACATACATTCAGCAACTATGTGAGGATACGGGATGATGTCCTGAAGACCTGCCTGAGGCGATGAACGATAGGGAGGAGTGGCGAGAGAGGGTCAGCGATATCCGTGCTACCAGCGCGACATGATGATGATGATGATGATATATATATAGGAATTAATATTTCTTCCGTTAGAGTTGTTCAAATATTCTACTGCATGATAAGTACTTACCAAGCCCTGCTAAGCTTATAACATGATTGGCCATGAAACTCAACCAACCAAACCAAGCAGCCTAAATAGGACAGAAAAATATTGTTAATTCATTTTTTTCTCCTGTTGGTGCGTGAGATACCCCAACTGTTGGTTAAGTCTGTACAAAAACTGTTTAAAGATTGTAATTTATTTTTTTATTTTTATGTTGAGTGTAGGTTAAGTATTTCCAATTATCGTGGTTAATAATCAAGAACATATGTTTTGATGTTCCGTTTGAAATCTAAAAGTGTGTTTGTTTTCAATTGATTTTATGGATTTTTATATGAAACCTTATATTTTGTGTTCATGAAGTCATCTGAAAATGTTGTAAAAAGTAGTACCACGTTTCGTCATTGAAAGATGTTAGTTCACGTAACTGTCATCTTCAGTTCGATTGTAGATTATTGCCGTCAGTTGAATGCATCAAAATAACTCCTACTTTTAAAGTGAAACATTTTTGTATGTGCATATGTGCGCGTGCGCTGTTTTATTTTTATACAGATATTATGTGATACGCTATTCCTGTATATATCATTAACCAATATATCATATAAGACCATTATACCCTTATGATGTTTAAGAGCTATTTGTTAAATACACTTGCCGATGCCGATTCCCTGCTGCAGAGCCAAAAGCAAGCAGCAGGAGACATTGGCATCTACCTGAATGCAAATAAAACAGAATTCGCGTTTTAAACAAGAAGGAACTATCATCACTCCAGTTGCAAACCACTGGAATAATAAACTAGTTCACATACCTCAGTCACAATACCTCATCTATGATCTCAACTTATGTTCTCGAACGTATGGAAATCTGATCTATCCAATAAAGTAAAACGGGATTTCTTCCAAGCTATCGCTTTTTGCTTACTAATATATGGTTTCATCCCATGGAAACTAAAATAAAACGTGTTGATATAAAACTAGACGACATCTATACTGCGGGTTGTCTGGAACACATCTTGAAAGCAACACTCCAGAAAACAGCAGCTGTACCGCTACCAGCCGCCCATCTCACAAACCATTCATGTAAAACGAATAAGACCTGCGGAGCCCTGCTGAAGAAGAAAAAACAAACACGTGACATTTTTTATATGGACTCTTATCCATAGACACGCCTGTGTTGGCTGACCAGCAAGAACTCATTATATCAGGCTCTGTGTCGACGCAGGATGCAACCTAGAAGTCCTGCTATGAGTAATGGGTGATAGGGATGGATGGTAAGAGAGAGAGTCAGGGAACTATATGCTGTCAGTATGACTTGTTGAGGAGGATGGTTATTTGTCAAGAACATACATTTTATAATGTCCTAATAGCAAAGATAGACTCAAAATAGCAATAGTTGTCTTGGTGATTTTTATCATAAAGGGTTTTCGGACTACTGTCTTCATCTTTATTGTTATTTCCACAACGTTTCGGCCGATATGTCCGCCGGCCTTCTTCAGGTGTTTGTCGAACTCGGGAACCTTCATGGAACTTCGAACTACGTCCTTTATTGAATCCACGGTTCAATATTGTTACTGCAAGCGAGTAACAATACAGGAATATATAACACTTGTACCCGGTTATGGCTAACAGAATCAGAACAGGCGACCAACGTTGTGGAAATAACAATAAAGATGAAGACAATAGTCCGAAAACCCTTAATGATCAAAATAGTAAGTTTGAATATCTTTCACAGTTCATTCCCCTTCAAAAATTTAAAGAATTTAATTAACTTTGAAATTAATCAGTAGGCGTGTGAAATTAGGAAGAATAGACTTTAGATGTATTAGTATTACAATTCGCAGTTAAAACCTAAGATATATAAGAATATAGAATGTATTTAAGAATATAGCAATACGGGACAACGAAGATTTTCCTTTTAACTCTACTAAACTATATATTAGTTTACCCTGATATGACATCGGCTGTAGCCAGACAGTGGACAATGAGTTAGGGAATAGGTTAAGTTAAAATCGATAAAGAAACATAAGCCTTCTTCCTTATCACCATAAAATTGATAGCACTAGATTGTCGCTTTGTCTCCATTTATCTCAATATATTCTTTAGTGTTATCTTGGGGGAAATTGATGATCTAATTGTTTGACCTTTCAATCTGAACGGCCATATTTTGATTCCCATTATAGGAGATTATTGTCGGTTATAGGTTTCAAAAAATGCTTCCATGAGGTAAGTACTTAATATATCTCTCCTCATCTGATATATATCGATACAAGGGAAAATCTAGGGAGCCTTGCGTGATGTAATGGTTAAGGAGATACACTAACAGATCATTGTTGATGAGAACTCACTGGACAGCCGACTCTTTTGGCGTTGTGTCAAGCTAAGCTAATTCAAGCAAATCAATTCAGGATTGAACTTACATCAGCGGGAACTAAGCTAGTTTGTTATTCATTCATCCGGAGTTAGACGTCCTGTAATACGTGTTTACCAAGGTTAGTTTAGTCTGACACAAGGTAGGAATATTTAAGGTAATTTGTACCAAAAATACGATTTATCTAAGTAAGTTTCTATATTGTTATATTAAAAAATATATTTCTATAATCTTCTAAGAGGGATCAAAACTGAATGATGTCAATAAAGAGCTATTTATATCGTTATGAATAGGAATAAGATATTCAAAATTAAAAACTTTATATAATGACATCTAATTCAGCAAATACATACATACCTATATATATATATATATATATAGAGAGAGAGAGAGAGAGAGAGAGAGAGAGAGAGAGAAGGGAGGAAGAGAGGTCTAATTTAGGATTGCAAAGACATAGTCAACAGTGCATGGTGAGTATCAGTTTCTCGCGATTACGATCATCAGACAAAGAGGTTATCATGACTTTGTAGAGTGAATTAAGATGGAAAGGGTGATCAAGTTTATTGGACATTCTGGAAGCGTGGTTTAATTTATACTGCGTGGTTATTAACGTCGCTATATAAATATTAACCGTATCAATAAATGTGTGTGTGACAGAGAGAGAGAAGCTGTACACAACGTCCCATTCTCTAGGGAACTGAATTATTTCAACAATTGTGTAAATTTCTCATTTTTTAAATTCATGAGACCCAGATGTCGAGTTCAAAATCATCATCTTGAACTTGTCTTTCTATTGTTTCATTCATTACTATGAAAGACATTTATCATAGTTCAAAAGAGTTAGTTGACAGGCCTCTAGCGAATAATAAGTAACTGTTTCTAGCTCACATATATCACAAAATTTAAAAATAGAAAAAAAATATGTCATAGTCTTCAGAAATAACTTCTCGCTATTTTGCTGCCAAACGCCAGTGAGCATATATAATCAACAGTTATACTTAGTGTCAGCCCAGCACTCTCAGAATAGAGACGAACAAAAATATCAACCCCTTAGATTTCACATCGGTAAATAAGTTTCATTCTTAAAGAAATTTCTCGACTGACAATCAAGTAAGCATTTACAAATGATACTAGAACATTTATGTACACATACAAAAATTAATGTTCTCACTACATGTCTTTTATAAGCTCTTGCTCATTACCAAAGATAGAACATAAAAAGATAACGTCAGTTTCAACTCAGTCTCCTGTTATTCGTTTTATTTGTTTTATTTTAATCAATTCCAATATTGATTTTTTTATCACTGTAACAAGAAAACGCTTCTGTGACAATACTGAATTGGATTTCGCAACAAACTCGTTACACATAATTCGGTATTACGTTCGCACTGACCTCGAAACAACTTTTTCGCCCTTCGCTGCTATATCTAGTTGCTGTCATGATGGATGATATTCAATATAGGCGCTTGCGATAGAGACCATTGTTTTTAATTTGCAATGATAAAAGTGAAGATTTTATTCTAATTTAACTTCAATAATTGTTAATGAACTTTTCAATCGACCATATGACTTTGTGAAAAGTAAATAGGCAAACAATGAATTTTTGGTGATATGAAAATAATGAATTCAGTTACTTTTTTTCACTTGTTATGGGGATGATACTGAATAGCAATGATGGTGAGTCTCCAGTTGGGAATGTGGACAATCCCTTCGTCAGGATTTCTCTCCGGTCCACTCTAAACCAAAGTGGTAGTATCTGTTTGGTGTCTGATATGTTGGTCAATTAGAACTGTACAAATTATTTGTATTAGATTAAAAATACTTGATAAATAGAATTACTAATGTTAAATAGCAATACTTGAAATCATTTAACTGTGTGCAAACGAATGAGAACTAATTCATTAAAATAAAATTACCTCCAAACGATTCGCTTACATATATATCTATAATGCCTGTGTGTGTGGTTAAATAACTTTTAGATAAACAAAAATCCATGTGTGAAAAGCTTTGCTATATATATATATGCACACATATAAGCAACACTTTTCACACAAGGATTTTGTTTGGTTTGGTTTCTTTGTTCAATGGCATATCAACCTTTGTGTAATATAATGGCCGAGGGATTTCGTTTTATATATCTTGCCTTTCGGTTTAGTTAGGCTGAGAACCTTTCGCTTGGTGCATGGGTTAGTTAGGTGCAAAACATGAACGCAGGTGTTCACGCACGCGCAGTGAGGACGCGTCATTCACAGATGTCAAAATAAAACCCCTGAGAGGAAATGAGATCAGGGGATGTAAATGACGTCACGCACCGAAAGCGTGGGCTGAGATTTGAGAAAAGTCAGTTTGTTGAGTTTTAGCGTCGGAAGAAGACAGTTGACTTTCGGGGCTCGCCGAGGCCAGGCCAGTAGTTTGCGGCGGGGGCCGCACTTGGTTTGGGACAGATGGAAAATTCAGCATAGAAAGATTGTGAATCACTCTCTTTATGTCGAAAAACCTTTAAACTCAAAGGTAATAAAGTTTCGTACCTGAACTAAGAAGTCGTATGTGTTTTTGTGTTTCGGGATTCCTATGTTATCTATATATGAGTTATGAACATTCTGTGTACATTTCACATATTCATGTATGGCTATGCAACATTTGTAGGTTATTTAATGCCAAAGATATTCTCCTAAAAGAACAGTAGAGGTACTATTTAACCCATAGCTGTGAGGATAAGGGGGTTCATACCTTTCCCAAGGGTATTTGCCCGAAAGTGAACGTTATAGCGCAACTGGAGTTCGAACTCACTACGATTCCGCAATCCATCGCTTTAACCATTACACCACGAGGACCCCCACCCCGAGCATTTTGACAATCTAAGAAATTGGTTACCACAAATAGTTTTAAAGTACCTGTGACATAAGCCAAGACAGATTATAAGTTATGTTTTCAATAATCTTGATTTTTTTTTCTTTTACTCGAAGTTAACAGCTGGTTTTTATAGATTGATCAACATTCTGTACGTTTGTATGCATGAGTGATGCTCTGATAGGGAAAAAGGAAGAATTGTGTGGTTGATATCAGCATTGCTAGAGGTCAATCCAATCAGTTAGAATTACCTATATCTTATAATAAAAAAAAATCAAATAAGTGCGATTATCGAGTTAATTTTTTTCCTTTTTCTGTCGTTAAAGTGACGAACCAAGTGTATTGCAATGAAAAGCAAAAACGAATACTCAGATAAAGGATAAAATTAGTTAAATTAGTTAAATATACTCTTATCTGTCTTGCTATACTGATATGTTTATGCTTTTTACAAAAGTGATTTATTCATGTCCAGGCTTTTTGCGACTTGTTCCTCTCTCTTCTACTATCATTTTGATTATCCTTTGTTTATTACTAACCGGGCTCTTACTGGCGTATTTATTTTCTGGCTATCACCGGTTTGCTCATTTTTAGCCAATTACTGGCCAGCTTACTTTTCGATATTACTTGTCAACTTACGCAGACTGATTATAGCCTAGAAATATTTCAAAGCTATTACCGGTTTGCTTATTTCCAGGTTATTACCGATCTGCTCATTTTCAGGCTATAATCAGTTTGCTCATATCCAGGATCTACTTAGTTTGCTTATTTCTAGGCTATTACCGATATGCTTATTTCCAAGCTATAATCAGTTAGCATATTTCCAGGCTATTACCTATTTGTTTATTTTCAGGTTATTACTGATCTGCTTAATTCTGGGCCATAATCGATTTGCTTTTTTCCAGGCTATTATCGGTCTGCTCATTTTTCGTCTTGTGGTAGTACACCCACCTTCCCCAAACACTGGGATGATTCCGTTTTCAATCCACCGACCTTTCCGCTTGGCTGCTCTTGTCCCTGGAATGCATGACTAATCCGCTTGTCTGCCTATGTAGTGTTTTTAATTCAGACAACAGGTCAATTGCTAATAGGAGTCGCCAGTCAACGAGTATATTGAGGAAACCGCCCAATAAACACAACTAAAAAAAGTCGACGCCAACAAAGAGAGAACACATAGCTTGTAACAAACATTGTTTTTATGTATATCAAACATCTGAGAGGTGGGGCTGGCGAAGCTATTAACAATATCAATTTTCTCCTAATTTGAATTTCAATAATTCATTCTTCCTCCTCGATTTTCTACACCTTTAATTATTCGATTTACTCAGACTTTTACGCAAAATGAGCGGTTTTCCAAATACGGAATTACTACTAATTTTATGCTCGCATGATATTACATCAGAACCGTTCAAAAATTTTTCATTTGAATTTTAAAAAAAAATCTTATTCCCGATTTTTCTTAATTCCCAGCCAGCCTCTCGGATAATTAACTGGCCCTGATTTTTGGGTTGAACCCTCTGGTCGATTTTTATTTTTACATCGTAGATAATTGGAATAATAATTTCCTTTATTCTCAGTAGCCCTAAAAATTCGCCCGTATTTTCTTTTTTTTTTTTTTTTTTCAGGAAAAAAAAAACATTTTTCTTTTCTCATTAAATAATAGGTTTTTGATGGTTTCTGTAACAATCCATTTCCGTTAGTTTTCTCTATCATAATATAATACTTTTTTTTTCAAAAATCCATATCAGTCGAATCTCCTTTTTTCTGGTGAGTAAACTTTTTTCGAATAGATACCTGACTCATGTGTTTTCAAGCAATGCTCCATTGTATATACCTATTTTATCTTCCTCTCTTTCTCTCTCATATATATATATATATATACCGAGATAAATGGACTAACTTTTGGTCCCTGTGTCATAGTGTATTGATACATCGGTATATTTAAGATTTGGGGGGGGTTGTAAATATAAGTAGCATCATCATTTAATCAAATGTTTTTTCTAAATCAATTGTACTTAAGTTTCTGTCTAGGGGAATTCCTCCCCGTCTGTCGGTGACTGAGCATGCCGATGGAACTAAAGAAGTATTTACCTCCGCCTCGCGGGAGTTTCAATTCTTGCAGGTACAACTACAATAAACCGACCATGTGTCATATTTTGGCTTCGTCGGTTGCCCACCCAAATATCTTTATACGTTTTTTTCCCTTCTTAGAAGACCCTGAAAAAAAAGTCATTTGTCGTATTTTGTCCATCAATGATCTGCACGATATTAAACTTACTACTTAATTGATCATTGCATATCGTCTTTTTTCCTTTCTGAAAAAAAATGAGCATTTCATGAATTCCATAAAAAATAGATAAAAGGAATGAAGATTAAATGCTTAATTAAAACATTTATTTCATTAAAAAATATTCGGTTTATTTTTCGTAATGTCTACGAAGCGAGAAATTCCAAATTGAATCCCATTTACACGAGAAAACGTTTTTTCTGCAATTCCGAAGATTGACTGATTTTCCTGCTCAGAGCATTACGTTTTATTTTTTTGTCTCTGTATCAGAAGTCCATTCTAAAAGATTAAACGAATGGACAATCATTATATTGACGATTTCTCTGAGGTTCAATTTCATCCTGTAGGGCGTGAAATTTGAAACAAGATTAACGCTACATAAAACAAATCAATGATCAAGAATTTACGTGTGTTTATATACACACACACACACACTTACATACAGACTCTCTCTCTCATACACACACACACACACACATATATAATGGTTTGTACCAAAGATTTCAACGCAATATTTTTTATATTCATTAAAAAAACCTTTTGTATTGATAAAGATACTTGAAAGTTTCTCCCATATACATATATATAATCATCATCATATCGCACTGACAACTCGGAGTTCTCTGTCTGTTTCTCTCACCATTTTTCCTTATCATTCATCGCTCCTGGTAGATCTTCTGGACTGCATGCTGTTTCCACCAAGAGCAGATGTAAGACATTGCTGTTCAACCAACATAAAAAAAACATCACTTAGGAATTCGTCCTTACTTCTCCACAAGTGTTCCGCGTGTCTTGTTCATCATTTCTGGATGGTTTGTGAGATAGGAGCTAAGTGGCTATACAACTGCAGCATTGTGAAATAGAGTTTTTTTAGTGTCTATGTGGTGCATCCATATAATAGCATTGACACAGCTATATATTGGAAAAAAACGTTTTATTTTATCGGAGAGATCAGATTTCTACATCATCGATAACCTGTCGAAATCTTACCACGCCTTCACGTATGTTGATATCCTTTTCGATAGATGAGATATTGCTGCCGTGGTTTGTGTAATGGTCTAACTTTAGATACTTGCCACTTAAAGTGGAGTCGAATATATCTTGTTTAAAACAAAAATTCTGTTTTAGTTGCTTTTCCGTATAAGTCAAAGCCACCTGCTGGTTGCTTCAAGTAGGTATTTAGCTTAGGGAGGTATATTTGTGAGAAATAGTTGATCCTCTCCGTAGTTTGCCTATGTCATAGTTTTTGCGGGATATTGTCTGCTTCTTGTCTATTTTTCTTTTATTAGATCTTGGCGTTCTAATAACATAGTCAAAAGAGACGATCAACATATATGTTGCTAATGTATTTCCTTGCTAAACTTTAACGACAACGTCGAAGAACTGGATATTGTTATCACTTGAACGAACCATTGCTTCGTGTTTTTGTAAAGCCTCATTATAGCAGTAACCATTTCTTTGGGGAGACCATATGCTTGTAGTCATCTTCTCTCTGCGTATGGAATCAAATGCATTGAAGAAGAAATCTATGAGCAAAAGTGCTGCTTCGAAATTTTCTCCTCATACTCCTTCAAGGATTTCACGGATTGTCAGAATCAATGAATTTTGGGATTGATTTCTCCGAAAAGCGTTCTGATTATTCTAAAAAGTTATCGATTTCAGGCTGAATACGCTTAAGAAGGGCGTTACAAATCTCAGCAACTTGAGCGGTATGAATTATTCTTCTAAAATTTTTACTGAATCCGAAGTTGATTTTCTTGTATAAGGAAAGATTAAGACATTTCGTCTATATCTCTACTGTGTATTATTTATTGACAACAATGCATAATCGAAGGCGTATGTTGTCAAATTCTCTGGTCTTCCTTACTCAAAGAGGTATTTTTTCGAGGCCTATACTTTTTCTGTTTTTAATTTTTTTTTTCCGTATTGAGTCAAGTTCTACTTCTCTAAACTGTCTTAGTTTGATGTCTAGTTGGGTATTGATACTTTTTGACCATTCTATCAGTGAATGCAGAAGGTTTTCGAACAGTTTCTTCAAATGTTCTTTCCACTCTTGAAGTCTTTCTACTGCGCTGGCAGATTTTAATTTTGCTCATGAGGTGCTTTTCTTTTCGGTTAGTTAATTTACTATCTCACATGCTAATCGTGATTGTCTATCTTCCATTAAATCTTTGATTTTATACATTTTGCCCAGAATGTATTCTAGTTGTTTTATTGGGTTTTTTTTTGGGGGGGGATGGGGTATAGGTTTTAGATGGTTCTCTCTGGACATTCTTAAGTTTTTTGCGTATTGGCATCTGTTGGGTTTCTTTTATTATTATTTTATTATTTCAATTTTCTTTAACTGCTTTTGATATCCAAGGAACTCTACTTTTGACTCTTAGTTTGGTTAGTATGCAGTCAGCTACTGCTTTTATATGGGTAGTAACAAAATTTTCATTTTCGTCATTTGAAGCCTTTCAGGTCTGTTCTGAAGAGTATAAAACTAGTTTCTTTCAGTTACTGAATATTAATTTCCAATATTACGATTGGTGATTAAGAACTAATAATATCGTAAAGCTTTAAGTCTTTGTTTCTTATTTGTGCATAGACTTAGGCAAATCTTTGCCGAGACGATTCTGTGATCAGAAGACTTTCCTTCAAAAGAGGAGAATGCTTCATCATTCAAAGCCCGATTCATCCACTTCTTGTGATAGATATATGTTCTAGCCGTGCTTTAGAGATATTTAGGAGGGTGTATGTCTGTAATTTCCACTCTTCTTTATTTTAATTTACTGCTAAGGCATGAAAGACTCTCGTAAAAAAAATTACCAGATATTCCTCATTTCTATTTGGCGAGTTGGGTAAGCAGAATTTATAATTTATGTCTATGCCTATATGAGCATTCAGGAATCCACCAATTATTAGAACGCTGTGTTTGCGAGGAGGATGGACAAGGGAAGAATGTTCGTGCAGAATTTGACATTAAATGAACCACAAATCATTCTCCTTTGGATTCTCTTGGTGCTATTTAATGATTCTTGAGGCTCGAGGACAGAGAGGCATTCCTACTGCTCTTAAAGTGATATTGACGGTGATCATCTGTGAAAAGGCCGAGAAAAATTTCCTTCCATTTTTGGGGTCATGGATTTTTAGTTCAAGTAAGCTTTGGTAGATTCTATGTTCTTGTAAACATATAATGTCAATATTATACTCAGCAACAAACACTGTCAGCATAGGTAGCTAGTTTACTGCGTTGAATGTCCTAACATTATAATTCACTATGTTGAAATATTTTTGCATCTAATTAAGTTTGCATTAGGCTGTGTCGTTGATTTTTTTTAACACTGAGGCCAGAGCTCTAACTTAGCTGAACACGCTCCCTATTTATCCGCTTGAAAGGAGGTGCGTTTTTGGACTTATTTTTTGAATTAGTCATGGAAATCTTTCATTTCTAGATTTTTTCTCATCAGTAGATATCACGCATATGAGTAGCATTAGTATCCTGACTGAATTATTTGATATTGGACGTTAGCCTATGAGATTACTCCGCCCAACATCCGGTGAAGCCAACCGTTGACCCGTCTTTGTATTCATCCGCCTTACTTAACAACTACCATTGACTTTCCATTGTTTCTATAGATAAATCGGGGTGGGAGATCTCTTGCAGAGTTTTATTGTTACAAGTTACACATATCTGGTATAATACTAATAGGGTTTCACTCTTACCCTTTCAATTTTGGAGGTGCCCTTGGTGTAGTCGTTATCGTCGTAGGAAATGGACACGGCGACACGAGTTCAAATCCTGGACGAGACTGATTGCATTTCTCATAGCACTAATACCCTTGGGGAAGGTATGAATCCAATTATTCTCCCTCCAGCTATGGGTAAATAGTAGGACAGACTAGGTTCTTCAGCCTTGGTTAGGCAACTAGTCTAGGAGAAGGAAAACTCTGAATTCAAACCTGTTAAACTCCGCTTAAAAATTGACCTTGTGTCATATCCTGCCCGAGCGGAGGGGTTGGGTAAATAGTACCCTTTCAATTTTCTTTTTAACTTAATAAGAAAGGAAAATTCTTTTTAACTTAATAAGAAAGGAAAATTCACTTATTTTGATCAGTTTTTGTGGATTGATTTTATTACATTTGATGAATAATTTACTTCTTTTTTTCCTTCCCCATTTTGTCGGCTTTTCATTCTTTTTATAGATCGTACATAATATTTAAAGATTTACACAGAAAATCTAAGATAAAAAACATAATCACTTTTTGGTGACGCATTTTTTCACTCGTAAAACATTGTGAAATATTCATTGAAATGTAATTGTTGATTCAAGAGATTGGGTTGGCGCTCGTGGTGTAATGGTTAAAGCGATGGACTGCGGAATCGTAGTACGCGAGTTTGTACTCCAGTCGCGCTATTGCGTTCACATGGGAAAGGTATGAACACCCTTATCTTCCTAGCTATGGGTTAAATAGTACCACTACTGTTCTTCTAGGAGTATGGCTTTGGCGTTAAATAACCTACAAAGGTTGATATGCCACTAAACAAAGAAACTAAACCAAACCAAATCAAGAGATTTGGGCCTACCTTCGAAAAAAATTTTCTTGTGGTGTCTGCGCTTACTTTTAAAGTATAGATTCTTCTGATGATTATACTTTTATGATCTTATCTATATGGATCTTTTGGGGTCGGGGAAGGAAATTTCAGCGATTTTTTCTTCTCCTGGCTAATTTGAGATTTTCAAAACGTCCATTTAAAATGAAGCATTTGAAATGGATATGTTTTCTTTTTAGAGAACGGGATTGAGTTGCGTACATTTTTTTTTTCTGGCCTGGCTATGCTGTACCGATCTTCTTAAATTTATTATTCATGATTTTAAGCGGATTTCATATTACGAAAAAGTTTGTAAGTTTTCATACATTCAATTTATTTATTTTTTTATTTTACTTACAATAAATCCAACAATCTCTTGTGATTTTATTTTGGATTTGGGATTTGATTTTATTCTATAATTAAACTATAAACTTTCCATTTAGTAATTTCACATTTGTTTTTTTTCCCCCGTTAATTCTGTTGAGTCAGTGATATTATTCTTCGTAGTGCTACATCTTGAATAGTTCTTTGAGCGATGAAATATTTGCAAAATATAGAAATGACAGTCTTCCATTTTTATGAAGAACTATGGTATTCAACATTAAAATTCATACAAAATATTTATATCAAATAGTCAAGCTTTTACTTTTACACGAAGATTTTTTGGGTATTTTGTTTTTTTGGCAGGGGGTATTTTTTACATTTAGGTCCTGCTTGCCAGCTATTTTATGTCCATAATGAATATTATTTACACAAAAATTTGGGCCCTGGGAAATATTAGGGAAATATAACATTTTTTTTTTCTTTTTGCCTTTTATCTTTCAATTTTGTCCGATATTCTTCTTTGTTTTGATACATCACCGATTGTTCTTTCAGTATTGAAATATTTGCAAAATATAGAATGTACAGGTTACCTCTTTAAAGTAAAACTATGATGTTCAACATTAAAATGTTTATAAAATATTTATTCAAAAATGTTCATTCTACGAAATAAAAGGGGGAAACGTTTTTTTAAGTGCTATATTCCATTCCAATTTCATTAGTCCCCAAGACGCGTCTCTTGTAAAAATAAAAACTGTTAACCTAAGAAATATTTCGTATGGATATAAAATACCTCGCAAGAAGGAATTAACTGTAAAAGATTAGTTTTGTTGTGTTTTATTGTAGATCAACCATTATAAGTTATTTAAAACCAAATCCGATTTATACATATCGATTGAATATATATGATTTGTAAACATAAGTCAAATTCTAATAGTTCCAAATTTTCTATGTATTACAAACAATTCTATTAAACCCCAGTAATTTGGTTATACACAGTTAAATGATCAAACAGTTCTATTTCAAATTATAGAATTTAGCATAATTCTTTTGTTTGCATTCAGTGTAAATGTCAAAGAGTTCTATTTGATTCATAGATAGGACGCTATCAGGAGCTACCACTCCGAGCCAGAGTGGGCCTGGTAACGATAGCAATAAAGCAGTATTCTACATTTTCAAATGGCGTAGGGTTGGAGCCTCACCATCAAATGGTTTGGTGTCATATCAAGAACATTAGTTGGAGGGATCTGCAGAGAAGTAGTCAGTTTATTCCACAGCCCTAGCCAAAGTGGTTGTTGTAAAAAGAGAAATATATATATATATATATAGTGTGTGTGTGTGTGTGTGTGTGTGTGTGTGTGTGTGTGTGTGTGTGTGTGTGTGTGTAAGGATTTCACCCTAATTCTGTTTCATTACTAAAAGTTTTATGTATCTTACATGAAAATAGATAACAGTCAGATAAACCTATTTTATAGTTTCAGCTGATGATTGTGATTTCAGTTTTTGTAGAAGACACATGAAAATTATAATGAAACAAAACAAAGGTTAAGATCCAAATTTCTTTTACTTATATGGATAAGAGAGAGAGAGAGAGAGAGAGAGAGAGAGAGAGAATTTCCTGAGTTTTTTCTGGTGATTATATCTTGCTTGATGTATGGTTTGGTTTTATGGCATATCAACCATTGAAGGTCATTTAATGCATAAATCAAATATATGATTTCTAAGCCTATTTTGATGATAACATCTTAAACAAGCTTGAGCTTGTTTTTTTTTTTTCTGACTACAGATTAAATGGTTTAACTTAACTTCAATCAATTCAGTTTATCATAAGTACAGTCTTTTGTTTACGCACAGTCATTGGTTTAAATAAAGTTTGTTGTTTAAGCACAGTTAAATGTAAAAATAGTTCTATTTCAAACAATTCAGAATTGTGTAGGTACACATTTTTTTGTTTACACACTGTTAAATGTAAAAATATTTAATTTCAGACAATTCACTTTAGCGTAATAAATCACTTTAGTTCTATTTGAGCAATAGATAGGACCCAATCAAGTGTTACCTAGGAGCGATGGCAATGATTGGGTACTCCGCATTCCCCAAAGCTCCAGCATTACTTGAGCCTTACCTCAGACTGTTTAGTATCATATCCAGGAAGATGATATGATGTAGGCGTCTTACCCCATTCCAGAAATACAGTCGGTGTATTCTGCAGCCGCAGCCGCAACCAATTGGGCCATTGATGCATGTCTTTTTGTCATGAGACCAAAATGAAGACATGAAAATTTAAATTCTTTTAGGTTTATCCTTGTCGGCTTCCCGAGAAATTGAGCATTTTTTAGATTTATAAAAACTTTAAAAAATATTTCTTTGAACACGCGCATACATGTATATGTGTATGTGTGTGTGTGTGGAGGGGTGCTTATACCGTCCCGATGGCGAAACTTAGAAAATGATGACCGAAGTCCCAACAGAGGAAATAAGTGTCAGGTATGACACGAGAGTATCCAGTTACAGAGCTATAAGGAAACTGGAGTCACTTCTTCGCAGCCATTTTTTCTCAGAATCGCACTGATGTGGTGTAATAGTGCCTTACGCCGATGACATAACGATACTGGCAAATACACCTGACCAAGCCGAAACTCTTCTGCATAGTTTGGAACGAGCAGCAGCAAGCATAGGCCTCTATGTTAATGCACACAAAACGGAATATATGTGCTATAACCAAACGGGGGACATCTCCACTCTAGAAGGAACCCCACTTAAACTAGTTGACAAATTCACGTACCTAGGAAGCAGCGTCGAATCAACCGAAAAATACATCGAAACGAGGCTAACGAAAGCATGGACAGCTATCAATAGGCTATCGATTATATGGAAATCAGACCTAACCGATAAAATGAAACGCAGTTTCTTCCAGGCAGCGGTCACATCGATACTGCTATATGGATGCACTACATGGACGCTAACAAAACGGCTGGAGAAGAAACTGGATGGCAATTACACAAGAATGCTGCGTGCGATCCTGAACAAGTCCTGGCAGCAGCACCCCACAAGACACCAACTGTACGGCCACTTGCCCCCTATCACGAAAACTATTCAAGTTAGACGAACCAGACATGCAGGACACTGCTGGAGAAGCAGAGATGAACTCATAAGAGATGTACTCTTATGGACCCCCACACATGGCCGCGCAAAAGCAGGACGACCAGCTCGAACGTACATTCAGCAGCTATGTGAGGATACGGGATGTTGTCCTGAAGACCTACCTAAGGCGATGAACGATAGGGAGGAGTGGCGAGAGAGGGTTAGGGATATCCGTGCTACCAGCGTGATATGATGATGATGATGATGATTGTCTATTTCCAAATAGATCTGTTTGAGAGGAAAAATTTTTTGTACATCATAATATTGGAGACAAAAATTATGAGACTGACTTCGAGATAAATATCTATTTACCCAACCAATTCGTTAAAGAATCTAGTTTGCCGTACAATTTATGCATTGCTCGATGGAAAATCGATAGATTTATACTTTTACCAAGGGCTTTAGCTCTACGTGAAACCCAAGCAGCCCCCTCCAGGATCGAGACTCGGGTCACGGTGACCACTTCATACAACGATAACCATAACACTACAAGAACTCTTCTTGATATCCTACTCTCCTACGAAATCGACGTTTGCTTGGATTTCAGAATCTTCCTACTCCAAGATTTTTTTATTTTTTTACCAAAGCTGGAAAGCCCATTCTCTTTTACTATTTACCCTCAGTTGAAGGGAGAAGAATAGTTCATGCATTAGCCAAGTGCATTTACGCGAAGTGAAAAGAAAACAGGTTGGCCCAGAATTTAAATCTGCCTCACTGAATCCTACAACGATAATCGGTACGCTTATATATGAATTAGTGTGCATGCGCGTATATATATATATATATATATATATGAGTGTGTGTGTGGGTGTGTATCTCTCTATATATATGTACGTGTGTGTGTGTTTGTGTATATGCGTATATATATATATATATATATATATATATATATATATAAATATATATGTGTGTGTGTGTGCGTGCACCAACGTATTATATATATATATGCGTGTATGTGAACCGATGTATTATACATATATACATATGGTTGGGAGGGTGTTTGTGCATATGTATATGTAAGTGTTTGCGCATCTCTGTGTATATATATATATATATATATATGTTCACGTGTATACACGCACGTGCATATATACGTGTTTGTGTATCTGTGGGTTTGTGTACGTTTCTATAAAATGTGTGCACATATGTATCTATTAGTGTTTGCGCATTTCTGCGTGTATATATATATCTATGTGCGCATGTGTCAACGCACGTATATATATATATATAAAGCGTGTGTGTGCATTCTTGTACATATGTGTATATAAATATGTGTATAGGTGTTAATAAATATGTGCGTATATGTACATAAATATATAATATACATATATACGTGTTTATATTTATATGTGCATATATATATATATATATATATATATATGTGTGTGTGTGTGTATTTATCTGTGTGCATATATAAATATGCATATATTTTTGTGTTTTATATATGAATATATAATTGTGTGTGTGTTTGTATTCAATACAACATGTTTACCGCTCATTATTATGCCTTTTTACGTTGTAACGCGGAAAACTTCAGCATGAACATTCTATATTTCTTTGACTCTATTTTTTTTTAATCATGAGATACTTTCCAAAACAAGCATTTATTGATGGTCCTTCAGTCAAAGACACATTTCAGTGACGCAATAAGCTCTTCTGTTTCTACGTGCACATATATACATATACATGTAAGTGAGAGCGTGTCTACTGGAACACACGCGTATATGTCTATGTGAGCAGAGGTGTAACTTATATGCATGTGGTTGCAAGCGTCTCTTTATCAATGCGTATGAGCAGAGGAAGCATGTACGTGGTATATTCAATAAGTTTCCGGACTTTTTTTGTACAGGCATATAAAATTGTCGTTGCCTCTTGAAAATTCACTATCTTATTGCTATACATCTTATGAGATGACTGACCCATGTTTATGATTTCAGGTTCAAATGAACAGCTACAGCAGCAATTGGTATTCACCCTACTAAAACCTGATTTTCACAGCTGGTGAATTTCAAAAATGCAATCTGGAATTTAGAAGAACGAAATGCAATAAAATTGTGTTTTAAACTTGGAAAAAATGCCACAGAAACGTATGGAATGCTTCAGGCTGCTTTTGGGGCATCTTGCATGAATCGAGCATCAGCTTTTGAGTGGCATAAGAGATTCAAGGAAGGCAGGGAGTCTGTGAGGGATGATTAGAGATGTTGGACGAGTAAGGAAGTCAATACACCACAGTTGATTGTTCAAAGGATTAGGGCTAGGGTTATTATGTTGAGGTTTTAAGGCAGTTCAGGAAGAGATTCCTAGGGAAGAGGCCAGCACTCTTCAAATCGGATCAGTGGCATTTCCACCAGGACAATGCACCAGTCCACAACTCTATCCTTGTCACAGACTGTTTGACCAAGAAGGGCATCAAGACAGTTCTTCACCCTACCTATAGTTCAAATGTTGGTCCCTTTGACTTTTGGTTATTCCCTAAGCTCAGAGGCTGTCGTTATGAGACAATTGAGGAGATGAAAGAGGCTGTGACGAAGGTCATTGACACGCTCACACAAGAGGACTTTCATGGGGCCTTCCATAAGTTGTTGGAACGGTACAACAAGCTCACTGCAGCCAGAGGAGATTGCTTCGAAGGGGACTAGAGTTTCATGTGTGTAATATCAATAAAAGTGCCCATACGAAAAATGTCTGGAAAGTTATTTAATGATCCTCGTATGTACATGGATGGGTAGAATGGTATCAAAAGTATAGGTAAATAAGTAGGAGAATTTCAGTTTGGTTTTATGGCATATCAACCAATATTTAGTCATTGTTATGGCCCTGGAAGGGGTCACAAAGAGAACAGAACACCACGGTTATAGTATAAGTATATATTTACAAGAACAAAGGATGGTAAGTTAGTTAGCATAATCGCGTGGGGGCGAGATTAGCTTCCGGATCTAGACTTACTTTGTATTGCTGCATCTTCCGGTATTATGAAGAGTGGTTGAGTCCATTAGTAGATGATTCGGCCACAGCAGTTGTTTAATGTCAAATTCTTCCTTTACATCTGTTTAAATATGATTTATAAACAAATTTTATAGATACAAAAACATAAATCATCAGTTCTATTTCTAACAATTCAGTTTAGCATAAGTCAACAAAGTTAAATGGGTCCAAGTATTTCTATATATCACTAACAATTCGATTAAACATCAGTCATTGGTTTACACATAGTTAAATGAACAGTTCTATTTCAAACAATTCAATTCAATATAAGACATTTTTTGCACTCAGTTTAAATGTAAAAAAAAAGTTCTGTTTGACCTATAGATAATACCATTTCAAGTGCTACCACTCCGGACAGAGTGGACCTGGGAGCAATGGCAATGAAGGGGTATTCCGCATTCCCCTAAGTTGAAACATTACAAGAACTTCACTATCAGATTGTTTAACATCATATCCAAGGCACTCTTTTGGGGGTCTTACTGCTCTGTAGAAATGCAGTCGGTGTATTGTACAGCCCTGACCAACTTAGCTTAAGTAACAGAGGTCAGCAGGTTTTAATCGATTAAATACGAGAGATTTTCTCGTTGGGGATATAGCAGTTATTTTTTAATGTCTATCATAAATGCAAGTCTTCGATGATAGCACGATTGGAGACAAGGTTGGTTGGTTAGGTTTTATGGCATGTAAACCTTTGTAGGTTATTCAATGCCAAATCCTTTTTTATACAAACAATCAGTTCTATGTCAAGCAATTTAGTTTAGCATAAGTACACAGTTTGTCAAAAAATTTCTATTTCAAGCTATTCAGTTTAGTCAAACAGTTCTAATTCTGCTAATTAAGTTCAGTATAATTACAGATTTTGTTTACACCGTTAAAAGTAAGACCACAGTTTAATTGTCAAAATCATTTCTATTTCAAGCTATTCAGATTTGTCAAATAGTTATAATTCAATCAATTCAGTTTAGCGTAAGTATGCAGTTCTATTTAAACCATAGAAAGAGCCCTATCAGGTACTACCATTTCGAGCCAGAACGGACCAGGGAGCAATGGTAAAGGAGTGCTCCACATTCCCCAAAGCCCCCGCATCACTGTAATCTCACCATCAGATAGTCTAGTGTCATATCCAGAACATTCTTACCCTTCTGCTGAGGTGCAGTCGGTGTATTCAACAGACCTGACCGACTTAGCTTAAGTAACAGAGGTCGACAGATTTTAATAGATAAAATTGGAAAGATTATCTCGTTGAGGATATAGCAGTTATTTTTTTAATGTCTATGATAAACGCAAGACTTCGGTGATAGCACAATTAAAGACTAGGATTTCATTTTTTTTATGTACATGGGTTCAAATTCGAGAAACAGTCTTGTTTCAGGAGACAGAACTTCATATATTCTTGGGTACAATCAGTGGGGAATCAGAGCTTTTGGAGAGTGCAGACAGAGTGAAAAACCAAAGGTAGTAAGCGGTGGTACGATCACCAAGTCAAACATACCAATCAGGTTCTATATACAGTGGAATAAAAAAAAACTGGCCATTGCTCCAGCCCATATTGTAAAATGTCTTACATATAAGGGACTAGAATAAATCAGAAAAGAAATTATCAATAAAGACGACCATACGTGTATATTCAGAATATTTTGGGTGGCTGATTACATATTTGATAAGATCCCGTAGCCGATATATCTCATCTTAACTCGTTGAATCCAAAGCTGAAGAACCTAAATATAGTCTCTGCTTAATCTCCGCCCCGGTAAACTGGTGCTATGGTTTGGGAAGAACGAAAAAAGTATCACCGGTATGCCGCTGAAATAAGCTCAGTGAGGGTTGGGTCATTTTGCCCGAAAAACAGTGCAGGCTTTGAGCCACAACAGCTATATTTTAACATAACAAAGATATCATCCATGCAGACTCATTTCCTCAAAATTTAACACTGTGTCATAGACAGCAAAGTTTGTAGAATGTAAGATCGGTGTTTTCTGCCCAACTAGAAGGAATGTCATTATGAGAGTAAACGTTCATAGACATCACGTCGAGTAATAGCAAGCTAATCTCATTGATTAATTATTACAGAGAGTTATCTTTGATTCTCTCTAGGTGAACTTTGTGCATGGCCTTGTGTCAAATTAGACTAAGCGTAGCAAATGATTATTCATATATACGTGAACACTGAATGTTGACTTAAATCTTACTTTTAAAACTCGACTTAGATGCAAATACAGATGGTAATTCTAAAGTTCATTGATCAGTGCTTTGAATGTTTTTATTATAAAAATTGCTCATATCGATTAACTTGTATTGATTAATTTTATGTAAATTCTGAATTAACTGAGTATGAAGAAATTTCATCTAAAATTTATAAATCAGTTTCCCAATTTCTATTAGCGAATAAAACCTGATTTAAAGCCAATAATAAAAAGATAATGTTCACTTACTCAGTAGACGGCAAAAAATCAAACATACTTATCATTTGATAATTTCTACATGTATATTTATATGGAGGTGAGTACTGAAAAATTCTTAGCCCAACTAATAAGGAAATGATTAATTTTGTGTCTTGAGGTTAGAAATCGCGCTCATGGTAAGTTAATAATAACATGTTTGTGCATTTGTTGCCAAAGCGTTTCCTGCACACACATTTAGATGGTCTCAAGCATTCTTATCTAATAAAAATAATTTTCACAGGCGTATGCAGCCCATCTATTGTTGAGAATTTTTAAACAGAACCTAGTCAGCTAGGACCGTCGAAACAACGCAGAGGAGTAAGACCATTCCAACGACTGTCCTAGATATAACACTAAATAATCTAATTGCAAAGCTCCAGTAATGAAGCTTTGGGGAATGTGGAGCAGGCCTTCATTGCCATCACTCTCAGGTCCACTCCAGCTGGGAGTGGTAACACCTGATAGGGTCCTATCTATGAATCAAATAGAACTAAAATGCGTACTTATGCTAAACTGAATTACTTGAAATAGAACTGTTATGATATTTAAACTGCGTACTTATGATAAAGTGAATTTCTTGAAATAGAACAGTTTATTTGTATAAAAATGGATTTGGCACTAAATAGACTAAAAATGCCATAAAACCTAAACAAACAAATCTGACTTATGTTTACAAATAATATATATCTATGTATAAACCGGATTGGCATTAAATAACCTATAATTGTCGATATGCCAAAAAACCAAGTCAAACCAAACCAAACCAAAAAGATGTTATGGTGTGGAGTATTCCATTCAAATAATACTCGTATAGTTTCAATTATTTTTTTTTTTTTGATAAGGGTCATTTGTTTACATAAGTTTTCAAGTATGTATTTATTAACCCCCCAGCACGAGTAAAATATGACAGTCAATTTTGTCAGAGTTTTAAACAGATTTGAATTCAGTTTTCCTTCTCTTTGACCAGTTGCCAAATCAAGGTAAAAGAGCTCCCCCTACCCTATTATTCAGCCATCGCTGGAGGGCGAATAGCTATATATATAGCTGTTTCAATGATATTAGCTTTATGTGAAATACAATCTCGACCAAGATTTGAAATCGAGTTGCCGTATTCATTTCCAACGAGGTTAACCACGGGCATCTCTATAAGTTTTCAAGTAACTAATAATAATCTTGAGTTTAAAAAAAAAGATTATTGCTTCATAAATTATTTAGTTATATTGCATCCAGTTTTCCTATGAAGACGAATAATTTTCTCACAGAACTATTTGACTTATAGATGGAACCCTATCAAGTAGTTGCCTGATTGTATCTGGTGTGACGGCAAATTGACTAAAATCCCAAAACGGGACTTTATTTTCGCACGTGTGAAGACGGGGCAGGTTGGCACTTGATCCCCTACAGAAATAAGTCCTGTTCAGAGTTCTTCTCTCAGGCAGATAAGAACTGGCATATTACGTGAGGGAATAATTTAGGACCAGACTGACCGCCGCTGGCAAGGGGTTCCAAATTTCACACTATCACACACCCACCAGGCAGCTTTCTTCCTTCCCCGAGATAATGGAAGAGTTGAGCCTATAGGTTTTAGTCGTAATAATATTAATATTGTTGTAGTCGGCAACTCCGGTTTCCCGTGTGATACTTTATGAATTAATAGGACAATTCTAAGCAAGATAACATGAGGCGAATAGAAGCTGAAAGGAAAGCATGAAATAACAACATAGACCACATGGTAAAATGAAAATACATAGGTTCTTTACTACGGTTATATATATATATACGTTCAAAGTGTCAAAACATATAATTGGATTGTCCATGAATATGAATGTCTTTTCTTGGTATTTATCCTTTTTCGAATTGAGAGAGAGAGTGGTAAACGAAATTTGGGTGTAAAGGAAAAATGTCCCAAAGTTACTTATCTTATTTTTGACGGGGTTCCACTGGAGAATTTTCTTCTTTCACGGGCTACTAGACTTTGTTCTGTTTTTAGTACTGGCTTGAGGGACTCCGGTCTCTCATGTCTCAGTTAATCTTTTTGTCTCCAGCCCGGAGTAAAATGGCTATGGTCCGTCTGCCACGAGCCTTGCTCAAAAAACTACCTTTTTTACTATTTACTTCTGCTGAGGGGAAGGGAACCCCACTTCCGTTTTGGGGTCCCAGCCAATCATTTGGCTTCTCTCTCTTTCCCCTTCCGATGTCCGGCGACCTGAGGTCACTTAAGTGCGAACATCTGGTCTCCTGTGTGACCCACATTCCTTCCTAACGGTCACTTTTTGACTGCTTGATACTCTAATTCAATACGGGAGGATAGTATCAGTCTTACCTCTCCGTCTCCGTGAGCCATCACGTGACCCTGGGAATAATGGCAATGAATAGGAACTCCACACTTCCTCCGATCTCCAGAATTGAAGCATCTCAATCAAATGCACTTACAAGTCATGTGTATAACTATTTAACTATGTGCCGGCGGATCATTGATGTTGGGTTGAATTGTTGTGGTATAGCAGCAATGCTTCGAGCCATTAGTTTTGTGTCCAGGCAGGTGGGCTCTGGCTCATTTTGAATATTATCTACTGAGTATTCGTTTGTAAATCTTTGGTTTAATATGCGCATAAACGAAGTTTCCATTGTGGCCTCCAGGGTTTTTTTTATGCCATAAAATCATCCAAACCAAACCAAACTTGAGAACATTTTGAGGCTTCCAATAAACCTCACCCTTTTACTGACATCTGACAAAATCAACCTTTTCACCAATATCTGGCCAAATAGAATCAAGAACAATCGAAAAAAAACCCATGCCCTAAAACCCGCGTAGATGACAAAGCCAATCTAACCTTTCTTGGTATTAAATGACGCACAGAGGTTGATATGCCGTTAAACAAAACTTAAACTCAATCAAATAAAGTTTACTGCTATAACAAGTACATCTCTATTTTTCTAGGGGGTGGTTACCTCTCTACAAAGGATGCAGTCAGTTTATTCTAAGCCTCATCGACTGAGCAAAGAATGATTGTTTTTTTTTTGTTGTTGGTTGATTGGGTTGAGTTTTAAGGTATATCAACCATTCAAGGTATTTAATGCCAAATCCTGTTTATACATATATATCAAATATATTATCATCATCATGTCGCCACACTTCTCTATTGTCCATTGCTTCCGGCAGGTTCTCAAGGCTCTATCCCGTATTGGCACAGAGCTGCTATATGTAGTTTCGACCTCGACGTCCTGCTTTTGCTCGTCCATGTGAAGGGGTCCACAGGAGTACATCACTTATGAGCTCGTCCCTACTTCTCTAGTAGTGTCCCGCATGTTTGTTTCGTAAAATTTTGATAGTTTTCGTGATGGGTGGTAGGTGGCCGTACATCTGCTGCTTTGTAGGGTGCTGTTTCCAGGACTTGTCCACAATTGCTCGCAACATTCTTGTGAAATTGCCGTCTAGCTTTTTCTCCAGCCGTTTTGTTAGTGTCCAATTTGTGCATCTATATAGCAGTATCGACTCGACCGCTGCTTGGAAGTAACTGCGCTTCATTTTATCGGTCATATGACCGATAGGCTATAGGTAGCTATCCATGCTTTAGCTAGTCTGTCTCGATTGATGAGACACTGCTCCCTAGGTAGATGAACTTGTCAACTAGTTTTAAAGCGCTACCATTTAGTTTAGAGATGTCGTTTGTTTGATTAAAGCACAATCAAATATATATGCTTTGTAAATACATTTTAAACGAGCCAGAGCTCATTTTTTGCACACAGTTAAATGGTTTCAAGTATTTCTATTTACTATCAATCATTTGCCAGCACACAGTGAAATGGGCTCAAGTATTGCTACATAAGTCACAATTTAACATTAGTCATTTGTTGCACACATAGCTTTTAGGGTATTTCATTTTTAAATGATTTAGAACAAATTCATATGTACACAACAGTATTGCTATTGTTTCTACACCGTTAATTAGTTTCAATTTTTGCTATCAGACACTTATAATTCTATTCAATCATTTGCACAACCAAATGGTTCTGTGTATTGCTATGATATACCAATATTTCAATTTAGGCCTAAAGTTAAAGTGGTTCAAGTATTGCTATTTAACACGAATAATCCAATACAATATTATCCATTCGTTTGCACACCTTAAATGGTTCCAAGTATTGCCATTTATCACTAACAATTCAGTCGTTTATTTGCACACAGTTAAGTGATCAAACTGTGACACGATGGGTGGCATTCGTTTCTATGGGTGTGGGTGTCAGTGAGTGGATCCTTTTGTTTTGGCGTGAAACCCACACAAAAAGCTTGAGACCGGAAGAAGACGAGGGAAGCAAGGTCCCAGAGATAGCAGACGAAACCAGTCAGCAGAAGAGAGAAGGAGCTTGGGCCTGTGGACTCAGAGGCCGGATTGACCAACGTGGGAGGATGAGTTCCTGGTGGCTTTGCGAGAATTTCACTCAAATACACGCTCGCACTAGCCCACAGATGCACAGAAAGCTACGCAGAAGTGTCATAAACTTTTCATTTTTTATGCTTGAGCCAACCCAAATCCGTGTTTGTTTGTTCTCATTTTCTTCGAGCCTCACAGTTGTGTATGTTTGTGTCTTGTGTGTCCGTAAAGTAATATGAAATACCCCACGCCAGAGATGAGAGAAACCACTTGACAATCTGATGGCCATAAGTTGTTTAGGAGGTTGAGATAGTGGGGACCGGCTAGGGAGTATTGTCATAAAAAAGTTCAATTTATCAATAGTCATTTCTTTGCACACACTTAAGATGCCAAACAGTTCTATTTGATCCTCAGATAGGACCCAATCAGAGTGGATCTCGGAGCTAAAAAGGGGTAAATTCCAAAACTGGAGCTTCACTATTCGCTGGTTTGGTGTCATATCCAGGATACTCGATAGGAAAAAGTCTTACTCCTCTGCAGAAATGCAGTCAGTGCTTTTCACAGCCGCAGCCGACTTGGCTGTGATTATTTTTGATTTTGAAAATGTTAATTGAATTTTTTGTAATAGTTAATGAAACTTTCTTTCGTCCACGTGATTCTATTGTTGGTTTAGCTGAGAATTTTTCAGCAGTTACCCATACGTATTAATTTATGCATGTATGCATATTTGGTATAATCTAAATTAGTTCGTTTTGCCTTGCTTTCTGTATATAGATACTTACTCAACTTACTTCAGCACGAAATGAATGTAGAAAGATTGTATTGCACCAATCTTCCAAATGGGAAAAATGTGTCAGCCTTGAAAATCAATACCATGTATCAAAGTAAATTAAACCCAGACAAAGTCCAAATTTCTGCCTGAATGTTATGATTTATGGTATAGGTGGCCAACAATACTACTATATTTATAGCAATGTGTATTTCAATGTGTATATAGCAATGTGTATTTCACGGTCAAAATTCGGGAAATTCGGGTATATAAACTTTTTGATAGTGGTACAGATACTTGCTGCTCGGCTTCTAAGGGTTCTGAATTAAGATGGACCAGTAAATTTGAACAAAAGCACAAATGTGTCAAATAATTGTTTAACCTGAAAAACATGAGCACCCAAAACCAGTGGCCTCCCTCATCCTGGGCTCAATACTAGCGGAAAATCTCAACTGTTATATTTTGTTATTTAACAGCCGGATCAACGGAAATGGAGAAATCTCCTGAAGGAATTCAGGTCGTTCGGGCACATATACATCTAAGAAGCACTGGATATCGGTCGCTATGCTTTTAAGCGTTAATGTATAATCTGTAAATGATGTGAACTGTCAAGATGTTATAAAGGAAGCATTTACGTATCAATACATTTTCTGTAACACCGAACTTCTTATACACGGGTATAACACTCGTTCACTACTTTACACTAATACAATGGGTTAAACGTGAAATAGAGAAAGAGAACGATGAAAGAAAGAAAGACTGTCAGGAACACATTAAGATTGAGAATATCAAATACCCCACCAACGCTTACCCGAAAAAGAGCGGTACGTTAAAAATAGAGAAACGTCCATTTATCTCAGAAAGTTATCTAGTATTACTTGAAAATACGATCAAGTTATAAGATCTAACCCGTTGACTAAAGCTTTAAACACAAAAATCACACTCACACACACACACACATATATATATACAGACAGACCGTTTCGTTGTATCACAACGCCAGTGTAGCTAGACACGTAGGACGCTTGAAGCTCGGATCGAAAGCCGCCCAACTTTACGTTAGACTTAGTATCAGACCGCTCAGCCAACAAGCGTACCACGTCGGCAAGGGAATTATAAGGTATTATGTAGCAACAGCAGCAGCAGTGTTCGTTTGTTTGCATTATAATTCAATCTTAAATATGATACTCATTGTATACTTCCTGGAAGCGCACTTAACGTTTATGTCTTGGGAGACAGAATTGTTGACGAGTTCAAACCCTGTACGAGGCTATTTGCGTTTCATTTAGCCTTAATGTCTTTCAGAAATTAATCTGTTATCACCATATCTATGGATAGACGTTAGCAGATGTGGTTCTTCTCACTTAGGCAATCATTTTTGAAGAAAGAAATCTCTGAATCGAAACCAAATCTACCCGGCATAATAAAATCAATTAATTATTGAAGGATAGGTTGAGTAAATACGCACATATTGTGAACTTCTCGATCAAATAAGATAAATTTGAAAGTTTTAATTCATAGTTCAGAAATTCATGGTGTAAGATCGCCATCAAGTCGTGATGAGAGCGCAGATAAATATAAATCTCTCACCATCTGTCTGTATCAACCATTGCTCTTTGCTGGTCTTTTCGACTGCTTGTTGTGTCTGCACGGAAAAGACCTATTCTGGTCAGCATGTCAATGTGTAGGCCTTCTCTGCTAAGGGGTAATACCACCACAAACACATTATTAAACAACTATAACCCACGCAAACATAGGCACACACCCACACATACTCACCTCTCACACACCAACGACCACACGTAACATTCAAACGAAATCCCAACGGTTTTTTGACCGTATTTTTTCGATTTTCGATTCATTTCATTTTCTTAACTGCCTGATGATTGTTGCTTTGGAAAAAAACTCCATGAAACCCTGGGGTCTCAGTGAAAATTCCATGAATTGAATATATATATACACACACACATATATATATATATATATATATATACTACTCGGACGCTAACTAAACGGCTGGAGAAAAAGATTGACGGCAATTACACAAAAATGCTGCGAGCGATATTGAACAAGTCATGGAGGCAACACTCCACAAAGCACCAACTATACGGCCACTTGCCTCCTATCACGAAAACTATCCAAGTTAGACGGACCAGACATGCAGGACACTGCTGGAGAAGCAGGGACGAGCTCATAAGTGATGTACTCCTATGGACCCCCTCATGGCCGAACAAAAGCAGGACGGCCAGCTCGAACATACATATAGCAGCTCTGTGAGGATACGGGATGTAGCCCTGAAGACCAGCCAGATGCGATGACCGATAGGAAGGAGTGGTGAGAGAGAGTGTTGACCGGTAATAATAGAAGACGAGATGCTGGTGGTCGAGCTATCCATTAATAAGCTCCCAACATGGTTACGTGATTTGCAACATTCCACTTTGCTTCAAACTGGTCAAAACACGCGGTCGTAGGGGTCCGATCCGAGCAATCTACTGGTAATGACAAGCCCCAGTACCTATATGACTGCCCCGACCGTATTTTTTTTTTTCGATTTTATTGCTCTTGTGAAAAACAAAACCCCACCATTTTGTCTTAAAGGTTTGAGAAGGTGGTGGCTGCTGGTCAATACCGCTGAGACGGTAATAATAGAAAACTTTTAAACTATGCCCAAACAAATGCTTAATGTCAAATACAATTATTAGTGTTAAATAGTTACATGAGAAACCATTTAACTGTATCTAAAAATGATTAATATTAAATAGGATTAGTGTTAAATAACTATAGTTTAAACTATTTAACTGTGTGCAAATAAATGATTTGTATCAAATAGGATTGTTAGTGATGGATAAAAATATTAAAATTATTTAATTGATATTAAATAGAATTGTGTGTTTTAAGCAGAAATAATTGACAGTGAATTGTTATTGTTAGATAGAAATCCTTGAAACCATTAAACTGTGAGCTGCAACTCATTTGAAAAATAATGGTACCAACAGACTATTCCCTTACGAATCATTAAAAAGGAAATAGCATTTGATAACCCACAAGGGTTGATATGCCATTAAACTAAATTACTAAATTAAACAGTGTGTTAGAGTCCATAAACGAATTAGTTCGTCCTTACTTCTCCAGTAAGGTCCCGCATATCTTGTTCGTCTCGCATGGATAGTTTGAGAGATAAGAGGTGAGTGGCCATACAATTACTGTTTTGCGGTACATTGCTTCTAGGATTTGTTCAAAATGGTACATAGCATTCTTGAGATAATCCCATCTAGCTTTTTTCTCTTTGCATTTCGTTAGGGTACCGTTGGCACATCCACACAGTAGTATTGACGCAGCTAAAGCTTGGAAGAAATCCCGTTTTATTTTCTCAAAGATAGCATTAACTACTCGGCTTTAGAATACTTCAACTGCACCTCTGCAGAGGGGTAAGACCCCTTCAACAAGTGTCCTGATTTGACACTAAACAATTTGATGGTGAGGTTAAAGTGAGGCTGGAGCTTTGGGAGATGCGGAGTACCTCTTCATTGCCATCGCTCCCAGGTCATCTCTGGCCCCAGAGTGGTAGCACCTGATAGAGATCTATCTATGGGTTAAGTAGTATACTTTTGCTGAATGGAATTGTTTGAAATAGAGCTGTTTGACTAAACTGAATAGTTTGAAATAGATTATATTTTGACAATTAAACTGCGTATTTATGTTATATAGTCATCTGCTGATTCATGCAGAAATATACTTATATATGCTGGATACATACCGATGCAATAATAATTATGACGCCCGATGATAAAGACACAGGAACAAACGACGCACGCAGGAAAGAAGACGCAGGAAGACTTCTTTATAAAATATTTTACCTCACATCTTTATTTGTAAGTTTCGAAAGGGTTGTTCCGGGTTTGCGTGTGAGAGAGAGCTGGAGACCGAACATTACTAAAATATTTTGACCCCAAAGTTATGGCCTTCAGCGTTGTGTCTTTCTCGTTCTTCGTGGCTGCTCAACCGGACCCTGGAGTAAACTCTTCTGTGTGCTGGCTTTCCCTACTACATCGCGTCTACCTCCGTCTTCCACTGTACTGCTTGCCCTCCTTCTCGCCTATCTCCCACTGTCCTCAATTCGTCGGCCTTATATTACCTTCAAACTCCCACGTAGTAATATAGACACGCCTCAACGCCTGCGCAACCTCTTCCGATTTCCAGCGACCGGGATGTGTCACTTCCTTCCGGTACACCACCTTGAATGGCATTTTTGGCCGGGTCAAAAGGTCAAAACATAACATTTATGCTCCAATGATTTGTTTGAAATGGAACTGTTTTAATATTGAAACTGTACTTACGCTAAACATAATTGTTTAATATAGAACTGTTTTGACGTTTAACTGTTTTTAAACAAAATCAATACTTATATTAAACTTAATTTGCTGAATTAGAACTTTTGAATAAAATGAATTACTTGAAATAGAAATGTTTTTGAAAATTAAACTGTTTACTCATGATAAACTGAACTGTTTGAAATCGAAATGATTTTTTGTATAAAAATGGATTTGGCATTAAATAACCTACAAGTGTTGATATGCCATAAAACCCAAATAAGCAACCAACCGAAGAGGTCAGATTTCAATAACATCAATAAGCAGCCAATAGCAGTCCTTGCCTTTGCTATGAATTTTGATATTGCTTTGAGTAGATGAGATATTCTTGTCGAGGTATGCGAACTGGAAAGATCCACCATCCGTATTTATCTTAATTTTGTAATTAAGCAGAATTTGTGCTATTAAGTACCAGACATGCAGGACGCTGCTGGAGAAGCAGGGACGAACTCATAAGAGATGTACTCTTATGGACCCCCACACATGGCTGTGCAAAAGCAGGACGACCAGCACGAACATACATTCAGCAGCTATGTGAGGATACGGGATGTTGTCCTGAAGACCTGCCTAGGGCGATGAACGATAGGGAGGAGTGGCGAGAGAGGGTCAGGGATATCCCTGCTACCAGCACGACATGATGATGATGATGACGTACATATGTATTCCGTGGAATTTACTGGTGTCTATCAATACAAGGAGTACCCATCTCCAAAAGAAATGTCCAGGATAGGATACTAAACTATAATTGATGGTGATGTTTCAGTTCTAGAGCAAGGAAGAGTGTGGAGGTTCCCAGGTCTACAATAAAACAAATAGGGTTTAAAAATTATTACCTTCAGTAGGAATAATTGATTTTAAAAGGGATTTTTCGGCCACTGTATCCTCCAGCCTTTCTCGGGTGTCCCTTGTTGATCTTGGCATAGAAATGATTCATCCTGGGAAATCATTATTAAAGTTTGACTGTTGATCAAACAAGACGTTCAAGAACCATGATAGTTCCGAAAAAATTACAACCAAAATAATACACATCAGACCTCATCTCAAAAGTTCAGACAGGACTAATTGATTTCATATTACTGTGAATTATTTGTATCAAGAATACGTAGTTACTTGCTTATTATGTATTATTACTACTTGGTTATAAACATATAACTGTGTTTAAGCAATTGATTATGGTCAAATAGAAATAATCACTTGAGACCACGTGATCATTAGCTATAGTGAGGAATAATTGAAATTATTACAGTGTACAAAACAGTCTTAAGAAAGAACTACATAATAAATGTAAGATATACAATGAATGCAAATATCTAACCTCTAAGCGTAGAATAACCCTAGACGAGTTGAGATGCCGTTAAAATCAAACAAATACGTTTGTTTTATTTAATAATGATTGAGAAGTGTCCAATTAGAATGAAAATTTTCAAAATTACTAACATAAATCTTTAAACATTTTTTGGAGGGTTTTTCTGTCATTTAATTCTTTTAATATAAAAGAAACTAAAACTTTTAAAAGAAAATACAGTTTTTATCGCAGTTTTCTTAGCTTTCATCGTCTATTTTTATACATCACAGAGCAAAATGTCAAACAAAAAACCCTCAGAATTTTTTTTTCTTAACTTATTAAGACATCATTTTAATTGCTAAATGATATCTTAAAGTTAGATCATAATATTTGATTAGGAAAGTTTGAGACAGACTATTCTAAAATCATTCGTTTTTTTTATCGCTGTCAAAACAATGGTTCTTTGGTATTTTTGGATGAGTTGAGTCCTTTTAAACAGATTCTGATTTTTATCTGACCACATCCACGAATAGGAAACACGAATCTGACTCTCCCTCTCTCTTCTCCCATTTATATATGTATAGTGATGGTGGATTCTTTTTAGAAGAAGGCCATCTCAATCATGCAAAAAGCACTGGTGGGAATGTCAAATTCATCCTTGCACGCCATGGTGCATATTTTTAACGTTAACATTAACCCCATGTACTCTCATATGCCTTCTCAGATCTACTGTCGACCCACATACATTGTCTCAGTTTTGATACTAATTACTCATGGGTTGTGGCGAAAGTATTTGTGTAAAATCAGCCAGGGATTGTTTTCTGTCTTGATGGTCTCATGGTTTCTTGGTTTTATGGCATAACAAACCTTGTGGTTGATTTAATGCAAAATCTTAAACGAGTTGGAGCTTATTTGTTCGCACATTTAATTATTTCCAAATATCTCCCACGACAATAATTATTCTATTCAACATTAATCATTTATTTGCAGACAGTTAAATGTTCTCAAGTATTGATATCCACGTACAATGACCCCTATCCACCACTTTTTTGCACTTTTAAGATAAAAGGGAGTTGGGTGCATTCCACAAGAGCTATTTGAGGAATACTGTCGTGATAATCATATTGATGTTAGGGTTTGACACGACAAGCTGATTGATCGGATACGATCTCTTTGACCTCTCGTCTAGCCCAGAAAGGGTCAAAGTGGAATGATGCAAATCATACAACCACTTGGCCGCCCGCTCACTGACTGCTAAACCTCTACGATGCAGTCTTAAACTTTACGGGTTGCCATCAATGGCTCACAAGTGATCTCGTAGGAGGAGTTTTACTCCTCTGCAGAGATGCAGTTAACAGACTTGTATTCTACAGCTCCAGGCGAAAGGGCGATCGCTGTCATGAGATCTCATGTGACTAGCATGTCTGGTTAGGAACAGACTCCATCACAGCAATTAAAAACATGTTCAGGCTGAAAAGTGTCCGTGGCCAAGGTCAAGTTTTGTTTCCGAAGAACTCATTTCACTGTGGCGTTCGACTCAAATGCTTTTGAAAGATCGTAGATCACTTTTTTCCAAATATATTGAGTTAGGAGTGTGTAGATATAGCTCAATGTCCGTTTTGACAGTCATTCTCGTTTTTGCGATGATCAGATTAAGTGTGATGTGAAAAAAAAAAGAAGAAAAAAATATGGTCCTGTATCTTAAAAAAATTAAAATAAGTGGGGATTTTTATCATTTGCTTTGATTTTTGAAACGTTTAAGTTTCCATTATCTTAAAATATTTATATGCTTGGCTATTGGTTTATGAAAAAAGATCTGCAGAAAAAAACTTTATTGAAAATGTTTTTGAAAATGTATCAACATTTTTTTAATTGGTCTCTTCTGAATCGTAATTAAATTTTAAAAATCATGTTTTAATAAACAATGTATGTAAAATCATTTCACACAACACAGTACATATGGAGTATAAATAAATTTATCATCGACCTCGGTTTAAAACATTCCTGCTACAGAAGATGCCATACTATTGACTGAGGCTGTAGAGCACGTTGACTGCACCCCGACAGAGATGTAGGATGTTCTCCTATCCAAGTATCCTGGATATCAAATACATCTGATGGTGAGGGTCTAGTTCCAAAACTTTGGGGAATATGGAGTTCTTCTTCATTGCCATTACTCCCAGGTCAACTCAGACCCAAGGTGTCAGGGTTCTATCAATATGTCAAATAGAAATATGTAATCATTTTCTTAACTTGTGTTGTATAGCCACATAATAAATATGCATATATACACATATACACGCAGAATACATATTGATGCAATAATAAAGACGAGCGAAGACTTCTTTAAAATATATATATATACCTCTCACTTGTTTGAAAGGGTTGTGTGTGTGAGAGGGAGTTGGAGACCGAACAGAACTGCAACATATTGACCCCCTCTCTTATGGCCATCAGCGTTGTGTCTTTCTCGTTCTCCTGGGCTGCTCAACCAGAGTCCTGGCGGCCCACTCTGCTGCGTGCTGGCTTTCTCTACCACATCTTCTCACCAACGAGTCTGGTCTCCAAACTAACTGACTTCCTGTCTTCACCGAGTTATATAATAGTTCCATTGCCCACTCAATCTTTGGAATGGCATGTTTGATCGTCATCAAGCGGAAATAACTGTCATGCAGTTTCAAGGTCACTCTCTTCCGGTGCATCAGTCTATGACTGTACTGCGGGCTTTTACATTGTCCCATATTGTCAGCCAAGCCCGCCAACGCGATTTCTTCCCATAACTGGCCATCGGAATGTGTCCCTTCCGCTGTCTTTGGAATGGCATGTTTGGCCGGGTCGAATGTCAATATACAACACTTGAAGCCATTTAGGAGTATGACAACAAATGACTGATGATGAATTGAATTAATAGTATTGGATAGTAAATCTTGGGACCTTTCAACGACGTGCAAATAAAACGTCTTATATTAGATGGTAATACTTAAAATTTGTGAGCTAATTAAGGAGCTCTGGCTCGTTTGAATATTGTTACGAACAAACTATTCGTTTATAAATCATGTATATAGTTTGGTTTGGTTTGGTTTAATGGTATATCGACCACTGTAGGTTATTAATATCAAATCCCTTTTTATGCATATAAACAGTTCTATTCGAAAAATTTAATTTTAGCAAAATCAAAGTTTTTGTTTACTCACAGTTAAATGCAAAACAGTTCTATTTCAAGCAATTCAGCTTTTCATAAATATACTGTTTAGCACTATATAACCCATTAACGATCACGTGCTACCAATCTGGACCACAGTGGACCTGAGGACGATGACAGTAAGAGGGTATTCTGCCTTCTCCAAAGCTCCAGCATGACAAGAGGCTCACCATCAGATTGTTTAGTATCATAACCAGGCCACTCGTTGGTGGAGTCTTACCCCTCTTCATAGATGCAGTCGGTGTATTCTGCAGCCCTACTTTACAATGCTATATATATATATATATAGTTGGTGTCTTCGTATTCAAACATGATTTAGCACGAAATGACCTATAAGGGTGGATATGCCATAAAGCACAAGCAACCAAATAATGTACAGATTGTCGACATTTATCTTCTACTGACCAGATCTGTGTAAATTGCCCAGAATATATGCATATATAACTGCACGAATCATGCCTACGAGATCTGACGATCACATCAGCTAATAACAGACAGCCACCAAACGCTGCTGACTCAGTCTGTACACTATCAGAGCTGAGATATACCTACACTCTATCACCAATGCTAAGCATTTCTTATTAATAAGTATAGTAAACTACTTTAGAGCACTATATAGTTTCACCATCTGGATTCTAAAAAAATGTTTGGACAAAAAGTGAGATGAAAGCTATACAAGGATGCTGCAAACTGTTTTATACGAATGCTGGAAGCAGCAATCTGAAAAACTTTAAAAAGCTAGACTGCTGGATCGTAGTAAGCGAGTTTGAACTCCAGTCGCGCTATTACGTTCATTTTCTGTCAAATAGCCATGGGAAAAGTATGAGTTATTTGGCGCTGCCTCCCACCAGAAAGGACTCGACACAAGGTCAATGACCCGAAGAGGGAATTGGGAGAGGGGAAAGTCTGGCACGAGCCAAGGCTCAAGCTCTTGCTGGTCATCGACCCACTTAGATCAACGTGGGCCTCATGAGCCTAGCTGTACTTGGGCCGAAATCTGATATGAACCTCCTTATCCTCCCAGATATGGGTTAACTAGTACCACTACTGTTCTTTTAGAAGGTTAGATTTGGCATTAAATTACCCAATAAGGTTGATATGCCATCAGATAACAAAGCAAACAAACAAATCTGCAAAACTGCAGTTGTAACGTAATTTACAAAACACCCAAGAAAAACGAACTAGCAATTGGGTCAGTGCTGTTGAAGTAAAGAAGAACTCATAAACAACAATTTCCTATGGATTCATACACTTTGATGCATCTGTGTTGACTGTTCAGCACAAAGTTACATTTATCCGCTCTGTGCTGTCACAGGGTTCCGTCTAGAGGAATTATAAGTGCAATGGCCAATAGGAACAAATGGCCAGTCAAAGAAATCCGTGCTGACATCACGAATAATGATGATATGTATGTACGTGAGGGAGAAAGAGAGAGCGCTGACGCGTGTTACGTAATCTCATCTAACTTCAGCGTAATAATAAATCCCGTTGTTATGGTAACACGAGTTATTATTCGATGCCATTTCCTTTAGTTTCTATCTCTCACTAGCCCTCAATAAATTTCTCTATTTATCTGCGTATCTTTCTGTTCTTTCTCTTTTTCAACTTTGATTTTTTTCCAGTTTATTCTCTCTTTTCTTCTAACTATGCTTTCTTTTCTTCTTCTTCTTCTTCTTCTTCTTCTTCTTCTTCTTCTTCTTCTTCTTCTTCTTCTTCTTCTTCTTCTTTTATCGAGTGATTCCAAAGGATTTTACCCGTCTAATGCTCCTGTGTTCTCTACTCCCTAACAAGTCTAATGTCACCATCTCGAACCCATAGATAAGCAGTAGTGATGATTTATAAATAAAAAATTTCGTTGTGACAGGAAGTGTATATATATATATATATATACACCTGTAGTTCAATGTGTATATTGATTGAATACATATGTTTTATAAATCATTACCATAAATACTGCGGAGACTTATCGTTCCATAGGTGGTTTGAGAGCCATTTTATCAATATATTGGAGATTACACATTTTAGAGAAAATGCTTTTTTTATCAGCATCTTAAAACCTCTAAGTTAATATTGATCCGCTACTGGTAGGATAAGATCGAAGTATTGTCAATAGATCGTGTTTATACGCGTGGGCATTTCGTAAAGTTTTGCAAAAGGTTCTCTCTCTCTCTCTCTCTCTCTCTCTCTCTCTCTCGATATTTGTGTAAAGAAGATATTCCAGTTTGTGCACGAGTGAGGAATATTGCATTCATACAAACTCAGGCAGATATGCTGGCATAAATAGACTAGATTATACAGTTGTATCAACCTTTACATATTTGTATTGCCGTAGATAGTATGAAAAAATTTATTTACCATATACATCATCATGTCACGCTGCTAGCACGGATTTCCCTGACCCTCTCTCACCACCCTTCTTTATCGTTCATCGCTCCCGGGAGGTCTTCATGGCTACAACCAGTATCGGCACAGAGCTGTTGTATATAGGTTCTAAGTGGTCGCCTTGCCTTTGCTCGTCCATGTGAAGGGGTCCACAGGAGTATGTCACTTATGAATTCGTCCTTGCTTCTCCAGCAGTCTCCCGCATGTCTGGTTCGTCTAACTTGGATAGTTTTCGTGATGAGTGGTAGGTGGCTTTATAGCTGCTCTTTTATGGGGTGTTGCCTCCAGGACTTGTTCAATATTGTTCGCAGCATTCTTGTGCAATTGCCGTCAAGCTTTTTCTCCATACATTTAGTTAGTGTCTATGTTGTGCATTCATATAGCAGTATCGACACAACCGTTGCTTGAAAAAACTGCGTTTTATTTTATCTGTCAGATATGACTTCCATATGACCGATAGCCTATCTATAGCAGTCCATGCCTTTGCTATTCATAAATGTGTGTGTGTGTGTGTGTGTGTGTGTGTTCGCGTGCGCGCGCAGACAAACTGAAAATAAAGTGATTTAAAATGAATGAATTTATTAGAAGGAAAGTCGATGTTGAAACGTTTTGGTTTTAATGAACCTTTGGCGATGTTCTATCGACACTAGTTTCACCATTTTAACTTCCCGAAGAAGGTTCATTAAAACCAACACTTTTGAGGTCAACTTTCCTTCTAATAATTCCATCAATTTTAAATTATTTTGTTTTTCAATTTTTCTCCATACTGTCGGATTCCTTTCTCTTAATTACTTATATAAACTAGTAGCACTGAAAGCTTTGTAAATAGTTATGAACATGATTTTCTTAATTGTTAGATACTGTGCTTTTATATACGCATGATGTAAATATATGGAGATATAACTTTATATTCATGTTGTAAAGGACACCGTTGTAAAAAAAAAATGAACATGATGGAATGAGTTCAAATCAGGGTGGAGACTGTTTGCATTTCACCCTTAGGAAAGGTATGAATCCAACTAGATATTCCCGCTAGATATTGATAAATACCAGGGCAGGCGGGGCTATTAAGCCGTGATATGGCAACTGATCTAGAAGGAATACAGTCAATCCAAACCTCCTAAACTGAGCTTAAAACCTGATCTTATGTTGCATCATGCTCATGTGGAGGGTTAGTTAAATATGTCTACACAATAAAAATGTACTTTTCATAAAAAAACGATGTGATTGCTAAAGTTGATTACTGCAATGTACTGCCCACTTACTTATGTTATCCCGTCAAGGATTATTTCGCAGAAAGTGGTTTGAGAATCCTGTTCATAATACGCTTATATTTCAATTTGTGTTGTTGTTTCTTAAGAATTGTTGTACTCAGTTAAAAGATATCAAGTATTCCTTTCTAATACAAATAATTTGCACGCATTTGTTTGATTTCTAGTACTCCAAACTAATCATTATCATCATCTCGCACCATCAGCACGGATATCCCTGACCCTTTCTATCGTCCATCGCTTCTGGTAGGTCTTCAGGATTACATCCCGTATCGGCACAGAGCTGTTGTATATAGGTTCTAGCTGGTCATCCATGTGAAGGGGTCCACAGAAGTACGTCACTTATGAGTTCATCCCTACATCTCTAACAGTGTCCAGCATGTCTGGTTCGTTTAACTTGGGTAATTTTCGTGATGGGTGGTATGTGGCCGTTTCAGTGTTTCAAGTATTTCTATCTTATACTAATAATTTCCAGATAGATCTATTTGACCCACTGGTGGAACCCAAACTACCATTCCGGTTAGAATGGATCTAAGAGTAATAGCTGTGAAGAATTACTCTACACTCGCCAGAACTGAAGTCTCACCATCAGATGCAGTTTAGTATTATATCCAGAACCCCCTCTCTATTCTGTGGGGTTCTTACTTCTATTAGTAGTGAATATTTATATTTACCAACCCCTCCGCTCGGGCAGGATATGACACAAGGTTAATTTTTAAGCGGTGTTTAACAGGTTTGAATTCAGAGTTTTCCTTCTCCAAGACTAGTTGCCTCACCAAGGCTGAAGAACCTAGTCTGCCCTACTATTTATCCATAGCTGGAGGGAGAATAATTGGATTCATACCTTTCCCAAGGGTATTAGTGCTATGTGAAATACAATCAGTCTCGTCCAGGATTTGAACTCGTATCGCCGTGTCCATGTCCTACGACGATAACCATTACACGGCCACCTCCATAATTAGTAGTGAATATTAAACGCTCTATAAAGTGATATTGACAACTCTCCTGCATTTATATAAATTGATAACAACTTATGAATTTGTTCAAGTCAAAATCTACTTTACAATAATAGCAGTGTTGTAGGAAACGGTTTCGATTTTTCCTCCATTTGTTTTTTAAATAATCTGGTCCGGGATTCGTTATTCTTGACCCTTTTGAATTTCTGTTGATAACAAACATTCTTCGTGTGTCTTTCGGATTGTGATAATCTTTTATCTTTGTTTTAAATTCCATGTATCAGACATAGAATAGGTCTATGACTGAAATTTGTTATAAAGTCCTGTGGTGAGTTCACTTACAACAGCTATATCAGTTCTTATTCATCATCAGACAGGGGAGGAGAAGTATAACAATGATTTTTTCAAGTGTTAGAACAACAGTTGATTCATAGTTAATGTTAACTTTCAGAAACCCTAGTTTGGTTTGATTTCTTAGCTTAATGGTATATCAACCTTCATGGCTTATTCAGCGATAAAGCCATCGTTACAGACGAATAGATTTAGTGCTATTTAAACTCTAGCTACAGGCTGAATGGCTCATATATTTCCCGAGAGTATTCGCACAAAAGTAATGGTAATAATGTCACTATAGTTTGAACTAACTAGAATATCGCAGTCCAGCACGTTAATCACTACACCACAAAGAACCCTGTTCAGAATAACTGACAAAAAGTGCGGGTTATTTCCTTCGTGTAAGTATGAACAGACTTTACCCGTATCTTTTTAAAGTTTATTTTCTTTATACACCAACGAACGTTTGTCTCCTTGTACTACAGACAGCAAAAAGAGAGAATCAACGATTCCATCGTCCTTTATTTGTATTCTTGGAAGACCTCAACCATTTTTCCACTTAGCGTCGGTGGCATCGTTCGGCCAGCCCCCGCAACCATTCATTTGTCCGTAGGACTAGTCTGTTACGTGTTGCCTACCAAACGAGGTGTTTAACTTTATCAAGTGGTCCTTCTTCCGACTGCTTGATTTTGTTGATCTATCTATGAGCACATAGGTATCATTCGCTTTCCATCTTACACACGATATCATGTTTTATTTCCTTCAGTGCAGTCCTCTAAGGCTTTAGAATAGGTTCACTGCATCTCTGTAGAAAGGTAAGACCCCCACTCACTACGACTGTCCAAGCTCTCACACTAAACTGCATCGGATGATGAAGGTCCATTCCAAGAGCTATGTAGGTTGTAGAACACTTCTTCATGGCTAATGCTCCCTGGCCTACTCTGACTTGGTATGGTTATACCAGTTAGGATCCCATTTATGAGTCAACTAGAACTGTTTAATCATTTAGTTAACTTGAAACTATTTAACTACAAATGACTGTTAAATAGGATTATTAGTATTACAAAAAATTGTTTAGAACCATTTAACTGTGCAAACGAATAATATTAAATGAAAATTAAATTGCAATACATCAAATTATTTCACTGTAGGCAATAAAACGAGACCTGGCTTGTTTAATAATTGTCACATAAAAACTATTCCTTTATAAATCATAAATATTTTATATATGTGTATAAACAAGATTTGACACTGAATAACCTAGAAGAGATGACATGCTGTAAAACACAAACAACCAGCTAACCAACAAAATGGCTTCTCACCAAGAATAGTTTTAGCACCATGACTGATATATGAACAATGGGTGATATATGAACTTTTAATAATAAAGAAAAGTGTTTCTCTGCAAAACCAGGTATCATGAGACCCAATATCATGAACAGTTTTTAAAAATATTCTTGAAGTTGCTAATATCTTTTGTATAATTTCAATATATCTATTCTAGTTCTACATTGCTTACTGTAAAACACGCTTAAGACTTAACATCTATAGGGATAAGAAATATATATATATACGATTTCTTTTAGTTGGAAACTCTGAAAAAGAAATCAGCTTCTTCTGCTCATAATCAGAGGCTACCATGAAAATAGAATTAAAATCATATGAAGAGGTTTAATAATAGAAAATTTGATAGGGATATCAATAAAGTTGTCCAATCGTAGTAGAGGGTGACCCGAAGTCTCCCTTTTCAATAGCTACTACAACGAGGTTTAAGGGAGGGTGCTACCCCTTTCCCTGGAATGCAATACTTTACCGTTGATACGTACCTTATAATGCTGAGCGTTAAGCAAGGAGCTATAAAATACAATTTTTAAAGACTTTGGTATGACTCAGCCTGAGATTGAACCCTGGTTTCCAGGACCATTGGCAAATAATCTGCTCACTATGCTCTGGTATTACTATTGATGTTATGGTTAATGTAATAAAGTTTAGAACAACAATAATAATAATGATAAATCAGCAATAAATTTACGGAGGTTCCCGTGGTATAATGGTTATCGTCGTAGGAAATGGACACGGCGACACGAGTTCAATCTTGGACCAGGCTAATTGCATTTCACATATCACTAATATCCTTGGGAAAGGTATGAATCCAATTATTCTCCCTCCATGGGTAAATAGAAGTACAGACTGGGTTTTTCGGTGAGGCAACTAGTGTAGGAGAAGGAAAACTGAACAAAGTCCGCTTAAAAATTGACCTTGTGTCATATCCTGCCCGAGCGGAGGGGTTGGTAAATATGGATAAATCATCAATAATTGTTATAATACTTACTTTAAATTCTTAATATAATTATCAATAATTAATAATCATAATAATATTAATGATAGTATCGGTATAAGGATGGCAGTATTCAGATTAAAAATAGAAAAATATTAAGAAATTAAATAAAGACTAAGACAAGATTTTAAATGAAAATAAAATAAAACATATATATTTATATATAAATTAACTAAACATTGGAAGTTTGACATTAGTAACGGTGTTTATCGCTACGTTTTCCTTCATAAATTGATAAATATTGAGATTTTTAAAAGATATAAATTGGGTTAATTTATTGACAAGTTACCGAGGGTTTTGTGAGTTGCATAAAAATTTTAGATACATAATGATACATGACACCAGATATTGATTTTACATCCATTTTTGACATTAACTTCTAATCGATATTTTTTTGTTCTTTTTTTTTTTTAATAAGTAAGAATCCATAGAAAAAATAAAAGATAATTTTCTTTTCTCTCCATTGTGTGATGGCTATCTTAAGAAAGTGGATTCCTTTATAGAGTATCCAGCTGAAATATGTATTTTTAATGGCCAAATAATGGTTTCTTGGGTTTTTTCAATATATGGAAATTTATATATTAATTATCATACATTTAGCACTCCTTGAGATTTATAAGAATCCTCTTATATATTATCAAATAGAATCATTCCCAAATCATTTTCTTTCGAGTTATATATATACAGGTGCATTCAATAAGTTTCCAGACTGTTTTTGTGCAGGCATTTAGAATTGTTGTAGACCCTTGAGAATGCAGTATGTTATTGCTATACATCGTATGAGATGACTGACCGATTTTTATGATTTCAGGTTCAAATCAACAACTACAGCAGGTATTGGAATACACCCTACTAAAGCCTCATTGTCACTGCTGGACGTGAGGACACTTTAGAAGAAAGATATGCAATAAAATTCTGTTTTAAACTTGGGAAAAATGCCACAGAAACGTATGGAATTAGCCAAAGTGTGAGGGTTAGGGTTACTATGTTGAGGTTTTAAGGGAGTTCAGAAAGAGATTCCGTCGGAAGAGGCCAGCACTCTTCAAATCGGGTCAGTGGCATTTCCACCAGGACAATACACCAGTCAACAACTCCATCCTTGTCACAGACTATTTGACCAAGATGGGCATCAAGACAGTTCTTGGGGGTGTCCTCGTTGTGTAAAGGTTAAAGCGATGGTCTGCGAAATCGTAGCACGCGAGTTCGAACTTCAGCCGTGCTATTACGTAAACTTTCGGACAAATACCCTTGGGAAAGGTATGAACACCCGTTATCCTCCCAGCTATGGGTTAAATAGTACCACCACTGTTCTTCTAGGAGAATGGCTTTGGCATTAAATAACCCACGAAGGTTGATATGCCATTAAACAAAGAAACCAAACCAAGACGATTCCTCACCCTCCCTATAGTCCAGACCTTGCTCACTGTGACTTTTGGTTATTCCCTAAGCTCAGAGGCTGTCGTTATGAGACAATTGAGAGGATGAAAGAGGCTGTGACGAAGGTCACTGACACACTCACAAAAGAGGACTTCCATGGGGCCTTCCAGAAGTTGTTGGAACGGTACAACAAGTGCATTGCAGCCGGAGGAGATTCCTTCGAAGGAGACCAGAGTTTCATGTGTGTACTATCAATAAAAGTGCCTTTACGAAAAATGTCAGGAAACTTATTTAAGAATCCTCGTATATATATATATATATATATATATACTGAAACGTAAACTAAGATGTATTAGGTCAATACGGCATGAGTTCGAACTCCATTTGCGCAATAACGTTCACTTTCGGACTAATACCTATGTGCAATATATGAACTTTCTTATCCTTCTTATATGTTGAATAGTACCACTACTTTTCCAAGGATGATTTTTCGCATTAAATAATCCACGGAGGTTGACATGCCCGGAAGCAAAGTGACTAAAATCCACGGCAGAAATGCGACATAAAGTTAATACTAAGCAGTTGAACACACCCTGAAATTAACATCCAACAAAGCAACAACTCCTCATCTGCCAAACCATCCAATTATGATGAAGAAGACATGCGAACTGCAGCTAGAAAAGGTGTCGTTCTCTTATGGACCTTTACACATGGCCACGCCAGTGTTAGCCGACCAGCAAAGAGTTACTTGCATCAGTTCTGTAAAGACACTGGAAGCTGTCTAGAATAATTAACAAGATCGATGCGTGATAGGAGCGGATGGAGAGAGAGAGTTAAGGGACTCCATGTTATCGGTACGACTTGATGGTGATGACGTCAGCTAGTTTGAAATCAATATTTCTCGAACTAAATTGATATCCTAAACAAAAATAAAGAACCCAATTTCCGATAGTAATATTGGAAACAGTAAAATTCTTGCCACTTTTCATCATTGGCGCGAAGCAAAATGCCAAGAGCTCCGTCCAGTATTTGAACTCTAGACGCCTATTTTATTTCCTTCGATGATAACCATTACTCTGTGTGAGTCAATGGATATGGATAACTAATCATTTAAGAATTTTTATTGAACGAGTACAAAATTGAGGTGCCCGTGGTGTAATGGTTATCGTCGTAGGAAATGGAAACGGCGACACGAGTTCAAATCCTGGACGAGACTGATCGCATTCACATTGCACTAATACCCATGGGAAAGGTATGAATCCGATTATTCTCCCTCCAGCTATGTTCTTCAGCCTTGGTTAGGAAAACTCTGAATTCAAACCAGTTAAACTCCGCTTAAAAATTTACCTTGTGTCATATCCTGCCCGAGCGGAGGAGTTGGTAAATAGGAGTACAAAATTGACATTATGGTTAGTGTCACGTGATATCCCACGGAGACGATAGAAATAAGATTAATACTATCCTCCCGTTGGAATGAACAGTGGCAACCTGTCAAAAAAGTGACCGTTAAGAAAGAATGTAGGTTACAGAGGGGATATCAACAGATGTTGGTACTTAGTAACCTCAGGTCGCCGGACATCAGGGGGAGGAAGGTAGAAGCCAAATGATTGGCCGGGGCCCTAAAACGGAAGTGGCAAAAAAACGAGAAGAAATGTTAGTTATTGGAAGGGGCTCGTGGCAGACAGACCCATAGCCATTTACTCCGGGTGAAGAAGACAAAAACATATCTTGGACACGAGGGACCCAAGTTCTTCAAGCCAGTGTTAAAAATAGCATAAAGTCTATTAGCCCGTGAAAGAAGAAAGATTCTCCAGTGGAACCCCGTCGAAAAATAAGATAAGTAACTTTGGGGCTATTTCTCCTTTATACCCGAATTTTGTATACTCTCTCTCTCTCTCTCTCTCTCTCTCTCTCTCTCTCAATTTGAAGAAACAAAAGAACAGAAAAGAAGAAAGACATTTATGTCCGTGGACTATTCAATTCATTATACATATTTGACACTTTGAAAGTGTATCTCTTTGTATAGAAAAGGATTCATGTATTTTTTGTTACCACGTGGTCTAAGTGGTTCTTTGCGGTTCTGCTACGAATTTGTTGTGTCACATTTCCTTTTCAGCTTCTATTCGCCTTATGTTATCTTGCTTAGAATTGTCCTATTAATTCCTTTAAAATATCACACGGGAAACCGGAGTTGCCGACTACTACAATATAATATTATTACGACTAACCTATAGCTCCATATCTTCTGTTGTCGAGGGGAGGAAGTTTAGTGGCCTTGGTGGGTGTGTGGATAGTGTGAAATTTGGAACCCCTTGCCAGCGGCGGCCAGTCTGGCCCTAAATTAATCCCTCACGTAATATGCTAGGTCTTATATGCCTGAGAGAAAAACTCTGAACGAGGACTTATTCTATAGTGGGTCAAGTGCCAACCTGCCCCGTCTTCACACGTGCAAAAATAAAGTCCCGTTTTGGGAAGTTAGTCAATTTGCCGTCACGTTAGTGTTCGCCAGTGGCCGAGGAGACCAGGGTTTAATCCCAGGTCGAGTAATACGAAAAAGAATTTTAAAAAATGGCACTTGATGCCTCCTTACTCAACACTTGGAATTATACGGTATGGATCAAGGGTAAGTGGAGCAATCTAGGGGAAGGAGTAGAGCCCTTATCTACACCTAGGTGTAGTAGCTATTAAAAAGAGAGCCTTTGGGTCACCCTCGACTACGGTCGGCCAATTTACATAACGTACTTCCACTGCTACAATTAATGCATCCACTCCAATGAAAATGAACAATGTTTTGTTGGTTGGTTTCTTTGTTTAACGGCATATCAACCTTTGTAGGTTATTTAATGCCAAAGCCATTCTCATAGAAGAACAGTGGTAGAATGTTTTGTAGAGAATTATTTTTGCATTCATACTAAAGTCTGAAAATATACAACTTCCAAATAATATTGGTCTATGAAATCTTTACAGAATACTGGATGTTTACTTGTTAAATGATTTGGACAAATGTATCTTTAGAAAGGACAAAATATATTTTCCACTTTTTTTTTTTTTTTGAATAAAGTTATCTATTATCATTATTATTTTTGTCTTATCTATTTTAATAGTTTTTAGTTTAACAAAAGTGTTTCCAAGAAAAATCAAGATGCACAGAACGTAGAACACTCAACGAAAAATAAGCCGTCTCTGATGACGTCAAGGTCAGTAAGATTTCAAATGCTTTAAGGCAAGGATGAACTGGAATGTGAAGGGCAACCCTCCAATGAAATCGATTTTGGAAAGAGTCTTATCTGGGTGCAGAGATGAATCTATAGATGCACCTGGTAGCCTTATGCGACTCCTCGTGTGTCAAGAATGCTTCAGGGAGAAAATCAAATTATATGTTTAACGTACTACTTACTAAAATGCAAACACACCCACCCACGTATACTCACGGACTATACGAGGATCTTTCAAAGTTCTAAGCCTCACCCCGAAAGAAGAGACTAGCTGGACATGTTTTGTAGCAATACATGACTACTTCTCATGAATCTAGAAAAACTATTATTTTATAGTTTTATAAAAAATGGCCGTACGTTGCCACGACAAAAATGTTCAGCTATGCTCTTCTTTCAGGGTGAGTTTTAGATTTTTTTGAATGAACTCTTTATATATAAAATCAAAATACACACACACACACACACGCACACACACACATACACACACACACACACACACATACATAGACATATGACTGGCTAAGGCAAATAATTGTGTGAATGCCGGCAATATGACCTGCTTAAGAGTTTACTAACATTGACTTTCAGCACGCGTCAGATGCATGGGTGTGTTTTTATGTAAAATGCATATATACGTATGTAAAATATATGTACATTAAATACATAGCTGGAGTGAGAATAATTGGATTCATACTTTTCTCAAGGGTATTAGTGCTATGTGAAATGCAATCAGTCTCGTCAAGGGTTTGAACTTGGGTATCTCTGTCCACTTCCAAATGCAATAACAACGGGTTTTTTTTTCTCTCTCTCAATATATATATATGTGTGTGTGTGTGTGTGTGTGCGTGTATTTAAATGTACGTTTGTTTTAATTCGTAATTGCATCTGTGAATATTATAAAAATCCTTTATTTTTAGCAGAATTTATTTTCAACATAATCTCCTTCCTCTTAATCCGCTTATAACAGCTCTTCTTCATATATCTAACATTATACAATGATAACTTCCCATAGATAGTGGTCAAATTATTGTCTCCGACGATGAAGTATCCACTATAGAATTGATTAGATATGAACAAAATTTCCGAGCAAACTTGTTATTTTGGGTTTTTTTTTCTTTGTTCGTTTGTGTGTTTGTTCCAAAGACTGAATATATAAAGAAAGAAATTCTCATTTATTATAACAGAATTCTTAAATTCTTCACCAATCCAGTTGACTGGGGCTGTAGAATGCACTGACTGTATACCGACAGAAGGGTAAGACCCACTACAAAACGAGGATCTTGCATATAATACTGAACTATCTGATGGTACTATTTACCAACCCCTCCGCTCGGGCAGGATATGACACAAGGTCAATTTTTAAGCGGAGTTTAACAGGTTTGAATTCAGAGTTTTCCTTCTCCTAGACTAGTTGCCTAACCAAGGCTGAAGAACCTAGTCTGTCCTACTATTTACCCATAGCTGGAGGGAGAATAATTGGATTCATACCTTTCCCAAGGGTATTAGTGCTATGTGAAATACAATCAGTCTCGTCCAGGATTTGAACTCGTATCGCTGTGTTCATTTCCTACGGCGATAACGACTACACCACGGTGAGGCTCGAGTCCTGGAGTTCTGGGAAATGTGGAATACCCCTTCATTGTCATTACTCCCAGGTCCACTCAGATCCGAAGTGGTAGCACCTGTAAGGGTCCTATCTATGAATCAAATAGATCGGTTTGACATTTAAACTGCATGCAAATAAATGACTGACACTGAATTGTTTCACATTGAACTGTTTGGTCATTTTACTGTTGTAAAGAAATAACTGGTGTTTAATTGAATTGTTAGAGACACATACTGATATTTGATTCCATAGAACTGTCAGCAAATGAATGAGTAATGCTGGATGTTAGTGCTGAATAGTAGTACTTGAATCTCTATAACTGTGAGCCTCCATTAATGTATTGGTACTATGACTTTACATAGGACCATTTGACTGTATGCAAATAAAACCAATTGTGGAATAATAGAAAACATTTAACTAAATTCAAAATATAATTATTGGTATTACATAGCAATTTTTAGGACCATTTAACTGGGGGCAAATGAATGAATAGTGTTCAATAGCAATACTTGTAACCACTTCACTGTTTGCAAACAAATGATAGATATGAAATAGAATGATTCTTGTTAGATTAGCTACAACTGTAACCATTTAACTATATAGAAACATCTGCAATACTTGTGTGCAAAAAGTTTGTGTTAACCCATTCAAAAATAAAAGTACTTACAAATCCGATTTAAATCTGCGTAAACAAATGACTGATGTTAAATTATATTGTTAATGTTACATTGCTTGATGCCATTTAACTGTGTTCATGAAAAATGAAGTCATGCTTATTTAAAAATGTTATCTACAAAATGTTTTTACAAATCATATATATTTGATATGTATATATAAAGAGGATTTGACATGAAATAACCTACAAGGGTTGATGTGCTAGAAAATCAAACTTACCTAACTTTAAATTCTACGTATACATATTTATCATATAATCTTCTTTTGATATACACACACGTTTTATTAAATATGAAGGACAAAGGATGTCTTCTTAATCATTTTCCAAGTTTTATTCTATGGTTAAAAAAGTATAAAGTCCCCATAGTTCAGATTCGAATGATTTCAACCATTCTCAAACCGTTGCCAAAAATAAGACATAGGTGATATTATTTTTAGACAAACTGTCTTCCGTGTGTCTGTTCGAGAACGTGAAGATCTGAATTACATCGTTAAATCAAGGAAATCTATTGGCTTCATTGTTTATAATATGACGTATCAATACAGCGACGTTGTAATTTTGAACTGGAATTCAATAAGGCGTGTTTCCATGAAAAATTACAGCAGAAACATATCAGCAGTAAGACATTCACTGAAGTACACCTCTTACATTTTTATTTCATGAAAAATTTAATTTTCTTTTAAAGCAAATTTCCCTCTCAGCAGAGCTTTGGATACTCTGACTATAACACTAAACTGCATCTGATGGTGAGGATCCAGTTCTGGAAACCTGGAGAGTATGGTGTACTGTTTTATTATCATTTCTCCACTCCGACCCGTTTGGGTCCTATCGATGTGACAAATAGATAAGTTTTAAAAGAATTTGTATTTGGTTGGCATATTCAAAACTATAAATTTCCTAAGGAATAATTACAAGAAGCAATAATTGTTCACTCAGGATTATTGTTTGTTAGTTAAAACCATATAACCATGTGCAAACAAATGGCTATTTATCATATTTACCAACCCCTCCGCTCGGCAGGATATGACACAAGGTCAATTTTTAAGCGGAGTTTAACTGGTTTGAATTCAGAGTTTTCCTTCTCCTAGACTAGTTGCCTCACCAAGGCTGAAGAACCCAGTCTGTCCTACTATTTACCCATAGGTGGAGGGAGAATAATTGGATACATACCTTTACAAATGGGTATTGATGGATGGAAATAATTACTTGGAACTACATAATTTGGATGGTTTTAGAGATCGGGGGAAAGTGACTGTACAGCTGTTTTCTTTATGAGGTTTTGCTTCCAGGATTTGTTCAGTATAACTTGTAGCACTCGTGTACAGTCACTGCCTTGGTTTTCTTCCACATTTTTATCAGCGTCCATGTGTTGCATCCGTACATTAGTTGGAAGAAACCCTGTTTTATTTTATCTGATAGTTAGGGTTCGGTAAGATCGATAACCTATCGGTAGCAATCCACGCCTTCACAAAGCACATATGGATATCACTTTAAGTAGATGCCACTGCAAAGGTGAGTGAACTTGTCCACTATTTTCAGAGAACTGCCATTCTGAGTGACGATGGCTCCTTTTCGATTAAAGCTCATGTGTACCGTTTTGTCAAGAATTCACGTGGAACAGTTTTGGATAATAGAGTTTGGTCATTAATAATTATTCGTATCACTTTTGATTGTACAATGTTACACTAGAAATATGGTTTATGAGTTAATTCATTTTTTAAACATTGACACAGTTGTAATTATTTATGGATCATAATTTATTAATGCTTGTGTACAACGTATTGCTCAAATTTTCAAACAATGCAAAGATGAAAAGTTTTTTTAGCGTAATGCAAAATTATAAATGTATCTTTAGACGTAGTATTTCGGAGATAACGAAAACAGTTTTTAACTTTGGGTTTACGTGAAGTAGATAGAGCAAAAAATAAAATAAATGATCGCTTTAAGATTCGAAGAAACGCTGAGTAAAATATCATATACTGAGAGAGTATGAAATTAGTATTGATACTTCAGAACCCAATCAGTACTATATCAATATAATCAATAGGTTAATAAAGGCATTGCAGAATAACAAAATCGTGGATATATCTTTATAAAGGTATATTCATTATCTCTCTCCACTTATATAGATAGATAGATAGATAGATAGATAGATAAGAAATGCAGACATCAATTAAGGAATATAGTTTCCTGAATTGAAAATCTATGTATCGCTTTATAGATACAAATATTTACCCTACCCTCTGCGTTGAGAAAGATGTGACACAAGTTAGATTTTTAAGCGGAATTTAGCAGGTTGGAATTCAGAGCTTCCCTTTTCTTAGGCCAGTTGCCATACAATGTTTAAATAGTAAAGTTTACTTTGCTATTTACTCATAGCTGGAAGGAGAATCATTGAATTCATATTTTTTCCAAGGCTATCAGCAGAAAATGAAAAGCAGTCTCGCCCAGAATTTGAACTCGTTTCGCCGTGTCTGTTTCCTACAACGGTATCCATTAGACCACGAACGTCTCCCTTTTCTCTAGTGTTGAGTGTTTAATCGCAAATATTAAGTTGTATTTACATATAACTATATTATACGTCTATGAAATTTTATCCCAAATGTATTAGCACCACTGGAAATGTATAGAACCGTGTGTAGGATTTGAACTCGAATCAACACAAGCGTCTTTTTATAAATTTCTAAATAAACTTTTTACATATTTGACTAATTATGATTCTGCACGTCAGTATGTATATGTACAATGACGCTCCCTTTGCGTAAGGAAATCAATAATAAGACTGATATTGTATATGCTGGCTGTAAAGGAATAAGACCACTCCCGAAAAGGAGTACACTGGGTATAACACTAAACTCTATCTGATGGTGTGGCTCCAGTTCTAGTTCTCAGGAGAGTGTGAATTATCCCATTATAATCATTATTCACAGGTCCTTTCTGACTCGAAGTGGTAGTTCCTGTAATTGCCTCATCTACCGGTCGAGTACAAAAAAAATATTTGTTTTCAATTGGATAATGTGCAAAAAAGTTTTAAAAAATTTACTGCAAGAATCATATAAATACAAATGTACATTGAAGGCAATTACTTACCCTTTAGTCTTAAAATAATCCAATTGTGGTTGAAATGTTAAAATCAATCTCTCAGAACAAAAATCAGTTCTTATTTGATATTGCCATATTCAACCGTTTTTACTCAAATGGAAGTTTGGTTTTGATATTGATAGTATTTATTCAGCACAGCACCGTGTTGAAATAGGGCACTTAGCGGTTTTAGCGTTGGTAGACGGGCAAGAGCTGAAGCTCGAATTCGCAGCGGGTGTAAAAATTCTTGGTCCCGCCGGGGCGAGGGGGCTGTTTTAGATATTGATTCTCAATATCAAATTTTTACCTAGTTTTTAAAAATGTTTTTACAAATGTATTGACATGAAAGGAAATGTGGGGAGGATATTTTAAGAGATCAATTAAAAAAAATAAACAATACTTCCGTTCCATTATTACTGATATAATTAGTGTATCAAATTTATTGGATGTATATGGTCAAATAATTCGCTAATCCGATGTGTTAGGTGACGTTTGAAATAATCTTGATTAAATTGTGATCCCCATCTGATAGTTTCATAACTTATTCTTTCATTTTTTTTTCCGATGAAATAATTAGATTAATATATAAAGATTTTTGGCTTTTGATTATCTCTTTATCTATCTCTTCTAATTTGATAAACAATTGTAAATATTTTCCTGGCTCATTCAGTTTTGTACCTTTCTCCGTTCTATCTGCCTCGACTTGAATTTACTATCTACGAACAGCGTAAATTGCAGATATTGTTATAAATGTTGATTTGATATATATCCATCACAATTTGTTCATAAAAAATGAATTTTGCTCGTTCCTTTGAAGTGCAGTCATTGGATTGGGTAAAGAACATTTATTATTCCGCTTTCTTCAACATTTCTATTCGTAAGTATATTTTTTTTTAATTTATGAAACTGGCAGTAATTACATTTTGTTCTTCTCCATTTGTCTGTATTGACTACCTTTTATACGATCTTTCTATACAAATAATGTATATATATATATATATATATATATATATATATATATATACCAACCCACTCCGCCCGAGCAGTATGTGACACAGGGTCAATTTTTAAAGCGGATTTTAATAGGTTTTAATTCAGTTTTTCCTCCCTTAGATTGGTTGGCATACTAAGGTTAAAGAGCAAACTGTTCGATTTAGGCATAGCTGGAAGGAGAGTAAGTGTTTTTTTTTTTACCTTTCCCTGAGGGAAATAGCGCTATGTGAAATGCCAACAGCCTCGTCCAGGGTTAGAACTCAGTTGATAACCATTACACAAGAAGTAGTGTTCTTTCTATAAATCTATCACTACTCCCCCCTCTCTCTCTCTCTATCTTTCTCTCTCTCTATATATATATATGTGTGTGTGTGTGTGTGTGTGCGCACGAGCGTGCACATGTGTAAAAGGTATTACCCAAATCTTCATAAAATTATGATAGATAGATATGACATATATATATAGAGAGAGAGAGAGAAAGAGACAAATTTAGTGTGTGGGGGAAAATTCTATGCGTAGTATTTAAGAAGTATATGCATCAAAACTTTTTATTAGTTTAACGAGTACACGTATGATTACGCATCAAATGCTGAAAAGAAAGATAAGAAATAAGCAGATATCAAAACTCACACAGAAAACTGCGTCTGAACAGTTAAAGCAAGTATTCATGATTAAAGTTCGATCAGCAGATATTTATCTATCATTTACAAGATAACTTATACTAAATTTCACTACAGAGACTTGTCTGAAAGTTACAAACGACATATTTGACTCGGTCTACAATCCTTGAAATTGTCAATAACTCGACTCGCGGTAACATTGATACGAGTTATATATGATTATCATACGGTTATAAATGAATGAAATAATCAGGGTAAGATGAGAATTTAAAAAATTGGAATCTGATTACGTAATCACAGAACATAAATAAAATGTTTCAGCTGGTGTCTCCAATGAGAATTGACTCACTAAGAATGGTCAGCGATCATCGTAAACAAAACCTTCCTCAAAACAAATACCTCTCTGAAACTAATCTTAGCATAAGGCAACTATTATGGGGCACTTGGTGAGGATCTAACTCGCTATTCGGTAATAGTTGATCTACGAAACTTGCTTACTATGCATTACTCCGCGACGAGTTGAGTTTTAAATAAAGCGTATCTTAGACGAGGCTTAAGGCCAATATTAGAGAGCAGATAGTGAGGATCACACTATAGTACTTTGGTGCCAGTTATGGTGTAATGGTCGATGAGCCTATAAGACGGTTTTATCCATAAACTGCTGTGTTTTCTTCCATACATACTCACCTCTTGCTGTTGTAGATTTTCGCCCCGTCACACTTGCCTCTCGCTATTGAATATTTTCCTTTCGTCACGTCTCTTGCTATCGTCGACTTTCTTTCCATCACATCTCCCGCTATAGGAGATCTTCGTTCCGTCACATCTCTCTCAGAAGAGTTCTCGCGGTGAAATAGTTAAAGCGCTGGAATACGGATTCGTGTTAAGCGAGTTCGAACTTCAATCGCACGATTACGTTCACTTTCGGACAAATAGACTTGGGAGAGGTATAAACACCCTTATTATCTTAGCTATGGTTTAAATAGTACCACAGTGACACGACGTGCAGTTAAGTGCTTAATTAATATGTAAAAATTAGAATTTATGAAATATATGAAGATTAATGTATATATATATATATATATATATATATCAAAAAAGATCCTTAAAATAAGTATCTTTTTGTTTAAGGCTTATACTGACCTGAAAAGATGGTTGATCGTTCCTAAAGGTCAGTTTAGTGCGTGACAATCATTTCTGATTTTAAAGGTCAGTTAAGTGGGAGACAAGTTTTATTTTTATTTTAAAGGTTAGCAAATTTATTTCATTTTTCGGTTGTCAACTAACTTCATCAATCATAATGATGAAACGTGTCATTTCGTAAAGCATATTTTTCTAGTCCTTATCTTAAAGGTCAATGCCAAAAGGGGGGTTTAATTTTACTCCAGCCTAAATAAAGGTGAGCTGGACATGGTTCATCCAGTCAGGTGTGGCTGAGAATTTTTAACCCACCCCATTGCTCTAAACCTGTTCCCATTAGTCAAAGCATCAAAAAGAGGTTTTCCCTATACCTGTAAGATATAATCCTGAACTAGGATTGGATGACCAATAAGAATATGACTCCTGATTGTCTCTTATTACTAATTGTCTCTTATTGAACGACCAATCAGAAACCATTTTTAGTCCAGATATTGATCTATAAAAATGGGATAAGAAAACAAATCCTCAGAGAGGATGAGAACATGGAACAAGAAGAAAGTCAAGACTACCAAAGAAGCGTCTCTCCTATTCTAGACTCGAGGCTCTCCGAACAACTTTCAGACGTTACAAAAATTCAAAGTCCCAGACTTAAGAGACGTTAGTGTCACTCTAACCGCACCTTATCGCCACTCTTCCTCTCTCGATATTCTTTCTTCTTCTGTTTGCCAGGAAAGCAAACATTGGTTGTTTGTTATTTATTGTCTCACAAACGATCTTTTGTTGTTGTTGTTGTTAAACCACGGGTTTTCTCAATTCTTTTAGTTGCTAGACAATCTAGTCACTCATCGACCGTCAGAAGATCCGGCTGATATGTGTCAACCCCAACTCCGTGGATCTTTCAATCACAGCGTGGGCACGGAAGGATTTGACAAAGCAAACAGTCGGGAACTAATGTGGTAGTCACGAACAAAATAGCAACGTCAATACTGTGACCAGTGGTCTCACCACATTGGGCTCCGTGACTAACATAGGACCACACCACTACTGTTCTTCTACAATGATGGCTTTGGCATTAAATAACAAAAGAAGGTTGATAGGCCATTAAATAAAGAATAAAGAAACACATCTCTCGCTATCGTAGATCTTCTTTCGTTCACGTCTCTCGCTATTCTACCAGAAACACCTCTTTATATATTGCCTCTGTTGGAGTACAACCCTCATGCGAGTGGTGTCGCTTCCGCTTCCATTCGCTTTAAATTCCTTGTGTCAACAGCAGCCATTTTCCCCGTCAAAACGACCTATGGGCATAGTAGCGTTTTCAAGCGCTTTGCATGAGTGGGGAAGATATCTCTTTCACTACATAAACAAACATCACCAACGCGTGACGACAGCACAAGTTCTTCTGACTGTCTATTGTTATCCTTCCCAAATAGTAAGTGTAGACAGCATCCAGTGTTCACACAGAGATGAGTAATGTAAGATTTATTTGGTCGGCGAATACTAGCGGGTCCATACGTAGGAACCCATAGAACATCGCTAATGATAGTTGCACTACTTGGACTTTAAGAAAACGCTTGGGGAAAAATCTATACGAGAACTATACAAGGATCCAGCGTGTTGTTTTGAACAAATCATTCAAGTAGCACCCGACAAGCTGTATAGCTATTTACCTCCCATCAGTCCCGATCAGTCAGGCAACTGACTGATCTCGGTCTGGACCTCTCCAGGTGCTGGGTAGCACTTCGGCCGGCCGTGTTGTCTGGGGCACGGATCTGGCCGAGAGTGTCTCGGTGCCTGGAGATTTCCTTCAGCCTCAGGGGGCCTTCCATTCACGCTATTACCCCCTTCGGGGGTTGATCGCCCGGCGTCTGAGGCGCCCCTAATAAGGGGAATGCCGACGGGGCCGTAGGCACTTTTGGGAAATGCCGGGCGCGGGTGGGATACGGCCCTGCGTCCGGACCCACCAAAAAAGGCCTTGTGCCACACTTGCCCGTTAGGTGGGGCGTGCAACAAATACCTCCCATCTCGCAAGCCATCCAAAAAAGATGAGCAAAACATGTTGAACACTGATGGTATTGTAAGGAAAAACTCATAAATGTATTTAATAAATATAATCCTTCTATGTGTTATATCGTAAATGAACACATTAGGTAGGTATAATAGATTGGCAGGTTTATTCGTACTGGTCTACGAATATAACAAGTAGATTAGTTGTAATATTACTATCCTTGCAAGGGTAGTATTAAGTCCAAGCAATGGTCGATCTCATGAGTCCCGCGCTGAAGTCCAACGCTGAGAGTCATTCACTTAAAGTCCTACGCAGAGTGATCTGGTTAGTACTACTACTATTGTTGGGGTACGGAGAGGATGGGTCATTCCATTACATCACTATGTATCGAAATATTCAATGATTTATTTAATTTACTGCTTCGTGGAGGTTTAATGAAATTAAGATTGACGCACAATTTCGATCAGTTGTCGCAAATGCGTCCACCAAAAAAGAAAAATAAACAACACAAAACCAAAATGCATGCGTGTTTACGTCACAGGAAAATAAGAATAATCCGCTAAATTATAATTTGATTTATCAAATCGACTTTTTTCCCAGGAACTCAGAGTTATTTTTAAATACAGGAGATGGTTGTGACATCATGTTCGAAAATTAAAAACACGTCTTAAATTCGCGTTTCGACAAGAACGTAGAATAGAGAAATAAATGAAGTAAAATACTTTTTTTTTTCAATTTGTAAACCCGAAATTTAAATGATTCACTGCCGGAAGAACACACGCTATCTTACATGAACATTTGATTTGCATTCTTCTTAAGTATGTTTGCATATAATAGGCATAAACATATAGTCGCACATCAGATGCTCGTATGTATCAATTGAAAGTTGATTGCTTGCATGTGTTTTATGGCATATCTACCCTTGCTGGCTTTTTAATGTCAAATCCTATATATATATATATATATATGTGTGTGTGTGTGTGTGTGTGTGTGTGTGTGTGTAATTTGTAAACGAATGGTTTATAGGTATCATTTTAAACTAGCCAGAGCTTATTTGTTTGCATACAGTTAAATGGTTTCAGATATTGTTTTCAAACACTAACAATTCTATTTAATATCAATCATTTGTTTGCTCTCAGCTAAATGGTTTTAAGAATTCTTATCTAATACAAATAATTCTATTTAGTATGGATCACTTATTTGCACACAGTTAAATCTTTAAACCGTTCTATTTGACTCATAGATTTGACCCTAAAAAGTCCTACCACTCCAGGTCTGAGTGTATTCACACGTGCTCAAGCACACTAATGTATATATGTATAGGGTTAATAACATATGAATAGAATGCATTAAGGAAACTGTACATATACAAACATACGTATATATATATATATATATATATAGGTTTATGTAAATTGTAGTGGATACGCTCCAAGACACTATAATGAATTAAGAAATCTGCAGATTATCATGAATTTGTATTTTCTGCCGATTATTTACCACGTGGAATCGACTCCCTTTTTCAAGATTTTAACTATAACTTTTAAATAATATAAAAATATTAATTCTAACATATTTCTCTCGGCAGAAATACTTTTAATATCAAGTTTGAATATGTATTTAATCGTACATCTTGAAAAGTATATAGACTGTATTTAATTTCTTAAATTTATGTAAGTTTTTACAGCATTTTAAGTTATAATTGTTCACTAAATAAAGAGTGACAGCAAGTCTCCTCAGGTCTCCCGGTGCCTTCTAATTATTCTAGCCAATTTAGATAATACTCTGTATGGTCGAGATTCTTTCTCCACTCTTCAGTTCTTTCAATCCGTATTCCTGAAATTTGCCTAGCGTTCCAAGTGTATAAGTTACTGTTGATGTTACCTTCATGTTCCACAGATTTTTCCGCTTACTGAAAAGACCCACATATTTTTCAATCATTTCACCTTTTTTTTTTAATTTATCACTTAAGAATCGTCTGCAACTGCGAAATCTATGATTTGACTAATTCTTATTTATTTGTTGATAAATACGGGGGTTGGTCTGCTGATTGGGATTGGGAGATACATTTATTTCAAAGAAATTTTGGGGCTGTAGAATAAACTGACTGCACCTCTGCAGAGCGGTAAGACCCCCACCCCACTGCTAACGAGTGTCCTGCTGGAGCTTTGGGGAATGTGGAGTACACCTTCATTGCCATCGCTCCCAGGTCAACTCTGGTCCAGAGTGGTAGCACCTGATAGGGCCCTATCTATGGGTTAAATAGAACTAACATCATACTTATGCTAAACTGAATTTTTTTGAAATATAGATGTTTTTGGCAATTGGACCGTACTTACATTCAAACTTCGTGCTTATGCTTAACTGAATTATTTGAAATAGAACTGTTTTTCGACATAAAAACTGTATTTACAATTAACTGAATTGTTACTTATAACTGCTTGAATAGTTTGAAATAGAAATGTTTTTGACAATTAAACTGTGTACTTATGCTAAACTGAAGTGTTTTAAATAGAACAGATTATTTACATAAAATGGATTTGGCGTGAAATAACCGACAAAGGTTGATATTCCATGAAACCCAACAAACCAAACCAAACCATCAAAGAAATAGATAATATTTATGGGTAAGCTTTTCTTGGACAATTTTTTATTTGTGCAAATACCATTTGTCAGATTGGTCACTTTTTAATCTCTTGCACAAAACTCCATCACCTCATAATCTGTACTTCCTATTCCTCGGCAAATCGTCAGTTTCGCTTTGACATATTTAGTTATGACGTTTTTTTTTTTTATACAATTTGAGAATTTTCTAACCAGTATTGATCACCATCATTTTTCCAAATTATTCAGCATTCAAGGGTAATGATAGTTGATCTAGGCCAGCAGACCATTGTTAGTGAGTTCGATTTTCACTAGGTGCCTCAGACTTTGGTCTTTTAACACATTAAACTTTTAGTGAATGACAACTAACTACTAGTACGGTGCACTTAGAGTATGACCCGAGTTTCTATCCTGGACGAGTCTGTTTGCCTTTCACTACGGGCTAATGCCCTTGAGAAAGGTATGGATCCACCTTTTCTTAGCAACTCCTGCGGTTAGGTATAGATAAATCGATTTTTTAGTCTTGTTATGGTAACCAGTCTGGGAGAATGAAAACTCTGAATTCAAACCAATTATACTCTACTCAAGACTTTTTCTCACATACTTCTTTTGGAAGAGGGCTTGGGTAAATACACATTACATCTTAACAACACATATTGTAACCTTTTACTATCAGTATCTTATTTCAGTGGTGCTATTCTATTTTATGTCAGTATTTTTCCAAGTAGTTTTAAATTAATTGGATTTTGATCATGTAAGTTTTTGTTTCTTAAATGGAGCAGCAGTTGGCTAAATTTCGTTATAATCTTGCATGACTTAATAATGTTAAAAGTATTTTCACAACGTCACTACAAACGAAACAGTTCCCTTGCTAATCCATCAATAAAATAATATAAATATCAATACAGATCTGCTGATTTAGATTTTTGCTTTAAGATCTTGAGTATATCGACCAAGAAAGGAGTGCTGATTAATCTCTTGAATGCACGTCTCAGAGGCAATATTTCTCGAATAGATTCGCGTCGAGATGGTTCTCACCGGAGTCAAATCGGAGAAACGTTTAGATCAAGTCAGCAGCTGTTCATCAAGCTGATGCCAAACAGAGACGATTCTAAACATATTCTAAGGCGAAGTAGATCAGAATAACGGAAGATATTCCAATGTTAACTGGCTACCTTAGCACATAGGATTTATTCACCTTGCAACCTTGTAGATGGTCGAAAGATAAAGAGAAGACAGAAAGAAAACGAGGGTAAAGGAGTGAAAAAAAAAAGAAATTATAAAAATGATCGAGCTAAAGGCGAAGATAAAGAAAAAAGAAAAGGAAAAATATTGAATGAAAGCAGAAGTGTAAAAGAAAAGAAGAGAAAAAGAATGAAAGGAAGAAATCGGAAAAAAAGATGAAAGAAAGAAAGGAGTACGAGTTTAAAACTAAGAAGAAAAAAACGATTAGTTCAAGAGTAGAAATTAAGATAGAGTGAAAAATAAAAAGAACATTGAAAATAAGAATATTGATTAGACTATTAAATGAATAACAATGAAATTGACATAGAAAGGAGACAATGGGAAAATAGCTATGAGAATATGAGTAGATAATGAAGAAAAGGAATAAAACGAAGAACAATAGAAAGAATAATATAAATTGATGAAAAAAAGTGAGAAAAGAAATCGTTGAAAAAGATACATCATAAAAACCAAAGTGATGAATAAGTGAAAGAATTAATGGTAAGAAAGAAAAATGAATTGTGAAAAAGACAGAAATGAAAATCAAAATAAATTAATATATCGGACAAATGAAGAGAAAGAATTATGAATCAAGTTCCGATTGGATCTAATAAATATTCAAAGAAAAATTTGTTTTGTTTTTGTTTTTTGGTGGAGGTGTTTGTTTTTTTTGCTTTAAAATTAGTTAATTTTGTAAAATGACTTAATCAGAAAACGGATTAGCTAATAACATAAGAATTTAGTCAATTATCTCTTCTAAATCAGACTAAACCGCTTATTATTACAGTCCTATGAAACAATTTCTCTGTACATTTTTGTTTTCTCCGTCCAGAAACCGCCCTTTATCAGTAAATGAACGACCAGATACCATTTTGTTTAAATTGACTAATACACCGAAGACTCTCGTCTTAAACAAATGAATATTGCTTTCATCATTCTGACATTTTAAGAATATTTAGAGCTTTAGGAATCAAATCCAAAATTTGGTCATTGATATCTTAGCATTTTGTAAACTGTTATTGCATATCTGATAATACTGACGATGATTTGGACAGAGACATCACTGTAATATAATGGCCGAGAGATTCTGTTTTATATATCTTGCCTTTAGGTTTAGTTAGGTTGAGAACGATTCGGCTCAGTGCATGGGTTAGTTAGGTGCAAACTTGAGCGCACGTGTTGAATGCACGCGCGGGCAGGATGTGTCGTTCACAGATGTCAAAATAAAAATCCCAGATAGTTAGTATGACCAGGGGATGTGAATGACGTCATGCACCGGAAGCGTGCGCGGAGGATTTTGTGAGATTTGAAAAAGTCAGTTGAGTTGAGTCTTGCCGTCCGAAGAAGGGTAACTTTCGCTTGCTCGCCGAAGCCAGGCCAGTGGCCTTGTGGCGGGTTCGCACGTGGTTTGGGGCAAATGGAAAAGTCAGCAGAGAAAGAATGTGTATCTCTCTCCTTATGTCGAAAAACCTTTAAACTCAAGGGTAATAAAAAGTTTCATACCTGAACTAAGAAGTCGTAAGTGTTTTTTGAGTTTCGGGATTCCTATGTTATGGACATTATGAACGTTTTACGTACCGGTATGAATATGTTTATTTCACACATATTCATGTTTGGCTATGTAACATCACAAGCTAAATACACAACTTATTCTCTCCAACGTATTTTCTTCCGAACAATTTCATTTAAATGAAAGTAGTAAAAAATATTTAGGATGATTTTTCAAATGATTGGTTGTTAAACTTTTCATTAATAAATCTGTTTTTATTCGGTTTGTTCAAAGCATTTAAATTTGATAGATATAAATATAGGAGCTAACATTACTATTAGAAACTATATTATTTTTAGATATATGTAAATATAGGATTTAACATTATTCTCTATATCCGAAAAATTCATTTATCGGCAGGAATAAATGAAAAAAGCATTTGCTAACCTTAGGAAAAGTTTCTCTATTTGCAACGAAAATCAATTGTTTGTCGTAGGTACGAGGATCATTAAATAAGTTTCCAGACTTTTTTCGTATGGACACTTTTATTGAGAGTACACACATGAAACTCTAGGACCCTTCGAAGTAATCTCCTCCGGCTGCAATACACTTTTACTACCGTTCCAACAACTCCTGGAAGGCTCCATGGAAATCCTCTTGTGTGAGTGTGTCAATGACCTTCGTCACAGTCTCTTTCATCTCCTCAATTGTCTCATAACGACAGCTTCTGAGCTGAGGGAATAACCAAAAGTCTCAGGGAGCATGGTCTGGGCGATATGGCGGGTGAGGAACTGTCTTGATGCCCATCTTGGACAAACAGTCTGTGACAAGGATGGAGTTGTGGACTGGTGCATTGTTCTGGTGGAAATGCCACTGACCCGATTTGAAAAGTGCTGGCCACTTCCGACGGAATCTCTTCCTGAACTCCCATAAAACCTCAACATAGTAACCCTTTGGCCAATCAACTCTGGTATATTGACTTCCTTACTTCTTCCACGCCTCTCATCATCCCTCACAGACTCCCTGCCTTCCTTGAATCTCTTTTGCCACACAAAAACTGATGCTCGATTCATGCAAGATGGTCGAAAAGCAGTCTCAAGCATTCCATACGTTTCTGTGGCATTTTCCTAAGTTTAAAATAGAATTTTATTGCATATCGTTCTTCTAAAGTATCCTTACGTCCAGATTGCATTTTTGAAATTCACCAGCTGTGACAATCAGGTTTTAGTTGGGTGTATTCTAATTCCTATTGTAGTTGTTCATTTGAATCTGAAATCATAAAAATTGGTCAGTCATCTCATAGTATGTATAGCAATAACTTACTGAATTCTGAAGAGTCTACAATAATTTTAAATGCCTGTACAAAAAAGTCTGGAAACTTATTGAAGGCACTACGCATATTCTTATTCTCTCACCTTGCTCCATTTCTTCCGACATACCTATTTTACACTTTCATTGTATTTAAATCTACTACGTGCAAAAGACAATATTGCTGTATTCAATATTTTAACAATAGTGTATATGATTGCTGAAGTATACTATTGTGAGCAATATAACGTACTGGTTATCGTCTATTTGAATTTCGTGCAGTGCTGATATCTTTGAAAAAGATAAGAATCCACCAGTTCCCCTTCTAGCTATGAGTAAAATGCAGTAGAAAATAAGCTCTTTAATCTTGGTATGGAAAATGGTCAGGAAGAAAGACTTTGAATTCAAACCAGTTATAGACCGGAAGATAGTACAGTCTTTTTACAGGACTCCATATATTTTCTCATATTAACGGATAGGCTTTTAATTCGGATGAAGAACTTAAACAATATAATAGCATAAACATATATTAAAAAATAAAAAGTGGGGTTGGCAAACTTAATGGCTTTGTGGCCAGACTTAACTGCTGAGGACCATCTTGGGACTGGAGTTATTTGACGTCAATATGGTCTTACTGCTAGCACTATAGTAATTTACGAAGCTCTTTGCTTCGATGTGGCACAAGGCCGAATGAATGGGGCACCCATTCTGCTTGCACTATAAGTCTGGCCGCGAAGCCATTAAGTTTACAACTCAACTTTGTATTTTTTTTAATTTATACAATTATTTTGTTTGAGTTCTTCTTCATCCGAATAAAAACGCCTATCTGTTAATGTGAGAAAACATATGGGGCTTAACAAAAAAAATATATATATATATTTTGCAAAGTTAATGGCTTTACGGCCGGAATTATCTGAGGGGGTGTCCTCGTGGTGTAATGGTTAAAGCGATGGACTGTGGAATCGTAGTACGCGAGTTCGTACTCCAGTCGCGCTATTACGTTCACTTTCGGGCAAATACCCTTGGGAAAGGTATGAACCCCCTTATCCTCCCAGCTATGGGTTAAATAGTACCACTACTGTTCTAGGAGAATGGCTTCGGCATTAAATAACCTAAAAAGAGTTGATATGCCATTAAACGAAAAAACAAAAAAAACCCTGAATTATCTGAGGTCCATCTTAAAAATGGAGTGATTTGAATTAACGTCAGGATGGTCTTACTGCCAGCACTATAAGTAATGTAAATTGAAAGGAGTCAAAAAATAGGTGCTGATCAGCAGTTGTGCGCTGATTGGCCCCTTTACCACCAAGGGCAGATAATTTATCCTATACTTTTCGATAAGGGTTGGTCTTCGCCACGGTATCTCTGCCAAAGACATGTTATATGAGTTGTACACTTTCGACGAAACCAGGTTACTGTACCAGTGAAAGATAAGGTTTTAAAATTTCCAACTATCGATACTTCAGATATTCCATGAGACACCCGTAAATTTAACCGCAATTTCATCTCATATGAGTAATATATATTGAGTCTTGAACTGAGTTGATAGGTTATAGACACTCTCAATAAATATTCTCTGTATTTATAGTTAAATTTATTATTTTCAAAATTCAATTATCTGACCATTAAATTAACTAGATGACGTCGAATCATATATTTAAATAATGGCTATTTTATTTTTGGAGGATTTTAATTAGAGTTTCCGCCGACAGACATCAATCATAATGTTACAAAGTTTATTTTAGATGACATTAAAATTGCGCAAAAACATTTCAATGATCAAAATAATTTTTACGACTAACTTTATATTTTCAAGCAATGAAAGATAAAAATTACAACTTTCATGAAGATATGTAAATAATTACACTTAGTTCTATAAAAAGCAATAATCCGTGACCATGACTGCTAATGTAATGATTTTGGTTGGAATAGTGCTAATGATAATAGTGAACTTTATTTAAAAAGAAAAAGATGAAACTAAAAAAGGTAGTCATTTTAAAGGGAGCCTGGTTTTACCTTACAATGTAATTTTCCGCCTATCTTTCTAAAATACCGAGCACAAAATACAAACTCATGAAAAATCAAAGACAGAAACAAGGAAAATATGAATGGTAAAACAGAACATGAGGAAAATAGCTACAAAGTAATATCTTTATTTATTTATTTCGGTTTCATGACATATCAAGCATAATAGGTCATTTAATGCCAAATCCTTTTTATAGATGTATCAAATATATGATTTCTAAACACATTTTGTAGATAACATTTTAAAATCAGGCTGACCTCAGCTGTTTCTCAGTTAAAATATTTCCCTTATTTCTATCTAATACGAATGATACTATTTACTATCAATCATTCGTTTACACTCAGTTTAATGTCTTCAAGTAACGATATGTATCACTAAAAATTCAATTAAGCATCTGTCATTTGTTTGTATACAGTTAAATGTAAAAACATTTCTATTTCTAAAGATTCAATACACTGTTTAGATGTGAAGCAGTTCTATTTCACTCATAGATAATACCCTATCTGGATCAGAGTGGAGCAAGGTGCAATGGCAATGATGGAGTGTAACACTATGTAGGTGGTCCACCAAGCAGACGATCCCTTTGTCTGTTTTGGCGCGAAACCAAACAAAGGGTTGGACTCGAGATCTCGGGTGACTGGAAGTGGGTTGGGGTACGCGAGAGGAGAGTTGGACAAAGGAGCTCGAAGAAGGAGTTGGCGAGGGACGACGGAGAGAGGCAGTCGACACCGGAGCAGAGAGACCAGTCGGATGAGATGAGGTCCAGAGCAGTCAGGGAAGATGAGTCGGCATTCCAGTAGCTTTGTAGAAGTTTCGTTAGAATCCACACTAGCGTTAGTCTACACATGTACAATGTTACATAACTCTCCTTCTGCACTTCAGTTAACCCAAATATATTGTTCGTTTGTTCTTTTTCTCCCGCTCCCTCGATTGTATTTCTTGTAGCGTAAAAAAATGTGCGATGCCCCTATCGGAACCACTAGTTGATCACCGGCTGTAAAGTGAAATGGTTTGAAGAATTTGATGTAACGAGGGGGCCGAGGGGGTAACGTCACAGGAGTACACCGCATTTTCCAAAGCTCTAGCATTAGTGGAGTCTCATTATAAGATTGTTTAATATTATATCCAGGATACTCGTCGGGGTGTCTTACCCCTCTGTAGAAATGCAGTCGGGGAATTCTGCAGCCACAGCCAATGGGACCAAACAAAGCCATAAAAATCAATGTATAATATAGTTACTAAGTTATAGTCTGTAAACAAAAGATCAGCATATGATGAAGAGTTTTTCAGATTTCGTAAAAACATTTCAAAAACTATTGATATAAAAGAACATTTTTAAAATACTATTATTATTTTTTTTAGACATTCACTTGATATTAAGCGCCCTCAGTTTTAGGTTCGTACAAAGCTGAAATGAGCAACAGAAATGAAAACATTTTAGGGGGTTATAAGGATGCTTTATAAGCATTTACACAGGCTAGAAGTCTTTGATGGACCATTTACTCCAATGTGACATCGACAAAATTGGAATGAAACTTATTCAAGCCATCTTTAAAATGAAAAGAATAGCTGGAACATAACTAACCCGTTTAAATCAAATTCCGCAACACGTATAGCAACACAACTGTATAGAATAATAATAAAATTTAAATGATAAATTTGAAATTATTTGAGGACTAATTCATTTTAAACTAAATATGTGTGTATATGTGTTTTGACAATATGAAATACAACTTAACTTTACTTTATGGATATAATAGTCACTATGAAGAATAGAGCAACTATATATATATATATATATATACTAACCCCTCCGTTGGGGCAGGATATGACACAAGGTCAATTTTTAAGCGGGGTTTAACAGGTTTGAATTCAGAATTTTCCTTCTCCTAGACTAGTTGCCTCACCAAGGCTGAAGAACCTAGTCTGTCCTACTATTTACCCATAGCTGGAGGGAGAATAATTGGATTCATACCTTTCCCAAAGGTATTAGTGCTATGTGAAATGCAATCAGTCTCGTTCAGGATTTGAACTCGTGCCGCCGTGTCCATTTCCTACGTCGATAACCATTACATCACGAGCAGCTATATATATATATATAGATGACAATTCATTTCGTGTCTCAAGAATACTTCTTTGGATTCTAGCCGATCTTAACAATGCTGTGGTCTAGATGGTCTCAATTCTTTCTCTGATATTTAATTCTCTTAGTCTTTTTTTTTTCTCTTTTGTCTTCTTTTCTTGACACATATAGTCTGTCTATGTCATCTCTTGGATGTAAGGCCTTATGCATCGTCATTAGTTTTCTTGTTCTTTGGTCCTTTCGTTGAAACTTTTCCCTTGTCCACTTCAAGTGATCGCGGTTATCTTACAGGAGGAACATTAGAGCTCCTTTCCAATTTCACAATTTTTTAAATTTTTTACTAATTGACAAAAAAAACAAACTTTACGATAGTTTAAATACTAATTAAACCAAAATCAATTAAATTCTTATAAAAAGATAACAAACACTAGAATATAAAAAAAATACACTCTCCAGGAAGAAGTAAGTTTATTACCAAGTAAAAGAAACTCACCAAAAAATGAGCGGATAGAAAACGCTCCTTTAGCCATTCTTATTTCCACTGAGCAGTTTTAACTCCATGCTTGTTTTGGAGTCATCAGGAGAGAATGTGCACCGTTTCGGGGCCTTCCTCTCGACGGTTTTATTTGCACATCGGCTCCACTCACTGACATGAGGTCCCATTATAGCATCCTGTCAAATCAACGTCTAGCGGCGAAATGTAAAATTTTCAAATCTGCTCACGTTATTAGAATATTGTTGTGCATTCGCGAGCAGGTGATGCTATGATGTGTTTATTTTGAAATGTTCCACGGGACGTTTCTATTCCACATCCACATTGAACAGTTTTCAGTTACAATTCAGTAACAATTCAGCAGAGTAAAATATAAAAATAATTCAATAAAAATCCTTCAAACGATACTTTATAACGCAAGAATAATAGAAAGTCTGACAAATTTTCCAGACATTCCAAAAATAAATAAACCAATGGTCCAAATTATAAACAATCTAACACATCCGATAAAGCAAGTTTATAAATAAAAAAACTCGTCAAAATTATCAAGCTTAAAAGAAAAGAAAAGAAAAACAACAACATAAACTACTTCCCCAAAGGTAACCTTTATGAAGAGACTGTTCAAAATGGAGTCGAAAATAATATAAAGATTGCAGAAGATCTGAAATTGTTACAATGCAATCTTCTGCGTTCTCATATTTATTTAAAAGCAGCCTGCCAGCTCTGTCAAGGGTCGAGTCTTAAACACCAAAAAAAGGAAATTTCTCCAAAATTGATATTATCATAAACCAATGAAATTTTTTAAAATGAAAAAATAGCTTTCAATTCTTGATTTCAAAAATACATTATGTAAAAAGGAAATTGAAATTTAATCTAACGAAAAATGTATATTTTGAATAAGTTACATGTGATTTGCATGTTACATAGAAAAATGATTGTTTCAGGGAGAAAGACTAGTATAATAACTTCGTTGTCCTCTGGGTTGTTTGTTGTCAAACAAAGATAATCTTAGTAAATCTCAATTGAAGAACGAAAAACTTAAATTTGGAGCAAATATATCTCACTTGAAATTGAAGAAGAAATTTATGAAAAAAATATAACAACCTCTTGGAAGGAAAAAACTGTTTAATTCTCGAGGTAACGTAATTATATAAATATACGAGTCGTATTACAACAATACAGTGTGTCTGTGGATGAAATTATCTTCTGGGTTGAGCACTCGAGGGAAGAATTGCCGGCTGCTATATACGTGTAAATGCAAAGCTTTTCTCATGAAATGAGCACATTAATAGCCGATTAGTGTATATGTGAATATATACCAAAAAATCCCTTCCCTTGCGCTACAATGACGATAGCACAGTGTTAAGATATCTGACTGACATAAAATCATCCGGGTTTCGATCGCAGCTTGAAGCATCTCGTGTGTCTAACCACATTGAAAATGTGTGATACAACAAAACAAACGAGTCTGCCGATGACTATATATATAATGTCACGTGGTCTCCCACTGAGAGAAGAGAAATAAGGAATTTCTACTATCCCTCGTGTTTGAATTAGCATTAGAATGGCCGTTAAGAAAGATAATCTAGGTCAATTCCTTAAGTAACAAATCAAGTTCAGAATGGAAATCAACAGATGTTTGTACTCTGTGACCGGATGCGTAAAGATTGGGGCACAGGGACATATAGTAGCCCTAACGAATCGCCTGACAGGGGAAGGAAGAAGATAGAAGCCAAATGATTGGCTAGAATCCCAAAGCGGAAATAGCCCCCTTCTTCCGTCAGCGGAAATAGGGAATAAGAAAATCAGTTTTTGGACAGGTCGTGGTGAATGGATCTCCTGCCAAACTCCGGATGAAGCATCAAAATCGGGATTTGCGGAACAGTAGTTGAAATGATAAGATATATTGAAACTACCGCCGAAATCACCGGGGGAGGACGGAAAGTATCTTGGACAAGTAGAACCCATACCTTCAAGCCAGAGCGATATGCATAAATAAATTCCGTCAACCCGAAAAAAAAAAATTCTCTAAAGGAAAGTTGTCGTAAAGATAAGTAAACTTTAAGACTGTTTCTCCCTATATCCAATTATATCGTCTCCCTCTCTCTCTCTCTCAATTTAAAGAAAGACTAAAGGAAAGGGAAAAAAAGGAAGAAAGACATCTATAATGAATTGTCCGCTAATAAGATAGCCGACACGTTGAATATGTGCGTTCGCGTATGTATTAAAAAGATTGTTATATTCTGATGTTCCCACGTGTTGAAGTTTGTTCATTTGTGTCATCTGCTAACAAAAGTTGCTATTTCATGTTTCTTTTTCAGCTTCTTTCGCCTTATGTTATTTTCGCTTAAATTGTTCTATATGAATTCCTTTAAAAATATTACACGGGAAACCGGAGTTGTCGACAACTATAATTAATATTATTACATGTAAACCTAGAGGTCCATATCTTCCATTGTTCTAGGGGTAGGAAGAACTAGTGGCCTTGATGTGTGTGTGTGTAATGTGAAATTTGGAAACCCCTTGCCAGCGGAGGTCAGTCTAGCCATAAGTTAAACCCCACATAATATGGCAGTTCCTATATGCCCGAGAAAGGACTCTGAACAAGGACTAATTCTACGAGGGACTAAGTGCCAGACCGCCCCGTCTTCACAGGTGCAAGAAAATAAACTCCCCGTTTGGTGATAACAATATTTAAATGCACAATGTCCCATGCGCTTTTAAATGGTTGCTCATCTGGGGATTTTTTTTATTTTAATTTGCCGTCACAATAATAACTTCAATTGAATTATTTCAACATTTCACCAAGCATATATATCATGTGTTTCGCAAGAAGTGGGTAATTTAGATGCTCGTCCTTTAATTTTTCTATTTCTAAATTCATATATGTCAATTTAACTGAGTTCAATCAAACGATTTCTATTCTGTTCTTGTCACAAGGTTATATATATATATATATATATATATATATCATGTCGTGCCGCTAGCATGGATTTCCCTGACTCCCAATCGTCCATAACATTCGCAGGTCCTCTAGACTACTTCCTGTGTCCATACAAAACTGTTGTAGATAAGTTCTAACCGGTCGTCCAACGCCTGCTCGTTTAGTTTTGTATTTGTATAGTTGGTTTTTTTTTTTTGTTTACACATGGATAAATTCAGGTTAGTATAAGTACACAGTTTAATGTCAAAACAATTCTATTTCAAACAACTCAGTTTAACATAAGCAGTTTAGTCCTATTTGACCCATAAATAGGACCCTATCAGGTGCTACCACTCTGGGCCTGATGGCAATAACGGGATACTCTGCATTCCCCAAAGCTCCAGCATTACTGGAGTCTTATGTAACTTCTCTGCAGAGATGCAATCGGTTTATTCTACAGCCCAAGCTGACTGGGCCGAATGTGCAATTAATAATGATTGTGCTATTGCTCAACCTAATGATAAGCCTAATTCTGCATATGATATTTATATGACATATCCATGGAGTAATGTATCACTATTTTAACAGAAAAAGATAGAGGGGAAATATACATGAATGCTGTGTACTGAATGGGATAAATTCTGGAAGCAGCAACCACCAAACAGACTCCAATACATTGACGTTCCGGTGTTGGACAATCAGCAAATACTTACATCAACTCTGTATGGACCCTTGATGCAACCAAGAGGACCTGCCATAGATGATAGGGGCGGATTAGGAAAGAGAGTCAGAGCACTTCTTGCAGTCAGTGCAACTTGATAACACACACACACACACATATATATATATATATAATTTTTCAATTTGACAAGAGACGAAAAGTAATTATTCTAAAAGTTTTAGAACTTTGCAACCAAATAGCTTAAAGACTTCAGGGTAAGTATGTCTAATTCGCTGAGTGATATAATTAAAATCTGACAAATCATATCAACTTTAAAAGACGAAAGTAAATTAAAATATCACTAATTGCTTCATAAAAGTGTAATACCTTTATTTTTACGTTATCGTTATTTCGTGGATATAATTAGCAGATTTAAACTGTAATGATAAAACCAAAGGTTAAATACAAGCTATATTGTTGAAAATGCCTTAAATACTTACCTTCAAACCAAAATCAAAATCAAACAAAATACTAAATACAATTCGGAAGTGAACTAAAATTTTGAAAAAAAGGAACATCGGCATAGAAAAACACAAGTGAAGATAATGGACTGATAATTAGCTTCTTGCATTTTGGTATTTTAAAGTTACAATTAAAATTAATTTTAACCTGTTGAGAAAATTTAGAATACTCCAACACTATCCCTAACAGAAGGTTTTATTTGGTTGGCTTTTATGGTATATCAACCATTGGAGGTTATTTAATGACTAATCCTATTTATCATATTTACCCAACCCCTCCGCTCGGGCAGGATATGACACAAGGTCAATTTTTAAGCGGAGTTTAACAGGTTTGAATTCAGAGTTTTCCTTCTCCTAGACTAGTTGCCTAACCAAGGCTGAAGAACCTAGTCTGCCCTACTATTTACCCATAGATGGCGGGAGAATAATTGGATTCATACCTTTTCCCCGGGGTATTAGTGCGATGGGAAATGCAATCAGTCTCGTCCAGGATTTGAACTCGTATCGCCGTGTCCATTTCCTGCGACGATAACAATTACACTATTTATACATATATATCAAATATATGTGATTTGAATTGGTTTTATGGCATATCCACCTTTGTTGGTTGTTTATTGATAAATCCTCTTTATACATATATATTAAATATGTATGATTTGGTTGGGTTAGCTTTTATGACATATCAACCATTGTGGGTTATTTAATGCCAAATCCTGTTAATACATATACAGTAAAGTTGGTGACCCGAAGACTCCCTTTTCAATAGTTATTACACCGAGGTGTTGTGGAGGGCGCAACTCCTTTCCCTGGATTTCTCCACTTCATCCTTAATACGTACCTTTTAACAGCGAACACTCTATGCACTTGAATAATGGGCTAGTGAGTAGAGTGTTCGCCAATGGCCTGGAAGACAGGGCTACAATCCTAGGTCGAGTCAAACCAAAAATTCAAAGACGGTACTTTATACCTTCTTGCTTAACACTCAGCATTAAAAGATACGTATCAAGGGTAAATTGGAGCAATTCTGATCATTTTGGCCACCATAGGTTTTGCAGTGAATCAGTAAATTATTCAATACTTTTTTATTACCATCTCAAATAACACTAAAATTTCACACAATAACAATTAATATCGTATTTATTGTCTGTGAAAATTGTAGAATCTAAAACCACTTAGACGAAACTATGCCGTTCTGAAGATTGTAACCGCCACTGTATATATATTTGTCACCACATTTATCCCCTTTATTTAACTTTAAGAAATCATAGGTTGAAATTTTGTCTTAATATCTAGTTTATAAACCGTTAATTTAATTCATTATAAAGTCGGTCACACACAGTTGGTTTCAAATTTTAACACAGTAATTATTAATACAATCTTAATTTTTTTGAACATCTTATTTCTAAAAGGTAAACATTAAGGTATTGATATCATCTGGCACTTAAATGATAAATTAGGCAAATGATTGCTTTCTTTGCCTCTAAACGCATTAAGAAGACCCTAATCATAAATATGTTCTCTATTCTTTGGAATTCCTTGAATAGATTTTGAATTTGTTCTTTTTTCTCTAATCTTCAACATCACATTATTTTATTGTTTTTAAGCCTTAGTCTGTTTGACAGATTGGATTATATCTAATAATCTGGCCTCAAGTGGGCGATTTCTATGAAAATATAATTATTATGATATCATTATCTTTATTTGGATAATTATTTCTTCCCTACAAAAAACCTCCATCGTTATTTCAGAGCAAATTGATCATCAGATGCTTACTCATTATATTTTCCGATGTTAATAACACAGTGGACCTCGTTGAACGTGATTTCAGTTACTCGAGGTAAGCATCAGAAATAGATATATATTTTTAATAATTGATCCAAGATGTAAGAATATACAATGCCAAAAAAAAAAAAAACGACTGCAACGAGAATTGTCTAAGTGAAAAGGTGAAAGTTCTTAACAATCTTAACATTTTTTTCTCATGAAGTTAAGATATACCATAAGAATGAATTAATATCAACGGCGTATTTTCCATAATAATTGCACGACTTTATAATTAAATATTGTTGTCAATTTCTTATTGTATGAAATTAATGAATTGAATTTTAACAAAATCACTTTTGTATAGTAAACAATCTTATTTATTTAAAAGATCAAATTGATGATAGAGCGTATATAACTTAATTTAAGATAGCAGAACAATAATGAAATTGTGTTCGCACTGATCTCAGTCGGTTGGACGGACTTTCATAGAACATGCAATCGTCAGATGGAAAGTGCCTTGCCGACTATAATTTAGGGCGAACAAAAATTATTTATTGTTTTGTTACAATCTGAACCCGTCAAAGGTACATATAAATATGTCAAAGGTACATGTAAGTAAAGTAAAGTTAGCGACCATAGTCGAGGGTGACCCGAAGGCTCCCTTTTCGATAGCTACTACACCAAGGTGTAGGGGAGGGCGCTACTCCATTCCCAGGATTGCTCCACTTTACCCTTGAACCGTACCTTATAATGCTGAGTGTTAAGCAAGGTGGTATCAAGTACCATTTTTAAAGTCTTTGGTATGACTCGACCTGGGATTGAACCCCGGTCTCCCGGGCCATTGGCGAACACTCTAACCGCTGGGCCAATGTCCCGGTTTCACCTTCAGGTCAATCAGGTTATAACTGACTGATTAAAATTGTTTATATGTCTACACTTGGAATTTAATTCACTTCTTTTTGTTTAGCAATTTAGCTCCTCCAAGGTGCTCCAGAATATATATATATATATATATATATATAAAAGTTCACTTGTCCAGTTGGCTTGGGCTGGAAAATACGCCGACTGCACTTATGCAAAGGGATAAGACACCCCCAACAGTCGTCTTATAAAATACATTAGACCATCAGATGGTGAGGTTCAAATTCTGTAGCTTTGAGGAGTGTGGAGTTAGTACCTGTTTGTGTCCAATCCAATTGGTCAAACAAAAGTATCAAAGTATTTACTATGTTTGGAAACATTTAACTGTGCAAACAAATGAGCTCTAGCACGTTTAAAAATAGAATTGTCTATAAACTACTCGCTTACAAATTATATATATATATATATAGAGAGAGAGAGACATCCGCAAACAGACTGTTTCGTTGTATCACAACTATTCAGTATTCCCGAACCTGGGATCGAAACCTTATATATATATACATATATATATAATTTGTCATTAAATAACCCATAAGGTTTGATATGCTCTAAAACACCACCCCAATAAAGTTTACATACGCTCCTAAAGTGCATAGATAATAAAAATGTAGACCAGTTGAATATATTTTATCAAATAATTTTTAAAACATTTTTAAGATCAGTTGACGAATTATAGCAATTTTTTTTCAACTGGGATACGTCTTGTATAATTTTATATTTGCGTTATAACTTTTTGACGAAGAATTCTCCGAAAAGCACCATTCATTTGATTTACACTGAAACCTTATTGATAGAAATTATTTTTCCACCAGTACGTTCCCTTGAGATCAAACGATAACAAATTTCTCAATAATTTTGATCTTACTGACTTTAGTGATATCATCGACTGGATAATATCAAATCTCGCTCAATTTTTTTATCTTTATTTTAAAAAAAACCTTTTTACAAAGGACTGTCAAACGTTTGAGGACAATAACAGTCACCTTCATTCTTCGATCTTATTTCTCTTTTTGTTAGATTTGTTCAGATATTTACAGTTTTTTTTCTCTTGTCTTCAGTTGATGCTATAAAATCGACATCATACAGTGTATAAATAATAAAGACGTAGCCCTGTTGAAGAATATATTTTATAGAATATTTTATTAAAAATTATATGGTCAGTTGAATCTCTAAAATCGATATCAAAGATCTATCATATCTTTTCTTTGTTTACTGTAACGAGATCTTGTCTTCTCATCTTTAATTATTTTTATTTTTTTTTAGAGTTTATTTTAGTTCGCTTGAACATCAATTCTACCAAGTCAAATCCAATTCAGTTTGCACTTTGTCAATACCCAATTACATATATAACAATGTAACTTCTAAGCTAACTTATTGCATTCCGTTAGTAACGGAATGAGAGTTTAATCTCTGTTTTCACGTATTAATGATTTTTATTAATGATTTTGTTTATTTGTTTGTGTTTTATGGCATATTAACCTTATCAATTTCATGTCAAATCCGTTTTTACGCAAATAAGCAGTTTTATTTCAAACAATTTAGTTTAACATAAATACAAAGTTTAATTGCCACAAACATTTCAATTTAAACCTATTCAGTTTAATCAAACAGTTTTATTTCAAATAATTCAGTTTAGTATAAGTTATAGCTTTTGGTTGAGACACAGTTAAATGTCAAAAATATTCTATTTCGAACAATTCAGCTTATCGTAAGTACAGATTCCCTGTCAAAAACAGTTCTAGTTCAAACAATTCAGTTTAACATACAAAAACAGTTCCATTTCAAACAATTCATTTAAGCATAAGTACGCAGATTAAATGTCAAAACAGTTCTATTTCAAGCAATTCAGTTAACCATAAGTACACAGTTTAGTTTTATTTGACCCATAGACAGGGCTCTATCAGGTGGCACAACACCGAGCCAGAGTGGACCTGGCAGTGATACTAATGAAGGGGTACTCTGCATTCCCCAAAGCTCCAAATTTACTGGAACTTCACCATCAGATTGTCTAGTGTCATATCAGGACGTTCGTTGAGGGAGTCTTAACCCCTCTGCAGAGAAGTGTTTTTTGAATTCTACAGCCCCAGCCGACTGGGCAATATTATTAATAATGGTGGTGGTTTTAGTAGTTGTACTACTTGTAGTAGTAATAGTGGTTTTTAAACTGTAAATAAATTCATATATTTTTTTGCTGTTAAGGTGTTCAGTAATAATAATGTTCTTGGTCAGTTCATTAGTTGGAATTTTACGTGTAGGGAACAATCTTCAATAACTGCAATGATTTCCCGACGATTTTGTGTTACATGTAACGGGATAAAGACAATGATTGGGTCTAATATGGAAGACATATCAATTAATTTGGAATAGTGCCGACAAAAATAGATATAAAGTTACGTGTCATTATGGAGGCGGGATTAGCATAACGGTTATCACAAAATAAAATGGAATCGGTGACCCGAGTTCAAATCCTGGACGAGTCTGTTTGCATTTCACTTGGAGGTTAAGGTTCTTGAGATAATCCGAAATCTATCTCTTTTCTTCCACTTGCTAAAAACGCATTGATACCAGGGGTTCGCTCTCACCGCTTTTCCAACGGCCAACTGGTGAAAAGGTTAGGTAAGTGTTTTTAAGCTGATCACCTGGTCCCAAGGTCTTTCCTCCCAGGCAATACTTGGTAAAATTGAGTTAATTGTTAGTGCATGGCTCCCCACTATAAAATGACATCATTTCTAATCTCTGACTTGGTGTGAAATCGGATAAATATCTTCCCCCTCCACCTGCCAACCATCAGTCGATTGTGTTCTCTAGACTTATTAAGGCAACTAGTCTAGGAGAAATGTAGCACTGAATTCAAATCATTAATACTCAGCTTAGAATGACCTTGTGTCACATTAGGTGGCGTACAAGTGGGATAAATACATACGATAAAAATGTCAAGATATGATGACTTACTCATTATCATTACAGAGAAAATAAACTACAAATTATTCTTCTTCATGGTACGTTACATTGTAATAAATAAACAATTTTTTGAAGTTATAACTCATTAATCGAATTAAAGTAGTGCAGAAAAAAATTGATATAAAATTACACGTTTCATTGTTATTCAATACGTCTGTTGAAATCCCGATAAACCATCATAAAATTAAATACCTTTTTTTTAATTAAAAATATGGGGAAAAAAAGCTTATGAAATGCGGAAAGGACATTTTTCTTTGATTCTGTGGACTCTACTCGTCTCCCCACCGACAAATTGGTTCAATAGACGCAAAGAAAAACTAAAGATAAGTTAAAAATTAAATATCTTCATCTTGAGACGCCAAATAATTTAAAGGAAGGGGAGTAGGATTAACTAGCAATTAAGATATTTAAAATGTTCAAAGGGAAAGACGAGTCATTAGGCGCGAAATGAAAAATTAAATCAAAGTTTTCTGAGATTACAGAAAGATGCAAATCTCTGGGCTACTTAGTTTCTCTTTTGAAAACGATTGTATGTTCAATGTTTGATCGCAGCCGATCATCGCCTTTAAATGACTCAGTGAATGAAGAATGTCTGAGTGAAATATCAGTTTTCCTGGATGTTTATATATAAATTTTTGCCTCGACTATAAACGGATACAATTTGAATTATATATGCATACTGTATCTATTTGCATACATGTGTGTGTATGAGTTTTACATACTTATGTATATTCTTTGTTTTCACACACAAGTATATATATATATATATATATATATATATATATATATATATGACACTGACATATCGATATGGGCTTACCTGTGGATTGGCAATGTGAAACTTGTGTCGTGAGTTTTTATCCTGTATTTATAGGTATTATATTTTATTGTTTAAAATATTGCGAAATTGCTCTGCTTGTTGTGTATTGGACCATGTAAAATCTTACTGATGAAAAATACTTGTGGCGTAAAATTTTAATTATATATATATATATATATATATACGTAACTGTGAATGTTTATGTGCGTGTATATATGTATGTTTATGTGCGTATATATATATATATATATAGAGAGAGAGAGAGAGTGAGAGAGAGAGAGAGATGCAGCCGTTTTCCTGTCTGTCTTTTTTTGTAGATGTTAAAAAATGCAGTTATTTACAATCTATACACTTAGAAAAAATCTTACACGTAAACTGCACGAATTTATTAAGTTATAAAGATTTCTCCTCAATAAATGGGCTTCATTTTGGCGCATTTTTCGGTGAATTCCAGTAAACACTTCATTAAGTCTATGGCCTGTGAAAGATTTTGCTCAAGAACGATTCAGAGAGGCATTTAATATGTTAATGTATATACAAGGTGCGATGGGTAAATTGCCGCCATTTTAAATCATTACTTCTGCTCATGCGCTTTCTTTTACTTTTTTGGTGTGTGTGTGTGTGTGGGGGGTTACTGTGCCTCAAACTAGTTTGTTAAGCAATGTCTGTTGAGGAAAGCAGCACCATGATACAATTCCCTCCTTTTCAACGAAAACTACCATACGAAGAATTTATAGTGATTTTTATGACAATCTGAGGACATTGGAAAGGTTTCGAAAAGAGTTGGATGAGCCCAGTGGTGATTTCAAAGATACGACATCTTTGAAGCCTCAGTGTCATCGTTCTGATAGGAAAAAAACTCCCTAATTTGTAGGTGAGATCCACACCATAATTAACAACGTTTCAGCAACACAATCAGCTCTATAAAACTGGGAAATGGGTGTGTCTGCGTTTCTTATCAGACATTCGGTATTACTCATTTATTTGAAAGAGTCAGTTTTTATCGTAGGCCAAGAAGGATACGAGGAGAGAATATGCTGCAAAGCTTTTCCACAGACTTAAGGATACTTGCCAACGGAACATTTTTTTTCTCTGGTGAGAATGGTTTCATCCAGGATCAGATATTGAACTCACAGAGCAACTGTTGATTTGCACTGACCCTACAAGATATACCGATATTGATTAAAAAAACACCCTATCCACACTATGGTGTTTAGGGTGGTCACAGGTGATGGTAACATTATGCCTCTGTTCATCTTCCCACATAGCCTCTGACTCGACTCGAAGGCCTACATCAAGTATCTGGTGGTGGTAGTTCTGCTCTGGATCGAGAGGGTGGAAGCTAGAAGATCCTTTGTCTGGCAATATGACTCTGCTCCATGTCACACAAGCAGGAGAACCCAATGTTGGCGCTCAGAAAATTTCTACGACCATACATCTGGCCCTCAAATTTCCCGAATTAAAATCCTCAAAATTATAACGTTTGGTGCGATTTAGCGAGAAACCAGCAAAACTCTGTAAAACATCAAAGATAAACTGAAGGCTAGGATAATAGTAGCATTTACCGATTTAAAAAAGGAGACCATCGGAAATAGTTGCAGGAGATTCTTAAGTCGTCTGGAGAATGTGGTTCAAGTCAATAACGATTTCTTTGAATAAATGTAATGTAAAGAATTTAATGATATTTTCATGTAATATTGGTAAATGTATCAGATGAAATGAGATGTCAGTTTTATTTTCGTTTTTGTGCTATTTAGACGGCATTTTACCCATCGAACACCGCAGAGTAAGTCCTTGATCCATACCAAATTTGTTTAATCAGGAATTATTTTCGGTATGACATTATTCTGAATTAAACTTAATAGACTAAAATACATCACACACACACGCACACACACACTCACTCACCCATTGTAGGAATGCGTGTTTACAGTAGTGGTTATCGCTAAAAGTACTGGAATCGGAGACCCAAGTTCAAATTCAGGATGAGGCAGCAAGACTTTTTCTTCGAGCTAATTCCTTTGAGAAATACATGAACCCATTGTAGAGCAGACTGGGTTCCTCAGTAGGTTAGGCAATGAAGCTAAGAAAAGAAAAACTCTGAATTCATACCAGTTTTACTCTGTTGAAAAATTGAATTTGTGTCGGATCCTATCTGAGATAAATGTAGACTTGGTACGCACAGTGCAATTATGAATGTATCATTTTGAATTAATTATACTGACCGGGCCATTGGCTTAAAGTGTAAATATTTGCCAAAGTCCTGGGAGACTGGGGTTCAATTTCAGGTCGAGTCATACCAAAGACTCAAAAAATGTTTTTTGATGTCACCTTGCTTAAAACTTAGCATTATAAGGTAAGGATCTAGGGTAAAGGGGAACAATCCAGGGAATAGAGTAGTGCCCTCCCCGATACCTTGGTATTGTAGCTATTGAAAAGGGAGCCTTCGGGTTGCTTTCAACTACGATCGGTCAATCTAATCTATATATACACGTACAAGGTTGTTCAAAAAGTTGGAAGCCTGATCCAGAAAAAAGATAACTGAACATTTTTTTGTGGCAACCCACTGCCACTTCTAAAACTAGAAAAATGTGAATTAGTTTTATAAGAAATGGTTGTGTTTTGCCACAACAATAATGTTTAGTTATGGTTCTTCCTTCTGGGTAAAGCTTAGAACCTTTGGAAAGACCATTGTATGTTGTTGTTGCCGGACTGTATTGGATAAAAGCCCACCTACCCATCCCTAAACAATTTCTGACTCGACAAAGGTATCGATTTTTTTTCTTTTGAGTGAGTGAGGTATGGTAATTCGTATATTTTGCTTTCAAAATTTCTTATTAAAAAGGGAAAAGAGTTTGTTGGAAAATTTATATTGAAAATAAAGGGCTTCTTTATTATTTATTCGCAATCCTATTTTTATAACCGTTTTTGTTGTCTCTTTTAATATGTGACTGCTTACATATTAAGTTCTTTTTATAATTGTTCTTAGCGCTGGTTGTGTTGTTATTAGCATTAACCATCTCTGGACTCGTTAACCTTAGCCTTATTGTAACTTGAAGAAGCCAGTAAGTTAAATCTTTTTTTTAACTAAGATAAATATATTTACCTACAAATGGTTGCTAATTACGAGGATCATTAAATAAGTTTCCAGAATTTTTTCGTACGGGCACTTTTATTGATAGCAGACATATGAAACTCTAGGCCCCTTCGAAGTAGACTCCTCCGGCTGCAATACACTTGTACCGTTCCAACAACTTCTGGAAGGCCCATGGAAGTCCTCTTGTGTGAGCGTGTCAATGACCTTCATCACAGCCTCTTTCATCTCTTCAATTGTCTCAAAACGACAGCTTGTGAGCTTAGGGAATAACCAAAAGTCACACGGAGCAAGGTCTGGACTGTAGGGAGGGTGTGGAACTGTCTTGATGCCCATCTCGGTCAAATTGTATGTGACAAGTATGGAGTTGTGGACTTGTTCATTGTCCTGGTGGAAATGCCACTGACCTGATTTGAAAAGTGCTGGCCTCTTCTGAAGGAATCTCTTCCTGGACTCCCTTAAAACCTCTGCATAGTATTCCTTGTTGACTTTCTGTCTAATGGGAACCCAGTGCATGTAGATCATGCTAGTGCTGTCAAAAAAAGGGATCATCAAAGGTTTGTGGGTGGATTTGCTCTGTCTGGTCTTCTTGGGCCTAGGAGAGCCAGCATATTTTCACTGGGAACTCTGTCTCTAGGTCTCGGTGTCATAACAGTAGATCCAGCTTTTATCGCATGGCAATTTTTTCCAAGTTTAAAACAGAATTTTATTGCATATCATTCTTCTAAAGTCCAGATTGCAATTTTAAAATTCACTACCTGTGACAATCAGGCTTTAGTATGGTGTATTCCAATTCCTGCTGTAGCTGTTCATTTGAACCTGAAATCATAAAAATTGGTCAGTCATCTCATACGATGTATAGCAATAATATACTGAATTTTCAAGAGTCTACCACAATTTTAAATGCCTGTACAAAAAAAGTCTACAACCTTATTGAAGGCGCCACGTACTTCACAAAAATAAATCTTCAATATTTTAATTCAAGTTTTTTGTTTAATTTCAAATCAGAGTATACTTAATTTATCTTTTTGTCGGAGCAATGTCAAGATTGTATCAATATTCACCAAATTTTACCTTATTAAAACCTAATGCAATACCGTTTGCCAGGAGTTTTCATGTATATTAGGATGACGAATCAAACTGGAGTGTAAGATGCAGAGTTCACCTGATACTCGCCGAATTTACAATTATGGTTTTGAGTACAGCTTGGGAATCGACGGTTTTAGGCCTATTTGATTTTCCCTGTGGATCAAAGCTCTTGTAAACCAAGTAAAATTTCTTAAGCCACCTGGTTACTCTAACGTGATCAACTACGCTCAACAGTTTTTTTTGTTTGCTTCTACAGCGTTATAGCTCAGCTCGGAGTCGTAAAGTATGTTCCCGAATCAAACTACGCTTCAGGCCCATCAGATCACACACGGAGAAAAGCAATGTACAACGTGCCAGCGCACCAAATAGCACGATATAATCAACGATTTTTACCGCAAACTAGCAAATACCAAAATGTTCCATAACTTTTGACTCACCCTAGTATATACACTAGATGTGACAGAAATAACTCTCTTATTTTAAACTGTCACCAATGCGATGCAAGAGAACTTATGCAAGTTATAATGACAGCTCCTACGAGCTTACCATTTTATTTTCAGAAAAGACTATTCGTTTGATGATGAAATATTTTTAAGACTATTGAATCTGTAATTACTCCTGAGAAAGCTTTTTGTGCTCATTTTATGTTACGTCGGATTGATGTTGTTCCGAATAGAAAATCAGTACTGCGATTGGTTAAAAACTCTATCACAGAAGGAATTAATAAACCAACTACCCGGAAACGCATGTGGTAGTCCTGGAACCAAGGCCACAATAGAGTACCGGTGCAAGCATAGTATCACATTTGGTGCCGTTACCAACCATTGTACCACACTTGAATCACTTATTCATGGTCTTGCTTAGAATACACCGACTGCTTCTCTGCAGTGGGGTAAGACTCCCGCCTCCAATGAATGTTCTCGATACGACACTAAACAATCTGATGTTGAGGTTCTATTAATGCTGGAGCTTTGGGGAATGTGGAGTACCATTAATTGCCATTGCTCCCAAGACCACTTTGGCCCGGAGTGGTAGCACCTGATAGGGTCCTATCTATGGATCAGATAGAACTAAACTATGTCCTTATGCTAAACTAAATTGCTTAAAATAGAACTAATTTGACATTGAAACTGCACTTACGCTAACCTGAATTGTGTTGAATAGAACTGTTTATTTGTATAAAAATGGATTCTGCATTGGATAACCAACAATGGTTAATAAGCCATTAAACCAAACCAAACCAAACCAAATCATGGTGTTGCCTGTTTATTTTCTGTCAGGGTACATTGTGTTTGTTCGTGTTAGTAATTATGCAACCGGTCACCATAATTAGTAAGCCATTATTTTCGCTTCCAGTTGCATGCTACGATAAAAAAAAAACTGAGCTATATTCTTAAGAGGTCAACTTTTCCATCTAAATCAGAAAGAATTTGTTTTTTCTTCTAACTGATGATCTCTGACGAGTGATAAAATATACTTTTAACATGAATTTTGAAAACGCAAATAAGAAGTGTGGAATATGTTTGCGTTTCTCAGTATTGAAGATTATGCATGTGCTTTTTCTGTCTGTGTGTATGCTTCTCTGGTGATGGTGTATTTGTGAGGGGGTTTTGTTTTGTCCTGTTTAATTTTTGGTTTTTCTGTGAGGATAAAATAGCGTGCGTTTCTGATGTGAGTAAATTAATTGACGATTTGTACGGTATGTCAACCTGTTTAGGATTATTTCATTCCTAGAGGTAAGGGGACTGCATTCACTGTACGTTAGTATTTACGTATTCTGTATTTTTTTTTTGTTTCACACAATTTTTTAAAGACTTATCAGTCTTATCGAATACATATTTTTTGAGAAAGGAGTTTGATTTACATGTTTAACAGCCTATCAAACCCTTATGGATTATTTTATGCCAAAATTTGTTTCAGAGACTTTTGACACGATTATATATGTTCAAATATTAGGTAGGAATACCTGAATGAATATAAATGCGTGCAAATTTTCAAACATATCAATTTGACCCATAGATATGACCATAACAGATACTGTGGGTCGGAGTCGACCTAGGAGTAATGGCAATCAAGAGTTACTCCACACTTCCCAGATAGGTGATACTGAATGTGTGTGCATTCCTGTGGTGGTAATGAGATGTTAGCGTCAGAGACATTTTCTCTCTAGTTATGATATTGGGTTTTCGCATGTATATTATGTCTTTATTCAAGCCCTCCACAACGAGTACGATGAAACACAAGGTCAAAATTTCAACTAGAGTATTGTTAGTTTGATTGGTTTGGTTGGGTTTTATGGCATATCAACCATTGTAGGTCATTTAATACAAAATTCTTTTTTATACTTATATTGAATATATGATTTATAGATACATTTTGTAAATATCATTTTTAAACAAGTCTGAGCTCATATTTTGCACACAGTTAAATTGTTTCACTTAATTTCAAACAATTCAGTTTAGCATAAGTACACAGCATTTTGCTTATGCACAGTCAAATGTAATAATAGTTCTATTCCAAAAAAGTCAGTTTAGCATCAGTACAGTTTAAATTCACCAGTTCTATGTCAAACAATTCAGTTTAGCATGTCAACAAAGTTAAATGATTCCAAGTATTACTATGTATCACTAATAATCCAATTAAACAACAGTAATTTGTTTACACACAGTTAAATTATCAAACAGTTCTATTTCAAACAATTCAGTTTAGCATGTTAACAAAGTTAAATTGTTCCAAGTATTGTTATATATCACTAACTATTCAAGTCGACATCAGTGATTCGTGTACTCACAGTTAAATGTAAAAACAGTTCAACAATATCAAACAATTCAGTTTAGCATGAGTACACAGTTTAAATGTCAAACACTTCTATTCGACCGATAGATAGGACACTATCAGGTGCTACCAATCCAGGTCAGAGTAAACCTGGGAGCGATGGCAATGAAGAGTATCACGTATTCCCCAAAGCTCTATCATTACTGGAACCTCATCATTAGATAGTTTAATGTCGTATCCAGGATACTTGTTTAGGGAGTTTTTCCCCTCAGCAGAGATGCAGTCAATGAATTCTTCAGCGCCAGTAAACAGGGCCATCAGCTGGTTAGAGTTAATTCTTTTCTCGGTTGGTCGCTGTACCAAGCCAATGAAAGTAGTTAATATTTAATCCATTAGGAGGAGAAGATAAACGTCCATGCCTTTCCTATGGGCAGAAGCACGAAACTGCTTCGTTAAAGAACTGAACTCAGGTCGCCGAGTTTTTCTGTTATGGTGATAGTGAGCGTGCGTGTCTCCGTGAAGAGGATATATCGGTGTGCTTCATTGGTGATGATGTTAATATAAAAACGTGCGTCCGTGTGGGCTGTGAAAAGTCAACAAAAATGAAATCTCATCGTAATTAGTTCTCAGTGATACATATTTTGTTACTGCATCTCTAGAGAATCAAACAAGTGAAACTTGTCTTAATGAAAATGCATTCAACTTTATTTTTATAACATTCGAAATGATTCCTCGCCGCTATTTTTATAATGTTCCGTGACAGGTGTAATTTTGGCCGATACTTTATAACCTCTTCACGCTCTCACAATGATGGATACTGAGTATGGAATGATAATGTAATCCTAAAAATACTGATTCACAATGCTATTCTATGTTTCACATACATATATATTCACCACTTTTAGTCACGTGACTTCAGTAGCACAATCCATTTCAACTGTTGTGTTTATTGGCTGGAGATCTGTGTTCAAACCACACGGGTCGGTATCGGCAAATTCTTCTACCTAACATAAATCATATAATCACGTAAACGAATCTTGCACATTTGCCTCGAATTGGATTACTAGGGTGAATCAGAGTTCAAGGCCTAGACGAGACTGTTTGCATTTCATATAGCACTAATACCCTTGAAAAGGTATGCATCCATCTATTCTCCATGCAGCTACGGATAAATTGGGCAAACTTGGTTATTTAGCTTTAGTATAAAAACGAATTTAGAAGGAAAACTTTGATTTCAAACTGGTCAGATTTCACTAAAAATTGATCTCATACTGAACCCTAAGTGTGGCAGAGGATTTGGTTAAATATATAATAGGCTGAGTTAAACTATTTTCAGTAACTGTATCCAGTTTATAGTCTAGACCTAGCTTCCTTAGATAGTCACGTATTCCGACCTATGGCTCACTTTCAGCCTTTTCAACGCTTCAACAATCGTGAGGGCGGAAGTATCATTGAAGGGGTGAATTTCTTCGTCGGAAAATACTTGGTATCAGCATGGGATCAAAAATCCGGCAGTATGAGTCCTTTAGACAAGGCAACACAATGGCCTCTCCATTGAATGCGAGGCTGATTTTGTTGTAACTTGAAGAATAATGAAAATAAGTTAAACGAAATATTGTAAAGCTTTTGACTCATGCAAGTAGATTGATATTCAACTTTATAGTTTTCCAGCCTATTCAAGAACAGCTGACTAAAATTATTTGAAATATACGAATTCACTGCACATACAAAATTTCCTTGTATTTTTATTTTTATAATCAAAAGATCTTTGCCTTTAAGGTAAAAAAAGCAAGGAAAACCGTCTGATATGCGTGAATACCGGAATTCTTCGACTTGCAGAAAATAAGTTATTTAATTGAATCGCTAAACAAAATTAAAAAAAATGTAATCGTCTTTGATAAAATAAGAGCATCCGTGTTTTTGACAACGATATTTGCACTATCTTATCTTCTTTGTAACCCTGACAAAAAATAAACAGGGGGTGTCCTCGTGGTGTAATGGTTAAAAGTGATGGACTACGGAATCGTAGTACGCGAGTTCGTACTCCAGTCACGCTATTACATTCACTTTCGGGCAAATACCCTTGGAAAAGGTATGAACCCCCTTATCCTCCCAGCTATGGTTTAAATAGTACCACTACTGTTCTTCTAGGAGAATGGCTTTAGCATTAGATAACCTAAAAAGAGTTGATATGCCATTAAGCAAAGAAACCAAACCAAACCAAACCAAACTAAAAAATAAACATGAAGACAGCTTTATCTACCAAGATGTCTTCTTTAGAGATTTTCTGTGTGACGAATGGACGCATCATTGCAAACTTCGGTAATTAAAAAAGATGTCCAGATTAAGCACTTTAGATCCTTTTCGATACAAGGTTGGTACAAGGGTCTCATAACCCCACCCCAATTAAATCCGATACGGGACCCCGACTCAACAAAATGTCAATGTTTATAAAGTAATATTCATTTAAAAAAAGATTTACGAAATCCACACTTTCGGGACCCTGAAGTAAATTTGGGGTCCCAGGAGGGATGATCAGGGTAGTGCAGACCACCCCTACTCTCATATTTACAATATTTATAAGTCAAATAGAATACTGTAGACTTTATAGAGTACGTACTGTGAAGATTTCTTACTGAATTTGTCTTCACGTAATTTATACGCAGAATTCAACGTAGGTTTTAAAAACGATGCTGCAGACAAAACGCCAAGGAATGGATTCTTGAATAATTCTAGTGTATGATGCATTTATGAGTACCGTGTTTCCACTTGATTAATAGTGTTGTAAAGAATTTACTTGCATATAAATTCTACCCATTTGTACTTAGGTTTCAAAAATGAATCTCAGTAATTCTACTATTATAATATCTAAAACAAAAGTTACAACTGAAAAGTATCGATACTGATGATGATGATCATCATCATCATGTCGTGCCGCTAGCACGGATATCCCTGACCCTCTCTCGCTACTTTTCCCCATCGTTCATCACCTTTGGCAGGTCTTCAAGGCTACATCCCGTATCCTCACATAGCTGCTATATGTATGTTCTAGCTGGTCGTCCTGCTTTTGCTCGGCCATATGTGGGGGTCCATAGGAGTACATCACTTATGAGCTAGTCTATGCTTCTCCAGCAAGACATAAATAATTACTAATTATAATACAATAATGACATAGCATTTATACGTTTGATTTGGTTTGATGGCATATCAACCATTGTAGGTTATTTAATGCCAAAACCGTTTCTATACATATAAACAGTTCTATTTCAAACAATTCAGTTTAACATAAGTACATAGTTTTTATTTACGCACAGTTAAATTTTAAAATAGTTATATTTCAAAAAGTTCTGTTCAGCATAAGTACACAGTTTAAATGTCATAAACAGTTCCATTTCAAACAATTAATTTTAGCATAAGTACATAGTTTAAATGTCAAACAGTTCTATTTGACCTATAGATGGGACCCTATCAGGTACTACCGCTGCGGGCCATAGTGGACCTGGGAGCGATGGCAATAAATGGGTACTCTGCATTCCCCGAAGTTCTAGCATTACTTAATTTCATTAGTTTGTTTAATGCCATAATCAGGGACACTCTTTGGGGGAGTCTTACCTCTTTGCAGAGATGTAGTCAGTGTATTCTACTGCACCCAGCCGACTTTATATTTCTTCTTTTTTTTTTTTTTTTAACTCGACTACTTGAAAGGTGTTCAGTGATCTAATTTTTATTCACTTGTCAGTTCCCATGAAGAGGGATAACACCCCAATTATCTGTATTTGATTGTGAGGCTTCAGTTCTGGAGATCTGGGAATATAAAATACCATTTAATTGCCATTTCTCCTAGATCCACTCTGTTTTGGACTGTAAATATCTGTTAGAGTCACATCTATGGGTCAAATAGATCTGTTTTAAAATCATTCATATTCGATAAGATCCCAGGCAAAAAAAAAAAAATTCTTTTGAAATCATCATCATCATCATCATGTCGTGCTGGTAGCACGGATATCCCTGACCCTTTCTCGCCACTCCTCCCTATCGTTCATCGCCCTAGGCAGGTCTTCAGGACAACATCCCGTATCCTCACATAGCTGCTGAATGTATGTTCGTGCTGGTCGTCCTGCTTTTGCACGGCCATGTGTGGGGGTCCATAAGAGTACATCTCTTATGAGTTCGTCCCTGCTTCTCCAGCAGTGTCCTGCATGTCTGGTTCGTCTAACTTGAATAGTTTTCGTGATAGGAGGCAGGCGGCCGTACAGTTGGTGTCTTGTGGGGTGTTGCCGCCAGGACTTGTTTAAGATTGCTCGCAGCATTCTTGTGTAATTGCCGTCTAGCTTCTTCTCCAGCCGTTTTGTTAGAGTCCATGTAGTGCACCCATATAGCAGTATCGATGTGACCGCTGCCTGGAAGAAATTGCGTTTCATTTTATCGGTTAGGTCTGATTTCCATAGAATCGATAGCCTATTGATAGCTGTCCATGCTTTCGTTAACCTTGTGTCGATGTCCTTTTCGGTTGATGCGACGCTGCTTCCTAGGTAAGTGAATTTGTCTACTAGTTTAAGAGGGGTTCCGTCTAGAGTGGTGATGTCCCCCGTTTGATTATAGCACATATATTCCGTTTTGTGTGCATAGAGGCCTATGCCTGCGGCTGACACAAATATAAATATATATGTATAATGAACGCCCAGAGGGGTTGACATACACATAAAATCAAACTATCAATGAACCAAATTAAAGAGTTATTAAAAGAAGCTATGATTATAGAAAACCCTGATAAGCTGAAGATTTGTTGTCACTTGATATCATGTGAAAGCCATCAGATATTACTTGTACGAAAATTCGATGATGGTGATGATATTAGTATTGATAACAAACAACTGTTACAGAAGGGACAGTGTATGTGCATATTACGTTTTCTTTTTAAGCATACGTAAGCATATATATATATATATATATATATATATATATAATCTTTTCTTATTAACACATCTGGGATTTCCTGTCAAGGTTGAGTCAGTGCATAGCACTTAAATTCTCGTCAAATCCAGTTATGTCAGCCAGCACATTCAAAAAGCAGCTTAACAGTATATTAATGTTGAAAAATTAGACGGTGTTATTTCAAAGTTAGGAGTGAGACAATACAAGAATTGCAAAAGGTGTAGAAGAGAAATGGAAAACGCAGATGCAACATAAAAATTATTTCTGTTCATAAGGGAGAAACAAGAAGTAGTTAACGATATGAATGAAAAGAAAAAAAATAGGAAGAAACATTTTTAACTTCGTCAAAAATCAGTGGCATCAGGGAATTTCAGAATAGAAATAGATAAGCATTTTTTTTCTGCTTGAAATGTATATTTGAAAATCCGAGAGAATGAAGAATTTGGCAAGCAAGATTGTCTCTCTTTATTGAGGTAAGTTTAATGCAAGCTTTAGCAAACTAATGGCTTTAAACTAAGCTAAGTTTATTGAATAGATTTGTAGTTGATATCATGGCTAAAATATATTTTCTAGACATTTATTAAGCTTAGCTTAAACCAAAGTCTATACATTTTTAAATGCAAGTCGGCTATAGTTAAGTAATTCAGAAATATAGAGTTTCACCCAACAATTGCTAATATATTCATCATCATCATATGTCAACATCACGCATTCCTTTATCTCTCTCTCTCTCTTTATCTCTCTCTCTCTCTCTCTCTCTCTCTCTCATCACCCTCGGTAAATCGTCTTGACGACACCCTGTATCCGTGTAAAGTTGATATTATATTCATCAACTTTACACGGATACAGGGTGCCGTCAAGACGATTTACCGAGGGTGATAGGAGAGAGAGAGAGAGAGAGAGAGAGAGAGAGAGAAAGAGAAAGATAGATAAAGGAATGCGTGATGTTGACATATGATGATGATGAATATATTAGCAATTGTTGGGTGATACTCTATATTTTAGAATAACTTAACTGTAGCCGACTTGCGTATAGACTTTGGTTTAAGCTTAGCTTAGTAAATGTCTAGAAAATATATTTTAGCCATGATATCAACTACAAATCTATTTAATAAACTTAGCTTAGTTTGAAGTCCTTAATTTATGCTAGCCGATAAACACTGGCGTGTTCATTAGAGAATTTTATACGAAAACTTCACTCATGTGTTTGTCCTAACTTCGCCAGCCGTGCCCAGCATATCCGGGATGATTTGCAAATGGCCATACAGCTGCTGTTTTGTTTTGTGCTGTGCAGGATTTGTTTAAAACAGAATACAGACTCCTTGTGCAGTTACCATCTAACGTTTGTCTGAGCGTTTCATTACAGGCCGAGTAGCGCAACCATACTGACTCGATTTTATTTTATCACAAAGAAATGATTTTCATAAGGTCGATAACCTGTGATTAGCTGTTTACTCTTTACCTATGAGTATGACCCAAAAGATATCTTTTGAATTTCATTAAACATTCTTTCATCGTAATTTCGATTGTATTTCATTTCCCTTTTTTAGAACGTTTATTTATGTTGCAGACCAAAAAATGAAGAATAAGAGGAGACTGTGGCATAACGGTTATCATCGTTGGAAATGGTCTTAGCTTCCGGGGATCAAATCCTGAACGAAGTTGTTTGCGTTTCACGTAGCACTAATACTCTACGAAAATGTACAAAACCAACCATTCATCGTCCAGCAATTGAAAAATAAGAAAAAAAAAACTTGGCTCTAACTATGGTATTGCAGCCAGATTAGGAGAGGGAAAATTCGGAAATGAATCTGTTGTAGATCTTGAGAGGGATGAACTCAGCGAGGTTATTCCTACACAAAGTCATGATACTTGTGTAGCACATCCACAAATAAATCAGGTTATGGGACCAGTGAAGACAGTAAATAAAGAATTAATTCTCAGTAAACTCTAACTGCAAATTAAATCATTACAAAAAGACTTATTTTCTGGGAGAAATTGGAATTGAAATATATGATATCGATTTATATAGATGTTTTTTAGATGATCAAGAAGAATATTAATAGTAATACGAGTTGATATATAGGTTTTATATATATAAATATATGTTTTATATAAAAAATTTTTAGATGATCAAGAAAAATATTACTAAAAATACGAATTGATGTATACATATTTTATATATAATTTTTTAAGATGATCAAGAAGATATTGATAAAAATACGAACTGATACATACACACACACACACACACACACACACACACACACACATATATATATATATATATATATATATAGATATGTGTGTGTGTGTGTGTGTGTGTGTGTGTGTGTGTGTTTTATATAGAAATATGTTTTTTATATAATTTTTTAGACGATTACGAATATCAATAGTAATACGAGTTGGTATATATATATATATATATATATATATATATATATATATATATATAATTTTTTTAGATGATCAAGAAGAATATTAATAGTAATAGGAGTTGAATACCATCGAAATCACTCGGTTTAATTTTACGTAGCCACCAAGGATTAAATATTAATATAACGGACTCAATTTTATGTAAAATAATATATATATGTACATATATAATATATTTATTATATACATATTATAAATATGTATATTTATATTATATAATATATTAGAATACATTTGCTATATCATATATATATAATATAAAATGTATCATACAATATATATATATGTTATACATGTAATATATATATTATATATTATATACATGATATATGATATATAATGTATATTTTATATATAACATAAAGAATATCTGGTTTGGTTTGTTAAGTTTTATGGTAAAATTTTCACCTGGGGTACAGTCGGTTTGATTGGTCCGGTTAGTTTGGTCTTATGGCATCTCAACCATTATAGGCCCCTTAATGCCAAATCCTCTTTATACATATATAATAAATATATGATTAGTAAAACATATATGATTGATAACATTTTTAAACGAGCCTGAACTTATTTCATTTGGACGCTGTCAAATGGTTTCAAATATTGTTGCATAATTTGTATTACTGTTGTTTCTATATAATTAAATGATTTCCATTATTGCTATCTTTATATATATAGATATATATATATATATAAACAAATGAAAAAAGAAATCATTGGTAAAAGGGGTTAACTATTTCAAAACAATAAAACAGCGAGGGCCCTTTCGTCCGGCACTTATCAAGCTGAGTCACCGGAAATATAATTAAAACCGGGTGTAAATTAAATAATTGGATTGAAGAGACAAGGTGAGAAAAAAAGAAAAAAATCAAGTCACACTAGTCTCCAACACTCCCCTAAAAATATTTAAAATATGACTGCTTAGCTGTCTGCATAGAAGGGGGTGCTTTATAGCGATATAAATCGCATCTAAGACATTGAGATGATTTTTTGTTTCTGTCTCTATGCAGAACAGAAAGGCAGTCATCTTCATAGCTAGTCCTGCAAGTATTTATGGTAAGCAAATGCTCACCGATAGCCGAAGCCATTTCCTGGAAGTGCCCGGATGTTCGTCGGCCTTTTGATAAAATAACTCTGGGTACATGCTGTCTAATTCTCACTTCGAGACATGGACAAGTTCTGCCTATATATGTCGAACTACATCGACATACAAATCTATATATTAACATACTTTGTTTAAAGATAGGCAACTTGTCCTTGTGTGTACAATTAAAGGCCGTCCTCATAGTGAATATTGGTCTTAGATTAACAGCATGATAACAGCGATACACAGAAGAGGCAATACTCTCAGCAAAGAACTGGTTGGCAGAATCAACCCAAGGAAGTCTAAAGTAAACAGGAAATTTCGGAGGGCCGAAGGTTTTGTTCTTATTTTTTAACCTAGTCACTGTAAACTTAATATTATCATCGATGACCTCCTCAGGATACCCGTTATCAATAAATATATCCTTGATTACCTTAAGTTCGTCTTCTATCTTGCAATCACTGCAGATATTTAAAGCTCTACAGGAAAGACATTTGATTAAATGAAGTTTCCTCGATCTAGCGCCAAAAGAATGCCAACTCAGATATAGCCCAGTAAATTTACGTTTTCTATAAACCGATGTGAGGAAAGAGGAATCACATCTTTCAACTAACAAATCTAAAAATGGCAGTAAGGCGCCTCTGGTGGTGTAATGGTTAGCAAGCTCGACTAGCAAACCTACACGAGTGAATTCGAGTCTCATTGGGTGCCCCTTTCATATGGCCTTGTGCCACATCTAAGCAAAAAGCTTAGTAAAATTTCCATCTAAAAATGGTAGTAAATTATTAATTTCTTCTTCCATGGTAAATGCTAAAGAAGAGTGTAACTCATTCAATTTATCGAATAATAATAATAATTACGTGATCTGAAGGAAACAAAAGTATCATCCACGTAACGTAAGTAAATGAAGGGCTTAGGAAACCTTGAAACAAATGTCTTTCTTGGAACCCAACAAAAATATCAGCCAGAATGGGGCCAAAAGGGGAACCAATACTAACGCCCTCAATCTGGCGGTACATGATCTCATTGAAACTAAAAGAATTTGATTTTGTGGCAATACCCATCAATTCAATAAAAACTTCCTCAGGAAAGGGAAGGGAAATAGTAGATGGACCACGATACCAATTGTCAGCGCATATAGATATTGTCTCATCCAAAGGAATGTTCGTGAATAATGAGACAACATCAAAGGAGATCATAAATTGAGACTCATTACGTACGGGAAGACGACGGATAATGGAGGAAAATTCTCAAAGTTTCTTGTGACAGAAGGTGGATTTTGAATCGGGAAAACAACTTAAAATGACACCGATATTGTTCTTACTAGACCTGATAAAATTGCTGGTGTTGTTGTTTTAAATAGATCCGACTATGTAAGCAAAATGGATGCTATTTTGGAAGACACAAACAAGTTCCTAAAACTTGGGGACTTCTCTTTTGATGAGTCTCAGAAACTAGAAAATAAATTACAAAAGCGTTTACTTGAGTTATTCAGAAGAAAATTTAGATTGAAGGAGGTCTATGAATTTATTCGTCCAGTTGGTTCGCAGAGACCAAGAATGTATGGATTGCCAAAAATTCATAAACCGGGTATTTCTCTGCGTCCTATTCTTTCTATGTGCCATTCTGCCCAGCATTCTTTGGCTAAATAGTTGGTTGAAGTCCTTAACCCTGTTTAAGAGTTTTATTCCGGGTGTTGTGTGAAGGACTCTTTTACATTTTCCTCGATAGATTTATAAGTTGAAATAACCTATTGATTAACCGATAATAAACGTGGATTACCAAAACAATCAAAAGCTTACTTTAGAAACAATTTTTTTCATAAATTAGGGTCTTTATTTCGTGGTTTCAGAGACAGACCCGTTTAAAACTTTTAATGTCACACACATGTCTCTAGTTAGTGTTTAAACGTGTGACCTTTAACTAGAATTCATTTTTTCATCTCAGTAAACTTTCGATACCCTCTGATGAATTTATTATGCTGCAATTTTTTCACACTGAAAAATTTGCTAGTCCAATTCTGCTTTCATGTCATTCATTATTTTCCAAACTGCCGCTCTGCTGTTATCTCTAAAGTGGTTGATAGTACAGGTTTTTAATGGGAAATTTACAAGTTTACTGCTCCACCATGAGCATCCCGCTCAAACATTTTGGGTAAACATAAGATGCATTACTTTTGGAGTAATCTTTTTACAAACACGGAATGTAGGCTTATATTCGTCGCTTGAAAAAATAAATAGTGATAATCCCTAGGTGGAAAAATAGTGTTTAGTCACTAATCCGTTTCTCAATCAAAAGATGTAATTGTGTTCTCTGTATCTTTCATAATTTCCGTAGAAATAAAAAAAGACATAATTCTTTGAACGTTTTACTTATAAATTAAAAAAAAAAAATGAAAGTATTCACAAAAGAATATCCATCGGTAGGTTGACTATTGTTCTCACATTCTTTCCCAGTTATCATTCAGTGGAGAGTGACTCATCCATTTTCTTTTCCGTCAAGAACTGTGACATACCGAAATCGCGATATATTCATTAACATATCTGGCAATGGAGCCGAGAGACTGATACTTACTTTTCCCCAAGGACATTCATGCTAAGTGAATATACGTGTCTTCATCAGAAATTCAAATTCAGCTTGTCGATTCCAGTTTTCAGTCATATATATATATATATATATATATATATATATATATATATATATATATATAATAAAGAAAATCGCAAACGCCTTAATATGCATATCATTTGACTAAAAAGGAAAGACATTCAATGTAGCTGTATTACGTGTATTGATAATCAGCGACCTGTTTTGAAATATAAGGGTTTTATCAACGATAGTCAGGCTCAATATATATTCGATCTCATCTTTCAGTGTTACTGTCTTATTTTCTGTCAGCTTACATAACAAGTTAATCAATAGATCTGTAGGATTATGATGAAACAGAATAAATATTACAGATCAAATATCTGTTTGTCAAAATAATCTTCCTTTTTAATCACTTTTATCTTTGTATTGTGTCGTGATTGCAGCGTTTTAATAATTTAGTTAATATAAACACGTTAGTATTAACTCATAAATTCTATCATGCATTTATATGTAAGAAATATATATATATATATATATATATATATATATAGGAAGTGCGATGAAAAAGTATCTAGACCAACGCTTTATACTTTATTTTGATTAAAACTTGCTATTTTGATGAAGTATGTGCAGCTGGGAAACACCTATAATGTATTTTTGTTCTTTAGAGTGTTTCTCAGACCTGGTCTTGATGAATTAATGCCAATTTGAAAAAGAAATTACGAAATTAATCTTGATGTTTTTCATCTGCTTTTTTGGTAAATTCATGTTTATACAAGTACAGGACCGTACATATTTTTTCAGATCTAACTCTTTGTGACTTTTTGTTTTTAAATAGAAAAATGATCTGTTTCTAATTAAACTATTGGCTTTCATGGCGTTCGTTTAGTATTTCTCTTTATACTACTTGTATACACGCAAAAAAATTGTCAATATAAAAAAGACTTCATATATCATTTTTTCAAGCGTTCTGGGAACATACCTCTATTAAGATTTGATTCGGCTTTTGTTTTCCAAGCGATGAAGTTGTTTCGTAAATAATTTCCTCGAAAATAAAATGATGCGAGTTTGAGTCCTGCTGAGAGTTAATTCTTTATTTATCTTCTGTGATATAGTTGTGTAGGAAACCTTCCATCCCTCTTGAAAGTGAACTGTTCTGCTCGTGGAGTTGATGAATGAAGGATTTAAGTAGAAGCCTATCAATTGACATAGAGCAGCACGCTGAGCTAGTCTTTTGTACCTTGTTATTACCAGCCTAATAAACCCTTTTTATTGTTACATGTTATTTAGTGTTTGTCTCTACAAACCCCAAATTAACATCATAACAGATGTTTATTAACGTTCTCAGCGTATGGGATGAAAAAAAATAACCGGGAATTAGGCTAAAGGAATACTAATTAAAAATTTCTTCAAAAATATTTGTTTGTTTCAATTTAAATTTCCCTATATCTTCAACCGATAGTCGAAAATGCTCTGCATTGTTTTACTTTCTATCTTTTAAATAACCCTTTTTACACATTGTTTTAAATTAATTTATTTTTTGCATATGTCTTTCAATCCTCTTTGTGTTTGAAACACTCCTGATCAAATTCATTTTTTCTTTAACTATTCGTTTAATATTCCTTTTCAGTATGGTTTACCTTGTTTTTTCATACAATACTATATTCATTTTGTTGCCACGAAAGAGAAAAATCTATTTAAAGGAGAATGTAGGAAATTATCGAAATAAGACATTGTTGCACTGGTGCGTGTGACAATTCGAAAAATAAAACAAATTCAAACTTAATACGATAAAACGTAATTGTAAATCTAAAAGACCCATAAATGTTGCTTAGAAAACATTTCATTTAATTCACTTATATCTTCCTAATTCGCTCAGTTGATCTTTATGAAACTCTGACCAAATAATAATAATTGGATATTAATAATATTGATGATATAAAAAGGTAACTTCGATTCTTTATATATATTTCATGATCCATCGTAGCGATACCGGGTGTCTCAAAATAGATGCAACCCATTTATATGATAATTCATATTGCATCAAGTTATCTTTCATCTGAATCTTAAAAAGCTATCATATCACTTCAGAAAGGTCAAACCAGATGACAACGGCAGAAATTGATTGACTTTATCCTACAGTGCACGCGAAAGACCAAGTTCTTGAGGACTTTTTTGGACTCCTTCCGACCGAATCTCTTACCACATTCACATTGTCAAGACATCTTGCCGTCAACTTCCTGCCAGATGTGGAATTTTGTACCTTCTTGTTGCGGTGGTTTACTGACCCTGTGGCTTGAAACGTGAATACTTAACGATGAATTTGGCTTTCCTGGGGATAATTGTTTACTTAAACTTCTTGAGAAATTGTGCTTGCACATTTTTGAACGATTATATTTCCAAATAAATTTTCCTCTCTTGTCCAAGCATTGTGATCGAGAATTAATTGTTCGTAAAGTGTACTATTTTCAAATCTGAAACAAAACAAAAACGCTACATTGTTAGTAGTTGAGTTATTAGGAGTCACATGGGTCCCATGTATATTGGAAGAAAATTCACCAGACGCTTCCTGGCCTTATGGCTGATCTACCTTCAGGTGGACGAACAATCAATGACAAGTAAAGCATTGCACTTGACATTTGGGTCTAGTTCAAGCTATGAACAGGCATACATGCCGGGCACATTACACGTACCGAGTCTAAGTCCAGTGGGTTCACCTAGTTCACATTTCACCCAGTGAGCCTATGACCAGCTTAGTCCGGCAAGGTACAAGTTTTGGCTCGTGCCCAACGTACGCCTCCCCTATGCCCCTACCATGAAAAAGACCTTGTGTCAAATCCTGCCGGTAGGGGGCCACGTATAAATACTGTTTCCCATATAAAGTTTTCTAAAATCTTTTTTCATGGTAGTCAGAGTCGGTAGAAAAAATGTTATGGCTATCCAACATCTAGAACCTTGGAAGATAATCGGAGGGTATCTTGCTTCGAAGACTTTGTTACCAACTTACTTACTAATTGTATAATTTTAGTACTATGTTCCACCATTACTTAAAGACAATTTGGAAGAGCTTAGAATCTGCTGAATGTATACCATGCAAAGAGGTAAACTCCTCGCAAAAGGGGATGTCCTGTGTATGACACTAAACTACTTCTGATTATATGGCTCTAATTCTAACTATTTGGGAAGTGTAGAGTCCTCCTTAATTACCAGATCCACTTATCACCGGACAAGACGCACTTGTAATGGTCACATCTATGGGTCAAATTGATTTATTAAAAATATTCATATTCGTTAAAACCCTCTTAAGAAACGACAACATAAACAATGTAAATATGGACATACAATGAACCCGATTCCCAAACCTTTAGGAATAAAATAACCCTTGACGGCTTAATATGTCGTTAAATATCAATCCATCGTAAAAATGTTATATATACATTTGCACAAATGAATTACACAACCGCTCTGCACTCGAAGGATGTAACACAAGGTCAATTTTAAAGCAAATTTTAATAGGTTTGAATTCATTTTCCTTCTTCTAGACCCGTTGCTATGCTGGGGTTAAAGATCATAGTCTGTACTACCTGGAGGTAACATAATTGGATTCATATCTTTCTTTAGAGTATTATGAGCGATATGTGAAATGAATACAGCCTCCTCCAGGATTTGAACTCGAGTCATCGTGTTCATTTCCTACGACCGTAATTATTTCACCATATATTCAATTACCTCCGATTAAAAGGTTTACTTAAATTATGAAATAATAGTTTCCTCAAAGAAAGATGGTAGAAAATGAGGGATTTTTTTATCTCGGGAATAATTACTACGTTTATAACGTAAAACGTCTGCAAGACACGGGAAACGCTGACTGACTTAACGAGTGAATGGATTAATCTTCTCAAATCGCGAAAGCTTTTGGTTGATTTTAACCGTACGTAACCCATTTAGGATTATTCTAAATCAAGACATTTGGGAACCACGTTCATTGTACGTTTATATTAACATTTTTTGTGTGTAGTGGTTTGTAAAGATTGCTTTTTCTTGCACAAGGTCCAGTTAATACATTTCTTTTAACAGAACTGTTTGAACCTATGAAGAGATCCTAACTTCTGGGTCACAGTTGACCAGTGATTTATGGCAATGAAGTAGAACTTTACACAATCCCAGAGCACCAGAACTGATGTCTCATCATCAGATGTTGTTTATACCATTCTCCCATTGTGGAGGTGCCCATGGTGTAATGATTATCGTCGTAGGAAATGGACGCGGTGACACGAGTTCAAATCCTGGACGAGACTGATTGCATTTCACATAGCACTAATACCCTTGGGAAAGGTATTAATTCAATTATTCTCCCTCAACCTATGGGTAAATAGTAGGGTAGACTATGTTCTTCAGCCTTCGTGAGGCAACTAGTCTAGGAGAAGGAAAACTCTGAATTAAAACCTATTAAACTACGCTAAGAATTGACCTTGTGTCATATCTTGCCCGAGTGGAGGGGCTGTGTAAATATGATACTATTCTCAGGACACTTCTTTATTGGCAGGCAAGGACTTACTCCTCTGCAGAGAATACATTTAGCGTATTTGAACCCTTGCTGATAGGGATTCCAAACTTTTGAATCGCACCTTGCGCGCGAATGTGTATATGTTTTTGGTACTATCTAAAAATCTAGAAGATTTGGGCGGAGAAAAGCATAGTATTCACCGTCTCTTTCGAAGTAGTCTTCCTGGATACAAACCAACTAATTTTTGTTTATTTTTTTCAAGATTTCATGCTTTAAATATCTGTCTTCCATTCAAAGTCCACGAAGTTTTCCGTAGCACCAGGGTGTCTCGTGTTGAGTAATTGTTAGCCAGATAGGCTAGCCGATTTGGACTAGTCATTTCGATTCTCAGTGGTTACCGCCATACTTTTGGAGCTAAGCCAAACTAAGATAAGCTTCGTAAAAGTCTTTTACACAACACCTCGTATACATACTTCAACTTAGATGTTCATTTTATTAAATGTTTATCCCAGATATGATTAATTGAGCCGTTAAATTTGTATTAAACTTCTATCAGTTATAATGCTATCAATGTCTGTCTAATGTCAATTCAAATTATGATGAACGCAAAAATTAGCTAATTCTGGCCAAATGATGACCACTAATTGCAATATAAAGCAGAAAAATTTTAAAGGAAGCAGTAATATTGAAGAATTAAGAATAATTGATTTGACTTTATTTAATAAAAAAGATGAGACTTGTACAGGGTGCAACAGAAGTATCTTCCATATTTTAGGCTGTTACCTGTGTGATACAAGTCAACTCAGATAAATGATAATAGAAGCTCCATGTAGTTAATCTTTTATCCTTTTTCAGATACGATCAATTATGAACAGAGCTTGGAATAATACACAGCGTGAGTCGGCTTTTGAAACTTTTTTAAGCTTTGTGAATTTGTAATTGATACACAGAGAGCTTGACTGTTTATTTCATGTGGCGTCGGAAAGATAAAATTCCAAATAGAAATTCGATACTGTTATGGATTGAAAATTTTATCCGTAACAGCATCCTTCCTGTATAACATAAAATGAACACGAAAAGCTCTCTGTGTTGCAATTACAGATTCAACAGTCTTAAAAAATGTTTCAAAAGCCAATGCATGTGTACCCCGTTTCATGCAATAATCATAACTGGTCGTATCCAAATGGTAAGACGTTAATTAGATGGAGCTACCATTACCACTTGCCTAAGTTCACTTGCACCACACAGGTAACAGGTTAGAATATGGGTAGTATATCTGACACAGCCGGTATGAACATTATCGAATATAAGCACTCAAATATCAAAAAGTATAATGATCGAAAGAGAAGAAATTTAAGGATCTATATGAGGATAACTGTTTGAACAAAATTGGTGATTATTATCATCATCATCATGTGCCGCCAGCACGGATATCCCTGACCCTCTCTCGCCACTTTTCCCTATCATTCACCGCCTCCGGCAGGTCTTCAAGGTTACATCCTGTGTCTTCACATAGCTGCTGTATGTAAGTTTGAGCTGGTCGTCCTGCTTTTGCTTGGCCATAGTGATTATTATACCTTTGATATATTGGGTACTTGAAAAATTGGAGTACCATTATGATTAACTTTAGAATATCCTCCATATGTTCAACATCCCAGGTAAAACATTTTTAGAATATCCCATTGAAATATTTATTTTTCTATGACTATGTTTAATAATAAAGCAGAACTTATATTACGGAGACCAACTAAGTAAGATTCCAATAATATGTTGGTCGGGATGATGAACAAGGAGGTAATTTTAAATTATGAATAAACTCTCCATTTTTTTTGTATGTATTTACCCAACCCCTCTTTCTCAAGCAGGATGCGACACAAGGTCAATTTTTTATGGATTTTAAAAAGTTTGAATTCCGAGTTTTCCATCTTCTAAACTGTTTGCTATATGAAGGTTAAAGAGCCCGGTGTGCTCTGCTGTTTACCTATATCTATAAATAGGTATAGTTGGATTCATGCCTTTTCCAAAGGTTTTTTGTGCTATGTGAACTACAAACAGTATCATGCACGATTTGAACTCGATTTACCAGATCTGTTTCCTGCAAAAATAACTTTTACTTCAAGTGTGCATATTTGTATATTCAATGTATATTTTGACCATGAGATTAATAAATATCTGCCAATTAAAGGCATTGAGTTTGACTTTAAATGAGTATATATAATCATCATTAAGTCGTGCTGCAAGTACGGATTTCCCTGACACACTCTCACCATTCGTCCCTATCATCCTCGCTCCTGAAATGCCTTCCAGGCTACATCCTTTGTCCGTACCGAGCTGTTGTAGGTAAGTTATTGTTGGTTGGCTTGCACAGGCACGACTATGTGAAGGAGGCCATCGGAGAACGTCACTTATGAGTTTGTCTTTGCTTTTCCAGAAGTGTCTCTCATGTCTTATTCGTCTAACTTGGATGGTTTTTGAGATAGAAGGTAAATATCAGTACAGTTGCTATTTTGTTGCGTGTTGCTTTCAGGTTTTGTTCAGTATAGCTCGTAGAATTCTAGTGTGGTTCCCGTCCAGCTTCTTCTCAATACATTTTGTCCGCGTCTATTTGGTGCATCCCTGAAATAGTATTGGTACAACCGCTGCTTGGAAGAAATTCCGTTTCATTTTATCGAATAGTTTAGACTTCCATATGAAAGATATCCTATCGATAGCAGTCCACACTTTCGCTAGAAGCGTACTGATATCACTTTCCGTAGATAAGACGCAGCTACCGAGGTACGTAAAATTGTTCACTAATTTCAGAGAAGCGTCATTTAGAGTGGAAATGTCTCCATGATTAAAATACGTGTTCCGTTTTGTCTGCAATCACGTGGAGATCTTTCTGCTGCCAGCTCCAGCCTATGCAGCAAGAATTCTGCTAGGGTTAGTGTATTTGTCTGAAGCGCTATGTCATCTGCGTAGTCTGCGTCTATCATCAGGTTCTGACCTTTTTCAATGGAAAGCCATTTTCTTTTATTAGATCTATCGATCTTCAAAGTACGTAGTCTCGGCAGATAATGAACAAATATTTTGCTAATGTATACCTCGCTGGATTCAAGCAACCATTTCGAAGAAGTCTGAGTTTCCACCCGGTAAGCGAACTTTGACTTTCCTGTTACTAAAGAGCATTATTATGGCTGTGACAGTTTCTTAAGGGGGCCCACAAGCTGTGTATGCAATCAAATGCCTAGAAGAAATCTACAAATATGAGTGTCATCAAAAGGTTGAGTTTTTTTTTGCTTGAACCCTTATGATTCGATAGATTGTCAGAATCTGTGACGTTGTGGATCGATTTCTCCGAGAATGTTTTTTTTATTCATTCTAATAATTTTCTTAATTTCAGATTGAGAACCACAGAGCATTATAAGCCTTGACCACTAACGACATCGGAGTTATGCCTCGGTAGTTCTTGGAAATTCTGAGATCTCCTTTCTGGGAGAAAAGGAGGATGCAGCCTTTTGACCATTTCTCTATTGTGTTCTGGTTATATTCGGCGTTGTAGAATTGGAGCAGTGAGTCACTGAATTTCCTTGTCTTTTATACTTCTGGTGGTATTTCGTCCAGGCCAGTAGCTTTTCTGGTTTTAATTTTTGTGAGTACCACGTTGGGTTTATCCCGTGTAAACTGTTCTTTGATGTCTGGTTGGCTATTTAAAATTTTTGTGATAGGTATAACTGTGATTTTCGAGGAGTTTCCAAACAGGTTCTTGAAATGTTCTTTCCACATCTGTACTCGTTCTTCTTGGCTGGTAGCTTTTATATTTGCTCAGAAGAGGCTCTTCAGTTTACTCACTTTATTTACTCTCTGCCACGCTATTCCAGATTGTCTATCTTCTTTTACGTTCTACCGGGTTTATATGTACATACACACACACACACACACATATATATATATATATATATATATATATATTCTGATTATTTTCTTTAAAACGCTTAATGGAACCCTGAATTATATACAGACGGAAAATAATAGTGCCACACTCTGAATCTTTAACTTTATTCAAAACTCTGAGGAATACGGTGGGATTACAACACGTTTAGAACAACGGTTACCGTTGTATGAAATGCAGTCGACAACACGAGTTGGTATCTTGATCGATGCTGTTTGTATTTCCCTTTGTGCTAATGCCCTTGAGAAAGGCAAAGATATATTTCTCCTAGATGCATATTGACTCTTGACCGAGCCGTCAATCAGAGATTCTCTGCACAGGACTCATGTGTGAAAATAAACGGAAACAGTCAAGTCATTGAACGGAAATGTGTAGGTGTTATGAAATGATATATGCAAATGACCACGTGAGATAGTGTGAGCCTTGAGTCAGTCTCAGCTTGCAGCGTCCCACAGAGCGAAGCAGAAGCAGCAGAAGAGCTAAATGGAACCTTGAAGATAACACAGCGTGGTATGGTCAAGAGAAGAAGAATTTATTGGTCAATATGGCAGTATGTCTCTGTCTCTCACTCACCTACAGGTTATTTGACCCCTTTCGAGAATAAAGAGTGAGAGTTCTATTCTTATAACGAAGTGTTGTGGTTTCTTCCCTCATTATGAGTATATAAGGTTATCTCCCTTTTCCCAAGAGTATATTCTAGAACAGACTGTGTTATTTAGCCTTGGTTTGGTAACCAGTCTAAGAGAAGAGAAACTCAGAATTCAAACCAACTTTCCAACGCTTAAAAAGTACCTTTATGTCACAGCCTGCTCGTGGCGGAGGGGCTGGGTAAATGCATATTCCTCTATAAAGAATCCGGTTGACGGACTCAAAGCCTCCCCTACAGGGCAAAAAACGTCTAAAACTTGCAAGAAACTTGAAAGAAAATATATAACGATGTCGGGAAGTTACGTTATGCACTGGCTTAAAATATATAAAATGTAGATAATCTTTTATAGAATTCTATAACTCTATATGCCTACGTCATTCTCATTTTCAGAGATAAGTAAAATCATACCTTAAAACAGAATAATAAAGACATTTGTCTTCAATAGAATTAAATACTAGCCTTGTATAACATACTGCCTACCGTGAAGGGGTTGGTTAAATACTGTAAACGATAACATTCAGGCCAATACTTTTTGAAAAAATGTCTGTCCGTCACCAGATATATGTCAAAATCGGTGAGAAGAGTTTCTTCGCTACAGGAGCTAACGTACAGGACTAGGAAATCGTAATTAGCAAGGTCGAACTCCAGTCACGTTATTAGGTTCAATTTAGAAATAATACTTTTTGGAAGGGTATTGACTCTCTTCTCCCCACCCCCAGCTATGGGTGAAATATTATCACTACTGACTTTCTAAAAGTATTACTTCACTATTTAATAACCCACGAAGATTGATCTGCCGTTAAAACAAAGAAACCACAGACTACTAAGAAATAAATTATGTGATTTTTGTACCCAAGGAACGGAATAATTATTTATTCATTAAAAAAAACTTCACAAAGCAAAAAAGAAAACTTAGTACGATAATCCTCTTTTTTCCCCGGCCAAATTCTGATAAGCAGTGTCCCTAAATATTTTGGATTAAAATCGGTTCAATCAGCTGGTTATCCGTTTCTTCAATAACTCAGCCATCAAAAAGACACATGATTTGTTCTCTGATTTTAACTGAAAAAATAACTATTCAATTCAGAGAGACAAATTTAATTGCTCTAAATCTAATTTATTTCTGGCTGAATTTCATTATAAATTGAATGTTCCTTTATGAACAAAAGGGGAAAAGTTATCAGAAGATTTCGAACATCGTCGACATTTTAATCATCGCAATTAACTTTCTTGACCTTGAATTACGTTGTAAATTAGAAAAGACGAAAAGAAAGACAATAAAACGCATTCCTTCCTCCTGTATTGAAGTGCGGTTTGTGTGCTTGTGTAAAATAAAAACCAATGCAAGAATCAGCCGACAATTTTTCCTCTGAATGATTTTAATCTTTCATTAATATTTCAAAGCACTTCAGCCTTCATAGTTTATGATCGTCATTAAAACAAGAACGCAATTCCCCTGTTTTATTAGAGCAATCTAAGCAGAAAATAGTTGAATATGTGAAATTAAAATCGACTGGACTGAAACTGATATTTCCTCAAATATGCTAGTCATTCCGGGATTCTTTTATGATTTGAAATACTTTTCCTTGTTCATCAGGAGTAAGATCTACTGTATTAAACTCTTGTAATTTAAAGAATATTTACGCTATAAAAGTTTTAATGCAGATTCCCTCGTCAAGATTAATTATTATGCATAGAGGTTAGAGAATCGTGTTTATTGTATCTGTCTATATTTACATTTTTTTGGAAAAAAAATCTGAATTCAACCCTGTTAAACTCTGCTTAAAATGACTTTGTATCACATGGAGTATATAAATATTTGTATTCTTTGTGTAGTGGTTACTAAGAAATTTTGGAGTTTTCTTTGCACATTGTAATGAAATATCAAATATTCCTAGTTAACAAGAATTTAATCTTCTAAGTTGTATGTTTTCAAGTAACTTAAAATCATATTCTTCTGTAAATAATTGAACAGGTCTGTTTGACCTATATATAGTAGAGAAGACCTGGGAGTAATGATAAAAAAAAGTGTTCCACACTCTTCTAATTTCCAGAACTAGAGCCTCACCATCAGATTCAGTTGAATGACATGTCCTGGAAGGCATTTGTTGAGTGTTATAACCCCTGTGCAAGGAATACAGTCAACTCATTATTAGGAGCCCCAACATGGTGATCTTTGGATTGGGTAACTTTTCTCAGAAATAACTCGCTTTCGCCTCTGTGTATTCAGTTGTATGTTCTCCTTATCATGGGCAGAATACTAAGATTTTACAAAATTATCAGAGAAGGTAATTGTCGTTCAGTTTGAAATGAGATTCAATGTAATTTTTGCTTAAATCACCGAACTGTTATGGTTTAAATTATATTCTGAAGAAAAGGATAATGAAAAAAAATCGATAATGATTTGAAACGAGCAAATCAAAATTATCGATTTAAATCTACATCATAATGATCGGATTTTTCGGTGTATTAATGCAACACAAAATGGCACCAATGTATCCCATATGATCTTTTGTTTATTAATTAGAGAGGGAATGAATACCATAAAATAATTCCCTTTTGTAGGAAGGGGAGTTAATCGCTATGACACTCATAGCGATTAACTCCAGGAGAGGTTATGAGGAAAGGCGCGCGCACACACACACACATATATATACATTGCTTGGATTGTGTCGAGACATAGTCAAAGGCGCTTGATGACTATCAGTTTTTCGCCTATGCCCTCATATGGCCAAGACTTCATTCAACGCCTTTTATATATACGAGAGTATTGAAGAGGTTGTAGGAATGGAAGATGGAATCGGCAGGCAGAATTTGAAGTTAGCCTTCTTTATTTTCGGTTGACTGACATTCACTTTCATATTTCCTTCTTTTTTATTCCCCATTTACTTTTCTTCATTTCAATCTTTTCCCTTTCTTTTACCTAAAACTATTTTTCTTCCGTGATATGCGATCTATATTTCTTTCTTGTTCCTTTTGTTTTCTTTCTTTCTATCTTTTTCTTTCTATTTTAAGCTCTGTCAGAGAGGCTTATAATATGCTGATTATATAATGTGCAAATGGATTGATTCAACCCTCCTAGGTATGACACGAAACCGCATCTGATAGTGAGGCTCCAATTCTGAAGCCCTGGGGAATGTGGAGTACCCATTCATTGCCATTATTCCCTAGTTCACTTACAACCTGTTAGGTGTTCATTCATGGATCAAATAGATCTGTTTGTAAGTTATTAATGTTAGATAGGAATAGTTGATATCATATAACAGTAGATAAAAGACTCTTAAGAAACTGGGCAAAATATGTAAATATAAACCTATAACGTATGTGATTCCCTAACGTCTAGTCATAAAAGAGGCTGGTTGATATGCCGTTAATAGTCACGACCTATTTTTATTTTAGTCTCTTGTTTACTATCAATTTTCCAGTTTATGTTTTTTAAACTTTCTTTTTGTTTCTCTCGTAAATATATACCGTATTTCTTCATTAGAAATTATTATACAATATGTAGCTTAATTACTTTTTACGAGCAATGAGTCTTCTTTTTTTTCTTTATTCACTCAGTTTGTTTTGTATTCTCATTCTTTTGTTTGACATTAAATTTTTCGGAAAATACCGAAATACTATAAACTATTCAAATTATGTTCTAAAATATTATTCTAATAGTCGATGAATGAAAAGATTCACATTTGTAATGAATTAAATAGTTTTTTTTTAAATAATTTTCGACCAATTTTTCAGAATTTATTTTAAAGATTGTATGATGGTTATTGGCTCATTGGTCAAGTGGGTAGAGTGATCGCCAATGGTCCGGGAGAGCTGGGTTCAATCCCAGGTCGCGCCATACCAAAGTCTTTAAAAATTGTACTTGATACCTCCTTGCTTAACACTCAGCAATATAAGGCACGTATCAAGGGTAAAGTGGAGTAATTTAGGAAAAGGAGTAGTGTCCTCCTCTATGCCTCGGTGTAGTAGCTATTGAAAAGGGAGCCTTCTGGCCATCCTCAACTACGGTCACCTACTTTACTTATTTACATTTTTTAAAAAGTGATGAGTTTACTCTTTTTTGCATGAGTTCAGCCTTTGTTATAACTTTATTTCATGACAATGATCAGTTATTATATGTTGCTAGGATTATATAACTGAATCTCACTGACTCAAAACTTTCCCCTATCGACTATATTACTCCCATTTCTCATCTATTAAAAAACAATTTTTGCAGGCATATGAACACTTTTTTACGGCCCAACACATTCCGTTCTAATGGAGAAGTAGAAACACCATTTAATGATTTTTTGGCATCAAAAACTTTTGATATTCATCCCATAGACATAAATAAGTTTGTTAATTGATGGCAGAGATGCATAGATGTTCAACGATTATATTTTGACTGTTTAAACACTGTTTAAATGCATTCAATTACCGACGCATACTACGCCGATGACATAGAGATTCTGGCAAATGCATCCGCCAAAGCCGAGACCCAACCGCATAGTTTGGAACAAGCTACCGCAGGCATTGGCCTCCATGTCAATGCACACAAAACGGAATATATGAACATTAATCAAACAGGCGACGTTTCCACACTAAACGGTAGCTCTCTGAAACTAGTAGACAAGTTCACGTGCCTAGAAAGCAGTGTCTTATCGACAGACACAGACATCGACACGCGACTAACGAAGGTATGGACGGCTATCAATAGGCTATCAGTAATATGGAAGTCAGACCTGACCGATAAAATGAAACGCAGTTTCTTCTGAGCAGCGATCGTGTCGATATTGCTATATGGGTGCACTACATGGACGCTAAATAAACGGCTGGAGAAAAGGTTTGTCAGCAACTACACAAGAATGCTGCGTTTAATATTGAACAAGTCCTGGAGGCAGCACCCCACAAAGCAGCAGCTGTACGGCCACCTACCACCCATCACGAAAACTATCCAAACTAGATGAACTAGACATGCAGGACACTGCTGGAGAAGCAGAGACGAGCTCATAAGGGATGTACTCCGATAGACCCCTTCACATGACCAAGCAAAAGCAGGGCGACCACCTCGAACCTACATACTGTAGCTTTGTGAGGATACGGGGTGTAGCTCTGAGTACCTGCCGAAAGCGATGAACGATAGGGAGAGGTGACGAGAAAGGGTTTGGGATATCCGTGCCGATGGCACGACAAGATGATGATGAAATGCATTAATTTAAGTATAAAAGTTTATACTACAGGGTGGAACGATGAAATTGTCGCCCAAGAAAAGACGACATGATTCCATTTCCGTTTAATGAAAACCGGTTTTCTTTTTTTGTTGCATACCATCTACTAGTTGGCCAGTTGTATACAAATCCCAAGAGCGATAGGAGCCTTCTATCATGTCTGAAAGTGACACAATGTTCAACGAGCGAGATCGGAGATGCGCCACTGTACAACTCATGCTGTCTATCGATCCAAGTTATGACAATAGGACTATTGCTTGCCGCCTTAAAATGCAAATCCGGACGGTTGAACGCTTGAGGGTGATGAAAACGAAGTTTCCGGCTACGGTTATAGTCTTTGGTATGGTTTCAAGTGGTGGCCACATAATGCCACCTCACATCTTCGAAGTCGGCTTGAAAGTCAACACCAAAGTGTACCTGGATGAGCTGAAGAGTGTGGTGATCCCCTGATGCAATCAGGTGGCCGGTGGCAGACCCTGGGTGTGACAGCAGGACTCGACTCCGGCCCACAAGTCCAAAGAGAACCAGTCTTGGCTTCAGAAGGAGTGCTACGACTTTGTACCCTTCTCTCACTGCCCCCTCCTCCCCTGACCTGAACCCGCTGGACTACTTCGTTTTGTCATACGTCAAAGACATCAACAACATGACCTCCCACTACACCAAAGCCAGGCCGATCGCCACCATCTGCCGAGCATTCGCCGAGCTCCCGCCGGCGCTTGTGGAAAAAGCATGCTCCCAGTACCGGATCCGTATCGAGGTGGTGATTGAGGCTGAAGGCAGCGACATTGAATTGATGTCAGCTCTACTACATAATCAAGTTACCTGAATTGATTTTTTCAATAAAAGTTTTAAAATAAAGATGTAGTGTTGTTTTCTTCAGGACGACAATTTTATCGTTTCACCCTGTAGATGTCAGCTCTACTGCATAATCAAGTTACCTGAATTGATTTTTTCAATAAAAGTTTTAAAATAAAGATGTAGTGTTGTTTTCTTCAGGACGACAATTTTATCGTTTCACCCAGTAGTATCGGACATTATTTTCCGAACACTAAAGAAATTTATAACAATTCAGTTCGAAACCCAAATAAGATTTGTTAATACATCTAAAAATAGAGAACTTATTGTGTGTCAAGCGTTCTTTCAAAAGCAATGCCTTTTTTCTTTTCTTTTTTTTTAAAATTCTTTGCATCAGTCCCAGAAGAGATATTTAGAAGTGATGTTATGATGCTAATATAATAACAGTATCGTTTTTCTTAGACGTACTATATTATGTAAACCTCAGGGAAAATTTGCTGCAATGAAATTAGCATTTTAGAAGTATTTTTTACACGAGAAAAGTATTAATATTCAAATGTCAAATATATATCAAAACCAAAACATATAAAATATCTTTTCGTGACTGATTTTCTATAGTGTGAAGTAAAATGTCAAAACTGTCTCTAAGGATGAATCTGTTTGATTGTATACGTAAAAGCTCGGTTATTGTAGTAAATATACACAGAAGTCACTTTACTTATTTGGTTTAGACTCTTAGATCTTAGTAATGTTCTTTCTATCGTTTTTTTATCTTTCTTTTCAAGCCTCTGATATATTTCGGAATATATTTTTAAGAAAAACAGAATTGCCTTAAATGTATTTTGTATTTTTTTTTTTTTTTTTTGCTTGGATGGTGAGAAATAATTTAATAATATATAGATCAGATTTTGTCAATAAGGAAATAAGCTGTTTTGTTGATATTTGCAATATTTTCATCTCAAATTCTTATGTCCTGCGTACATCACTAAACAATATTTGATAGTGAGGTTCCCAGCTGAGTTAAACAGTATCGCTGCTGTTCTTCTGGTTTTGGCATTGAATAACCCACGAGGGTTGATATGCCATTAAAAAATAAAGCAAAAGAAATGTTAGGCGAGCTCGTATTCAACTTGTTTTAACTGAGAATACTAGCTCACCAGAGAATCAACGACGTGAAATTCGTGAATTTTTATACTATTTTATTATTATCGCAATTTCTGCAGAGAGTTAAGATTCCTCCACCCAGTGAGTGTCCTGGATATGACAGTAAACAATCTGATGGTGAGGTTCCAGTGATGCTGGGGCTTTGGGGAGTACCCCTTCATTGCCATTTCTCCCAGGTCCACTCTGGCCCCGCGTGGTAGAACCTGATAGTGCCCTATCTATGGGTTAAATAGAACTAACGGCATACTTATGCTAAACTGAATCATTTGAAATGGAACTGTTTGTATACATTGAAACTCTACTTACATTAAACTGATTTGACATTTAACTGTGTGTAAATAAAATCTGTACTTATACTAAACTGAATTAGCTGAATTAGAACTGCTTGACTAAGCTGAATAGCATGAAAAAGAAATGTTTTTCACAATTAAACTGTACTTACATTTAAACTGCGTACTTATGCTAAATTAAATTGTTTGAAATAGAACTATTTTCATAAAAATGGATTTGGCGTTAAATAACCTACAAAGGTTGATATGCCATAATACCTCTTGTCTTAGTAATAAATCATCATCATATTGATTAAATGCGTCTATTTTAATACATTTTTTAATAATTTTATCTCTAATAAGAAGGTTCTCAAAATATTTTTCCTCTCTTGTCCAAAAAAAAAGACACATTATTTGTAGTAGAGTTATTAGCAGTCACATGGGTCCAATATATATTCGGACATCTTGTATATAATGTTCCTGTGGAACGTCCACAGAATAACTTTGTACAAAGTGCATGAATTTTAACAAAAGATTACATTCCAAGACAAATGGATGTGGATAGCTATTTCTATTTTGGTGAATCGATTGCAACCCCCAAAAATGAATAAATGAAATATAACGTTGCGATAAGATATCATGCAAAAATCAATCATGTAAAGTAAGTGGCTAAATGTTGTTGGTAAATACGAGGATCATTGAATAAATAAGGGTTTGTTTTTTTTAAGCTTTTTTTTTTTTTTTTTTTTTTGCAAAACAAAATAATGATTTTTTTTGTGAGCCGGTTACAAAACAAAATAAAGATATTTTTTGTGGGGGGAGAACAAAATAATGATTGGGGGTCGGCACAAATCAAAATAATTATGGGGGGGGTTACAAAACAAAATAATGATTTTCTGGGGGGTCACAAAGCAAAATAATGATTTTTGGTGGGGTACAAAACAAAATAATGATTTTGGGTGGGGGTTACATACAAAATATTTGGTGGGGGTAAAAAACAAAATAATAATTTTTGGGAGGGAGTGTACAAAACGAAATAATGATTTTTTTTCGGAATTTGTTTCCACTAATGCAAACTCAGCATTGTATAGAATTAGTTTATAGCAAAGATTATTTTAATCACACAAAAATATTTAGTTTGAGCCAATTCAAAATAAGAGGACGCCATTCAGTGCTCCAGAATTAAACAGAGGTCTGTCAAAAAAGTGAGTGGCTGAGAAGTGCAAACCCTATGAAAATTACAGAATGTGTGATGTGTACAGAGAAGAATGGTTTAGTAAAAAAAAAATCTTTCCAAACTTGGGTTTGCCACCGCGAGCCTGAGTCGAAAAGAGAGTCCATGGAGCTAAAACACATTCTGCTAAAGAAAAAAGTTCCGGGCGCAGTGGCCAGTAAAGGATATTATGCTGGCAGTCTTCAGAAACATGAAAAGACCTATCATCAATGATTTCCTTGAAAAAGAGGCAACTGCTAACACTGTTTCCTACTGCAAACTGTTTTGGCAAAATACCTAGACGTAGGTTCTAATTTAATTTCTACAGAAAGTTAACCTACATTTTAACGTATTTTGTTATGGTCCCGACCGGCAACGAAAGAAAAACCGGAATTGGCCGAAACGGGGAGGAAACTTTTTACTACTCTTCACACCTTTCCTTCCTGTGCCCATTCTGGTTGTATTCATTATATCTATTAAGATCTGATGAAGTCCTGTTAAATTTGGAGTTATTGATTCATACCAATACTCATAACAAGATGGAAATAAATTCATAATCCTAAAGTAACCGGATTTTGTTTTTCTTAAAGAAATTGTTGCTCTGTGGTGTCAGATACATTGACCTCTTTACCAGGAATATTCAAATATCCGAAGTTTGAATAATTCAATTGTCCTGACTGAATTATTCCCGATTCCGGTTTGACTGAACCGAAGAATATATATAAATACATATATATATTCTTCAGTCCACTCAAACCGGAGTCGGGGATTTCAAATTACTCACTAGTGTTCTCTGATGAGGCGTTATATATATAACGCCTCACCAGTGCTCTCTGATGAGGCGTTATATATATATATATATATATATATATATATATATATATAACGCCTCGTCAGAGAACACTAGTGAGTAATCTGAAATTTGGGTGGGGACTAGAGACGGTGTAATGAAAAGAAAAAACATAACAGTGTTATTCAGTCACATGACTAAATTTTTTTTCTTTGTATTACACAGTCACCAGTCGGCATCCATCTACACACACACACACACACACATATATATATATAGTGTCGAATATAAGCTCAACTGAGGATTGACAACATAAAATTCTGAATCATGAGATTCGATCCTGTTCTTATCATTCCTATATTATCGTTTTTCATTCTCGTGTGCAGATAACTGCAAATATTTTACAGTCAAAAAACACTTTAAACATTAGGTTTTAATCCTAATTGTATATATATATATATATATATATATATATATATATATATACTAGTGTATGTGTATTGAGAGAGAGAAAAAGAGAAGGAAATGAGAAGTTTCACAGTTTTTTCTCCGCTTGACATAAGTACGCTAGAAAAATAAATATTCAGATCGCTTTACAATTGTCTTTTTTATCGCATCTCAATATGATTAGAATCCGGTTAATTAGCAACGATTTATTTCTATGTATAAATAACTCTAAAGGTTATTACACTTATTGTAAACCTTGACAGAAGAACTCACACGCACATAGAAATATACAGTTGAGAAAGATATTGTATCATTTATATCTGTGTACGTTTTTTTAATGAGAGATATCGAGAGAAAGAAAAATGAATAAAGACACAAAAAAAAAACGCTTTTGCATCCCCAAAAAAGTTTTGTATTTTTTTTTTTAATCTCTTAGAACATGACATGTGCATTTATCATGTTTATCAATGATAATTTTTTTTATCTATTCCCTAAATAAAAACAAAATATCAGAGGTAAATATATTTTTTTTCCATGAAAAACTCTTCGTACTTTCTAATGTTTCCTATGACATTGAGTTATCGGACTGTTTGCTGCCTGTTGAAGATCACATAAAGGTTTGGAGCGCCATCTAGAATCCTGATATGTCGATGGTTGTTTTTTTATTCGTATTAAGGGTATTTATCTCAGGCACTAATCAGGTGATGACGCGGTAAGGTGGGAAAGGAGCTGCTAATTCTGTTGTATACTCATAATCATAACAACACAACGAAGAAAAAAGACGAGTGAAGACTTCTTTAATAAATATGTACCTCTCACTTTATTTGTAACGTTTGCTTGTGAGAGGGAGTTGGAGACCAAACAGAACTGCAATATATTGACCCCCACTCTTATGGCCGTCAGCGTTGTGTTTTTCTCGTTCTCCAGGGCTGCTCAACCGGAGGCCCACTCTGCTGGGTAATGGCTTTCTTTACTGCATCTTATCAGCAACTTCTCTGGACCCCAACTCATTGGGGGCCCCAAGGGCCCCTTCAGCCTGGCGTGGCTTTCCCTACCACATCTTATCAGCAACTTATCTCCAACTCTCAGGGGGCCCCAAGGGCCCCTTCGGCCTGGAGTGGCTTTCCCGACCACATCTCGTCTATGACTCCAACTGTCTGACTTCTTGTTTTGACTGAGTTATATAATAGTTCAACGTCCACTCAATCGCCTACTCGATCTTTGGAATAGCATGTTTGATCGTCATCAAGCGGAAATAACTGCCATGCGGTGCATCAGTCTATGAGTGTACCATGGGAATTTTAGCTTGTCCTATTTTGTTAGTCAATTTCCGCCCACGCGATTTCCTCTCCTAACTGCCATTAGAATGTGTCACTTCCTTCCGGTGCATCACTTTGAATGGCATTTTTGGCCGGGTCGAAGGTCAAAATACAACAATTCGAAGAATGAATGATGATCTACACGGGAAATTGTTACACAACAATAGTTTGAATACTTATTTACCCAACCCTTCCGCTCGGGCAGGATATGACATAAGGTCAATTTTTCAGTGGAGTTTTACAGGTTTGAATTCAGAGTTTTCCTTCTCCTAGACTAGTTACCTCACCAAGGCTGAAGAGTTCAGTCTGTCCTACTATTTACCAATAGCTGGAGGGAGAATAATTGGATTCATTCCTTTCCCAAGGGTATTAGTGCAATGTGAAATGCAATCAGTCACGTCCACAATTTGAACTCGCGTCGCCGTGTCCATTTCCTACTACGATAACCATTACACCACGGGAACCTACCTCGTTTGAATACTGTGGTTAATTTATTTCAAAATGTTGTTTGTACTCTTAATGACAGTGTAATTCAAAGTCACACGCCTTGCTAGTTTGAAGTTAGTACTCTTTCTCCTATACTGGTACCCAACCAAAGGTAGAGAGAACACCCTATTCTGCCATTTTTCTTATAGGTTGAATGAGGAAGGATTTAATCATGTCTTTCTCGGTGCTCTACAGCTAAGAGAATAGAAATTGCTTTTGTCGAAATTTGAACTCGGCATACTGATAGCTCTTCCCAATCCGCGAACAGCTACATCAATAAATATATGTGTATGTTTGTGTCTGTATGGATGGAGGCGAATCCCCGAGGCTCAGTGGCTAATGTTCTGATCTACTACGTCTTAGTAAGCGAGTTCAAACTCCAGTGGTATTGTTTCGTTCCCTTTCGGACAAATACCCTTGAGAAAATATGAATACCCTTATCTAATAGCTATGGGTTAAATAGTTCCACTACTGTTCGATGAAGACGGCTTTAGCAAAATATATTCCACCAAGGCTGTTACACAATTAAACTAAGAAACTGAAAGCAAATATATATATATATATATATATATATATATATATCAACGTTGGGCGGGTATCGATCCCAACTACAAGCGTCCTAAGTGTCTAGCCACTCTGAAGCGTTGTGATCCATTAAAGTAGTCAGTCTGTGGATGACAATAAATATATATATATATATATATATATATATACATCAACGTTGGGCGGGTATCGATCCCAGCTTCAAGTGTCCTAAGTGTCTAGCCACACTGAAGAGTTGTGATCCATTGAAATAGTCTGTCTGTAGATGACAATATATACAACACCCTACGGGGATTGAGCACTCTAGGGAATGAATTTACGGCTGCCACTCACATAATGCAAAGTTCTTCGAATGAATTGAGCACTCTGCTATCCGGTAAAACAAAATGTAAACAAACGAAAGCTTCAAAATAGTGCGTTATAATTCCCGAGCTGACGTATGTCACCTGTAGCTGAGCAGTAAGACTCTAAGTCTAACGTAAAGTACAGTGGGTTTCGATCACAGCTTCAAGTGTCATACATGTCTTGCCACACTGAAGAGTTGTGATACAACTAAACAGTCGGTCTGTAGATGACAATATATATATATATATATAGCAATTAGAAGGAAACTCAAACCTGGTTAAATTGTCATTATAAATCTATTTTATCGAATAGACATACATCGAGCACTACCTTAGATTTATCAAATTCGTCATATATTCTATACGCGAATAATCCACACCTACTCTCTTCGGACACTGACTCGATATCACTTATACATATATATATATATATATATATATATATATATGATTTCCACACGAAATGCGTTGCGTTCGATGAAAAATTTGATGATGAAAAACTGTAGATGACGTCTTTTCTCACATTTTACTTGTTGTACAAATGAAAAAGTAGCATGTAGAGCTAATTAACTGCCAAAAAATGACATATAATTTCAAAACCCGAATTTATACTCTTAGAAATAAAAGCATTGCACGTAAAGACAATATGATTAGTTAGTCTTTTTTATGTACGTGCGGCTCATACACCGTATCTTTTCAGATGCGTCAATTTAAGATAATACACTGGTGAATAGAGGTCTGTGTTAGTGATCTCTCTCTCTCTCTCTCTCTCTCTCTCTCTCTCTCTCTCTCTCTCTTTCCCCTCATATATATATTATGCCTTTTATCTGCCTTTCAGTTTAATTAGGCTCACACTGATTTGATGCCAAAATGAGTATACGGCCTCTAGTCTTTCTCGGAACTCACTTACGCGAAGACAGTTCTAACGCTTTCTCAAATAACAGTATTAGTTGTTTTGTTAGTTATACACTAACAGAAAATAAAATTACAACACCTTGAATATGTGTTTCGATTTAGACAGTATTAAAGCTAAATATACCTGAATAATAGAAAATGATAATGTACATATTATTAGATGTATATTGATTCTTAAATAAGGGGTATAAAGAGTTTCTAGACTCAATGTGTATTAAGTACCTAAGTCAAAATCGCCAGAGACGTTCATAGTGTTATGATTTTCTATGAATATATAATTAAAAAGAGTATGTCAAACCTCTGTAGATAAACAAATGGTTAGAAGTAGAACTATCAAATTTAGTATACATATTTATGAAGTTAAGGGAAGATTTTAACATAAATCATTTGTTCCCTGAAAAAAAGGGGGTGTCCTCGTGGTGTAATGGTTAAAGCGATCGACTGCGGAGTCGTAGTACGCGAGTTCGTACTCCAGTCGCGCTATTACGTTAACTTTCGGGCAAATACCCTTGGGAAAGGTATGGACCCCCTTGTCTCCCCAGCTATGGATTAAATAGTGCCACTATTAAATAGTGCCACTACTGTTCTTCTAGGAGAATAGCTTTGGTATTAAATAACCTACAAAGGTTGATATGCCATTAAACAAAGAAACCAAACCGAAAAAAAAGAAAAAACAAAGAACTCGACTTCAAAAAATTAAGTAATCAAGTACTTTGATGTTTAAGAATCAAAGCTTACACGCCAACATAGAAAAATGTACGTCTTACATAACGTTGACTGTTGTTGTAAATTAAATCGGTGACCTGAGTTCAATCCCTGGACGAGGTTGTTAGTGTATCTCTTTGCGCTTATACCCGTGGAAAAGACATAAATAAATTTGTTCCCCCAGCAATATTAGAAAATATTTGAGAAGATTGGGTTATCTAGCCATTTTTAGACAACTAGACAAGTAGGAAAACTGATTTTAATCCGCCCTGTTGATGTTATATAACATATGCCATGGATTTTCTGTTCGTTCCTAGTGACCCCGTGTGCTTTGATAAGCTGTCAGGTTGTGATTAGTTAATAGGGCAGCACGATCAGAGCAGTTGGGTACAACAGGTGTGTAACCGGAAGGAGACCACGTGATGAGAACCACGCGGTCAGATTTTGACAGAGATCAGAGAATCGGAGTCAAGCGTGGAACACGCAGCCGATCAGGTCGTCTCTGACGAGCTTGCAAGTGGGTGCAAGCATTAGAACCCCCTGGCTCCCGGGAGAGGATATGGGAAGAAGTCTTCTCTCTGAGTATATGTCTCTCCATCTATCTCTCAACTAACTACAAATCGTGGCCCATTATGAGAATAAAATGAGAAATATATTTTTATAAGAAAGTGTTTCGTTCGTCATTATCTTTTATGTTCCCGCTTGTATTTGTATTACAGCTATATAACATTGACGAAGTTTAGAATAAGCTGTCTATAACCCTGCAGAAGAGTAAGAACCTTGCCAAAAATAGTGACATGAGTATGATAATAAACTGAATATGATAGTGAGGTTCCAGTTGAAGGGAGTGTGAAGTACAATTTACCATTACTCCTAGATCGCTTCTGGCCTAATGGACCTCGGCTCCGGCAGGGTCATCTTCGGGTGGACGAGCGATCAATGACAAGCAAAGTATATCATTAGACCTTCGGTTTGAGTTTCAGCTATGTACAGACATACGAGCCAGACTCACGTTACACTTGGTGAGTCTAAGTCCAGAAGGGTCACAAGGCTTACATTGCACCTAGAGAACTTATGAGTCTCAGCTCGTGTCCGACCTTCCTGTCCTCCACACCCCCACTATAAAAATGACCTTGTGTCAAATCCAGTCTGTTGGGAGGCATGGATAAATACCTACTTCTAGATACACTCTGTCTGGGGTTGGTAGTTCCTGCGAGGTTCAGTCAATGAGTTAAATAGATATGTTTAAAAAATAATTTGTATTTGATAGGAATACTTGATACTCTGTATCAGTAAATAATTTGTTTTGAGAATCGTTACTTGAAGCTATAATTGTTTATAAGGATTATTGTTAGCTGCTTGAAACCATATAACGGTCTGCAAACAAATATCTATTATTGATAAGGAATAATTATTTGAAACAATATAATTATTAATATTAGAGAGGAGTGCTTGATAACAAATAATTTACAAAAAATCCTTTTAGACACAAAAATCCTTTTAGACACAACTTCACAAAAAATATAGATATGCAATGAATTCAATCTCCTAATTCATAGGCATAAAATAACCCAAGACGGGTTGAGATTCCTTGAAAATAAAGGATTCAATCAACTAAACCCACAAAGTGATACCTGTTAATCAGGCAACTCTGTTGATGTTGTACAACAAAACAAAAGGAAATATTTTTTATCAATTCTAACATAAGTCAAACTCATTCCTATCAAAACGTATTGTTCGTTGTATATCAGTGTCCATGTTTTCTTCTTTTTTTTTTCTTTTTTTTTTTAATCAAATAAATTTTGGAAAGTCTTCAAATTGTGCAACTGAAAAAAAACTAAGGTTTAAAATTGACCTTGAGTCACTTCCTGTTGGATTGAAAGCATTTTCTGTGTGAAATGTTAAACCTCTATATACATATCTTACAAATGTTTAATTTTTCTGAAGCTCAGGTCTTACAATAAAGATGTTGTCTGACTTTCTATGATTTCCTAAAAACTTCATATCTGAGAACTTGAGTTTCATTTGGAGTCAAAATTTCAGAAGCCTTGTCAGAGAAAGTGCAAATGCCGATTTATTAAACACATTGTCCAAGTAAACAAGGAAAGCAATTACATTTTAAGAGCGATAACTTCTGTGTTATCTTTCGACCCGGCTCAAGGCGGGGCTAGGCGACAGATGCGTAACTGCTTTTCAAGATGCGGATTTCTCAAAGAAAAATAAGAAAATGATGGTTATGTGTCTGTTCCTTTGGCTTTTCAATTCCCCCGTTGACAAAAGAGTTGAATAATTAATTTTATCTCTGCAGGCTTTTACTTGCCGAGAGACTTGAGCAATTAGATTTCGGACGGAATTAGCAGTTGGGTGTCGACTGAAGCAAGACATTTCATGAGGTCTTTTGAGATTTAGTTATTTCGTATGAGAAGACAACAGAAGAATATAAGAGAGTAGTATAAAGAATGAAGAGGGTGAAAAAAGAAAAAAAAAAGAAAGAGAGAGAAAGGAAATAAAATATGGTGAAGAGGAGGAAAGAAAGGTTTATGCTGTACTTGATTAAAAAGAAGCAAACAAATGATACAAGAGGAAGAAATGTAAAAACATAAGAGAGTGTGGGAAAAAACGTAAAGAGTAAGGATCAAGTATGAGAAGGAGAAAGAACAATGAGTTGGTGATAATAAAAGATGATGAAAAAATAAAAGATGTAGAGCGACGATCTAGATTCAAAAATCTGAGAGGAGACGACAAAGATAAAAGAAGACAGAAAATATAGGACATAAAAAATGTAAAAAAAAACAACAAACAGACAAAAGAACAAAAGTATTTGACACACAAAGCGACGCTCAATTTGATTCAGTCTGCGAAGAATCGATCCTTGTGTCCAATCTTTGTCCACTTCAATTCGATTTCACAAGTGATGTCTACCAGTGATTTTTTTTCTTTATTCTTTTAACCAATTCCAATTTTGTTTTGTCTTTAGCGTTTGAGCATCAATTGCCAAAAAGCAAGTTAATTTCCAATTATATTCTTTAGATAAAATTCTGTGCTGCTCACGTTGTAAAGCCTGATATTTCCCAGAACATAAAAGGGAACAAGTGCAGTTAATTCAATTGAAATGAAAAAGAAGACACAGGATTGAAACTTCAACCGACATTTTTCTCAAAGCATGACTATAAGTACATGTATCTCATGTTATCAAATGACGTTAACATCGTTATTTTTTTTCCTTTTTGTTTTTAACTGATTTCAACTTTGACATCAGTTGGGTAGTGGTTGATAGTAGAGCCCAGGGAATCATGTACTGATTTTCAAGAATGATTCTTTTCACTAATATATTTACATATATATATATATATATATATATATATATATATATATATATATATATATAACACAATCTTCCACCTCCATGCAACCTCATTTGGATTAGTAATGTATTAAGCAAAATATCAGATATTAAGTTGAATTTTGTATTGTCAGTTGTACGAAAAGATCCAGGTATGATCTTTTAATCTCTTAATACTCATCTGAGTAAATGTTAATAGTTAATCAATATTTGCTTAATATATAATAAAATAGAGTTCATTTTATTTATATGCTAGTATAGTTTTCATCATAAATACGAGGGGCATAAGATAAGTTTCCAGACTTTATTCGTATGGGCACTTTTATTGATAGTACACACATGAAACTCTAGTCCCCTTGAAAGTAATCTCCTCCAGCTGCAATGCACTTGTTGTACCGTTCCAACAACTTCTGGAAGGCACCATGAAAGTCCTCTTGTGTGAGCGTGCCAATGACCTTCGTCACACCCTCTTTCCTCTCGTCAATTGTCTCATAACGACAGACTCTGAATTTAGGGAATAGCCAAAAGTCACAGGGAGCAAAGTCTGGACTATTGGGAGTCTGAGAAATTATCTTGATGCCCATCTTGGTCAAATAGTCTGTGACAATGATGAAGTTGTGGACTGATGTATTGTCCTGGTTGAAATGCCACTGACCCGATTTGAAGAGTGCTGGCATCTACCCTGAGAATCTCTTCCTGAACTCCCTTAAAACCTCAATATAGTAACCCTAACCCTAACCCTTTGGCCAATCAACTCTGGTCTATTGACTACCTTACTCCTCTCACACCTCTCATCATCCCTCACAGACTTCCTGCCTTCCATGAATCTCTTATGCCACTCAAAGGCTCGATTCATTCAAGATGGTTGAAAAGCAGTCTGAAGCATTCCATACGGTACTGTGGCATTTTTTCCAAGTTTAAAACAGAATTTTATCGCATATCGTTCTTATAAAATGTCCTCGTTGCATTTTTGAATTTCGCCAGCTGAGACAATCAGGTTTTAGTAGGATTTATTCCAATTCCTACTGTAGTTGTTCATTTGAACCTGAAATCATAAAAGTTGGTCAGTCATCTTATAAGCAATAGCATACAGAATTTTCAAGAGTCTACGACAATCTTAAATGCCCATACGAAAAAAGTCTGGAAACTTATCGTATGCACCTCGTATTTAAAGATGGTTAACACACACTCTATTTCTTTTTTTTACAATGAATTTACATGATTTATTATTTTGCCTTCTCAGCATTATTTATTATTCTCTTTCCTTCGCATTTATTTTCTCTTCGCTTTTTCACTTTATCTTTGCTCTCTTCCTTCTTTGGCATTCGGTCTTTCTCTTTTCGAATTGTCTTTCTCTCTCTTGTATTTTTCTGTCTTTTTCTTTCTTTCTTTCTTTCTTTTTTCACGATCTTTCTTTCGTTGCCTTCTTTCTCTTTCTCCCCTTATCATCATCATCATCATCATATCATGCTGGTAGCACGGATATCCCTGACCCTCTCTCGCCACTCCTCCCTATCGTTCATCGCCCTAGGTAGGTCTTCAGGACAACATCCTGTATCCTCATATAGCTACTGAATGTACGTTCGAGCTGGTCGTTCTGCTTTTGCGCGGCCATGTGTGGGGATCCATAAGAGTACATCTCTGCTTCTCCAGCAGTGTCCTGCATGTCTGGTTCGTCTAACTTGAATAGTTTTCGTGATAGGGGGCAGGTGGCCGTACAGTTGGTGTCTTGTGGGGTGTTGCTGCCAGGACTTGTTCAGGATTGCACGCAGCATTCTTGTGTAATTGCCATCTAGTTTCTTCTCCAGCCGTTTTGTTAGCGTCCATGTAGTGCATCCATATAGCAGTATCGATGTGACCGCTGCCTGGAAGAAACTGCGTTTCATTTTATCGGTTAGGTCTGATTTCCATATAATCGATAGCCTATTGATAGCTGTCCATGCTTTCGTTAACCTCGTTTCGATGTCCTTTTCGGTTGATTCGACGCTGCTTCCTAGGTACGTGAATTTGTCTACTAGTTTAAGTGGGGTTCCTTCTAGAGTGGAGATGTCCCCCGTTTGGTTATAGCACATATATTCCGTTTTGTGTGCATTAACATAGAGGCCTATAACAATCCATATCTCTCTCTCTCTCATTGGTTTCTTTTCCTCTTCTATCTGTTTACCCAAGTGTCTTACTTCATCATTACTCTGTTGTCACACCGAGATAATATGACCTATCTATCTATCTATATATCTATCTATCAATAGCAATAGATGATTTATTTACATTTTTAAACAAACATAGAAGCAGCAAGAAATTAATAGTGGGCATCATAGATTTTGAAATATTTAACATAGTAATTTTTCAATTTTGTATTTTCTAATTACTTTTAATCAGAAAATTCAACAAACACTTGCGTCCGGCATGTGGAACCCCTGGACAACTGGATTTTCTGGTCATGGTAATTCAATTTATAATATAATTCCACTACTTAAAAAAAGAAAATGTACATAGTTTTATTCATATTTACACTTACGTTTTCATAGATCTTTCCTGTTCTACTTAAATGGAGGCTTAGTGCTTTTCCTTAGTGGGAAAATATAAAGTTTGAGAATGTTTGAATCTGTTAAAAATTGATTCATAGAAATACGATTCCGAAAAGATAATCCTTTAAATTTATACAAATCAATACATGAGTTTCATATGGGAAAGTTAATTATTCACCGAATCCAATAAATGTTTTTTGGAAAGAAGGAAGAGGAAGATGAATTAATAGATAATCCACTAATTCCAAGTTGACTTACTTTCACACATTTGAATATTCTAAGACGACAGATTTGTGAACTTATTTGCCTCGACCGGATTGCTTCTATTTTGGTACGAGGCTTCACAAATCAGCTTTCTTTTCCATATCATATTTTACAGTAGTTATAAAAGATGGATGAATATCGTGCTTAGATATTGGGGAACAGGTCAGGATTATATCAGTTTGCAAATATTGGTTCTTCCTTCTTGGGTATGTTGGAACCTTGAAGTAAACTAAACTCGACGAATTTAATTTGTAGTCTCTCTGTATCTGATGTAGAAATTTAAGAAATGTAAAATATTTAAAGATAGTCTCCCAAGTAAGGAGTTTACAAAACTTTTCTCTTGAATAGTTTTACAGTTACTTTAGCATCATTATTTTAAAGGTTTATTGATTTTAGTTTTTAACATTATTTATTGAAAGCGGATCACCGGAAAAATGTTCATCAAAAGTTTAACAGTAACAAGTTTTCTTATGAGATATACTGAGGTGACAATTATTCAAGTAATCATAAGTCCAGTATCTACAAACGAATACATCATCATCATCATCATCGAGTCCTGCAAAAAGCATGGAGTTCCCAAACTCTCGCTCTTTCCATCCATCCGTACCATTCATCGCTCCTGATGTACCATTGTGGTACTGAAAAGACGTTGGACTCCGTTGTGACCTCGTTGTGGTAACGAGTTGACGATAGCGAAACTCCTATTAAACAAACACAAAAGATGTAGCAAGTAGCCACCGGGAGAAAGAAAAGAAGTATGCGATGACCGTCAACTATACAATTATCAACAACATATTCTAGTAAGGAAAATATGAGTTGACACAGACCTTGATTTTTCCTGGTTCTAACATGCTTTTCCAATGAGCGGCGTAGTTTAACACCCCCTTTGGAACGCCTCCTCCCAAATTAGGGCTTGTAAACTCTCGTCCCTTACATCTACGTGGCTGGTGTTCTACTGACGTCTTCACCTTCTCATGTCGTGCCGTCGACTCCCAAAAGGACACAAGTTGTCTCCTCACTTCCGCCTGTCGTGTCGTGAGTAGAAACATCAACTTCCGCTCATGCATGAGCTCCAGGTTTTGAACTTCTAGTTTTCCCTTCTCATTTTCGGCCTTGTTATTCAGCAACTACTCTATGTTTTATTTATTTATTTATCTATTTATTCATTCAATTTCCTATTAGCTGTTCAGTTACTTTACACTGGTAGGTCTTCTAGGTTGCATCATGTGTCCGTACGGAGATTATCTAAGTATTTACTGGTCGACCGACATTGCCGTGTCTATGAGTAGGAGTCCATTAGAGAACGTCACTTATTAGTGCATCTTTGCTTCCCCAGCTAGGCTCCGCATACCTTGTTCGTCTTACTTGATTGGTTTATGAGATGGAAGGCAGGTGACCGTACTGCTGCTGTTTTGTGGGATGTTGCTCGCTGGATTTGTTCAAGACAGCATCTAGCATTCTTTCGTAGTCCTCATCTAGCTTTTTCTCATTGCGTTTTGTTAGTGTTCATGTGGTACATCCGTGTGGTAGTATGAAAAGAGCTACAGCTGGAAAGAAATTTCGTTTTTTTTTTTAACTGAGAGATAAGATTTCCGTATGATTAATAATCTGTTTGTAGCATTAAACGCCTTTTCTAGGCCTCTGCCGACATCACGTTTAGCAGATGAGATGTAGCTGCCTAGGTATTCAACTAGTCAATAAATTTTAGAAACCTGCTACTTAGAGTTGAGATGGCTTTATTTGGTTTAAAACTCATGAAGTCTGACTTGTATTCATGTTGAGCCCAATGCCTTACGCTGCTGCTCCAGGCTATGGAATGGGGATTCTGCTTGGGCTGGTGTATTTGTGAGAATACCTGGGTCATCTGCGTAGTCCATGTCTGTCATAGCTTTTTCTGGTTATTATCTGCTTCTCACTTTTTTTAAAAAGTGAAACCATTTTCTCTTATCAAATCTATGGATATTCGAAGTATATGATCAAAACAGGGTATGAATTTATATGATACTAACATATCTCCTTGGAAGACTCCAGCAATAATATCGAAGAAGTTGGTGTCTCAGTCAGGTTAGAAAAGTAGGCTTTATTCTAATTGATATTTGATTTCAATCCGTAAGGTGTTTTGTTTTTTCATCATTTTTAGCTTTCTTGTTTTATTTCTCGAAAGTTATGACTTGAATCATATTTCACGCTCGTCGTGTGATACTTATAGCCACAGGAAATAGACACCTAGTTCAAGCCTGATCGCGGCTATACTATACGAAGTATAGTTCTAATAACCTTGAATCAAACGATTCTCCCTACCGCTATCGGTAAATAGTGGGGCATACTAGGCTCTTTAAGCTTGGCAAACGGTCAAGAATAAGAAAAACGCTGAATTCAGACCAGATTTGAGGTGAAGGAGTTAGGTAAATGTCAGCCGACCATTTTTTGTTAAATGATTTTTCTAAAGTTATTCAGTGGCTTAAGCTGTGCATTGGACACTCTTGCACACAACAGATAAAAAAATTAATTTGTTTAATAGTGAATGCTAGTTATAGTTGGTACGACCATCTGGCAGTCGAGAGAATCAAAATATTAGGTTGATAGTTTAGTACAGAAGAGAAGCAGTACCCTCAAACAATCAGTTTCTTTAAACATGGGGAGGGTGTTATGGTTAAAGCAATGGACTGCGGAATCGTGGTAAGTGAGTTCAAACTCCAGTCGTGCTATTACGTCCACTTTCGGACAAATACCCTTGTGAAGTGTATGAACCCCCTTATCCTCCCAGCTATGGGTTAAATAGCATCACTGCCGTTCTTCTGAAAGGGTTGCTTTGGCATTAAATAACCTACGAAAGTTGATATGCTGTTAAACAATGAAACCTAGTCTAAATATGGGGCTTTTGAAGTTTATTTTCAATTTCTCGCCTTGGAAAGAGGTGGACATTTGAGTGTTACCGGTCACTTAGGAAACCCTCTTGGTGTAACTGTTATGGTCGTGTGAAATGGAATTCGCGATCCGAGTTCAAATCCTGGATGAGGTTTTTTGGTTTTCACTTTGCTCTAATACTCTTGAAAAAGGCATGAATCCATCTTTCTCCCTTCTCTTGGTAAGTCTGGGTTATTTAGCCTTGGTTAGGCAATCATTTTGGGATAAGGAAAATCATAAATTCAAACCAGATTTACTCAGCCAAAAAATTGACCTTTTGTCTCGCCCTGCCAGTGGCGGAAACGTTGAGTAAATACCAGTCACATGACATAATAGAATCGTTAACCTTTTTCGTTTAGAGAAACGGGGTGTCGAGAGTAAAATTTATCCACCGCCCTGTTGGTGATCTTAGTATACACAGATCTATTGGCATAAAATAACCCTGGACTGGGTGACATACCATTAAAATCAATCAATCAATCAAAACTGTGTCTGGTATTTCTTGTCTCTCCTGGAGCTGACTTCTCCTCATTCTCTTCCAGATCTGACTCCACCCTGCACATCAGCTAAGTCCACAAAATGACACCTGCCGATCATATGACCCTGATATCACTTTAGAACACAACCAAAGGAAATAAATTTTAATATCATTTCGAAACTTAGCAAAAATCCATTTTGCCCAAGTCATTTTTATCTTGTTTTTATTTTAATCAAATGAATTTTGTAATGTCTTCAAAATATGCAATTGTAAGAGGGATTAAGTGTTACGCCTAAAATTATCTTTGCATGAAAGCTTTAAATTTCGGCACTTAACCGCTTTCTCTAAGGGTAAATGATTTTTCAAGTAAAAACAAAAAAATGTATCATTTAAATGGTCGTTATTTTATTATTTTATTTTTCAGCATTTAAAAGCGGTAAATTATTCCTCAAATGTTCGAGTAACTTCTTTTGAAATATAATTATAATTTGCAACAGATTTCCCATTAAAATAACCGCGCATGAAAATCTAAAACTCGACTGAAGTTGGTTCCATCATTCGGCATAAAATAATAGGAAAACTAAAACCGATATAAACAAATATAAAATAGTACTGTATTTTACATAGATAAAATTATGGATTCTTTTTTGATTTCAATGGTTTTTGCATCGCTTATTTTGACGTCTTCTAATGCAACGATCATTGTTTCGCTTGGAATTCCCTGAAAGACGAGCGGAAAAAATAATCTAATCACCACTGAGGGTAAAATTTAAAAGACAAAATTTCAAAACTTGAAAAAGAATTTAAAAAAACGATCAGATACAAAATAAAGGTAAAAGAAACTGTAATACAATTTATGGTAAAAATTTAAAGAATGATAGATTTATGTTAAAAATAAAGACATGAATCTGAAGATTTACGATGACGAGAATATAATGAAAAATCGATATTGATTAGTAAAGAAAAATTATTGGTTTTAAAGACAAGAGGAATCAAGTAAATATCTGCAGTATGTAAATGTGCCGAAGAAGATTTTTTAAAGTATCTTTTTTTAAATTTAAATATAAGAATTATAAATACAAACATCATATCTATAACGTTAATATCCCAATCTTTTACACAAAGTTTTAAATATATTACATTTGCCTTTGAAGTTTGGTAAGCTCTTTATTGAACAATCATTTAAATTTATTATATCATTCAAAAGACTTAAAATTCACAATATATTAAAATGTGTTCTGCGTGAACTTACGGAAGGAATATTTGGCATAATTTGAATACTTGTCTTTTCTTATTTGACACACGCGTAGCTTTTGGGTAGCACAGTTACCCGTAGGAATAGACAAAAAAATGATTTTCAGAAACTGAGCAAGCTATTAAAGAATCGAAAGTAGCTGTAGAAATGAAAAAAAGAGACAGCTAGGCGTAGTATAATATATATATATATATATATATATATATATATATATATATATATATATATGTGTGTGTGTGTGTGTGCGTGTGTGTGCGTGTGTGTGTGTGTGTGTGTGCTACCCCTAGGAGGTTGAGCGCTCTCCCTAGGAATTACCGGTTGCCACTCTCACGTAACCCAAAGCTCTTCTAATGAAGTGAGCACTCCGGTAGGTGTTAAGTGTATCTGTAAACAATATATATATATATATATATATATATATATATATATATACAAAAAATTCCTTCGCTTAGACTGAAATTGTCGATAGATCTGTGGTAAGATATCACACTGGCATAAAATCAGCCGGGTTTTGATCCCTGCTTAAAGTATCTTGTGTGTCAAGCCATAGTGATGAGTTGCAATATAACGGAGCAGTCAATGGATGACAATACACACACACACACACACACGTATATATATATATATATATATATATATATATATATATATATATATATATATATACCCAACCCCACCACACGAGCAGGATGAGACTCAAAGTCAATTTTTCCGCATATTTTAACAGGTATGAATCAAAAGTTTTCTTTCTCCTAAACCGTTTTCCAAACCAAGTTAAAGAACCCAGACTGCCTTCTTATTTACCCAAAGGTGGAGCGAAAATTATTGAATGCATACATTTCCCTTAGGTATTAGCAGTATGTGAAATGTAAACTGGCTCGTCCAAGTTTGAAATTATGTCACCGTATCCATTTTTTACGACGCTAACCCAACACCCATCTTCTTATACATATGCGAGAGAAAGCTCAAAAATTTTGCTCCAAAAGAGGAAGAGACACAAAGCAAATGAAATATAATGTGTCAATCTTTCGTCACTGCCGGCACAGTTTTAACTGTTCTACAACTCAACCCTACGTTGTATAGATTATTTTAAGCTAAAAATATTCGGTTGGTGGTTTTGGTCGCAACTGCACGAGACAAAAAAGAAGCAAAAATAAATTCTGATAAAGTCAACATTTGACCGTCTTATAGATAAGAGTGTTTTGGTTCATACAGACCGCAGGGTGTATGCCATCATCATCATCATGTCATGCCGCTAGTACAAATATCCCTGACCTTCTCTCGCCACTTCTCCCTATCGTTCATCGGTTCTGGTAGGTCTTCAGGGCCACATCCCGTATCCTCACATAGCAGCTGAACGTATGTTCGAGCTGGTCGTCTTGCTTTTGCCCGGCCATATGTGGGGGGTCCATAGGAGAACATCACTTATGAGCTCGTCCCTGCTTCTCCAGCAGTGTACCTGCATGTCTGGCTCTATGGATAAATAGTAGGACGGACTAGGTTCTTCAGCCTTGGTGAGGCAACTAGTCTAGGAGAAGGAAAAACTCTGAATTCAAACCTATTAAACTCCGCTTAAAAATTGACCTTGTGTCATATCCTGCCCGAGCGGAGGGGTTGGTAAATAGTACCTGCATGTCTGGCTCGTCTAACTTGGATAGTTTTCGTGATGGGAGGCAGGTAACCGTAATGTTAGTTCCTTGTGGGGTGTTGCCGCCAGGACTTGTTCAATATTGCTCGCAGCCTTCTTGTATAATTACCGTCTAGCTTCTTCTCCAGCCGTTTAGTTAGCGTCCAAGTAGTGCATCCATACAGCAGTATCGATACGACCGCTGCCTGGAAGAAGCTGCGTTTCATTTTATCGGTCTGGTATGATTTCCATATGATCGATAGCCTATCGATAGCTGTCCTTGCCTTCGCGTGTCGATGTCCATTTCGGTTGATGAAACGCTGCTTTCTAGGTAGGTGAATTTGTCTACTAGTTTCAGAGGGGTTCCGTCTAGTGTGGTGATGTCGCCTGTTTGATTATAGCACATATATTCCGTTTTGTGTGCATTGACATTGAGGCCAATGCCTGCGGTGGCTTGTTCCGAACTATGCAGTAGTGTTTTGGCTTGGTTGGGTGTATTTGCCAGTATCGCTATGCCTTCTGCTTCTTTTCTTTGTCTGCTCGAAGTCGTTTTCTCTGATTTTATCAATCGATGTTCTAAGCACGTAATCTAGATAGATGATAAAGAGATATGGGGCTAGCGGGTCTCCTTGTAGTACTCCTGGTACAATGTCGAAGTATTCTGTGTCTCCATCCGGTGAACGTACTTTCACTTTGGTATTTCTATAGAGAATCGTTATTGCTGCTACGGTTTCTTTCGGTAGGCCGTATGCTAGTCGGATTTGTTTCATCTTTCCTCTGTGTATGGAATCGAAGGCCTGCAAAATAGGTCTGGGCGCTGATCTTTCACTATTGTAATAAGAACGGCAAAGTTTCTGATCCCATTCTGTCCAGCGGTCTGCTCCTAAGTCTCTCGTTTATATTACACTTGTGATCAGGTAAAGTGGACGAGAGAAAGGGCAGACTATTTGCACAACTAGCACTGCTCCAATCTGAAGCTCGTCTATTTATCTCCTAAGCTTTTCTTTGAATACGTGGGACCATTGCTTCCCGAAAGGAAACCTCATAATTTTCGCTTTAAACACACAAAAGTGAAGTACTTTAAAACATGATACTCTTATCTACTTACATGTCTGTATTAGAGCCGAATACTTGACTTTATAATGAACATAAAACAAAAAATAACTTTTTCATTCTCATCAAGTAATCATTTTCTTTCGATTTAATCATCAATTAAAATCTGCTGACCTCCTTAGGTCGTCTGCTCAGCCGACTGGGGCTATAGAATACATCAATATGCAGAGATTCAATTGGCGTATTCTGAAGTCCCAAACGATTGGGTTACGCACAAATGTGTAAGATTTCCAACTATTAAGAAAATGACTTGTTCTGAATTAGGTCTTCGTACTTGTAGGCAGTACTTCATAAGTATGGCAAAAAGTATTGGTTATATGTATTTGAACTAAGAAAAACTATTATTTTTATTAACCTAAAATTTTAGAAGCTATTAAGAATTTGAGTTGGTGCAGGATCCAAATTAACTAATTAGTTTTGCAATTCTTCTAAATAGCTATGCGGTCTTTCCCTTTCAGTCTCTTTGATCGATTCTTATCGTTTTTCTACTTTAGAAATTTCCAGAGGATTTTCCCCCAAATTCTGCAGTTCTCACAATTTCATCAAATATTATTAGTTTAAAACAAATAGAAGTCGCGAGAAATTTAATAGAATTTTGTGATTTGGTGTAATACAAATTGTCACGTTGAATAAGATCCTATCCGTGATTACGTAGATTTTAGCAAAATTGTTTTGAAATCATTAGTTTGCGAAAAAAGTTGACTTTAATTACGTGCTATATATGTATATATTTTATAAAATGTGACATCAATTTAGATGTACAGGATGTTTCAGAAAGAATGGTGTCACTTTGTAATCTAATAACGTTTAAATAGTCTCAAATTTTAACAAGGTGTATCGAATCAACTCAAATTTCTGTCTTTTTTCCCATGAAAAGCATTTCTATAATTTAAAAAAAACATTAAGCAGAGATTTTGTCGTGGTTTCTACACATGCTGTGAAAATTTGACATTCTTAGAACGAAAATTGGTTAAGTTATTGGATTATGAAATTATATTTATTTTTATGAAACACCCTATCAATATATATATATATATATATATATATATATAGGGAAATGAATAAATAAATTGTGCAAAAATGTGTTTTTTTGTAAAGTTTTTTTTTCATGAATCAAAAAAGTGCTCTAAAAGTTGAGCAAAATAAAACCAAAAATAAATAAATGTCTACACATCTTCAAGATACCCTTATTAATATTACTTTCGTATATTTTACAAAAATCATCATTATCATGTCGCACTGCCAGCACAGATCTCCTTGACCCTCTCTCGTCACCAGTCTTTACAGTCCATTGCTCCGGAGAGGCCTTTAAGGCAATATCCTATATCGGCACAGAGCTGTTTTATATAGTTTCTAGCTGGTCGTCTTGCCTTTGCTTGCCCATGTGAAGGGGTCCACAGATGTATGCCGCTTATGAATTCGTCCTGTAGTTGTCCTGTAGTGATGGGTGGTAGGTGGTATAACTGCTGTTTTCTGGAGTGTTACCTCCAGGACTTCTTCAATATTGCTCGCAACATTCTTGTGTAATTGCCATCAAGCTTTTTCGCCATACATTTAGTTAGCGTCCATGTAGTGTATCTATATAGCAGTATGGATACGACTGCTGCTTGGAGAAAAAAAAAACTGCGTTTTATTTTATCGGTCTGACTTCCATATGACCGATAGCGTATCGATAGCTGTCCATGCCTTTGCTAGTCGCATGTTGATGTCTTTCTTGGTTGATGAGACACTGCTTCCAAGGTAGGTGAACTTGTCTACTATTTTCAGAGAACTACGATTTAGTGTGGAGATGTTGCCTCTTTGATTAAAGCTCATGTACTCCATCTTGTTGACATGGAGGCCTATGCTAGACTACATAACAGGTTTTCAGCTTGGACGGGTGTATTTGCCAGAAGCATTATGTCATCGGTGTAGTCTGCGTCCATAATTGTCTTCGGCTTCTTTCTTTTGACAGATTACAACCGTTATCTTTCATTATATCAATAGACATTTTAAGCATGTAGTCTATGCAGATGATAAACAGGTATGGGGTTAATGAGTCTTCTTGCAGCACACCAGCTACACTGTCGAAGTAGTTTGTGTATCCAAAATGGATGCGGAGTTTACAAAAATATGTGGTCAAATTTTTGGTAAAAATACATAAAACTTCTCGTAAGGAATCTGTTAAGACGAGATGAGTTCGGATATATATATATATATATATATATATATAATCCGGTAAAAAATCCAGTTGATAGCAGTATCCAAATTTTGAGTGCTCAGTGCCAATGGCTATCGACGTATAACTAATTTTGGGATAGGGAATACATCAAAACTCTGCACGCAGAGCCAAAAATATTTATATAAAAATAAAAATAAAGCATTCAATTCTTTGGTGTCATTATAAAAGTATTTCAGGTCTATGATGACCCTCTTCAGTTGTTCTTTATTTGACGTCAGAAGATGTTCTTCATTTAATGTCAGGAGAGGTTCATCATAGACCTAAAATACATTTATAATGACACCAATACTAACGTTTCAATTCTACCTATCGATGAAAAAAGACTCCGCTAACCGAACAAAAAAGATGTCATGTAATCTTACTCAATAATTCTGTATTGCATAAAAACTCACATTTGCTTACAATAAGGGAAGAAAAGAATTAATGCCTTTCCCAAGCGCGAAGTTAAACGCAAACAGCCTCGTTCAAGATTTGAACCTGCATCACCAAGTTCATTCTCTAAGATGATAATCCTTACGCTACACGTCTCCATGAATCACACTATTTATGAAACTATTATAAGTAGAATTGAATCGATACCAGTTTGATAACCTTTTTTTAGTAGCCTTTAAAGGTTGTTTCCAACAAAATTTTAGCTATGCGTAAACAAAGACCACTAAGCCATTTTGAAATGAAGCAGTCCTCTTTTGGTCACGCGACGGACTTCAAACTCTCTCTCTTTCTCTCTCTCTCTCTCTCTCTCTCTCTCTCTCTCTGTTTGCTAACCATTTGTTCACGTTTGATTAACTGTCGTCGAGTAACCGTGTTTTCCTCAACAGAACTTTCTACTGAAAGAGCAATTGACTTTTGAATTTGATTAGTTTAATTCACAAACCTTATGTTAAAGTATTAGCAATATGCAATTGAATGATCAGTTTCTCTATTATTTTCAGTTTTTTAGAAAGCGGACATTGGAGCCAGTATAAAAATCCGAAGATCTCCAATTCGCTCATCAATGATAAAATAGTATTGATAAGTTTATAAAACCTTACAAAAGCATGCTTACAGCAAAGAAATGGAAAATTTATGATATAAAGGAAATTGATTCTCGGGGGATTTTATCAATAAATTGTATTATTAAATAAAAGTAATGGCAGTAAGGCACCGTTGTTGATTTTAAGATAACAGGGATTTGATTCCCACATATAAGAGTTCAAAATATCTACGGAAATCCATTAAATTATTACCTGAAGCACTGTCAATCATTATTACGTTTGCAAGCTTTGTTTTTATTCTCATACGGGACACTATGAAAGTAAATACACTAATTCATTTCCACGAAAACTAAAATAGATACGGAAGCAAATAAATATGGTTAGATAGGGCAAGTTTTCCGCTACAAAAATATTTTCCACATGATTACTACTATTTTCTAGTTATTCTACGAGTATTAATTAAAAATTCACACTGAATTAGGACAAACGGCAAATAAAAGATAAATCTACTTAAAGAAAAGCGATTTACTAATTATATTCCCGCCCGGCCATCGAAGCTTAAATTTCGCTGACCCTACCCCTCACATAGGGATAAGACACCACTCAAAAAAAGGGGGTCCAAGTTATGACAATAAAGTGAATCTAGTGGTATGACTCCTGTTTTGGTGGGGAAGACTTCGTTGCGTAGTTATGTAGAGAGTAAGAATGTTTGTTTTTACTTTTGGCGAAGAAATGTATTCTTGTGCGTGTGTGTTATTCCCTCGCTAATTGTTGTCGTTAATAAAGGAGGATGAAGAAGTAAGAAGACGAGGATGCCGTTAGCTTTTACGTGAAGCTTTTTAATGGCAGCATGGAATAAAGAGTTTACGTTTATGCTGCAAGTCTCGTAGGAAGGAAAGAAGTAAGGGAACGATTTGAAGTTATGAGAGAGTATAGAAAGCAGCGCATGTTGTTGGACGTGCGAGGGAGATATGTTTGCCATGGTTTAGCAAAAGTGGTGTTTGCTGTTTGAGAGAAACGTTGAAGTCAACGTGAGTTTGTGGTTCTGGTTGTTTCGAGGAGAAGCGTGAATGTCTCCAGAAAATGTTGCCCAGAGGTGAAGTCGCTAGGTGTCGGAACGTAATTCGGCATCGCAGTCGACATAGCCAATTTAGGGGGTGACTTAAAGTTGTTCCTTTGTGTGGCGTATTGAATTTATCTAATTCATATTCAACTGGGAACCCTTGGTCTAAGAGAAATAGACGCAAGGGATCCATAAATCTGATAGCTTCCCTCATGGTGGTGTGATGCTGCTGCTGCTGCTGCTACTATTGAAGAGCAGATAGTAAGACGTCTATACTGAACGCAGTTGCTCAGCCAAAGAGGGTGTTTGACGGCTTTCCCCAATTACTGCTGCCCAGAAAGGTGATTCGGTTGAATCCGATAAGTAATCCTGATTGGGTGAAATTATGTGTCGAATTAAATTACGCGCCAGACAAAAATGCGAAATCTCTTCTGCTACAGAACGTCATAGTAATCGGGTTCAAACCCCAGTCACACTATTACATTCACTTTAAGTCTAATATCCATGGGAAAAGAATGCTTCCCTTATCCCCGGCTGTGGATCAAATATTCCAGATACTGTTCTTCTAGAAGGAAGGCTTCGACATTAAATAACCCACGAAGGCTGATATGCAATTAAACAAAGAAATCGAACCCAACCAGTTCTGGAGATCAAGGGAGTGTTGAGTACTCTTTCAGTGCTATCATTCCCTGATTCACTGTGACCTGGACTAGTAATATCTGTAAGGATCCAATCTATGCGTCAAATATATATGTTTGCAAATTACTCGTGTTAGATAGGAATACTTGATATCATACTTGCCAAGACCCTTAGGAAACTACACAAAAATTGTACTGAATGATGTACAATGTATGCAATTCCCTAATCTGTCGTCCTAAAATAATCCTTGAAGAGTTGATATATTAAAATCAATCAATCAGTCTCATTTATTTCCATGGAAACTAAAATAGACACAGGGAACAAAAGAAGGCTATAGAATAGAACAAGTCTTTAGCCACAAAAAATGTTTCCACATCATTGGCTAGATATTCTACTCGCATTAATTAGAACTTCACTCAGATTGGTGAAAAACATTTATTGTTACGATGAAAGATAAATCTACTAAATCGAAAAGCGATTTACCAGATTTTTTATATATTATCTAAGGAAGTTAATATTTTTCTCTAAAAATCTTTTTAGAATGTGTGTGTGTGTGTGTGTGTGTGTGTGTGTGTGTGTGTGTGTGTGTGTGTGTGTGTGTGTTGTTTATCGCTTTGAAAATATCTGGTTTTGTTTGCATTGTTAATTATGACTAAACTATGATGCTATGCAATAATTTTAGTTAACATCTTGAAGGACTACGTCTAAAACATATTTAGTAATACTTAATTAAATGTGAAAAATCACTAATGAGAAAAAACAATTTCTTTATTCCTTGGTTTTGATAACTAATTTTTTTACTTCAACTAAGTATTTATTTTTCCGATCTTATTTACAATCCTAATTAATTTCATGATTTATTGTACTTGTATATTTTCATATTATGTGAATCCAACTTTATTGAATTTTACAGCTTAAGAAATAACTCCAAGAGCAAAACAACGCCCTTTACTGATTTAAGATGCTTTTTTTCCTTTTTTTTTTCTTTTTTTTTTTTTTTTTTTTGCTTTGGTGCAGTTTTTTTGGTTCAGGAAAAGATACGAACATACGTGGTGCATTCAATAAGTTTCCAGACTTTTTTGTACAGGCATTTATAATTGTCGTAGACTCTTGAAAATCCACAATGTTATTGCTATACATCTTATGAGATGACTGACCGATTTTTATGATTTCAGATTCAAATGAACAGCTGCAGCAGGAAGCGGAATACACCCCACTAAAGCCTGATTGCCACAACTGGTGAATTTCCAAAATGCAATCTGGACTTTAGAAGAACGATATGCAATAAAATTTTGTTTTAAACTTGGAAAAATACCATAGGAACATATGGAATGCTTCAGGCTGCTTTTAGGCCACCTTGTATGAATCAAGCATCAGTTTTGGAGTGGCATAAGAGATTCGAGGAAGGCAGGTAGTTTGTGAGGGATGTTGAGAGGTGTGGGAGGAGTAAGGAAGTCAATAAACCACAGTTGATTGGCCAAAGGGTTAGGGTTAGGGTTACTATGTTGAGGTTTTAAGGAAGTTCAGGAAGAGATTCCGTCGGAAGAGGCAAGCACTCTTCAAATCGTATTAGTGGCATTTCCACCAGGGCAATGCACCAGTCCACAACTCCATCCTTGTCACATACTATTTGAGCAAGATGGGCATCAAGACAGTTGCCCACCCTCCCTATTGTCCAGACCTTTCTCCCTGTGACTTTTGGTTATTCTCTAAGATGAGAGGCTGTCGTTATAAGACAATTAAGGAGATGAAAGAGGTTGTGACGAAGGTCATTGACACGCTCACACAAGAGGACTTCCATGAGGCCTTCCATAAGTTGTTGGAACGGTATTAAAAAGTGCATTGCAGCTAGAGGAGATTACTTCGAAGGGGACTAGAGTTTCATGGGTGCACTATCAATAAAAGCGCCCATACGAAAAAAGTCTGGAAACTAATTTAAGGAACCTCGTATATATCTTCTTTTTGTAGGGGGGGGGACAAAAATAAACTAAAATATTATTATTCTTTTAAGTTTCGATTTATAGTTTGTATAGATGTATTTTATATGCAAAAAAACTTAAACCTTATAACCCTGAACCTTTCATGGCCAATGGCTTCTTTACTCTGGGTTACCGGCTTGAAAAATAGTTAAAAAATGTAAAATGTTGTCATCTCGTATAGAAACACTTTACTAACTGTAGAATAAAACGTTACATCATTCTCTGGATTATTTAAAATACATTTGAAAATTATGAAATTATATAAGGTATCAAATTACAACATTTTATTAGTTGAGTAATGTAAAAGTTAGGACTCCCTGACAAAATTACCGGCCGCTCGAGTATATGTACTTCTAATTAATGGTACAAATACCGGCAGCTCAACTTCAAAGGGTTAAATTTTTAATTTAGTAGTTTAAATGGTATTTATTTTACAATAGTTGGAAATAACTAATAATCAACTTCTCGAACATCGTATGATGTAAGGTAATATTTGTTTTTATATTTAGTTTCTAATATTGTAAAAGAAAAACTTTTATTTTTCCATTTTTAAACGGTTTCATTGCATTTTGTTTTCTTGTTATTGTTTTCAAGGATTTATTTCGGTTTTATCTATTATCCCTCTTGAATCTGAGCATTTATTTGATAACTGATGAGACAAATTTAAAATTTGGTTTCGAAGATTGAAATTTAAATTCTGTGATTAGTTATGTCTTGCAGTAACATAGTTTTTCATTGATTATCCCTTGTTAGATACCTTTTCTAGCTGACCAGGATTAAAACGTGCGAAACTAATAATGAATTACGTATAGCCCTATTCGGGTCCCTGCTGAGAACATATTAGAAAACTCTTTCAAATATATATATATGTATATAATTACCTGTTGTGATGGACTATCAGCTTCCACAATTTAATGGATTCAAATTTGTAGTAAAAAATTAAGCAAAAGAATTCTGACCTGCTTAATTACACAGAGCTTATCCATAAAGCGACAAGATTTGATAGAAAAATAATTAACATGGCAAATAATTTGATTAAATCTTCATTAGATTAAAAATAAGTCGAACAAAATGAAGCAATACACAATAAATTTCTTTCAATGTATTCTTAAAACTACGAATTTCAGTTAAAAAACCAAATGTACATCGGAATTTAGTTATAGTGTACTCTAGAAATTAATTGTAGATTTAAAACTTGTTGATGGTAGACATTTTTAAAGGTGTGGTTGATGACTACAGCAGAATCGAGACGAGTTTCCAAAATGGAAAGCCGATGGCTTTTTCCTGTAATAAGATGAGTAGTAGCTGAAAAGATATATTCTCATGAGAAGGCATTACTTGCTTCTTTGAACTCTTCTTTTTGTATGTAATACTCCATATTTTTTCTTGCTTTGCGTCTGAATCTTTTCGCACGTTATAGTCACATGCAATGGCAAAACAAAATACTCAGACTGCCAACGTTTGCTTTCATTTGCACACGACACAGCAAATGGGTAACCACTTTGATGATGTTCATGTATCTAAGAAAAACCAAAACTAAATGGTCTAATTATTTTTTCCGATACTTTCTTTGTAGATAAAGTTACCTCTTAACAGTTAGAATTGACTGACAATGTTTATCAGTCTATCGTCGCTGTGCAATCGTTAGTTATGTCTACTCAAACGAGATGCAGAATATATATATATATATATATATATATATATATATATATATATAATATTGTTATTTGGTATTTTTTGTGTTACAGCACGAGTTTTAAGGATTGAGTGATTGATTTTAACGGCATGTCAACCACTCTAGGTTTATTTTCGTCCTAAAAATTATTAATCACATTCATTGTACATTCCTATTTACATTCTTTGTGAGCTCGTTTTGTTTTGTTTTTTGTTTAGTTTTTTTTGGGGGGGGTCGTTTCGGGTTGGTTTTTTTTTGCCGGGGTTGCACACACACACACACACACATATATATATATATATATATATATATATATATATATATATATAAATATATATAGTTTGGATGGGTTTGGTTTGTTTTATGGCATATCAACCTTTGTAGGTTATTTAACGCCAAATCCATTTTTATGTAAATAATCAGTTCTATTGAAAACAGTTCAGTTTAGCATATGTACACAGTTTAATTGTCAAAAACATTTATTTCAAACTATTCAAGAAGTTATATGTAACAATTCAGTTAAGTGTAAATGCAGTTTTAATGTCAAAAACGTTTCTATTTCAAGCTATTCAGTTTACTCAATTCATTTTAGCATAAGTATGCTGTTAGTTCTATTTAACCCATAGATAGGGCCCTATCAGGTGCTACCACTCCGGGCCAGAGTGGACCTGGGAGCGATGGCAATGAAGGGGCACTCCGCATTCCCCAAAGCTCCAGCACTGGTGGAACCTCACCATCGGATTGCCCAGTGTCACATCCAGGACACTCAAAACGGCTGGAGAAGAAACTAGATGGCAATTACACAAGAATGCTGCGTGCAATCCTGAACAAGTCCTGGCAGCAACACCCCACAAGACACCAACTGTACGGCCACCTGCCCCCTATCACGAAAACTATTCAAGTTAGACGAACCAGACATGCAGGACACTGCTGGAGAAGCAGAGATGAACTCATAAGAGATGTACTCTTATGGATCCCCACACATGGCCGCGCAAAAGCAGGACGACCAGCTCGAACGTACATTCAGCAGCTATGTGAGGATACAGGTTGTTGTCCTGAAGACCTACCTAGGGCGATGAACGATAGGGAGGAGTGGCGGGAGAGGGTCAGGGATATCCGTGCTGCCAGCACGATATGATGATGATGATATATATATATATATATATATATATAATCAAGTATTCATATGTAATCCAAATAATATACCCACACTTGTTTGGTTTTAAGCATTCCTAACTAATACCAAAATTTAAATGGTTTCAATTATTTCTTTTTAATGATACTCATTCATTTGACCAAAGTTAATTTGTTTAAAGTAACTGATTATCATACATAGTAAATTGGCCAGTCGGCTGGGGCTGTAGAATACATCGACTGCTTCTCTGCAGATGGTTACTACCCCCACAACGAGTGTCCAATATATGACACTAAATAATCTGATAGCGAGATTCCAGTAATGCTGGAGCTTGGGGAATGTGGAATACACCTTCATTGCCATCGCCCCCAGGTCCACTCTGACCCAGAGTGGTAGCACCTGATAGAGTCCTATGTATGGGTAAAATAGGTCTAAACTATGAACTTATATTAAACTGAAGTGTTTAAAAAAGAATTTTCTATATGTATAAAAATGGATTTCGCATTAAATAACCTACAATAGTTGTTGTGCCCCAAAACGGAACCAAACCAAACCAAACCAAACTAACCACCGGCACAGATCTGAATGCTTTTTCAGAAACTTGATCGATTTCCAGTCTCGTATTCCTTTGCCTTCCAAGGCAAGTAACGGTAAAATTCGTCTCTTTGCTATCTTCCGCCACCATTCTTGCTGAGTACTGGACATTGGCATAATGGTTAGAGTGTTCGCCAATGCCCCGAGAGACCTGGGTTCAATTCCAGGACGAGTCATACCAAAGACTCAAAAAATGGTACTTGATGCTACCTTGCTTAACACGCGACATTATAAGGTAAGGATCAAGGGTAAAGTGGAACAATCCAGGGAAAGGAGTAGCGCCATCCTCTACACCTTGGTGTAGTAGCTATCGAAAAGGGAGCCTTCGGGTTACCTTCGACTAATGTCGCTAACTTTACTACTTATATATATATATATATATATATATATATATACTGGGTTCTTTTGGATTCTGCTGACATAAATAGTTAAGCTACACGAATTCCTGTTTGTTTCCACTTGCCAGCCGTCTTTACCGCAGCTACTTGGTATTTCCCATGTCAGCCGCTCTCTCCATGGTAGTAACAGGGTAAATCAAATTTCAAAAATCTATTCAGATACACAAAGGTCACATTTTTTCCGGACACTTTCTTAGAGGTTTAAAAGTTGCAATACATTTTCCTGAAGATGTGGTAGGTAGCATTAATAAATATTATTCTTCTTTTTTGTTACATAAAAAAGGTTTAAACTGTATTTTGTCAAAAAATAACCGTTTCTGCAAGCATATAAGATGCACAATTGACTAAACAACAAAAATATATAAATATTATAATATATATCGGTCATTGGTATAATGGTTAGAGTGTTCACCAATGGTCCAGGAAACCGAAGTTTATATACTAAAGACTCAAAAAATGGTACTTGAGGCCTCTTTGTTTAACATCAACATTACAAGTTACAGATTAAGAGTAAGTAGACCAATCCAAGGAAAGGAGTAGCACCCTCCACAACTCCTCGGTGTTGTAGATATTGATAAGGAAGCCTTCTGTTCGCGCGCAGTTACGGTCGTCAACTTACTTATGATATATACAAAGTGTGTTTATTACATCTAGGGGAGGGAATGGGGAGTCTTTATTTAATGGCATATCAAACTTCGCAAGTTATTTTATGCCAAAGCCATCCTTGCGGAAGAAGAGTAGTTGTACTATTTAACCAACAGCTGGGCGGTGAATAAGGGGTTAATACCTTTCCGAACAGCTGGAGAAGAAGCTAGATGGCAATTACACAAGAATGTTGCGAGCAATATTGAACAAGTCCTGGCGGCAACACCCAACAAGGCACCAACATTACGGCCACCTGCCTCCCATCACGAAATCTATCCAAGTTAGACGAACCAGACATGCAAGACACTGCTGGAGAAGCAAGGACGAGCTCATAAGTGATGTACTCCTATAGACCCCCGCATATGGCCAAGCAAAAGCAGGACGACCAGCTTGAACCTACATACAGCAGCTATGTGAAGATACGGGATGTAGCCCTGAAGACCTTCCATAGGCGATGAATCATAGGGAGAAGTGGTGAGAGAATGTCAGGGATATCCGTGCTAGCGACACGACATGATGATGATTACGAGGTAAGGATCAAGGTTAAAGTGGAGCAATCCAGGGAAAGGAGTAGCGCCCTCCTCTACACCTTGGTGTAGTAGCTATCGAAAAGAGAGCCTTCGGGGCACAACAACTATTGTTGATTTATTTATTCCGAAGGGTATTAGTCCGAAAGTAAACTTAATACTGTGACAGGATTTTAAACTCGCTTGCAATATGTCAGTCGAGCGCTTTATCCACTGCACCACTGAGACTTACCATTCAGTTTGAGCACAAATAATATGGTTATATTTCATTATTTTGTTAGTTTTAATTAACCAATTTAAAAGAAATACATTGAAGCAGAATATGTGTAGTTATGAAAATATTCCATGGAATTTTCACGGCTCTAGCTCTTAAAATATGATTAGAAAAAAAGCGTTAGTGAAATTTGAATAACATTTACGAGGTGCATACGATAAGTTTCAAGACTTTTCTCGTATGGACATTTTAAATTGTTGTAGAATGTTATTGCTATACAGCTTATAAGATGACTGACCAATTTGTATGATTTCAGATTCAAATGAACAGCTACAGCAGGAAGTGGAATACACCCTACTAAAACCTGATTGTCATAGCTGGTGGATTTCAAAAATCCAATCTGGACGTGAGGACACTTTAGAAGAACGATATGCAATAAAATTCTGCTTTAAACTTGGAAAAAATACCACAGAAACGTATGGAATGCTTCAGACTGCTTTTCGACCATCTCGCATGAATCGAGCTTCAGTTTTTGTGGCATAAGAGATTCAAGGAAGGTAGGGAGTCTGTGAGGGATTATTAGGAGGGTGGCAGGAGTAATGAAGTCAATAAACCACAGTTGATTGGCCAAAGGGTTAGGGTTAGGGTTACTCCGTTGAGGTTTTAAGGGAGTTCAGGAAGAGATTCCTAGACAAGAAGCCAGCACTCTTCAAATCGGCTCAGTGGCATTTCCACCAGGACAATACACCAGTCCATAACTCCATCCTTGTCACAGACTATTTGACCAAGATGGGCATCAAGACAGATCCTCACCCTCCCTATAGTCCAGACCTTGCTCCCTGTGACTTTTGATCATTCCCTAAGTTCAGAGGCTGTCGTTATTAGACAATTGAGGAGATGAAAGAGGCTATGACGGAGGTCATTGACACGCTCACACAAGAGGACTTCCATGGTGCCTTCCAGAAGTTGTTAGAACAGTACAAGTGCATTGCAGCGGGAGAAGATTACTTCGAAGGGGACTAGAGTTTCATGTGTGTACTATCAATAAAAGTGCCCATACGAAAAAAGTCTGGAAACTTATCGTATGCCCTGCGTATATCAGTAACCTTATAGTAGCTTGAAACATGAACACTATATTTGAAACAAGGAGGAAAGTTTGTTTTATGCAAGTAAATAGGGCAACATAGATATAAATATCAATGTGCGACACAATTTCCAAATCGTCAGTCATAAAAATAGTTGAAATAAACATACAACAAATACAATTCCCTAACCTCTTGCACAAAATAACCCTAGACGAGCTGATATGCCTTTAAAATCAAGTAAGCAACAAACATCACATTTAGGATAAAGATGATGTGTTTATTTATTACAAGCCTGTATGGTTGAAAAAATCAACATAAATTGAGAAAATTCTCAATAAACATTTCATTTATATTATGAAACTAAATATCCGAATATCATGTCTTCAGCAATAGCTAATTTGAAAAATATACTTGAGATAATTGGAAATCTTCCAAGGTCAAGAATTTGAAAAGAAAACAGAAAAACGATAAGGAAAAGTATGAACAATATTCAATGAAAAGAAAAGATATTTCAAAAAATTAAGAAGCAGGTGATATATCCGTATGTTGAAAACAATTTCAAATAGAACTTTACGAAAAAAAATTAAGGTATTGTGAATTTGAGGAAGTAAAGTAACCATAACGTTTGACGTTAATAATTCATTTTGTTTTAGTAAAAAGCATGCTGAAGAACTGGGTATTCTTATGTTGTATCGCCGATTTGGTGATCTCAATAATAACAGGACAGATACAAACGAAACACTTTCTTATAAAAATATATGTCTCATTTTATCCTCTAAAAGGCCCACAAGTTTGTTGTTAGTTGAGAGATAGATGGAGAGACATATACTCAGAAAGAGGACTTCTTCCCATATCTTCTTCCAGGAGCCAGGGGGTGCCAACGCTTGCACCCCACTTGCAAGCCGAGACACCTCTGATCGGCTGCGTGTTCCTCGCTTGACTCCGATTCTCTGCCTCTGTCTAGATCTGACCGCGTGGTTATCAGGTGGTCCCCTTCCAGTTACACACCTGTTTGACCTGAGTGCCCTGACACGCTGTCATCTTCCTGTTTACTAATCAAAATGTGACAGCTTGCCAACACACCCGGGGTCACTAGGAACGAACCGAAAATCCATGTCATATGTTATATAACACTTGGTGTTATATGACCTCAAGTAAAATCCTCAAGTTACTCTTGGTATCAAAACACAAAAAATATATATTTACCCAACCTTTTTGCCCCAAGCTGAACACCACATAAATTGTGTAATGGGGTGTAAATAGTTTTCCATCTTTTAGACCTGTCACCCCACAAGGTTAAAGTACTCAATTGGTTGATTTTAACAGCTTGTCAACTCGTCTAGAATTGTTTTATACCTAGAAGTTAGAGAATTACAATCATTGCACATTTATGGTTACATTTTTGTATCGTCGTTACTTCAGAGATTGTGTTTTTAAACAATTGTATAGTTTTTCAGTATTCCTATTTAAACAAATAACTATATGGTTTCATCGGGTGTCTTTGATATCACTCTAAACTGCATCTGATGGTGAAACTCTTAGAACATCTACACAATATATGTAAAAATTAACGTACAATAAATGCGATTCCCTAACCATTATGCATAGAATAACTCTTAATGGGTTGATATGTCATTATAATCAATCACTCTTAAAACAAGAGCTGAGTAATTTATTATTTTTATTGAAAATGTATCGGAATCTGTGATGCGATGAGCGAAATTATTTTTAAGAATAGTAAATTAAAGATATGCGTTTTTTTAACTAAGTATGTTGGTTGGTTGTTTTATTTTATAGCGTATCAACCCTTTTCGGGTCATTTAACACTGAATTAAACTAAAAACAATTCAGTTTAGTATAAGTATTGTTTTTGCTTACAAACAGTTAAATATCAAGCAATGCTGTTTAGCATAACTACACAGTTTAGTTCTATTTGACCTATAGATAGGACCCAATCATGTGCTACCACTCCGGGCCAGAGTGGACCTGGGAGCGATGGCAATAAAGGTGTACTCCACATTCCCCAAAGCTCCAGCATTACTGGAATCTGGCTATCAGATTGTTTAGTATAATATCCAGGACACTCGTTGTGGGGGTAGTAACCCTCTACAGGGAAGCAGTCGGTGTATTCTACAGTCCCAGCCGACTGTCCAATTTACTAAGTATGATAATCAGTTATTCTAAACTATTAAAATTTGGTCAAACGAATGATTTTTATTAAACAGAAATAATTGAAACCATATAAGTTTTGGTATTAGTTAGGAATGCTTAAAACCAAACAAGTGTGTACAAATTATGTGGATCACATATGAATACTATATATATATATATATATATGTGTGTGTGTGTGTGTGTGTGTGTGTGTGTGTGTGTGTGTGTGTGTGTTCACCCCCTAAAAAAGCCAAAACGAACCAAAACAAAAACAAAAATAAATAAATAAATAAACAAAACAAGTTCACAAAGGGCAAGCCTGTGGTTAGATGACAACTAAGAAATATTTGGAAAAAGAAGTGGGGCTTGAGATGGAATTAGGAACTTCATATGGAGAATTACTTCCGGAGTAGTCCATCAAGTCAATCGACAAGCTGATGAAATTTGACCAAGTTCGCTGAACATCAATCCTCGTCAAAATCGTGCTTCAGTTATCCTAATGAGATGGGTGATCCCGATGTGCCTTCATCACTAAGGAAATCAACGAGAGAAAAGAAAGAATGAAAAAAATGCAGACTTTATCCGCATACTGGATGAGTCGAAAAGCAATATTAGAAGGTGAGTCATAACCTGTTGGTTTGGTTCCGAAAGATGGGGAAGTAAAGCCACTGCTGGAAAACATCTCCGGATGACAACGGGAGATAGATCAGTTTATTCGATAGAGACAACAACTGAATAAATTGTTGTGGAAGACCTCTGACAATGAAAAAGAAGCTATTTGTACCCTCCAGAAAAGAGATCAAAACCACAAAGGAGCAGCAGAATATAATAATCAATAGCTCTAGTTGAAAAAGTGGTTTCTTTCATTTGATTCCTTACTTTAAAGGTATATCAACTTTTGTGGGGTATGTAATGCCAAAGCCTTGTAGAAAAGCAGTAGATATACCATTTAACCCATAGCTGGAGAAATAAAGATATTAGTCTGAAAGAAAAATCTATAGTATGACTGGGGTTCAAACTTGCTTAATACGGTGTCGTAGTCGAGCATGTTTGCCACTATGCCAGGGGGAGCTTCTCCCCAAGTCAAGGAAAGGAGACAACAATTATTCCTAATAGTAAAGGGAAAAATGGAAAGTAGCAGTGGTGAATGTTTTTGGTTGTATTATACGATATCAGAAAAAAGCAAAAGATGGAAAAGGAGAAAGGAAGGGAAAATGATCATACGTAAATTAAACCGAAAAGGTATAAAAGAGTTATCTTATCTTCTAACCACTTCCTCTTATTTCATGTAGTCACGGATCTGGCCGGGTGTGGCTCGGTGACTGGAATATTTTCCTTCGGCCTCAGGGGGCCTTCCCCCAGGCTTTTACCCCCTTTCGAGGGGGGTTGGGTTAATCGCCCGGCGCCTGAGGCGCCCCTTATAAAAGGAATGCCGAAGGGACCGTAGGCATTTTTGGGAACTCCGGGCGCGTGTGGGCTACGGCCCTGCGCCCGGTCCCACCTAAAAAAAGGCCTTGTGCCACACTTGCTCGTTAGGTGGGGCGAGTAACAAATACCTCCTCTTATTACATGTTCGTTAAACCGGTGAAAAGCCATCTCAGCGCCTGTCGCACTCTTGCCTTCGATTTCGGACAAATATCCTTGGAAATGTATGAACCCCCTTATTCTTCCAACAATGGGTTAAATAGCCCCACTACTCTTCGAAGGATGGTTTTGGCATTAAATAATTCTACAAAGGTTGATATGCCATTAAACAAAGAAACCAACTAACTCACTATCTCAGCACGTAAGCGTTTTTTTTGTTTTTTTTATTTGTAGTTATTCACCTTAAATGTAAATATATTTCGGATAGGTTATGATTATGTTTCGCATTAGTTAAAATAATACTCACTTTATAGCTTTTTCTCTCATTACTCTTTCACTTAACCCGAAAAGAAAATTTGAGAACATGTGACCAATCTACTAAGGAGCCAGGAGTTTTACTGTTGACTCCCCGAATCACATATATGGTAACTCGCGATTCCTTAAATCCCCAATGAAAGAAATGTTGTTGAAATCTTTGGGTCAAAACATCAAGCCTCTTCTTTTATCTAATTGTATATTATATTTTATTACGTTTTAGTCTACCATCTCAGAGAACCATAACGTTTATGAATATTTTCCTCTCACAAGTTCAAAATATATTTCCATTTCTTAAATCCTGGAGAATGATTGCCAAAAATGGTACCCTTTTATGTATGACAAATAAGTAGTATATTTTTAAAATGCGTGTGTGTTCGATATTTAAAACTTTTCCATAGATTTTATCTTGGTACTTATGCATCTATGTTACCGCAAAAAAGCCGAACTTACCCGAGCGTTTCAGGGCCGATAACGGAAAGAATCGGAATATTCCGGAACGAAATTTAAACAAGCAGACGATAAAATAAGTCAACTAATTTGTTGACCAAACGCATGAAGACCAAAAAAAAAAAAAAAAAGAAAGAGGAAAAGACAATTTTTAATGGATAATGTTACCAACCATTTCCAGAGAAAAATAATAAATCAACAGTCAATGTATGGTAATTTTCAGTATGAAAAAATAGTTTGAATTTTTATTTTATCAAATTTTTTTTTTGGGGGGGGTATCATTTTTCTGTCTTTTTAAATAATTTTTTCGTATTTTTGCTTTTATTGTACCGTGCAGAAGTAATAACGCGTTAATTTAGAAATCCATTCTATCATGTGGAGGGGGAGTGTTTTGGAACTATTCTGTACTTTCACCTAACAATTTGATAATAATCCAGGTCCTGCATTTAGTGTTACGGCATCTCCAGGCATAACTTTTCCTCTTTTTTTTTTTTTCGGTGGCAAGGATGCTCACATGCCCGGCAACTTTTAATTTTGCCAATAAGGATTTTTTCTTGGCAGAATTGGATCACCATTTCTGCACATTGTAGATTTTCATTTAGCTGCAATTAAAATTCATGTTTACACTTGTTTGTAACTTAGTAAACAAATTGAATTATTTCATCTTAAATTTGATCAGCAAGGCATTTCAGCATATTCCGATTCTTTCCGGGAACGCTCGAGAAAGTTCGGCTTTTTTGCGGTAACATAGATGCATAAGTACCTTTTATCTTTTGTTTAAATGCATAAAAACAAGAAACACTCCTTACTTAACATTTTATCATATTTACCCAACCCCACCGATCGGGCAGGATATGACACAAGGTCAATTTTTAAGTGGAGTTTAACAGGTTTGAATTCAGAGTTTTCCTTCTCCAAGACTAGTTGCCTTACCAGGGCTGAAGAACCTAGTCTGCCCTACTATTTACCCATAGCTGGAGGGAAAATAATTAGATTCATACCTTTCTCAAGGGTATTAGTGCTATGTGAAATGCAATCAGTCTCGTCTAGGATTTGAACCCGTGTCGCTGTGTCCATTTCCTACGACGATAACTATTACACCACGGGCACTTCCCTTTTGTTTTAACATTTTATGAGACATTTTTTCCAATCGCTTTCTTTCGTAGATATCATTGTTTTGAAATTTGTTTAAAGTGTAATATTTATTTGATTGCGAAAGGATATGACATTTTGACAATTTTCTGATTATACCTATTTTGGGGGTATGTAAGAAGAAGAAAAAAAAATGAGATCTTTTCTCTCTAATTTTTTGGCGGGCAGGAGATCTAGATATTTGGCTGTACGCACCTTTCTTCCATCTCTCACTCTCTCTCTCTCTCTCTCTCTCTCTCTCTCACACACACACACACACACACACACACACATACGCACACATATATGCTCGAGATGAAAATTGTGTAAAGCTTTGTTGCTTTTTACATTAAATTCCTGAGAAGTTATATAGGGAGGTGGGCCACATTTTATCAAAGAAACTGATCCGTTAAGTGAAAGCAAATAGTATGTCGAATCAATATTGTAATTGAAAATCTTATTTTAATACTTAATATTTTTTCCTTTACTTTGATGATTTTGGGGTAGAATGGCTAAGTATGATTTTATTAAATTTGGCAAGTTCCTTAGTCTTTTATGATAAACGTTTAACCTTGACTCCTCAATAACTTTTATTTCATAAATATTGCATTATTTAAAGTGTCTGTCTCTCAATTTTCAATAATCTTGAGCAATACCATTTACATTTTTTATAACTAATGATCCCTTTACCTTTTCGTATAGTATTTACAAAGAATCAGCTTTTATCAGATTAATGGTGACTAGTTATAAATACATATATATGTGGGGCGTGGGGTGTAAATGCAGCCGTTTGCATTTCACGCAGCCCGAATACTCTTGGGAAGGGTATGAATCCAATTATTCTCACTCCAGCTATGGATAGAGCAAAAAGAGTTCCTAAACCATGGTATGGCAACCAATCTAGACGAAGGAAAACTATGAATTCAAACCTGTTAAATCACGTTCAGAAATTATCCTTAAGTCACATTCTGCTCGTAGCAGAGGGGTTGCTACATCCAATGAATATTTTGCTTTCTGTTGTTGTTTGGTGGGGAGGGTATTGGTTGATTTTTGTTGTTTTTTGTTTTCATATTTTGTAGTCTTCATGATATAATGGCTGAAGTGCTGGACTTCCTCAAAGTAAATGAGTTCGATCTCTGGTTGTGCTATTCACTTTGGGACTAATAACTTAAGAAAAGTTACTAAACCCCTTATCCCTTCCAGCTATTGGTTGATTAGTTCAACTAGTTGGAGGTGCCCGTGGTGTATGGTTATCGTCGTAGGAAATGGACACGGCGACACGAGTTCAAATCCTGGACGTGACTGCATTTCACATCGCACTAATACCCTTGGGAAAGGTATAAATCCAATTATTCTCCCTCCAGCTATGGGTAAATAGTAGGACAGACTAGGTTCTTCAGCCTTGGTGAGGCAACTAGTCTAGGAGAAGGAAAACTCTGAATTCAAAACTGTAAAACTCCACTTAAAAATTGACCCTGTGTCATATCCTGCCTGAGCGGAGGGGTTGGTAAATATATATATATATATATATATATATATATACATAAAAGATGATATGCCATCAAACAAACCAAGACATATTATATTTACACACCGTAGAATTCATTTCCATTTCTCTCTCTCTCTCTCTCTCTCTCTCTCTCTCTCTATATATATATATATATATATATATATATATATATATATATATATATATATATATATATATATATATATATATATATATATATATATATATATATATATATATATATATATATATATATATATATATATATATATATAACCGGACATTGGCATGATGGTTAGAGTGTTCGCGATTGGCCTGGGAGACCTGGGTTCAGTCCCAGGCCGAGTCATACCTAAGACTAAAAAAAATGGTACTTGATGCCTCCTTGCTTAACATTCAGCATTATAAGGTAGGGATCAAGGGTAAAGTGAAGCAATCCAGGAAAAGGAGTAGCGCCCTCCCCTACACCTTGGTGTTGTAGCTATCGAAAAGGGGGCCTTCAGGTCACCATCAACTACGGTTGCTAACTTACCTTACCTTATATATATAAATATATGTATAACAGATCTCTAGTTATATATAACAGAATTGGTGAGAAGGAATTTGTAGCACTTGTAAGTTTGAGGAGTATCTAAGGAGAGTGACAAGGACTTAATATTTGTGTAGTTGTTGTAAGTTTTGTTTTATTGCAAACCTTTGGGACAGGGGATTATTAAAAGAGTAAAACACACTTTAGGACAGTGAAGAGAAAGGAAATAAAATGATGAACGGTTAAATACTGTAGTGCGTTTAGTAATGACTCCTTTTTTAAAAGGATTTCTCCAAGAGAAGTCGTTAAATTGTGTGCCGTTTGAGGCATTTGACAGGTCATGGTTTTAAAAATGTACAAGGTCAAATGCATTTATTTTTTATCAAAGCTTTTTAAATCGTGATTTATTAGTTTGCTTTTGGGTAAAAGCAAATTGAGTCAATGACGTTGGTTGGCATAAGGTTGTGAACGAGGTGATTGTGTCGTAGTTGTTGTAACGCCTATATTGGTGTAGGATTATAGACTTAGGCTGAAATCTAAAGTTGCTCAGAAGACCGCCCATATTGATACACGAATTATTTTCGGACTAAGCCCTCCATGTCAATACACACAAGACAGAATATATGTGCTTTAATCAAGAAGGTGACATCGCCACACAAAACGGTAGCCTTCTGAATCTAGTTGACAGGTTCATCTACCTAGGAAGCAGTGTCTCATCAACCGAGACAGACATCAACACGTGACTAGCTAAGGCATGGACAACTATCAATAAGCTATTGGTCATGTGGAAGTCAGACCTGACCGATAAAATGAAGCACGTTTTTTTTCCAAGCAGTAGTTGTGTCGGTACTACTGTATGGATGCACTACATGGACGCTAACTAAGCGTATGGAGAAAAAGCTTGAATGCAACTACACAAGAATGGTACAAGCAATACTGAACAAGTCCAAGAGGCAGCACCCCACAAAGCAGCAGCTGTACGGCCACCTACCAACCATCACGAAAACTATCCAATTTAGACGAACCAGACATGTGGGAGTCTGCTGGAGAAGTAGGGATGAACTCATAAGTGACATACCACTGTTGACCCCTTCACATGGACGAGCAAAGGCAGGACGACCAGCTAGAACTTACATACAACAGCTCAGTGCTGATGCAGGAAGTAGCCCTGAAGACATACCAGAAGCGATGGACGATAGAGAGGAGTGGCGAGAAAGGGCCAGGGATATCCATTCTGATGGCACGACATGATGATGATGATGATGAATTCTAAAAGAATCAAGCTAAAATTTGCAGCTTCCTGATGAACAATACTTGAATCATTAATTATATATATATATATATATATATATATATATTAGCTATGGGAAGCACTTCTTGTAACATATTGGCCCTCGACCCAGCCGTCAATCAAGAAACAGGTACATTCAGCGAAGATATCGGGGTATCACCTTGACCTGTGGACGGGTTGAATTCGGTGCAATTGCGGCGCAGGTGGATGTCAAACAATTATATAACCAGGTGCCAGAGATGGCTTGGGTTAGTTGGAGTCAGTTGCAGTTGGGGTTCGAGTTGCAGTTTCAGGCAGTAAGGGCCAGCTCCAGGGAGAGGGCTTGAGCCCTCAGGACCCCGGTTGAGCAGCCCAGCAGAATGAGGCAGAAGGGCTGCTATAGTCAGAGGAACTTGGGGTCAATATGTTGCAGTCTGTTCCGTCTAACTCACCTCTCACACATAACCAATATCAACCCTTTCGCAACCCTTTCGAGAATAAAGTGTGAGAGGTATATTTTTCTAAAGAAGTGTGTTCGTTCGTCATTATTGTTGATTACGTTTCCGCATATGTATGTATACTTATAGTTGTATCACAGCTATACAACATTCTTACAGTTCCACGATTTTTCGAATAAATCTAAAATGATGGACTATTTTAAGTTCAAGAAGACCGTCAAAGTAAAATTCTTTATTGAATGTTGCGCCCGGAAGCTCATCTTTACAGGAGAGTAAATGTTTCCTCTGTATAGACTGTATTTTTCACTCAGGCTCGTAGTAGCTATGTTTATTCCATTTGTAGATACTTTTTAAACTAAAATAGGATTCTCCGAGCACATCATACATTCTTCTGTAAATTCCCTATGGTTTGAAATTCTCAGACACTCAAAATTTAATGGCAGACCTCTGTTTAAGTCTGAAACTTTCTATTTGATTTACCGCCAGTTTTAGTAGCCTCAAAACAAATATTTGATCGAGATTGAAATAATTTTCCAGAGAACTAATTCTAAACGATATAATCTGAAAAAGAATATTTGGATTTTTTTTTCGAAAAATTTCCCATGTTTATTGAATGGCCATTGATACATATATATATATATATATATAGTCATCCGCAGACAGACCACCCTGCTGCATCCCAACTCTTCAGTATGGCTAGACATGTAGGACGCTGGAAGCTTGGATCGAACCCCGCCCCTACTTTTCGTTTGTATCATACCTCTCAGCCTGCAAGTGAACAACGTCAGCTCAGGAATAATAAGGCATTATGTAGTAGCTTTCGTTTGTTTACATTTTTGCCTTACTGGATACCAGAGTGCTCAATTCATTCGAAGAGCATTGTATATATATATATATATATATATAGTCATCCACAGACAGACTGTTTCGTTCTATCAGAACTGTATGTATGTATATATATATATATATATATATATATATATACGTTCATTGTAAAACAGAAAGACGAGACTCATGTATAAAATATAAGCTGCTGCTTATTCTTATTACCCAAAATGAACGTATGATAGAGCAAAAGATGGGCAAAGACGTTTGACCTGAATGTACTGGGGGCCGACGGGTACGGATCTTTTGTGGATCTCTTCTACTTCGGATCAAAACCTTCATGTTTATATAACATCCCAGACAACACTCCTGTATAAAATATAAAAACGATTACACCAACTGCATCTCTGCAGAGGGATAAGACTCTTCTCAGTGAATGTTCTGGTCATGACACAAAGCCATCTGATGATAAGGCTCCAGTCATGTGGAGTACCTTTTCATTGCCATCGCTCCCAGGTTCACTCTGTCCCGGAGTAGTAGCAGCAGCTGTAAAGCTCCTATCTATTGGTCAAATAGAACTATTTGACAACTGTGTGCAAATAATTGATTTATGCTAAATCGAATAGTTTGAAATGGACGTATTTGATGATTTAAATTTGGGTAAACAAATGATCGAATTTTGATTGAATTGTTACTGAAACATGACAATACTTGGAACCATTTGTTTGCTTACAAATGAGTAAACCTGACTAGAATAATTAGAGTTTATTAGCAACACTTTAGACTCCCTAATTGAATCATTGGTATTACATTGCAAATGAATGAATAGTGTTAAATAGAATAATTAGTGTTAAATAGCAATACTTATAACAACTTTACAATCTGAATTTGGTATTAAATAACCTACAATGACTGATATGCCATAAAACCAAACCAAACCGTCTATATTTATTTTATTATTAGAGTTTAGCGAATCGCTTTTATTGTACATTTGCACTTGTGTCGTTGGTTTTAAGAGATTATGTGCACAGTTATGATTTCAAGTATTCTTATAAAATACTAATAATTTGCACTCAATATTATGTTTAAATATTTTTGTTTTATAAAAACAGTTTGTTTTTAAACAGTTGTAGAGTTTCAAACACGGACAGTTGTAAATCTAACCGGTACACACACACATATATATATACAGAGACATTATTACTCATAGGCGAGTGAGGTGCAAGACTTAGAATAGTTGGGCTGATAAAGTTTATTTTGTGTCTAACTTCAAACCGGGATGAATAACTTATTTATCTGCTTAAGAAACATATATCGAAATATCGGCCTTTAATCTAGGCCCCAACATCGACCACTGTATTGATTGGGAAAAAAAACGCAACCACCTTAGCCCCAAGCCATACAAGGCAGATTTATATATATTATCGAATATCCATAAACAAACGCGTGTATTTAAATATGTTTAGTACTGTTTTATTCTGCTTTTGCCAAGAGAGTTTAATCTTTGATGGCAAGAAACCAATAAATACAGAGGATCGATACTTGGGTATCAAGAGAGCCAAGCATTCAGAAAAAAATATATCTAAGAGACCAATTAACAAAAATCAATACTGGGGAAATATGTTTATGTTTTTATGTATAGGAATTAGTTTTGCGATAAATGTCTTTTTTTGTGGACTAGAGCACAAGAAAATGGTAGATGATGCTTTCCTTCGGGTATATATTTAAACATGCATGAAACTACTGCAGCGTCGTTTTTATTAAATGCCCGCACCCAACCCAAAATCTAATCCTCATAAAAGCACCGGCAAATATGTTTTGTATGACATTGTTAGGTAATGAAATGAGAAGCAAAAATACAGGATTTTAGGTTCCAGTTGACGAGTAATTCTTACAATATCTTTAGCAAAAATTAAACTAATTGGGTAAAAAAATGTATTATCAACCTAATTAAAATCAACTATATCTCCTTCCCTTAGGAAGCCACACATGAACGAAGACGTTGTTCTGACTGTTGGAATTAATGCTGGAAGTTTTTAACTGACGCTAACGAGATGTTTCGTCACCATCTAAATGAATCAAGAGTTCCTAAATAGCAGGGCATTCAGTAAGACTTTGAGTTTTTGGAACAAAAAATAGTCACCAGATCTTTTATTATGAGCTAATGATGAGTAATGTTCCAAAGAAATAATATTTTTTGTCATATCTCATTCACATTGAATGCGCCTAGAAAGTAAAAAGACATCTCAATGTCAAAACGATCTGATGTGAATCCTTCACTTTAGTCTGATTTTGCTTTAATATTTATGTACAAATCCACTTTATTTCCTTGGAAAGTATTCTCTTAGGAAGCCAGAAACAGAACTGGAAGTCTTTAACTGACACTGACTTGATATGTTTCATCATAACCTATCGAATGTTCTCAACAGTTCTAAAATTCCAACAACTGAGCTGGGCTTTGGTTTTAGCGTGCAAAAAATAGTTACACGATATTTGATTATGAGACAATGTGTGATTATACAAAATATGACTTTTTGCTAAGAATTTATTCATACAGAGAGATTCTTAAAATAAAATAGACTGACTTTATTGTTCTGTTTCATTCGAATGATTTGAACCATTTAATTGATTTGTAATCAGTATTCATGTCACCGATAAACAAACATATTATTTGAACTGTCATTTTAGTCGAATTTTTTCAAGTGACTTTGTCATCTAGATCAGAGTTCATATTACATAGTTTCTCGGCTACCTCAAACCCTGTTCAAGAGATCTTCATAAACCCGTGTTAACTAATTAAATGTCTTTGTTGCTTTGTCATTTGATTGATATTCTCAACCAAAACATATTTGTGATAATAAAGGAGTACTCAGCTGAACCGACACTGAAAGAAGTTAAATGGATTTACAAGACTTCTTGCTCACCACTCGTCAGCTAATTTTCCAATCAGTGTTGTTAACCTAAAAAATAAAATAAATCAGTCTTATTTCATTCGTTAATGACTTCGTAATCTTGATGAAAATGAATTTGAATTTCAGGGGAATAAAAATGAATATTATCACATCAGCATTTATTTGATTCAGATCTTTAAAAAAATGAATGAATTTCGTTAAAGAGATAATTAGGGATTTACATAATTATTCTTATGGTTACTGAATTCATGTCTGTTGATATCGGGTGGTTATCTCTTGACCAAGAAGCAAAAGATTGTGATTTACTGCTAAAGTCGGCGTAAATCTTCCATTCCACTCCGCCCCAACCAAATTGAAAAATCAAACATTTTGCGGAAAATCAGAGTTGGTTGAATTATATATAACTGTTTTCCTTGATTAAACTTAGCCGAATCTTGGGCAGCAAATTACTGATGAACACAGACCAATGCATACAAACTTGGACAAAATCAAACGAAAAATTAAACTAGATCGTCTTCTATGAATCTGTGTTCCCCAAGGCAAAAGAAGAGTAGAATCTAATTGTACATAAGAAGAAGAAAGCCGAGTAATTATGACAGACAAATCTAAAAGCTCTTGATCTTTTGTCTAAACTACCAATTACAAGATTTCTGTTGAATGGTAGCTCAAAATGGATAAGTAGAATGTAAGATTATGTTAAATAACGGTTGGCTGTTTGGATTACAAAATTGGATTCTATCCTAAATCTTTAATTAGTAACGATCTAAAACTTATAAGTTTGAGGAAGTTAAATTCTCGAGCTCCCATCAGTCAATGCACAAACCAGTTTGCCTATTCAAGAAAGTCCCTTTAGTAATCACTGGAATTTTAGTGACCATAGTTCCTATATTCTTCTATTAATGGATTTTAACGTCATGCCAACCTGTCAAGGCTATTTTATGTCTAATGGTTGGGGAAATATGTTTATTTTACTTTCATATATATATATATATATATATATATATATATATATATATATATATATATATTGTGCAATTGTTTCTTTCTTTTTTTTTTTTGCACATTTTCCTATCAAATACGAATAATTTTTAAACAGATCTGTTTGACCTGAGACGTTGGCAGATGATAAAGACTCCGGACTAGATTTGGTTTGGTTTGGTTTTATCGCATATCAACCATTGTAGGTTATCCAATGCCAAATATATTCATATACGTATAAACCGTTTTTCAGTTAAGCAGAAGAACGCAGTTTAAACATAAAAATAGTTCTATTTCAAAAAATTAAGTTTTGCTAGAGTACAGTTTTTTTTTTTTTTTGCTCAAACACAGTTAAATTTAAAAACAGTTTTATTTCAAACAATTCAGTTTAGTATATATACAGTTTATTTGGAACAATTCAGTTTAGTATAAGAATGCAGTTTAAAACAAGACCAAAGAGAGGGCTGGTAAACCAAAAGCAAAAACGAGCAGATGACGATTTCATCAGTCACCAACCTGCGTGACAAAAGGCAGACTGCTCCAAACATTACTGCACTACTGAATCAATGCCATATAAAAATGTGTCAACATCATCTGTGAGAAGAAGACACTGTGAAGCTGGCCTATATGGTAGAATTGCTGTCAAGATAACACGGTTGAGGAAGCAAAAGTTTCCAGTTGGCCAAGGCACGCAACGACTTGATAATAAAACAATGAAATTATGTCCTTTGAACTGTCGAATAAAAGTTCGAATTATTTGGCTCAAATAGGAGGGTCTATGTGCGGCGAAGAGTTGGTGAAAGAGCTGCAAATCCCCTTTATCACACCGACCATAAAGCATGGAGGAGGCTCTTTTATGGAGTGGGGGGGGCTTTTGCCAATTGCAAAGCCGAGAATTTTCACCAGGTGAAAGGCAAATTGAATCAGATCGGCTATCACTGCGTACTGCAGTATTATTCAGTCCCATCTGGAATACAGCTTGTGAGTCAAGGATTTCTACTCATGCAAGATAGTTACCAATAGCAAACTAGTAAGCTCTGCCAGTAAACAGCACGTCCTTCAACTTATATCTTGGCTGGTGCAATCAGTGAACATAAATCCCATTGAACTGGTGTCGGATGATCTTGGCCGAAAAGTCAGAGCTAAACAATTCACAAGTGCGACTCACTTCTGACAAGTCTTGCAGGAAAGCTAGGAAGAACGATCTCAAGTTTACCTACAGTCTTTGGCAGAAGGAATGCCGAAAATCTGTGAAGCAGTGACAGTGGCCAAAGGGGTCATTTCAATGTATCAAATTTTAAAAGTTTTATGTGTTTTGGTTTCATTTGAATTTAATGTGGTTCAGGAAGACTTGTATTTAGTATAGTATATAAGACCATTTTGCTGGTTAACTTGTTTAATAAAAAATAACACTTTTTGGATGAGAAAAAATTGTGATGATGGCCTAATACTTTTGAATGGTTATGTATGCGTCTCATTGTTTCCCTTGATTCATGATTGCGTCGTAAAAAGGCGAATAAAAATATTTTCACGTCTGACTTTGTTTTATAAGCCTTAGTGACATGTAACTTAGTAATTTAGTTCGATGAGTTTAACAATGTTACAGATGTTTGAAAAACCCTAATACTATATTCTAAAGTTTGAAATATCAAGTTATTTAAGCCTGAAATATTAAAATTTAGAATAGTATTAATCCTTTTTAAATTTGTTCTAAGCATCAAAATGGGTATTGTGTCGTAATTAGCCCTGTAAAACTTAATTGCCACTCTGCATTTGGATATTAATTCTGATTATTTATTTTAAATCTACAATGTGCTCCTCTTAGAGAAAAGTAATTAGAACCGTTTTACCTTCTCGACAAAGTAAATATTGTTTTGAAAGGTTTTCATAGACTGGAACAAATTTTGTTATTCTGACATATTTTTGTGGTGATCGCTTTATTCTGAGAGACAAAAAGAATCAACTTTTAAAAAATATCTACCTCCATCGCTTATTTTTCTGTTTTTAAAATAAAATACTAAGAAAGGGGAAAAATGGACTATAAAATAAACGTAATCCCCTCTTGAGTTTTGAGATACATAGAAATAAGACTAAATTCTAAACACTACAAACGTTGTGTTATTTTAAGTGAAGTGGTAAAATATTTTTGGTCAAAAAAGAAAATATCTACACGTTATGCGTTTAAAAATAAGACTGGCGTCTGCAATAAAAAATCAATGGGAACATTTAGCGAAAAACACAACTTGCATTTTGGATTTAAGTGACTCTGAGAATCAAACTTATTCAAAGATTTACATACCATATGACCTCATTTGGGGATATACCTAACAAGAAAAAGTGTCCTGGTCCGATTGTATCAGCATTTGGGCGACTTAGTGCTCTGTTTGGCTGACTTGAATCTAAATAGAAGTCAGTTCATTGTTTCAGTTTCTTTTATGCTTTTCTTATTTTGTCTTAGTAGGCATGGATAAAACTTTCTTGGATCAGTGGGTTTTTAGCATTTTATATATCAGACGAGGAGTCAGCAGGTGGGGAAAATGAGAAAAAGAACATAGAAAATAAAGTGCAAACTTTAGAAGGAAAAAAATCAATGTGATTTAAATGGCAAGTAGCAAATTATTTATGTATCTAGTCCACAACTCAGATTTCAAATCAGAGAGTGGAGCCTCCTTAAGCCGCCTGTACACCAACTTTGACTTTCATTTGGCAGATTCTGCAGACAAACTGATGCCTAACCTATCGCTTTGATTTACTTGGCTGTCGGCTGTGCATCCCAAAATCTTCAAACGGAGGCTTGTAACCTGGAATGATCACCTCTGTGTCAAACCGTTGCATACCGAGACAAAATGTCAATTTACATTATGTGCACAGAGATCTGAATATTGTTAATACTCCTATTTTAGAATCTGAGCACGTACTCATATGTATATGGAATCATTTCTGGTCAACCTGTACGTGTAATATTGAATGAAGTGAAACACATTGAACTTTGAGCCTCAGTTCTTTTGAGACCCTCACACTGGGATCCAAGCTGAAAAGTAGCCGGAAATATATTTTCTAACTTGTTATCTTGCAGGCTACTAAATAACATCTTACAACATTTTACAGGTAATGGAGATGTAGAAACGCAGATTCCTCAGTTGGAATTCTGGCCACCCACTTAAATGCACTTCAGGGTAACAGCACAAATAATAGTCGCTCACTTTCTAAGGATTAAGTTTATGGCAACTGTAATTTGCGATATGTGTGTGTGTGTGTGTAAATGTACAAACAAGAAAAAACACCAAGTGATGGTTTTATTTAAAGTTTGAATTATTTGTCAGCGTAAAATGTTTCGTTTTTTAATCCTTCATAATGGAGTATGAATTTTAAATGAAAGGAAAGGCAAGAAATTGTAAACATTCTATTTCCATCGGTGACGTTTTGTTTCAAATTTATGCGATGTAATTAGTGTTCGAAAAATTATTTTTAAAAAGAAGGGACAAATTTTTTATCTTATTTACACTGTAAATAAAATCAGCCTCTGAAAACCTTGTGTTTTTCATATATGTACATTTTCATCTTGTTCGATTTATTTCTAAATGTTATATATATAACAACAGTGTATCGTTGTCACCATCTCACTTGGTAGTTTTGTGGCAGATCAGATGCAGTAGAATTTGGAGAGAGCTCAATATCTGAAATGAGATTTTATATAATAATCATATATATATATATATATGTGTGTGTGTGTGTGTGTGTGTGTGTGTGTGTGTGTGTGTGTGTGCAAGAGATTTGTAAGAAACTACCCAGTTAATTTGAGTATTTCGATATTTGTGTGAACTTACTGTAAATTGTCGATCCCTCAGAGGCACTTGAAAGTGTTCAAGGAGTTCCTCGACAAGAATTAATCAGAAGTCGTATTTTTACAGAAATTAATTAAAAATGTCTTATTTATAAAGAAAGCAAGTACAATTGGTATCCGCAGGCGGGTATAACAAAATTAAGAAAATAAAGAAATAAAGACAGGTTTATTCAGCCAGGAAACAATTTTTTAAAATCTAGAGTAGGCCACTCTGCCTAAAAAGGCAGGGTGAAGAATTAGTAACTTTTTTATATAATAATATGCTTGAAGTGTATCAGATTAAAATTCTCTGTTACATATCATTGCCTAATTTATCAGTTATCATATTTGATAAATTGAAAGACAATAATATTTCTTTTTTTTTTTTTTGGCTATTCTCAATCATAATTGCATTAATGAAAGAATGTTGCCTGAATGCACAATGATTGATGAGTAAAATAAACTTGATTTGTATGTTTCAATTTTTTTGTGATAATTTTAGTAATTTTTTATAAAAATGATATTTTGAAGTGTTCATACCGACCCCTCCGCTCAGGCAGGATATGACACAAGGTCAACTTTTTAAGTGGAGTTTAACAGGTTTGAATTCAGAGTTTTCCTTCTCCTCGACTAGTTGCCTTTCCAAGGCTGAAGAACCTACTCTGCCCTACTATTTTACCCATAGCTGGAGGGAGAATAATTGGATTCAAACCTTTCCTAAGGGTATTAGTGCTATGTGAAATGCAACCATTCTCGTCCAGGATTTGAACTCGTGTCGCCGTGTCCATTTTCTACGACGATAACCATTACACCACGTGCACCTCCAATGATATTTTGAAGTGTTTGTTCAATATGCTTCAGCTAAACTGCGCATGCTTTGTAAACAAAATATTCTAAAACTCTTATGAAATAAGTTCTTGTCAAAGAAGATATGTTTTGGGATATTATTTTCATCCCAGGAAACAACAGGTATTTTGGTATATATATATATATATATATATATATATATATATATATATAAAGCATAACTAAACTGATGATATTTATAATTTTTATTAATGCTTAATTTTTTTCGAATTAAAATTGCACAAATTTTTAAAAATAAATTTCATTTTATAAATGTATTATTATATATGTATTTCTATTAGCATAAATTTATGCATTCGAAGTAAGTGTCCGATAAAATAAAACGCTGTTTTTTTACCAAGCAGTGAATGTGTCAGTTTTACCGTATGAATTTACCACATTGACACTGACTAAGTGTATAGAGAAAAGGCTGACAAGAATACGCAAGAATTTTACGAGCTATATTCAATAAATTCTGGAAGCAACATCCTAAAATATAACAGCTGTACGGCCACATACCTCTCATCTCTTAAACAATCCAAATAAGCTGAAGACATGCAGGAAACTGCTAGAGAAGTAAGGACGAACTCATAAGCGTCGTTCTTCCATGGAGCCCTTTACACGGACGTGCAAGTATTGGTCGACCAACTAGAACTTATCTACAACAGTTCTGTACACACACAGGATGTAGGCTAGAAGACCGGCCGGAAGTGATGGATGAGACAAATGGTGAGACAGAGTCAGGGAAAGCTGTGCTAGCTGCGTGACATGATGATGAAGTTTATGCATATTCTGAATGGGACTGCATCTCTAGCCCAGTCGGCTGAGACTGAAGAATACACCGACTGCTTCTCTGCTGAGGGGTAAGACCCCGCCAACGAGTGTCCTGGATATGACACTAAACAATCTGATGGTGAGATTCCAGTAATGCTGTAGATTTGGGGAAAACGGAGTACCCCTTCATTGCCATCACTCCCAGGTCCACTCTGGCCCGGAGTGGTAGCACCTGATAGGGTCCTATCAATGGGTTGAATAGAATTAAACATTAGTTTCTTGAGTTTACTGTTTTTTGAATTTAAACTACGTATCTATCCTAAACTGGATTGTTTAAAATGGAACTGCTTTGACATTTAAACTGCGTACTTATGCTTAACTGAACTGCTCCAAATAGAACTGTTATGACATCTTAACTGTGTAATTATGCTAAACTGAATTATCTGAAATAAAACTGTTATGACATTAACTCTCTGTATTGCCCAGTTAGCCGGGGCTACAGAATTCATCGACTGGTTCTCTGCAGAGGGGTAAGACCCCGCCAACGAGTGTCCTGTATATGACGCTAAACAATCTCACCATCTGATGCAGTTTCGTGTTATATCCAAGACAACTCTTTTTTGGGGGTAGTCTGACTCTCCTTCAGAGGATAGTCAGCGTATTGTAAGCCTCGTCGACAGGGCTGCTCTTTCACAAGGTGACGTTTACAAAAAATACAAAACTAACTAAATTTTTAGTAATACATAGATAGCTTAATATTTATCACGTAAAGAAAAAAAACTAAGAAAATCTAAGAAAAATTTTATGATATGATCATCATCATCATCATGTCGTACAGCTAGTACAGGATTTCCTGACTCACTCTCGCCATTAGTCTCTATCATCCATCGTTCCCTGCAGGTCTTCTAGATTATATTCTATGTCCGTACAGACCTGTTGCAGATAAGTTCTAGTTAGTCGTCCAACACTTGCACGGTTGTGGGAAGGAGTCCATAGGAGAACGTCGCTTATGAGTTCGGTCTTATTTCTCCAGCAGTTTCCTGCATGTCTTGTTCGTCTTATTTGGATGGTTTTAGAGATGGGAGGTAGGTGTCTGTACTGTTGTTAATTTGTGGGATATTGCTTCTAGGATTCGTTGAACATCGCTCGTGGCATTCTCGTGAAATTCCAGTCCGTCTTTTTCTCTATACGCTTAGTCAACGTCTATGTGGTGCATCTATATAGTAGAATTAAGAAAACCCCTTGTTGGAAGAAAGTGAGTTTTATTTTATGAGAAAAGCCTGACTACCTTATGATCGATAACCTCTCAATAGCAATCCATGCCTTATGCACGTACATGTAAATTGTTTTTTTTTTATTAGATGACAGTCAACCAAGAGAAAATATCATGTTCAGATGCAATGCCGAGCGTAGGAAAGGTAGCTGTTACATTTTACTGTATACTATAGATAGATAAAACTGCCGTGGTGATCTTTCCGAAACAGGCCTAATCTCTTCTATTTATTGTCGCTGGGTAATCTCTGATCAAAATAAATCTTAAAAAGTGAAACATCTGTAAAATATTTCACTTTTTTACCTCTTGCAAAGCATTCAGGGTTTTGTGTTAAATGTTAATTACTTCTTTGTCAATCACTCTGTCCAAGAATATTACTTCTTAGGAAGGGAAAAGTGTCTCCATACCGTAATTTTTTCAAAGAATTTGGTATTTTCAACAGGATTTGTACAAGAAAGCCTCAACAAAATTGTAATTGCCTGCTTCCTATCAGTAGAAGCCATTTTAGCCAGATTTCTCTTGTCTCTTGAACAAGGGGATTTTATTTCTTTCAGATAGCATTGACAGCCAGAAAATTCTTTATTTTGGAGGACAATTCTGTAAATAGAGGTTAAGTGGATAACAAGTTATTTTTTTCTTTCGGCGTCTTGATAGTTCTCTCTTCATTGTAGACAAGGTAATATTTCTCATTTCGGATGGTGACAACTGTTAACTCTCTTCAGTGAGGGGCGTCATGACAGAAGTATAATAAATCGAACACTATTTTCTTACATCTAAAAAAAAAAATAAAAAGGTTTTTTAAAGTGTCTATGAGTTCCAAAAAACTGAATTTCTCCGATGTTCACTACTAGAATAGATATTGAAAATTTGAAGTATAAATAAAATGAATTCCTTAAAACTTTCTGCTGAATATCCACGTGCCTTATTGCATATGTTGGTGAGGCTCCAATTCTTGATCTCTGAGGAGTAAGACGTACACATTCATTGCCATTACTCCCACATCTACAAAAACCCTAGGTCCATCTATCATACTGTCAACAGAGTTTATACTCTTTCATATACTGATTGAATCCTTTATGGAGGGTTAAAGCCCTTTCATTAGAAAAAGGATGTTCTGGATATACAGAATGCCGAAGCAAGGTATGGAATATTTTTAAAACGTATATTCTTGAGTCATATTAATTCAATTTTTGAGGAAAAAAACGCAATGAAACTAAAACCTGATAATGCTGGTGGTTAGTACCATTTCGTGAGTCTTAGATAGGACCAAAAAAGGACTGAACACCAATCACCCAGATCACTAAAAAAACACAACACATATGACGAATTAAGAAAATAGGTGTGTATGACTGTATATATACTATGTTATAGATGACTGTATCTGGGTATGTTGTACGTCAGTATATAAGTAGTAGATAGGTATGTATGTCAGTATATATATCGTAGTTATGTATGTATATCTGTATATAAAGTGCAAGCGTATATTGTTGCCTGATATATATTGTATACATATATATTCATACATACATATATATATTTATGCATATATATTTATACATACATACATATTTACATATATTTACAGATATATTTATACATACATATATTTATGTATATATTGAAATTGTGTATATATATATATTGTAAGTACGTGGATCATTAAAAAAGTTTCCACACTTTTTTCGTATGGGCAATTTATTGATAGTACACACATGAAACTTTATTCCCTTCGAAGTGATCTCCTCCTGCTGCAATGCACTTGCTGTATCGTTGCAACAACTTCTAGAAGGCCCCGTCGAAGTCCTCTTGTGTAAGCGTGTCAAGAACTTTCGTCACAACCTCTTTCATCTCCTCAATTGTCTCACAACGACAGCCTCTGAGCTTAGGGAATAAGCAAAAGTCACAGGCAGCAAGGTCTGGACTATAGGGAGGTTGAAGAACTGTCTTCATGCCCAACTTTGTCAAATAGTCTGTGGCAAGGATGGAGTTGAGGACGGGTGCATTGTCCTGGTGGAAATGCCACTGACCCGATTTGAAGAGTTCCGGCCACTTCCGACGGAATCTCTTCCTGAACTCTCTTAAAACCTCAACATAGTATCCCTAACCTTTTGGCCAATCAACTCTGGCGTATTGACTTCCTTACTCCTCCCACACCTCTCATCATCCCTCTCAGACACCCTGCCTTCCTTGAATCTCTTATGCCACTCAAAAACTGATGCTCAATTCATGCAAGATGCTCCAAAAGCAGTCTGAAGCATTCCTTACGTTTCTGTGGCATTTTTTCCAAGTTTAAAACAGAATTTTATTGCATATCGTTCTTCTAAAGTGTCCTCACATCCATATTGCATTTTTGAAATTCAACGACTGTGACAATCAGGCTTTAGTAGGGTGTTAGCAGTTAATTTGAACCTGAAATCATAAAAATAGGTCAGTCATAACATAATGAATTTTCAAGGGCCTACGACAATTTCGAATTCCCGTACAAGAAAGTCTGGAAACTTATTGAATGGCCCTCTGACGGCCTAACACGATGCCTAACCTGGTCCTGGAAGTATGATTCTCACGGTTCAACAGTCTGGATAGTTAGTTCGATCGGGGAACTACTGCTGCTCATCTATAAGGTTGGCTTCAATGGATGAGAAGAAAAACAGCCATCGAAAGATAACCAGGACACACAGTCAAACCACATGTATAAACCGCATTGCTCTTCGCGCAGGTAAAATAGGGGCACGTCCTGCTGAAGTTAGAGCCCTGGCCTTAGTGTTCGAAAAATCAGCTACAGAGCTAAAACAACAAAAATTACTAAAATGCAAACAAACAATACAAATAGCGACATTCAACGTTAGAACCTTGAATAGAATAGGTCAACATAATAATAAACATAGTATGAATACAAGAACACAGATATACACATAGCGAGGATATAAATATCAAGATACTGGCAATGGATGGACGCTAGCCATTGTATCAACATGGGAAAATTCTGTGAATGCCACAGTAGGAGGGGTAGGAATACTTATAGGACCAAGAGCGTTAAAAACACTTAATCGCATTGAGAGAATACAACCTAGGAGGATGGCAGCTACCTTTAATGGCAACCCCAGAACAACAATCATCTCCTGCTAAAGCCCTACCAATGTTAGTGAAGAAACTGAACAAGTCACCTTCTACAATGAGCTATTCTTGCTAGTGCGTAACATTCCGAAACACAACGTACTAGTCATTGGCGGAGATATGAATGCCCAAATTGGAAAAACGGAAACAACAAATACAACCTACACAACACGTCAAATAGGAATGGACAACATCTAACAGATTTCATGATAGACAATAGATTAAACGGCCTCAATACAACCTATCAAAAAAGGAAGGGAAAATTATGAACCTACACATACGTGAACAATGATAACGCACAGATAGACTACGTCTTTATAAACAAAAATGGAAAAATAGCGCAATAATTTGCGAGGCACACTCCACTTTCGAGGGTGTGTCCTCCGATCACCGGATAGTCACGGCGAAAATACGACTAAGCCTAAGAAAAAACGCCACATGAACAGCCACCGCCAAACACTATGACTGGACCCTTCTTAACAACAGAGATATTAGAGATAAGTATGTATTAGAATTAAGAAACAGATTCGAGACGCAACAAGAGAAGACGGAAAAAGGTACCCTAAATGACGAATATGAGAATTTCGTTAACGCGCACCTCGAGGTGGCAGAAAAGTGTATTCCAACAAAACCTAAAACTGAATGCAGAGACCCATGGGGAACGTTAGCGGTTAGAGAAAAACGTACACACGTGAAAACTGCATCCAAAAGCCATAGGAAGTACCCAACAAAGACAAATGCCCTAAAACTAAAAAAGGCACAATATCAATTTGCAGGCATATATCTAAACGAACAGACAGAATGCATTCAAAATCAGATAGATAAGATTAGAGACTCAGTGGAAGATAGGCAATCTAGGATAGCCTGGAAAACAATAAACGAAGCGAGTAGAAGGAAGAGCACAACCAAAGCAAAATTGAAAGCTGCAAACCAACAAGAAAGAATAAAACTGTGGAAACAGCATTTCGAAAATCTTCTAGGAAATCCTCCGAAAGTTACGCATGAACCAATCACAAAAATAATTAGTAAGCAATTGAACATTAAAATAGGACCGTTCACTCAAGAAGAACTCGACTCGGTTCTTAGAAAAATTAAAAATAGGAAAGCTGCAGGGCTTGACGAGATTCCCCCAGAAGTATGGAAGACCAGACAATTCAACGACCTACTGCTCCGACACTGCAACGCAGTCTATAATCAAAATCCGATAGACAGATGGATGAAGGGATGCATTCTCCCCTTTCTTCAAAAGAGTGACCTCGGATTAGCCAAGAACAACCTACGAAACCGCATAGAACCTAAAATCGACAACATCCCTAGGAAAAACCAAAATGGCTTCCGAAGAAATAGATCCACAACCTCACAAATATTGACCCTCCGTAGAATCCTTAAAGGCGTACGGGCAAAAAACCAACAGGCGATATTACTATTTTTCGACTTTACCAAGGCCTTTGATTCCATTCACAGAGGTAAGATAGAACAAATCCTACTAGCATACGGCCTACCAAAAGAAACCGTAGCAGCAATAACGATTCTCTATAGAAACACCAAAGTGAAAGTACGTTCGCCGGATGGAGACACAGAATACTTCGACATTGTAGCAGGAGTACTACAAGGGGACACGCTAGTCCCATACCTATTTATCATCTGTATAGACTACATGCTTAGAACATCGATTGATAAAATCAGAGAAAACGGATTCGAGCAGACAAAGAAAAGAAGCAGAAGGTACCTCGCAAAAACAATTACCGACGCCGACTACGCCGATGACATAGCGATACTGGCAACCAAGCCGAAACACTACTGCATAGTTTGGAACGAGCCGCTGCAGGCATTGGCCTCCATGTCAATGCACATAAAACGGAATATATATGCTTTAATCAAACAGGTGTCATCTCCACACTAGAGGGAACCTCTCTGAAACTGGTTGACAAATTCACCTACCTAGGAAACAGTGACTCATCAACCGAAAAAGACATCGACACGCGGCTAACGAAGGCATGGAATGCTATCGATAAGCTATCGATCATATGGAAATTAAACCTGATCGATAAAATGAAACGCAGTTTCTTCCAGGCAGCGGGCGTGTCAATACTGCAGTATGGATGAAACTAGACGACAATTACACAAAAATGTTGCGAGAAATATTGAACAAGTCCTGGCGACAACACCCCACAATACGGCCACCTGCCTCCCATCACGAAAACTATCCAAGTTAGATGAACCAGACATGTAGGACACTGCTGGAGAAACAGGGACGAGCTCATAAGTGATGTACTCCTATGGACTCCCACATATGGCCGAGCAAAAGCAGGACGACCAGCTCGAACATACATACAGCAGTTATGTGAGGATACGGGATGTAGCCCTGAAGACCTGCTAGATGCGATGACCGATAGGGAGAAGTGGCGAGAGAGGGTCAGGGATATCCGTCCTTACGGCATGACATGATGATGATTATATATGTGTGTGTGTGTGTGTGTGTGTGTGTTAATATGTAAGTATGTGTGTGTGTATTTATGTGTATATGTTTGTATATACTGGGTATTGGCCTTATGATTAGAGTGTTCGCCAATGATCTGCTAGACTATAGTTCAATCCCAGGCCGAGTCATACCAAAGACTCAAAAAATGTTATTTGATGCCACCTTGCCTAACACTCAACATTAAGGAAAGGATGAAGGGTAAAGTGGAGCTATCCAGGAAAGGCGTTGCGCACTCCCCTCCACCTCGTGTATTAGCTATACAAAAGGGAGACTTCGTGTCACTTTCGACTAAGGTCACCAACTTTACTGACTTTTCACATGTATATACAAGTGTATATAATATATATATATATATATGCTCTCCCATGGGGGTTGTGCTCTCTGGCGAAGGGATTGCCGGCTACTGCTTGCGTAATGCAAAGCTCTTCGAAAGAATTGAGCACTCTGGTAGCCGATAGGGTATAAAAAATGTAAACAAAGGCTGCTGCTGCTGTTTCTAAAAATAAGATATACCTTAAGATTCCCTTAGCCAACATGGTCCGCTTGGTGGACGAGTGGTCTGAAACACAGTCTAACGTAAAGTTGGACGGGTTTCGATCCCGGCTTCGAGCGTCCTGCGTGTCTAGCCACACTGAAGAGTTCTGATAGAACGAAACAGTCTGTCTGTGGATGAGTATATATATATATATATATATATAGTAGTGAAGGCATATACTAAGGGACATATGCAAATAGGGATAATGCAATATATAGAAAAAAATATTATTTTAATCGCAAGGGCCATTTCATCTGTCATTTGACAAGCGACAACATCAGAAGTCGTTTAAAACAATATAAATACAATTGATTAAAAGTGAGGTGAAAATGATAATGACAGCAAGGCAAAGGAAAGCAACTGCCCTGAGTCCAGCAATAATTATCTCCCTGTAAATTTAAGGAGTGCTTAGGTTCATTTTTAAGTTGCTAAGTTAATAAAACTGAATTCTGATATTCTAATCACTAGACTTGATAAAGATGCTAGCGTTTTGATCTTAAATCGTACAGACAATATTATCAAAATGGTCGTTATTTTGGACGATACTACTAAATTTCTAAAATTTGCTGATTTATCTTTTGATGACATCCACAAGTTGGAAATTAAGTTACAGAAACGGTTTCTTGAATTTTTCAAGAAAAAATTCATCCCTAGAGACGTTTATGAGTTAATTTGTTCAATATGTTCGCAAAGACCTAGAGTGTATGGATTTCCTTAAATTCATAAATCTGATATCCCTTTGCAACCGATTTTGTCCATGTGCCATTCCGTTCAACATTCATTGACGAAATGGTTAATTGAAATACTTAATCTTGTTTTAGCTTTTTACTCAGGATTTTGTGTGGACGATTCATTTACTTTTTCATCCATAATTCGTTAATTCCTTCCTTATGTTGACTCTCAATTCATGGTGTCCTTTGATATTACTTCACTGTTTCCTAACGTTCCTCAAGATGAAGTAATTTCTATTTACGAAGACTTTTAAAATCGAAGTACATTAACATCAGTCCCTTCTATTCCTGAAAGTGTTTTCGTGGAATTGATGGAATTGGCTACCAAGTCAGTCCCCTTTAGTTTTAATGACACCATGTACCGTCAAGTTGACGGTATTTTGATTTGGCCCTATTCTTGCAATAGTTTTTTGTTGGGTTCAATGAAAAACTATTCTTTGACAGGTTTCCCAAGCCTTATATTTATTTATGTTACGTGGACGATACTTTCACCTGTTTCCGTTCACGTAATGAAGCTTTGTAATTCTTCCAGCGGTTAAATAATTTACATGCTTCACTATGGATGAAAAGAAGGATAATAAATTACCATTTTTGGATGTATTGCTTGAACGATGTTCGTTTGCTTTCGTAACTAGTATATATAGAAAGCTTACGTTCACTGGTTTGTATTTAAGTTGGAGGAGCCCGTGGTATAATGGTTATCGACGTACGAAATGGACACGGTGACACGAGTTCAAATCCTGGACGAGAATGATTGCATTTCACATCGCACGAATACCCTTGGGAAAGGTATGAATCCAATAATTCTCCCTCCAGCTATGGGTAAATAGTAGGGCAGACTAGGTTCTTCAGCCTTGGTGAGACAACTAGTCTAGGAGAAGGAAAACTCTGAATTCAAACCTGTTAAACTCCGGTTAAAAACTGACCTTGTGTCATATCCTGCCCGAGCGGAGGGGTTGGTAAATATGGGGCTTGTATTTGAGTTGGGATGCTTTTGCTCCTAAGTCTAGGAAGGTTGACCTGATTAAGTGTCTCACATTCAGGACTCTTAAGATTTGTTCAGATAACAAGATTAAAAGGGAATTCATCCACATCGCACGCCAGCGATGCTAGATTGACTAGTCATAGTTGATGGTTCTGTGGTTGTTGGTTCTAACTCCAGTAGTGGAGATCATGGTATGCACGGCTGATGAGACCGAATAAGGTCGAAACAGCTGTCCAGTGTTCCGTATGTCGCATGGTAGTGCTTGCCGGATTTTCTAGTCATGATAATTCGATTAATATAATACAATTCCTATGTTCAAATGTAAAATATACATATATGTGTATGTACATATGTATGTGTATATATATGTATACATATATATATATATGTGTATGTGTGGGTATATATTTGTGTGCATGTATATATATGTATGTATATACATATATATTTCTCTATTGTGTTTTGTAAATTTGGCGACCGCAGCCGAGGGTAAGCCAAAGGCTCCCTTTTCAATAGCTACAACACCAAGGTAGAGGAAAGGGCGCTTCTTCTTTCCCTTGATTACTCCACTTTACCCTTGATACGTACCTAATGAAGCTGAGTGTTAAGCAAGGCGGCATCAAGTACCATTTTTGAGTCTTTGGTATGACTCGATCTGGTTGTGAACCCTGGTCTCTCGAGCCATTGGTGAACACTCTACTCACTTCCCCTTCCCTAAGAAGGGTGACCTCGGATTAGGAAAGAATTACCAAGATATAACGCTCACATCCATATCGGCCAAGATATACAATGCTCTTCTACGCAACCGCATGAAACCCAAAATTGAGAACATACTTAGGAAGAACCAAAATGGCTTTCGGAGAAATAGATCCATGGTGTCTCAAATTTTGACTATCCGTAGAATTCTTGAAGGTGTACGTACAAAAAACCTACAGGCAACAATATTATTTGTCGACTTCTTGAAGGTCTTTGACACCATACACAGAGGAAAAATAGAGCAAATACTACTCACCTACGCCCTACCCAAAGAAACCGTGGCAGCCATAATGATGCTATATGGAAACACGAAAGTAAAAGTCCGCTCTCCGGATGGGAACACAGACTACATCGACATTGGAGTAGGTGTACTGCAAGGAAACACATTAGCCCCATACCACTTTATCATCTGTCTAGACTAAGTGCTTAGAACGTCTATTGATAAAATGAAAGACAACGGTTTCAAGCTGACAAAGGAAATAAACAGAGGGTACTCCGCACAAAAAATTACGGACGCGGAATTTGCCAATGACATAGAGCTTCTAGCAAATACACCTGCCCAAGTCAGAACCCTGCTACATAGTCTGAAACGAGCCTCCATGTCAACGTAAACAAAACTGTGTCTCATCAACCGAGACAGACACTCAACACATGAGTAGCAAAAACATGGACAGCTATCAATAAGCTATCGGTCATATGAAAGTCAGACCTGACCAATAAAATGAAACGCTGTTTTTTTCAAGCGGCGGTCCAATCAATACTGCTGTATGGATGCACTACATGGACGCTAACTAAACGTATGGAGAAAATATTTGACGGCAATAACACAATAAGGCTGAAAGTCATGTTGGCAGCACCACACAAAGCAGCAGCTGTACGACCACTTACCACTCATCACGAAAACTATCAAAGTTAAACGAACCAGACATGTTGGACACTGCTGTAGAAGTTGGGACGAACTCATAAGTGAAAAACTATGGACCACTTCACATGGACAAGCAAAGGCCAGAAGACAAGCTAGAACCTACGTACAACAGGTCTGTACCGATACGAGATGTAGCCTGGAAAACCTACCGGGACTGATGGACGATAGAATAGGGGGAGGCGGACGTGGGTCAGTGAGAACCGCACTAGCAGCGCGACATGATGATGATATATAAGTGTATATTCGCGTGTGTGTATATACGTGTGCATAATTATGCCTGTATATAATTATCTATGCATATATGTGTGTATATATATATATATATGTATATATATATATACTTATGTGTGTATATATATATATACATATGTGTGTATATATATATATATATATATATACGTATGCATGTATATATATTAGTGTGTGTATGTCTTATATATCTGTTTATATATATATATATATATATATATATATATATATATATGTGCGTGTATGTTTGTATGTATGTATATATTCATATGTATATGTGTATATATTCATGTGTATATATATGTGTATGTGTGTGCATATATATTAATATATATATATATGTGTGTGTGTGTGTGTGTGTGTGTGTATCCATTTATATAATTTGCATATTTGTGTATATAGATATATAAGTTTGTTCATACATTTGTGTGTGTATATGTCGGTTGTATGAATATTTATCTCTCTCTCTCTCTCTATATATATATATATATATATATATATGTGTGTGTGTGTGTGTGTGTGTGTGTGTGTGTGTGTGTGTGTGTGTATGTTGATAGATATATAGATCCTGAAATAATGGTCCAGTATTGATTGATTTTTTTTCTAGTCATATGTATGAGAGGAAATTTTTTTCCTGTTTCATTTGAAAGTGTACGATAGTATTGCGATTACTGTATTCGTACTGAATTTTTTTTTTTTCATTTATAATCGAATTCTCGACAAATGGAAATAATTTAAACCTTTACTCGTTACTAACTAGAAGCCTCAGTATCATTATGGATCACTGTTACAACCAGAACTCCTGGGTTTCACACTTACACTTGTCGTATTTTTTTCCAGAGAATGTGAAGTTGTTCAATTTTTTTCCTCAGGGATTTTAATCCTCAGTTTTCACAAAGCAACATTATTATTCGTTATTTCGAGGAAGATTTTTGGAAGACCCAATTTTTTCCTACTTTATTGTGCTAGAGAATCAAATCACTGATTTAATTGGGACAGCAAAAGGAGGACAGTCATCTACTCAGTGAGATGTTTTCTCAAACCAGCTGTGAACGTTGTGAGCCCCTCCTGTATCGTCAGTATATAGCTGTCAGTAATATCGAACTAGTGCACTATCGGAGTATGCCAAATGCGTATCAAATACCATTTTGCTGGAGGCTAAACTGCAGTTTGTACAGCGTCCACATTCGAAGGTCGGGATTTATACCCAACACTGTAATGCAAACCAAGCCTAAAGATAAACCAATAATATTATTCCATTGCTAATAATATAGTAAAGATAACTAGGAGGTACCCGTTGTGTAATGGTTATCGTCGTAGGAAATGGACACAGTGACACGAGTTCAAATCCTGGACGAGAATGATTGCATTTCACATAGCACTAATACCCTTGGGAAAGGTATGAATCCAATTATTCTCCCTACAGCTATGGGTAAATAGTAGGGCAGACTAAGTTCTTCTGCCTTGGTGAGGCAACTAGTCTAGGAGAAAGAAAACTCTGAATTCAAACCTGTTAAACTCCGCTTAAAAATTGACCTTGTGTCATATCCTGCCCGAGCGGAGGGGTTGGTAAATATGATATAGTAAGGATAACAATTTACTTAGTAGGCAAAAAGTTATTGTTTGTCTTTTGTCAGAAATATTGATTACCACATCAAAACCATATTTCTAAAAAGGTTTCGAGCCAGGAAGAGACAACCCCTTAGGTTTTGATATATATATTCACACTTCAGAGTTATTATCATATTTACCACCCCCTCCGACTTTGTGTGTAAACGACAAAGAATCTATGATATGCTTAACGCCGAAACCAAGCCAAAAAATTCAGAAATAATAGGAGTTTCTTTATGGATTTCATCAGGCCCATGCCTTAATCCCTTTGATTACGATATATTGAGCGTTTTAGAAAACAGAACAAATACAACTTCCCATCCAAATATAGGTTCGCTTAAGTCTACTATTCAGGAGAGATGGAACAAAATGTCTGAAGAATTTATTTTGTGGGCATGTGTGTTGATATATATGTGTATATCGAATATGTGTTGATACAGTAATTGAAAATAATGGCGGCTCTATTGAGTAAATTTAGTGTTTTATGCCTATCTTGTGATTTTGTAGTTTTTCTTAATTAAAATGAATCTTGCGTTATAATAGTCGTTTATTTTGTGGTGGTATGTTGTTGGATATTTTTGTCCCCACAAATTATGTTGGCTCATTATTGAAAAGCAAACGAAGTAAAACGACGCGGACAAAAGAACATTCAAAGCAAAGCAGTACAAACAAAATTAAATTTATATATCAACAAATACATAAAAAGAAACATTACAAAACATTACGAATATACTAATATAGTCTATTACAATATTCCTCTGTGCGTGTGTATGTGTGTACGTAACTAACACGAATATAATGGTAAAAGACTAAATCTTAAAAATGTCCTGTAGGCTATAAAATGTATGTTGACTAAGTATTTCATGCGAGGTATCGATATACAGAAATATGGCAATGTATTCTAGAAGGAACATGTCTTCTCCCATGCTGGTTGTTTGTTTCTTTCGGAGTTTGACGAAATTTCTCAAGCTGTGTTCGAAACTGGAACAAGGCTAACCGAAAAGGCTGAATAGGAAAGAAAAAGGTTGAAAAATGTATGCGTACCCATGTTATGCGTATTGAGTTGTCTTACTAAATGGCAAGGTCAAGCTGTTTCTGGGAGTCGAAAAGAAGAGAATGCTGTCTCTGGAAGTTAAAATGTGAGAGAGAGAGAGTGTGTGTGATGTCTCTGTAAGTCAAATTGCGAGAGAGAATGAGTTCTTGGAAAACGAGAGTATATATAGGCAATCATGCGGTAGGCTCCAAATGTGCGGGATAAAATCAAAGTTGCGGACGTAGTTGTGAGCACGAATCACGAGATTTTCCTAACCAATAGATTCCCGAGACTGATTAGTTTACCGACGTCCACCATCTTTGTTTCGGAACAAGAGGTATCACGGACATTTTAAAATATAGGAGTGTAAATCCTATAATTATTATTGTAAAATATTCCTAATTTTGCTTCCACACTCAGTACTTAGTGAGGATAAGTTGTTTGTGTGTAATCATTTAAGTCGTTTATTATGTTTTTATATTTGATATATGAAACAAGATATAATTTTTTTAGTGCAGTAACTAGTTCATTTGAATTTAGTTACACTGAGTTTCTATGCTTTTTCCATATTTCGTTATAATCTGGTTTTGATACATAACTAAAATTCAAATGTGTAAATATTGCTTTGAATCTATTTGAGTACAATATACATTTTTCTTGGTTCTCATGTATATTTTATATGGGATGACATGAACGTTGATATGACTGTGAACAGAAACTACTCGCACAGTTGGTATTCGGACGGAGAATCTAAACTAACGTCCTTTGAAAAAACTATAAATCTTTTTCAAAAAGCTTCGTTATTGGCATTTCACCTGGCTGATGGTGATAAAAATTTTTAGTAAACATTCTGCTCGTGCAGTACAAATAAAAACGAGTTATCCAATGATCAATCATGTTAGAGTCGTATTCGGTATATTATATTCAAATATCAATAGTCTAATTTATATCTTTAAATTTATTTTTTTCTGTATTTTTTTTTTCACTGCTCAAACGAAAATTTGCAAATTCAATATCGAGATGCTGAAAGATAGAAAAGAAAAAAAAACGCACTAAAAATTAGTGGTTGCGATATGTGCACATGAAGAAGTGAAAAGAAAGAAACTTCCGGAAAACCATGATTGAACCTACACCACTGATTGATTGATTGATCAATTTTAACGGCACGTAAACACATTCATGCTTATTTTATTCTAAGAAGTTAGGGAATCGCGTTCATTGTATGTTCTTATTTACAAATTTTGTGCAGTAGTTTCTTAATGTTTTTTCTTTTCTTTTGGACACGCATACATGATACCAAGTATTCCTATCTAAGAGAGAAGGGGGATTCAGCGGGGCGAATTGGTTAACGAGCTGGACAACGGTACTGTAGTAAACGAGTTCAGACTCCAGTCACGCTATCACGATCTAATAATGCTGAGTGTTTAACAAGGAGGCATCAAGTACCATTTTTGAGTCTTTGGTATGACTCGACCTAGGGATTGAACCCAGGTCTCCCCAGCCACCGATGAACACTCTAATCATCATGCCAATGTCCCGTATAGATAAATAATGTGACCAAATTATGAATTTTGTTTTTGTTATGTCGTTGACTTGCAGTTAATAAACACCAACAAGTAAAGATAATTTGATAGAAACACTATACTACAACGAAGGGATTAGTTGTAGTAATTTACAGAGCTTTTTGCTTAGATGTGGTGCCTGGCTGTATGAATGGGACACCCAATGGGACTCGAAGTCACTCATGAATATTTGCTATTTTAACTTGCTAAACATTACAATACTCTAGGCGTCCACGAAATTTCCTATAAAAAGCTAAAGGGCAAGTCCAATAATCAGTCTTAGTATACCCAACAACTTTCATTTCACCTCATTTAAAACTGGTCTACTCCGTTGCTATATGCCTAATGTCAAGTAATACTTGCGAAATATATCAACTAATTTAAAAATATCAACAAAAAAACTCAACTTTTTTTTCGAAAATTTGTTTTTAATGAAAAGTAACACCCCGTGACTTGTCACTAAGTCAATACAGACCGATTTTAATATCACGTGACATTGTCGCGTTATGGCACAACTTAAGTTGTAATGATAGCCCTTAGACTATCAGGGTAAATATGGTAAACTGAGCGCGAAAAATAAGTCAAACACAAAACGCTTTCATTTGTTCGTAAGTACGAAAGTTTTGGGTGGTTGAAATCGTCTAATAGTCAATCAAATTTAGAGATAGAGAGAGGAAGGGTCTTGTGTCAGGAGAAGAGGCAGATAGGTGAAAAACAAAAGAGAGAGGACAGATGACGTATCATTTTTCTGTTCACCGATTGGTTTGTGCGTGTGTGTTTGTTTTCGTGACGCTGCTTTCGTCGTCTCTCTCCTCTCGAGTTCCTTCCTTTGTCTCCTCTCCGTCGAATCTTCTCCGTGTCTCAGAATCTGTCCTTATATATCTTTGAAAAATAAAGTCATAAAACCGCTCAGAAAATTATTATTATTATCATTATTATAAATTGAATTGCCATCACCAGAAAATCCGGTAAGCACTGCGCGTGACATATGGAACCACTGGACAGTTATTTCGACCTTATTAGGTATCATCAACAGGGTATACTGTGAACCAGCGACCACAGAATGCAGAGATAAAGGTAACCACGTTATCTTTAAGAATACGGATGTAACAAGACACATTATGTCAGTTGGCCGCGCATTTACCGTGTCAAGTTAAATTGTCATCGTTTGTGTGCGATGTTCTGCGGTAGATCAGTGGTAGAGTTTAGACTTTGCATTCTGTGTTCGCTTGTTCAATCTCCAGCGCTTGCCGGATTTTCCGGTCATGGTGATTAAATTTATAATACGTGGTGCATTCAATAAGTTTCCAGACTTTTTTGTACAGTCATTTAAAATTGTCGTTGACTCTTGAAAATTCAGTATGTTATTGCTATACATCTTATGGGATGACTGACCCATTTCTATGATTTCAGGTTCAAATGAACAGCTATAGCATCACTTTGAATATACCCTACTAAAGCCTGATTGTCACAGCTGGTGAATTTCAAAAATCCAATCTGGACGTGAGGGCACTTTAGAAGAACGATAAGCAATAAAATTCTCTTTTAAACTTGGAGAAAATGCCACAGAAACGTATGCAATGCTTCAGACTGCTTTTCGACTATCTTGCATGAATCGAGCATCAGTTTTTGAGTTGCATAAGAGATTCAAGAAAGGCATGGAGTTTGTAAGGGATGATGAGAGGTGTAGGAGGAGTAAGGAAATCAATACACCAGAGTTGATTGGCCAAAGGGTTAGGGTTAGGGTTACTATGTTGAGGTTTTAAGGAAGTTCAGGAAGAGATTCCGTCGTCTTCCGACGGCTAGCACTCTTCAAATCGGGTCAGTGGCATTTCCATCAGGACAATACACCAGTCCACAACTTCAGCCTTGTCACAGACTATTTGACCAAGATGGGCATCCAGACAGTTCCTCGGCCACCCTTTTGTCTAGACCTTACTCCCATTGACTTTTGGTCATTCCCTAAGCTCAGAGGCTGTCGTTATGAGACAATTGAGGAGATGAAAGAGGCTGTGACGAAGGTCATTGACACGCTCACACAAGAGGGCTTCCATGGGGCCTTCCAGAAGTTGTTAGAACGGTTCAAGTGCATCGCAGCCGGAGGAGATTACTTCGAAAGGGACTAGAGTTTCATGTGTGTACTATCAATAAAAGTGCCCATACGAAAAAAGTCTGGAAACGTATTTAATGATCCTCGTATATAATTCCTCTATTTAAAAATAAAGATAAAAATGTCAGTGATTATAACTATTGAATTGGAATAATTTCTTGAAACCACATAATTATGTAAAAGTTATTACAATTAGATGGGAATAATTGAATCCAAATAACTCTGTCTTCACAGAGGCAGAGTAGACCTGGAAATAACTGTAATGAAGGAGAAACTGTACACAGGCTTAGGTTCCAGAACGTGACTCTCTCCATCAGATGCATGAGATGCAGACGGCGTATTCGAAGCAATGTTTACAGGGTGATCAATAACCGCAGATAATACAAGTAACCTGGAGCCTGTATACCAGACGAAGCAAAGCTTAGGTAAAAAAGAACATCACCAATCACTATAGAGGATAAGAAAATATATTTCTCTTTGCTTTATATACAGAGCTTCACTGGGAATTTTGGTGCTAATTTTGGTGGCTAAAGCATTACCCGCGAACAAATTAATAGTGACTTTCTTATTATATTAAATACTCATCTCGTCAAAACTGGGCAACCAAGCGAAAGCAATTCCAAACACTGACTCACACATTCCTCCATGTATTTCCATGAAGATATATGCTTATATTCTATACCTGTATATAGGTTAAAATTATTCTAAGCGTAATTGATATACGCAAATTGATATATGTATGTATAAATAGATTCATATATAAATGTGTGTCGATATGCATATAGATATACTTATATGCGTATATACACTCCAATTACACGGAGAATCAAAATAATTTCCCTGTGATGTCCGATGTATTGATTATCGATTAATATCATCATTCCATTGCCTCACGACAATTTCTGCAGCAAACTTTAAACTAATTGATCAAAGATCGGTTGAAGCAAACCGAAGCACAATTGAGAGTCGTAGGAATCCTTAGAATATTTTCTCCGCTGCAAATTTAATATTCCATGCATTCCGGAATGTTTCAGTTCTTATAAAAGTGGGATTGACACCCCGAAGCTCAGTCGCTTCTTATACACAATTCTCTACGATTCACCCGCGCATTTCATTGCAACATGTGATAAAAATCCACAAACAATTTCCCTGTTCATAGGACTTTGCAGTACAGGATAGTGATAAAATTCAACCAAACGAAGAAAATGTTAGCTTAGTCTGGCACATGTCAGCAATAATAGGCACCTAGAGTGAATCAACATGAATCAAACACTTTGGGGTCCGCCCAATCAAGGAGATCTACACTACACTGACTTTTTCCCCACTAAGGAGATAAGAAATCCTCTTAAAAACTGGTGTCCTGGGTATGAAACTAAACTACATCAGATGTTAAGGCTCCTGTTCGAGAGCGTCGGGAACTGTGAAGTGAAAATTTATAAACATTACTACCAGGTCCACTCAGATCCAGACTGATTGCACCAATTGGGGTCCCATCTAAGGGTCAAATATAGCTGTTTAAACAGAATCCGTGTTTTATAAGATACACATAATTATAGATTATTTGTATTAGGAATACTTAAAGCTATATCTTTTCATGATTCGTCACTGGAAAGGATTTAACTTTGAGCAAACAAATGATTTGCTAAAATGCAAATTATTACTTTAAACATATTAGGGAGAGTCCCTGTAACGTAATGGCTTAAGTACTAAACTGCTGTCATGAAGTAAGTGGGTTCGAACTCCAATTGCGCTATTTCGTTTACTTTCCGACTAATCAAGAAATAAATGAATCCTTATACTCCAGGCTATGGGCTGAATAGTATCTCAGCTTTTTTTCTACAAAAAACGGCTGTGGCATTAAAAAAAACTACTAAGTTTGATATGCCATTAAACAAAGAAACCAAAACCAAACTGAAATTATATAATTATCAGTATTAGATAAGAATACTTGGTATCATATAACTGAGTAGAAATTATTTGTATTAGATTGGTATATTGCTATCCTATATTTGTGTGGAAATTCTTTATATTAGATAGGAATACTTGTTATTATATAACTGTATGGATATTATTTGTATTAGATAGGAATACTTGATTTTATATAACTGTGTAGAAATTATTTGTATTAGATAGGAATCCTTAATATCATATATCTGTTTAGAAATTATATGTATTATATAGGAATACTTGGTATTTTATAACTGTGTGGAAATTGTTTGTATTAGACAGGAATACTTGATATCATATAACTGTGTGGATTTTTTTTATATTGGATAGGAATACTTGATATCCTATAATTGCGTAGAAATTATTAGTATTTGATAGAAATACTTGATATCATATAACTGTATACAAAAAAATAACTGTAAGAAAACTACTACAGAAAAATGTAAATAAAAATTCAATTAATGCAATTCACTAACCTAAACGAATCAAATAAACGTAGACAGGTTTGCATGCCGTTAAAATAAAGCAATTATGTAAGGAATGACTTAAACCATCCGCAATACACAGGATGTAACAAAAAGTACATTCTTTGGGATGTAAAGCTGGTTTGAATTTTTCTTCTTCTATACTGTTGCCTAAAGAAGACTAAAAACTCAAACTGCCCCACTATTTACGCTCACAGTTGGATTCCCCAAGGGTATTAACCCGAAGTGAAACGCAAACAGCCTCTTTTTGTTTTGCTTTTTCTATTTTAAAGTTTTAATGATGACATATGCCGAGCTAAACACTTTACATATTGAATTGATGACATATAAACAGTTAGAACACTATCAAGATGAGTCAGGGTCATTTCCTGATATCTTTTATCAGTTACCTCGATGCTTTTTGATCAATTGTTTTTGACAAAAAAGAGAATTGTTCACTTGTATATTCTGCACACACACACACTCACATATATATATATATGTATATATAATGTATTAATTAGTATTAATATGCTTATCGGATGTAATTAATTCCCCAACAATAGAAGACGAGGATGCTCTCTTCGTTATTTTCTACCATCTCCATGTGTAACCATTGTTTAACGTCCGACTGGCAATAATTTTTCAAATAATCTTCTAAGACTACGTTCCTGAGTTTCACTATAAAGGCAAAATCTCAACTCATTTGAACATATTGAATATATTATGCTCTACAACCATTTTGTAACAAAATTCCAATTGTTTTGCAGCAAAAAAAGAAAAAAAAACATTTAAGAACATTTTTTTTAATTTCATTTGTTTTTCAGGTTTTTCTTTTTTGCTTTCTTCTGGTAGTTTTTCGTAGTAGTCTTCTTATCATTAATTTTTCAATTCTTTAATGAAGTTTGTCGGGGCTTTCTTTTTGTCTGTGAGATCTGAAAATTTTATTTGTCAGTAATCTCTTTCCGTGGTCATTTTGGACGACCAGAATTCATTTCCAGTGGTAGAACGAGATTTTATGAAATGTAAGCTGGTTATCTTCACAAGCATGTATGTACTATATAACAATTTAAGATATCAAAAATCAGTTTATGCTGTAATCCATTCAGCCTCAATTTTATAATTTTGTTTTCTTTCTGTATTTTTTTTTTCATTAAGTTATGGAAATTATTTCTTCGGGGTAATTTTCAGTGGAAACCATAGTTGATCTAGGTTCTCAAAGTTGAAACGATTTGATAAAAAACACAAATTTTACGCACAAAAATAACTTTTATTTCTTTTTTAGAGAGAAGTATCCAAAAGCAACCCAGGCTCATTTCTTTTGCTCAGCTGTGTGTGTAATATATATTTGCGATTTTGGTGTGAGAAAATCCGTTTAATATTAACAGAAAATGGCTTCGAGCAAATTAGTTCAAGTCCTCTTGAAAGTACTTCCCTTGGGATCTCGCATACTTATCTCGGTATCCTTTCCACTTTTCAAAATAATTTCCAGTTCTATTTCGTTTTCATCATTACCTGCTTCCTTGCATTGGCTGTTCATGATCTGATCCATCTATCTTTTAACGGTGATTTTTCGTTTGATTAAAACAGAAGGGACAAGGAGCAACATCTGGATTGTAGTAGGGTCGACATACTTGGCTGTTGTGATATTCAAACAAAAACCCAACACCAGACGGGAAGAGTAGGCAATTACATTATATCTATAAATGCGATGGCCACACAGTACAGAATCTCATTCACCAGTTGGGGTTCTCACTGCCAATTGAGAAAAGCTACGAAAGAGTGTCTTCTCATCCAAATGCATGGCCACCAATGATTGGTTGCCGAAGTATTTGAAGGCTGTTCAACTGGTTCATGAGATATTCTTGAAAGTATCCACCTATTCTAAATATCTTATCTCTCTCGCACGCTCTCTAATAATCACTCGCTTTCACTCTCACATATATAACATACATATGTATATAATGTTGTGTGTACAAAAGTATCAAGGAGGATGTCTTTGGGTCGTAGTGGCTAACGTGCAAGACTACAATTTCACCATAAGTGAGTTCGACCTCCACTCGAGCTCTTAAAGGATGAAGTGGATCAATCCAGAGAAAGGAGTTGTGCCCTCTCCTTCGTCTCAGTGTTGTAGCTTTTAAAAAAGAAGCCACTGGGTCACTCTCGACTACGGTCGTCAACTTTTTTCATATATAAACAAATACTTGCACTATTTAATAATCACCGATTTTACAAGCAGAGGATTTACCGGAAGCTTAATGTCAGGAAAACGATTTACTGTTCGCTGAATGAAGGCGTTTGAGGTTTAATGGTTACCGGCGTTTACTTTTGGACAAATGAACTCTCTTAATAACCACAGCTATGCGTTAAATAGTATTATTATTGGTCATCTGTAAAGATGGCTTTGGCTTTAAATAATCTATTGTATCTAGGTGCCATTATATGCCATTAAAAAAAGAAATTGAAACGAAATTACCAAGTCTGATTTTCCCATGTTTTAAACCTCAAGGAAGATGTGCGTTCAGTAGTGCGCCTTACATCATAAAGAAATCTCTAGACAAGTGATAAGTTAGTATCAGTAATCCATGTTTTTTCGGTAGTTTTGCGTTAAATACAGGAGTCTGTAAATGCAGTACACTCTATGCATACCAAATTAACTCCGTGTTTTCTTTTTTTTTTTCCTGAAACGTTAAAGAACTTTGACAGTTCAGCTTTAGACCATATCAAGAAAAGAATTCGAGGTATTTTGAAGAAGGGAAATAAATGAGTTGAATCCTAAAGTCATTGTTTAGAAAACGATTTGTTCATCGTTCCTTTCTGTCTAGATAAACGAAGCTTCAGTTTCAGTACTTTTTGAACAAACCTCGTCAATTCAATTTTCAACATAGTTTCGTTCCTCCCTATTCAGTGAGCTGCATATATATTTATCTAACCCTCCATGCGAGCATGATGCTACACGAGGTCAATTTTTAAGTAGAATTTAACAAATTTGAATTCAGAGTTTTTCTTCTTCTAGAACAGATAATGAGTCCATTATGCCGACTATTTATCAATAGCTGGAGGGAGAATAATTAGATTCCTAACTTTTTCAAGGATATTAGCGATAAGGGAAATTCATACTGTCTCGTTTAGGATTTGAACTCGTGTCACCGTGGCCATTTTCTACGCTGGTAACCATTACACGACAAAAAGCTTTCATTCAGCGAGCAGTAAATAGTTTTCCTTGCATTGAGCTTCTGGTAAATCCTGTTCTTGTAAAATAGGTGATTATTAAATGGTATAAGTATTTGTCTAAATATATATATATATATATATATATATATATAAACAGTTGGCTACCATAGTCGGGGATAACACGAGGGCTCCCTTTACAATAGCTACAACACTGAGTTGTTGGGGAGGGTGCAACTCTTTTCCCTGAATTGTTCCACTTTAGCCTTGATATGTACCTTATAACGCTGAGTATTATACAAGGAGATATCAAGTACCATTTTTTTTTAGTCTTTTGTATGACGATCTGGTATTGAACCCCAGTTTTCCGGGCCATTGGCGAACATTCTACCCACAAGACACATCTAGCTGAAGAAAGTGGAAAATGCTTGACAGTCTGTATCAGCTGGATAAAGGTTTTAATCAATATATTTATAGTGTATAAAATTTTCCTTCGTTTATTTTGAAGGATTTCTCTGCGCTGTATGCGGTATTCAATTTTCAGTAGATAAGGCAATTGTAACCTCTTTACTATACCACAAAGTATCCCTTGTTCTCTCAAAAAAGCCTATGAAGTATTCATTATAGAACCTCAAAAATCTGCCAAGTCATGGGATTATTTGATTTTAATGCATATGCAGCAAAATATTTTGAGCTGTTTGGATCTACTTGAAGTTTAGGAAAACTGATCAACCACAAATAAATGAGCAAGCTTCTACAAATTGCCAGGAACCAAACATGTGATGAGGTAGTGTAAATATGGCATGGTTTATTTAGGTTGTAGATGCATTAACTTGTCACCTACCATGTGGCTATTGGCTAAACTTTGATCTGTAATTTCCAGTTATATTCAGTCTGTATATTTAATATTCAGCACCGAATTGAGTGCACTTACACGGATGGAGGTTATGTTAAAAATAATTTTTTTTATTATTATTGTAATATAGCCATGATACGAATATGTGAAATATACATATATGTATAAAATATTCACACGCATAGGAATCCGAAAAACACGAAACACTGATAACTCTCTTGTTTTAGGTACGAAACTTTTATTACCTTCTTGACTTAGATTTTCGACACGAGGAGAGAGAGGCACAATTTTTACTGTGCTGACTGTTCCATCTGACCCGACAACGCGCGACGCACCCTGCAGCAAACAACTGGACTGGCCTCGCCCAGATTCGAATCCCAACTCGCCCCGTCTAAGTTCAAATCTCAACTAACTGCTTTTTTCAAAATACCCAAGAATCCCAGCCCATCGCTTCCGGGAATGACGTCATTCACATCCCCAGTCCTATTTCCTATCTGGGGTTTTTATTATGACATCTGTGATTGTCACATCCTCTCCGTGCGAGCGTGAACACCAGCGTTCAATGTGTGCCCCTACCCGTGCACTAAGCCGAAATGTTCTAAGTATAACTAAACCGAAAGATAAGATATAAGATCCTGCCGCAATTATATAACATAATGCTTGGAATTTATCACTGTATCTATCAACTTGTCCTGGGTTATTTTATGTTACATTTTCAGTCTAGTTTTTTCTTAAGTTTTGTTTGCTTGTTGTTGTTGTTTTTTTTTTGTGCGTTTTTTTTTTATTTGTTTTGTATTTTACACATGATAATGTGACGTGAAGTATTCCTACCAAATAATTTGCACACACAGTTTTACGGTTTTAAGTAGCAAATTATCCCTGATAAATAATTTTAGCTTTAAGTAATTATTTTAACACAAATACATGTATTCTTATTGGCCTAGCGGGTAGAGTGTTCGCCAATGGTCCGGGAAACCTGGGTTCAATCCTAGGCTGCGTCATACCAAAGACTTTTAAAATGGCACTTGACACCTCCTTGCTTAACACTCAGCAATATAAGGTACATATCAAAGGTAAAGTGGAGCAATCCAGGGAAAGGAGTAGCACCCTTCCCTACACCTCAGTGTAGTAGTTATTGAAAAGGGAGCCTTCAGGTCACTCTCGACTACGGTCGCCAACTTTACTTTTACTTACTTCTATCTAATACGAATAATTATTAAACAGATTGATTTGACCAACATATGGGTCCCTAACAAGTAATACCGCTCAGGGGCCGAGTCGGCCTGAGAGTAATGGCAATGAAAGAGAACTCCACAATCTCAAGAACAGGATCCCTACCTGATCATTTTCAGTTTAGTGTCATACCTATGTTACTGATATTTTAGAGGAAAGTTACTCTTCTCTATGAGACATAGTCAACATATTGTTAGCTCTGTCGACTGGGCGGATAGATAGATTGACTGAGTGACTATTTCATGTTGTAACATGTAAGAAGTAATAGATAAATGGGTAAGTATACTCACCAGGCAACGCACATGCACAAAGATAGAAATAAACAACTTTACCGATGAGAGACCTTTAAATCGACGAAGACAAGTTTTATTCTTTCACTTTATCTATAGTATATCTGCTATTTTTGTTTATATTATTTTTGTTTTTTGTTTGTTTGTTGATTTTTTTGTTTGTTGTTGTTTTTTGGTGGGGTGTGTCTGTTTGTTTGTTTCTTTTAATTTTTTTTCTTTAACTACATCATCCCGTTTTTTCTGATGATACTTTGCAATATTATGTGAGTAGAGGAGCAGTTATGAACTTACCAGTTGAATAATAATTTTTTTTCTGAAAATTCTTTCTTTTCATTTGTCTAGCTGGTTTTTCTATGTGTCCTTATCCCTTTTGTATTTGTTTTCCACTAGCTAAGCATTTCTGCAAAAATTTGGTCCACTGCAAAAATCTGCACCGACCGTAGACAAAATCGCGGTGTGGCCTTAAGAGGTGATTACAATATGGCCGTGCTTCCTTTACCCTCCAACTCTCCGCATCTTATAAATGGTGCTCGCTTCGCAGAGCAGCATATGGTGAGCTAAGCAGGCGTGATGAGTTGGCTTTTCAACTAAGAACACAGTGTTGAATCTCTTCTACACTTTCTATGCCAACGTTTATTGGCTTATCTGTGCAGCCGTTGCGGATGTGAATACGCATGCGCACGAAGGTGGCGAGTCGATAAGATGGATTTTCTTTCCATTGGACTGCTTTTCAGAAAGTGACTGAACATGTTTTGTTTTTTTTTCATGACCGTTATTTTTCTCCTTTTTTCAATCATGTTGGTTTAAACTAATTCAAGTTTGATTCTACAATAGGGCATATAGGATCATGCTATCTTTTAGGAAACACCGTTATAAATGTCGGAATATAAAACACAAAATGTGTTTGTCAACTTCTCTCGATCACCTGAACTTAAAATGACGATCGACGGTTTAAATTTATATCCGGAACCAAGTGGCAATATTCTTGGGACACCTGTGTGTATAACATAAAACAGATAGATGAATTTGTTAATCACAGAATACTCGTGTGTCGTTGAATTTTCTTTTCATTGATGTCCCCATTTGTGAATGAAAATGTTCATATACATAAATACTGAATGTTTAAGAAAGAATACTATGTCTTGTTATCGATTACATAAATTCTATTTTCCTATAGATGAGAGTTGCGTGATATATATTCTTATTTCTTCTGAGATGTAAAGACTATTCCAAAAATCTGCTTGGAAACCCCCCAGAAATCACAGATAAAGCTTATTTTTTGCCAACCATCAAAATTGTATTCTAGTCAGAGCTTGACTCAATTCTGAAAATAATAAGTAATTTATTTGTCTCTACCTCCTACCATACAAGACTTGACACAAAGTCTCTTTTATTATAGTGGGTTTATGGAGGGGGAAGTCGAGCAGGAGCCGAGACTTGTGCCCAACTGGACTATGCTGGTCATTGGCTTATGATGACTCTGCTAGAATTTGACTCATTACGTGTAACGTGAGCCCCGCACGCATGCGGTCTCTTGGCTCAAATTAGACCAGCTGGTCTAGAGCTATGCTGTGCTAGCAATACAGTTCGCCCATCCGAAAGTGACCCAACTGAAGCTTGGAGCCATTTTGGCCGCTCGACGAGAAAGCATCGGAAGTACGGAAAACAAGCGTGGCATACTTTGATTACACGAAAAAGCGAAGTGTAGAAAAGAAATGGACAAAAGTCTCCATTCTTTAATTCTCCAAGAAAGGCGACATCGGATTCACAAAGAACTACAGTAGCAAAACTTACTGAAATAGCTGTAAAGGTTTATGATACCCTACTTCTTAATCATATACGACCTGAAATCGATAAAATTTGGAAAAACCAAAACGGCTTTCGGAAAAATCGATGCACATCTCATATTTTTATTTGTGTCAAATCTCCAATGGAATACGTCAAAATAACACGAGGCAACACTACTGCGTGTACATTTCTCCAGTGCATTCGATTCAAGACAGTGGGGAAAGAAGTAAATACTACTTGCATATGATCTCCATAAAGAAACAGTTACTGTTATAATTATGATCTGCAAAAATACGAAAGCTATGTTTCAACCACCTGATGGTGACACTGGTTTCTTTGCCATTGTGGCCGGAATCTTGCAAGGAAACACATTAAGATTATTTCCATTTATAATCTGCCTACAATACGTTCTTCGAAAATCTGTAGATCAAATAAAAGAAAATGAATTCACACTAAAAAAAAAAAAGGCAAAAAGTAGAGGATATTCTTCAGAAATTATTGCAGTCGACTACATGGAAAGTTAACGTTCCTGATAAAAAAAACCCGAGAATTCTTGGAATATGTAACTATGTACTATTGTATGGCTTACGCACTGGGACTCCATCGATGTATTAGATGGGAACTACACAAGGATCAAGCGTACGTTTTTTGAACAAACCCTTGAAGCAGTATCCCAAAAAGCAGTAGGTGTACAGTCACTTACCTTCCATCTCACAAACGATCCAACTAAAAGGAATAAGACATGCTGAACTCTGCCAGAGAAGAAGAGATGAACTCATAAGCGAGATTTTCTAGTTTACTCAAACATATGGACACACTTATGCTGGCCAACCAGCAAGATTTAGAGTTATCAGCTCTGTGTAGACACTGGGTGTAGTCTAAAGGGCCTGCAAAATCAATGCCGACAGGAACGGATGGCGAGAGAGAGTCTAGGGAATCCACGCTATCAGTATGACTTGATATACAAGGATCATTTAATAAGTTTCCAGACTTTTTTCGTACACACATGAAACTCTACTCCCCTTCGATGGAATCTCCTCCGGCTGCAATGCACTTGTGGTACCGTTCACACAACTTCTAGAAGGTCCCAAGGAAGTCCTCTTATGTGAGCGTGTCAATAACCTTCGTCACACCCTCTTTCACCTCCTCAATTGTCTCATAACGACAGCCTCTGAGCTTTGGGAATACCCAAAAGTCACAGGGAGCAAGGTCTGGACTATAGGGAAGGAGACGAACTGTCTGAATGCCCATCTTGGTCAAATAGTATGTGACAAGGGTGGAGTTGTGGACTGGTGCATTTTCCTGGTGGAAAGGCCACTGACACGATTTGAAGAGTGCTGGCCTCTTCCCAAGAAATCTCTTCCTGAACTCCCTTAAAACCTCAACATAGTAACCCTAATCCTAACCCTTTGGCCAATCAACTCTGTTGTTCTGACATCGTTACTCCTCCCACACCTCTCATCACCCCTCACTGACTCCCTGCCTTCCTTGAATCTCTTATGTCAATCAAAAACTGATGCCCGATTCATGCAAGATGGTCGAAAAGCAGTCTGAAGCATTCCGTACGTTTCTGTGGCATTTTTACCAAGTTTAAAACAGAATGTTATGGCATATTGTTCTTCTAAAGTGTCCTCTCGTCCAGATTGGATTTTTGAAATTCACCAGCTGTAACAATCAGGCTTTAGTAGGGTATATTTTAATTGCTGCTGTAGCTGTTCATTTGAACCTGAAATCATAAAGATTGGTGAGTCATCTCATAAGATGTATAGCAATAACATAGGTTATTTTCAAGAGTCTACGACAATTTTAAATACCAATAGAAAAAAAAGTCTGGAAACTTATTGAATGCATCACGTATATATATATATATATATATATATATATATATATATATATATATATATATATATATATATATATATATATATATATATATATATATATATATATATATATATACGTGAATTGAGATCTCGGCGGCCGTTTGAACGGATGTATGTAAACAATACTAATTGTGATTCATAACCGTTTAAAAATGTACTTCGTAGCTAATTTCTCCTTGTAGCTAAATGGTTAGAAGCTTGGATTGGTGTTTCAATCAACCGGGTTTCGATCCCAGCTACGGGGGGATACTGTCTAGCCACACTGATGAGTTCTGATAGAACGAAACAGATCTGTCTGTGGATGACAATAGATATATATATATATATATATATATATATATAATGCTGAAGTGCAATTATCAAAATATACTCCAAGATATGAAGCCCTCGTAGCTTGGGCTGTAGAATTTTCTGACTGCATTTCTGCAGAGAAATAAGATCTCCTCTAAAGATTGTCTTGATATGACGCAAAAGTATCTCCTGTCTTGGAGATTTGGAGGATGTGGAGTTCCAGTAATGTTGGGGCTTTGGGGAATACGGAGTACCCCTTCATTGCCATACCTCTTAAGTCCACGCTGATCTGGAGTGTTAGTATCCGTTAGGGTTCACGCTAGGGATCAAACAGGGCTATTTAATCATTTATTATTTTACTGTGTGAAAACAAATAATTAATGTTTAATTGAATTATTAATTCAATATTGATTGCGTTATTGATATTACATAGCAATACTTGAAGCCATTCAACAGTGTATTTGCAAATGAATACAGCTGAATGGAATTATTAATGTTAGCAAAACCTAAAACCAATTAGTGTCCTGGATTTGACATTAAACTGCGTTCGATCCTGAACTTTGGGGAATGTGGAGTACCCCTTCATTAACATTAATCCCAGGTCCACTCTAACTCAGAGTGGTAACACCAGTTAACATTGCAGCGACGGATCAAGCAGAACTGTTCAATCTTTTACTAGGGATTATAATTGTTCATATATTTATTACTATTAAATAGCTGTACTTGAAACCATTTAACTGCGTGGGAATAGAATAATGAGTTTTAGATAGCAATACATGAAATCGTTTAATGGTGTACAAAAAATGATTATTATAGAATATAATTATTGATTATCAATAATGTTAATCACACACACACACACGCACACATACTTACACACACAGACACACACACACACACACACACACACACATATATATATATATATATATATATATATATATATATATATATATATATATATATATATGTTGTAAGCGAATATTTTGTTGACAACATTATTAGCAATGGTGGAAGCTATTTAACTGTGTGAAAACAAATGAACTATAGCTTGTTCAAAAATAAGGTTTTCAACGAAATATTTGCTTATAACATATATATGTGTGTATGTGTGTGTAACCCACAAAGGTTTTTATAACATAAACACAACCAGTCCAAAGCAAAAAAAGAACTTTCAAGTGAATTTTTAAATGGTTCAATCATTTGAAAAACGCAAGTTATTAAAATGTTAAATTCTTACATAATTTTATGAACCCCCCACACACACACTCATGTATAGTATTTAAACAAATACAATCATTTTTAGTGTAATTCCTCAAATAATATTATGTTTCTAAAGTTTTCATCTGTTCCCTATCCCTGTAAATACATTATTGGAATCTTTCCAATGTGTTTTATAATATCAGTTCTGCTTTTCTAATAAAGATACTCCCAAAGAAATATGAACATTCTTTTTTTAATTGCCAGAAGGAGATTCTAAGAATATATTGGCAGATATAGTGAACATGTGGAGACTGTTTGAAATTATATCATAAGTCTACTCCCATATGTTTGGTAACCTTTTTCTAATCAGTTTATATATGAAGATAGGCTGGCAAATATACTCTCATGGAATTTGAACAAAGAGTTGTTTGGTTGGGTTTCATGAAATATCAACCTTCGTAGATTATTTAACGCCAAATCCATTTTATGTAAATAATCAGTTCTACTTCAAACAATTCAGTTTAGCATGAGTATACAGTTTGATTGTGAAAAACATTTCTATTTCAACCTATTCAGTTTAGTCAAGCAGTTCTAATCAGCTAATTCAGTTTAGTATAAATACAGATTTTGTTTACACAGTTAAATGTCAAAACAGTTCTATGATAAACGATTCAGTTTAGTGTAAATACAGCTTCAATGTCAAAAAACAGTTCTATTTCAAATAATTCAGTTTAGCATAAGCACGCAGTTTAAATGTAAGTACGGTTTCAATTTAGCATAAGTATGCCGTTAGTTCTATTTAACCCATAGATAGCGCTCTATCAGGTGCTACCACGCCGGGCCAGAGTGGACCTGGGAGCAATGGCAATGAAGGGGTGCTCCGTATTCCCCAAAGCTCCAACATTACTGGAACCTCAACATCAGATTTTTTATGGTCATAACCAGGACACTCATTGGGAGGGGGGTCTTACCTCTCAGCAGAGTTGCAGTCAGTGTATTCTACACCCCCAGCCGACTGGGCAATCGAACAAAGACGCTTTTTTTCAAGAGTCCCGCTTGCGGTCCGCACACTTCTTCCATCGATGTTGCAGGGCTTGGATCACAAGTAGATATGACATCCTCATATGAACTTTTCGACCCTCTTTCGTTTCTCATGTAGAATTAGGTAAATAGCTTGGAAGAATTTTGCATTTTTTAATATTGCTAAACAACGAGTTAAAGTTTTTTTCATGTTTGGATCTTTATGACTGAATTACTAAATTTGTTTCATATTATATTTAAAGACATATAACCATTAAATTATTCCTGCGAGTATTCACTGGACATGTTAAAAGAAATTCTGGGCCATCCTTATATATAAAACTATATACGGATGATGATGATGATGATATTATTATCATTATTATTGTTGTTGTTGTTACTATTACTATTATTATTATTATTATTATTATTATTGACGACGACGACGACGACGACTAACTTACTCTTAGTTTTCGTATCACTAGACATAGTTGGTTTACCCTGGAGATTTAGCAAATTCCGTTGTCTGGATGATCTCGATTCTTTATCGAATTTCCAGCTTCTCTTGTCTTTTCTGAATCGTTTCAAACATTCTAGTAACAACTGACACAATCGCCACCTTCATGTTTCAAAATCGTTCATTTCTCCTGCGAGTTCCTGGTATTTATCTAACTTTTTTTCTTTAATTTGATTTTATTCTCTTGTCTTTTGGAACAACGACATTCAGTATCTAAAACTTTTCGCATTGATCATGATAATTATCTTCTGTCTAATGTGTATACTCATATATTTATCTGCTACTTCTTAGATATTACTATATGAAATAGTCATCTTATCGATGCAGTTATGACTTTATCGATTTGGATCAATAGATTGGCTTGGATTGCATGATCAATTTTAATCTCATCAGGATTTTGCATTTTTTTCTTCTTCATTTTGTATAAGATTCTTGTTTATGCCAATAAAATTAGTATATATCGAAGGCATTTGCACATTTTTAAGAGGATCAGCTTTCCAACCCAATCATATATATTAGTTCACTCTTTTAAGTAAAGAAGTTCCCGTGGCGCAGTGTCTAAAGCGCTGAATTTTGATATCGTAGTAAGGGAGATTGAAATCTAGTCGCGCTATTACAGCACTTTTGTTTTAACCTTTTCAGAAAGACATGGACGCTCTTATCCTTCCAGTTATGTGTTAAATATTACTATTACTGTCCTTCTACAAAGATAGCTTTGGAATTAAATGACCCACGAAGATTTATATGCCATTAAACAAAGAAACAAACTAACAAAATTTCTGAGCAATCAGCCCTGGTTGCAAGACTAAAAATACATAAACTGTATCCTCAGCTGAATAGTACCCCACAAAAAAGGATTTCTCCTGGATATAACACTAAACTGCATCTAGTGGTAAGGAGCCAGTTCTGGACGTCCTAGGAGAATTGAGTCACTTCTTCAGTGCCATTACTCCCAGTTCCACCTGGACCGTGATGTGGTTGAACCAACTACAGTTCAACAGATATGTTTTCAAATTATTAGTATTCAATATAAATACGTGAAATCATAAAGATGTGAAAACATGACAAAAGGGAAATAAAAGAGCCATTTTGAAAAGATTTCTTGAGTTTAGACATTTTTATGCATTGCTTAGCTTTCTCCAATGTAAAATTTACATGAGGTACTCGCTGTAAATCAAGTGGCAATAAGTCCCGTCAATGCTCCAACACGCCAATCGGCAATGTAGCTGGCTTTTATTAAAGCATGTATCTGACTTCAGATTTGACACCAGTTCATGTTATAGTGGCAGTGGCACGCAAGAATCTAAATTCGTGTCTGGACATCATAAAAATGTTTGATCCCAAAAGCAATCTTCTTTTAGGGCGCCTAAGGCGCCTATAGATTATCTCAGCACTGCTAAGTAGGTACTGCCTGATAGAAATGGGCCTCTTGAACCAGGTAAGTATGACTGATTTTTATTTATACATTTTCTGGTTGCTCAAATTATTTATAACTCCTAAGCCTTCTATTTTTCGCACGGTTATTTGGGACTGTTCAAAGGCTCTACTAATAATTGATATACAGAATCATCATCACCTTAAGCTACAATACGTTCTATTTTATGGAGTGTAAATACTTTTCGTACATTTGTTTTAGTGTACATTGATGGATGTGCGTGAATAAAAAAAGAGCTAAATAAGATATGGTGATAAGCAGGTTTTCTAGATAATAAAATTGAAAGGGACAGATTTCTCGATGAGGATAAAACGTAGCTTTTCTTTTCTTTTTTGTTTCTACATTTCTATAACAAACAAAGTTTTTGGTGCTAGCTCGGTCCGAGGACAGAACAAGGTCATATTTTTTTAGGTACTATAGTTCTGCGATGTCCTCACGGAAGAGGCAGTTTTCTTTTGCAGAAGTCAAAATCCAATATATTACAGGGAGTAATCAAAAGTTGATAAAGACCAGTAGTGGCATAGAGCAGTGATAGCTGGGTTAACCGTTATAGGGGGTCCCACATACCCTCTGTCATGATGTAGGTCACAAGAAGAGTTGAGTCCAGTAACAGTCAGAGTCTGTTGTTTACTTACTTCGGCTAGAACACGAAGTACCACTTGCCCCACACCCAACCAGGATAAATTCAGAATTATTAAAGAAATGTTAAGTGTATTCCTGGATTCATTTTGTTTTGTCTTTTCTTTTCTTTGTGACACTGATCTGTGGCTAGTATGGTTACAACTAAAAACTGTGGCCGACTAATCTTTTCTTAACAACAAGCACTATGTGGAATTCATTTTTTAGCTGCAGAAGATTGTGACATAGAAAAAGAAATCAATTTTGATTACGTCTAAACTCTTTTGTGAATGTAAAATATTGTCTACACCCACGAAATTCACGGAAACGATTGGCACAAATCACAAAGACATTTCCATTCTTACAGGAGTGAGGCGGGCTGAGTGTAACGGTTATCGTCGTAAATAAATATAATTGGAGAATCGTGGTCAAATCATGGACGAAGCTCTTTGTTTCAGGTCGAGCTAATGTCCTTGGGAAAGACATGAATCCATCTGTTATTCCTCTGACTATAGATAAATAACGGGACTGAGTGGACACTTTATCTTTCGTAAGGCAAACAATCTAGGAGAAGAAAAACTTTTAATTAACACCTGCTCCACATTGTTTAAAAGATTTTCTTAAGTTGTATCCTGCTTGTGGCAAAGTTGGATAAATGTGTGTGTATATATATGTATATTCTTATGGAAACATTCATTGCATCCGTCCTTGGAAGCACTGTTTGTTGTTATTTATTGCTTTGTGATAAACTGATCCGTTTAACCATTTAAACAAACAGGATGTATTTATACTACCAAAGTTTGCAGATTACTTCAAGGTAGTTTTGGGCTTTTTTTTTACTCGAAATAACCTATGAGGAAAAAAAACAAGTTTAGTGTATCGTTAAGTGTCACTTCTAGCTCGTAAAAGCTTTTTCTAGTAGAAAATAAAAAAACGTTAAAGTGGAAACAGGAAGTGATTGTCAAGAAACAAGAAATCCACACTGCGCCACCGTCAAACCCCAAAAAACAATTTTTTTAAAATGGGTCTTAGAAACCATTGGTTTACTGAGCTCAGGCAAAAGGTCGCTGTTGATTCAAATCTTTTAAAGGAAAGTAATGATGGATTTTATGGTAAATATGGATCAAATATGATAAATGTTATTGAATTCAAGAAATATTTTAGTTGAGAAATATCTAGAGGCTAGACATACGCGAAGAAAAACTAGCGTAACGGTTATAGACACAGGGAATGGAATCAGTAACCTGAGCTCAAATCCTGGACGAGGATCTTTATGTTTCACTTCTTGTTAATAACCATGGGAAAGGCATGAAGGGTTTATCATGCTAGGGTTTTTTTTGGGCGGGGGAGTTATATTGTTGGAAGATTCTGAGGTTCGTATCTGATCCCTGTTTTTTCTTACTCCATTTATTTGCAGTCTTCTTCGTGCCTGTCGAAGTTGTAAGAGAATTAAGGACGGAAGGAAAACGACAAGTATATTTCTAGACTTCAACTTTTTTTTCTTTTTTTGACTCTTGTAGTTTTCCTAAATCAGAATAAATAGTCGCGTTCTCCCCAGACAAAGCACTGAAGTGTATTATAAAATCATATTCGGCACTTACAAGTTCGAGGGATCTTCGTGTGTTCGGTGGGTATCGTTAGCAAAGGCTGCAACCAACAGGAGATGCAACCAGTTTCTAAGCACCGGGACTTAGCGAGAACGTTTACTACCTAAAATCAGCCGAAATAAAAAGGTACGTCCAGTAAAAGTGGTAAATACTTACCGAGGAAGAATTTCTTTTTGGTGCTAGGAATCCCATCTTTTCAGGTATGCGCAGATTGCGCTTTTTGTCAGAGGCATCCCGGCAAACAGTTACTTTTTGCTTTTATTTGTTTTTTGTTTTTTTTATCCCCACATATTTTCTTTCCAGCAATGATATTTAGTAGAGCAGACTGATACGTTTAATTTAGCAAACTTCAAGAAGAAGGGAAACTCTGATTTCAAACATGTAGGACTCCGTTTAAAGAATTGACCTTGTGTCACATTCTGCCCGTAATGGAGATCTTTAGAAAATATCAATGACGAAATCTAACGCTAGAATCAGCGGCAGAAATTTCTGTGCCAACAACTTCCGTCATTGTCATCACTGATCCAAGCATATAGGTTAATTTAATTTTTAAATCAGTTTTAATTTATCTTAAAGACTTTTTAAAAAAATCGAAAGATTTTTATTTCTGATCATGCCTTTTCAGTGCAGCTTAGAATATGTTGATTGTATTCTCTGCTGAGGAATAAGACCCCCACCGACACAAGTACACAAAAAGGCGTCTTGGGCAAGACAATTGCTGCATCTGGCTTTTATTTTGCCGTTCTTGGGAGTGTTCCTTCATTATTATCGTATCAAGGTCCACTCTTTCTCAGTGGTAGAACCTGATTGGGTCCCAGCAATAGCTAAAATAGATCTGTTTGAAAATTATTTGTATTAGACAGGAATACTTGAATTTTTATAACCGTGTTCAAAAAATATTAAGCTGTACAAAATATGTTCAATGTACGCGTATTCCCAAACCTCTTTGCTTAAAATAATTCCAGGTGAAGTCACTATTTAAATGAATAAATCAGTCATATTTCTATTCTTTGCTGTCACTTGATATGAGATGTTAAGATTCAATGTTTAATCTTTTGTGAACGAGAAAAATCACGAGCACTTTGATTTATTTTATCATTTTCATAATACTATTCACCTTCATCATAATATATTGTTGCTTTTTATCACAATTGCACCATAACTGCTTTGGTCAAAATAGATTTTAATGAAATGAAACACACTGTTGAAGCTGCTATATACATATTTACCAACCCCTCCGCTCGGGCAGGATATGATACAAGGTCACTTTTTTAAGCGGAGTTTAACAAGTTTGAATTCAGTGTTTTCCTTCTCCTAGACTAGTTGCCTCACCAAGGCTGAAGAACCTAGTCTGTCCTACTATTTACCCATAGCTGGAAGGAGAATAATTGGATTCACACCTTTCCCAAGGTTATTAGTGAAATGTGAAATGTAATCAGTTTCGTCCAGGATTTGAACTCGTGTCGCTGTGTCCATTTCCTACAACGATAACCATTACACCACGATCGATGGAAAAATAATTTAATATCTTAATATAATATTTTTTGACTATCACTGAATTAAGATTTCGTAAGAGATTTTTAGTACCTTTGCACCACAGGACTCTGATCGTATCGGAAAGCAATACTATACATTGATCTCAAGAATCAGAAAAATACAATAGAAAACGTTTAATAAAAAACAAGGAAACAGAAACGAACATTACAAAACAATAAAATTATCGCAATAAACGTGTAAGTTGATCCAAGTAAAAATCTGCTTGAAGCAAAACATTTGATTTGTAAATAGAACTCAAATAGCATTGCATGGACTTGATAAACAAGATGAAAAAATCATACTGCAAAATGGTCGAGTTGAACCTCTTTCAAGATTTCTAGAACTTCTAAGAAAGTTAATGTTTTATTCATACAAATTAATCTTTCAAATTGGTTAAATATTCTTGTTAAACTTCTAAAAGTTACCGTAAATTAAATCAAATATTTTAACGCATGTAAAATTTGCAGTTAAAAAATATACTTAATATCTAAACAGTTTGAGGGGGAAAATTCGTTATGGAAAGAAATGATAAAATATCTCAGTATATACTTTTAAAAAAATGTCACACATACATACATTAAAATGAATAGGTCCAAAAATAATTTCAAATTTGATATTTAGTATTTTTTATGATTTTCCATATCTTACACGCTACACGTATTTCCGACTTTCCATCCACTTCAGGCATTTGAATTTTGGCAATCTTATTTTTTTTTTAAGTAAAGATTTTTTGATTAGTTGTTTTGATTTTCTTTAATTCACGCTTTTGTGACTCTGGTTGCTCCTTTCGGGTTAATTTTTCCTAAAGATTTTTGGTCGTTTTGTTAATGACATTTTTGATCTTCCAATTTATTTTATCTCTGGTCTATATAAACAATTATGAATTTGTGTATATATGTGTATGTGTTAAGTGTGTGCGTATGAATACCTATATAGGTATGTAAAATCTTTTTGGTTGGGGGGTGTTCATGAACCATTTGTAACGTATAGCTTTTCTATACTCTGGCAAGATCCAAGTGTTTTTTCTATATTTTCGTTTTTTTTTGTTTTAAATCTATTGTTAATCCTATAGATGGCAATTTCATTTATTTTTAATTGTTGATTAAAACTAGATCTGGTCTTCCGGTTGGATTTTGATGATCCATGTGCATCTCTAAGTCCCAGTGAATATAATGTGCTTCCTAGAACCAATTTTGTTTGTGCATATGCCATTTGTCAGCATGATCTCATTTTAATCTCTTGCACGGTTCCCAATGAATTACCTTTCCAAACCCGTCATGCCTAGTTTTGTATCATTTTCGTGAGACATTTTTGCATTCACTTATTATTTGATTAACCATTTCATCCCTGCCACGATATTACCTACAATGGCTATTCTGCGTTTTTTCAATCTCGGTTTTGATGAAATTTATTCTTATGTCATTATTTTTTGCTGCTACTAAAAAGATTCACTTTCACTCTTCAGCTTTCCCCTTTTCAGCCATGTACAGGTCATTTTGTGCTGCTATTAAAATATATTCACTTTCACTCTTCTCCTTCTCAGCAATTTCCAGGTCATTTTGTGCTGCTATTTAAAGACATTCACTTTCACTCTTCAGTTTTTCCCCTTCTTAGCCATGTCCAGGTCAATTTATGCCACTATTAAAAGAGATTCAGTTTCACTCTTCAGCTTTCCTCTTTCTCAGCCATGTCCAGGTTTTGTGCTGCTACTAAAGACATTCAGTTTCACTCTTCAGTTTTTCCCTTCACAGCCATCTCCAGTTATTTTGTATTGCTATTTAAAAAGATTCAGTTTCACTTTTCAGCATTCCCCATCTTAACCATATCCAGGTCATTTTGTGCTGCTTTTTAAAGATTTTCAGTTTCACTCTTCAGCTTTCCCCTTCTCAGCCATGTCCAGGCCATTTTTGCTGCTATTAAGAGATTCACTTTCACTCTTCAATTTTTCCTTTCTTAGCCATGTCCAGGTCATTTTGTGCTGCTATTAAAAGAGATTCAGTTTCACTCTTTAGCTTTCCCCTTCACAGCCATGTCCAGGTCATTTTGTGCTGCTATATCAAGAGATTTAGTTTCACTCTTCAGTTTACCCCTTTACAGCCATGTCCAGGTCTTTTTGTGCTGCTATTAAAAGAGATTCAGTTTCACTCTTCAGTTTTTTCCCTTCTTAGCCATGTCCAGGTCTTTTTGTACTGTTATCAAGAGATTCAGTTTCACTCTTCAGCTTTCCTCTTCACAGCCATGTCCAGGTCATTTTGTACTGCTATTAAAAGAGATTCAGTTTCACTCTTCAGCTTTCCTCTTCACAGCCATGTCCAGGTCATTTTGTACTGCTATTTAAAGTAATTCAGTTTCACTCGTCAGCTTTCCCCTTCTGAACCATGTCAAAGATCCTTTTCAGCTCCCTTTAAAAGAGATTCAGTTTCACTCTTTAGCTTTTCCCTTCTCAGCCATGTCAAAGGTTATTTTGTGCTGCTATTTAAAAAGATTCTGTCCCACTCTTCAACTTTTCCCTTCTCAATCTGAAGAGGGAAACTAAATCTCTTTGAATAGCAACACAATGACTTGGAAATGGCTGAGAAGAGAAACCTGAAGAGAAAAACTGAATCTCTTTTGATAACAGCAGAAAATTATCTGTACCTTGCCGAGAAGAACAAAATTGAAATGTGAAACTGAACCTCTTTAAATAACAGCACAAATTGACCTGGACATGGTTGAGAAAAAGAAAGCTGTAGAGTGAAACTGAATCTCCTTTAATAGCAGCACAAAATAACCTGGTCATGGCTGAGAAGAGGAAACCTGAAGTGTGAAACTAAAACCTTTCAGGTTTACTCTTCTCAGCCATATGCAGATGATTTCATGTGCAATTTATTTTGGTTTTGTCGCTTGAAATATTTGTACAAAAGTTTTGTTTTTAAAAATGTTTTTTTCCTGTTTTGCTTCTTGTATTTACTGCAATTACTGATTTCTGTAATTACTTTTCTTTGGTTTATATATATATATATAAAGAAGTTGTTGTAGTAGTCGTATTATCTCGTTGGGACATTGTAGTGGTCTTTTTAACTGATCATTAGATATTGAGAAATACAGAAAGTACCCCGTGATAGGTTTTAAAAACCACCAGTTTTGCAAAAGAGACTCAACTGACGAGGAGAAGTTTTATTTTATTGTGTTTTTTTTCCTTAGAAATTACTATTTTATAATAACCTTAGTGGTGTATAAAATGCAATAACAGTGTACCAAAATGTATCGAATGCATTTTAGGGTTGTGAAAACTTCCTGAAGAAACATTCGAAGAAAGTTGCGTTTTTTATTAGAATTATCAAAGGGTCATGTGTGTGTGTGTGTGTGTGTGTGTGTGTGTGTGTGTGTGTGTTTCATGGTAAAAATTTTTTTTAAAGTGAATTGGATTTTTATAGCCGGTACGCACACTATATCAAGTCAGATTGATTCAAATCGAGAGGTCACCCCTAAATAAATGTTTATCTGTAACAAATTGCATCATCCTCTACCTCTTTGTTTTTTCACGCAAACCTCTTATCGTTCTCTCTATTCAGTTTATTCTTTTTACATAGTTATCTCACCAGTGTATACGTCTATTTTATTCTTACTATTTTGTATTCCATTCTGACTTGGGCAACTGTACATCTTACTTCCTCTCAAGAGACCACGTTACTCCTTTGGTTACACCTAGCTGATTATTTTTCTTCTTCAAACTCTGACCATGGGTGTCAGTCTCTTTTTCTATTTCATTATAGAACTTGTTATTTGTTTGTCAGTTGATTTTTAAGAGTTTGTTTAACTTAATATTACTGGCATTTTTATTGCTCAGAATACTCTCCCCTGGTTGTCGGAGAACACGCGCAGTTTGACACCTGTCCATTAAAGAACGTAGACAATTTGAAGCCAAAAGAAGAAAAAAAGGTTATAAATATATATATATATATATATATATATATATATATATATATATATATATATATATATATATTCCACGAGAATCGGGGCTGTAATTTTAGTTGACGTTTATTGTTCTTTCTTCAATTTAATGTACTGAATACATCCTTTTTCTATGCTTTTATTTGTTTACTAAAAACATTACACACAATCTGTAGACTTTCATTTCCATCTTTCTCAACACACAAGAAATACATATAAGCATACATCTGTGCATAACTTGTAATTTTTTTTCTTTTATCAGACTAGATTTGTACATTAATTCTGTATTCGTTTTCACTTTCTCGTATGATTTACTTTATCTCTTTCTAAAATTTTGCTTTACCTCTTTATCTGTTGCTAACTTTTTTCTTCCACCTCTTCCTTATAAATATAATCCATCGCCTCAAATATATACGATAGAATGTTAAAAAAGAATTATATCCAAGGTATGAAGTTTAATCACAGAGATACGTAGTATAAAGAAAACAGAAAGAAAAATAGGTTTTTCTCATCGATTTATATTATATCATATAAAAGCATGGACAGTTATCGATAGGCTCCCGATCACATGGAAATCAAACCTGACCGATAAAATGAAACGCAGTTTCCTCCAGGCAGTGGTCGTATCGATACTGCTATATGGATGCACTACTTGGACGCTAACTAAACGGCTGAAGAAGAAGCTAGACGGCAATTACACAAGAATGTTGCGAGCAACATTGAACAAGTCCTGACGGCAACACCCCACAAGGCACCAACTATACGGCCACCTGCCTCCCGTCACGAAAACTATGCAAGTTAGACGAACCGGACACGCAGAACATTGCTGGAGAAGCAAGGACGAACTTATCAGTGATGCACTCTTATGGACCCCCACATATGGCCGAGCTAAAGCAAGACGACCAGCTCGAACATACATACAGCAGCTGTGTGAGGATACGGTATGTAGCCCTGAAGACCAACCAGAAGTGATGGATGATGGGGAGAAGTGGCGAGAGAGGGTCAGGGATATCCGTGCTAGCGGCACGACATGATGATATATATATATATATATATATATATATATATATATATATATATATATATATATGATTATTTTTAGTCTTATATCCATTCTCTAATTCTGACGGTGTGAAAAAGCACAGAAAATACACTTTGTAAACTGATATCTGGGAAAAAAATTCCATAAAAAAAGGAAAACTAAAAACATTCATACTGTTTGAAAACAATCAAACAATATCGCAATGCCTAGTCAAAAGAAAAAACACCCACCGAAAACCTTAAGCTAAAATGTAAGATTGCTCAATACACTAAGTAGAGCAAAATACAAATACCTAGAGAACCAGAAGTAATCAACGTACGTTTCACTTAACCTTTAGAATTATCCTGATGATCGTGAGTGTGTGTATACATATATAAGTAAGTAATGTTGATGATCTAAGTCGAGGGTTACCTGAGGGCTCCCTTTTCCATAGCTACTGCCCCGAGCAGTAGGGGAGGGGGCTACTCCTTTCTCTGGATTGCTCCACTTTACTCTTGATACATACCTTATAATACTGAGTCTTACGCAAGCAGGCATCAAGTACCATTTTTAAAGTCTTTGGTATGACGCTATCTGGGACTAAACCCCGGTTTTCCGGGCCATTGGCGAACACTCTACCCACAAGGCCATATATATATGTAATATATTATTCAATCCAGTAAATCCGCAACAGGGAGTAATTCCAATCAGGATAAATAAAAAAAGTTTTCAAAAGTAGAATATTAAATCTAAATATTCCTTGTAAAGAGCTCAATGTAAATAAAATCCACTGAGCAAATATTTTTTTACAAAAAACAACAACAATCAGGATAATAAATTTATTTCCATTCTGTTAAAAGCCTTGATATAAATCAATTCTCTAAAAGATTAACAGGACTTATTGTTTTTTTTTTTGGGGGGGAAGAATATATATATATATATATATATATATATATATATATATATATATATATATATGATAGTAACATACGAAAGTTTTAAAAGTACTTAATATGTAAAGACGCGGCTGAAATGATTAGTAAAATAATAAATTTTTACCTCCCAATTCTTCTCACTGGTTCACGAATCGGACTTCGCTCAACAGAATATGATTAGGGAGGCAGTCCATTCATTTTTATAATAATTTGGAGAAATTAATTAATAGCAAATTTGTTGTATATACGAATGCAAATTCATATAATGTCATTTACTCCTGTATTGACTTTGTTGCATAATCTCTCTCCCAATCTAATTATTAGCGATTACTGCCTTGGCTGTTGTTTCCTCTCTTCCCCCTTTTTTTTGGGGGGTGGGGTGCTAACTTTTTTAAAAATGAAAGAAATTGAATTCTAAATCACTGTCTAATGATCCCAATCTTCTCTGCGTGAAAATGAATTATATGATACCTTAATTAATACATAAATATTTTAGTTTTTCCATATTAGTAATGAAGTTTGCTATATTTGTAAATATAGAATGCTTAATATCAATGATACAGCACATAGAGATATAAGATAGGAGAGCGTTGACTCAGACTCAACGGCACTGGGTAACTTACCGTTGATGTGATTATCAGACCGAGTGTACTTGGTCTGATTATCGCATAAAAAAACCGACACTTAAGAAGTCCATTGACTCTGTGACTACGCTATATATCATCATCATCATCATCATGCCGTGCCGCCTGCATGGAGATCCTTGACCCTCTCTTGCCACCTCTCCCTATCGTTCATCGCTTCCGGCAGGTCCCCAGGGCTACACGTCGTATCTTCACAGAGCTGCTGTATGTAGATTCGAGCTGGCCGCCCTGCTTTTGCTCGGCCATGTGAAGGGGTCCATAGGAGTACATCACTTATGAGCTCGTCCCTACTTCTCCAGCAGTGTCCTGCATGCCTGGTTCGTCTACCTTGGATAGTTTTCCTGGTGGGAGGTAGGTGGCCATACAGCTGCTGCTTTGTGGGGTGTTGCCTCCAGGACTTGTTCAATATTGCTCGCAGCATTCTTATGTAGTTGCATTCAAGCATTTTCTCTAGCCGTTTAGTCAGCATCCATGTAGTGCATCCATATAACAGTATCGACATGATCGCTGCTGGGAAGAAACTGTGTTTCATTTTATCGGTCAGGTCTGACTTCCATGTGACCGATAACCTATTGATAGCTGTCCATGCCTTTGTTATACCTATATCCTCCATCTGACTGAACATAAAAAGAATTATCATCACCAAAGAAAGTTTATTAAAACCAGATATACACACAGTAGCCATTTTAAAAACAAAGTTTGACCAGTAAAAAAAAAAAGAAAGATTTAACTTATAATAATGAATATGAATTTGGTTTGGTGGCATTTGGTTTTATGGCACTTAAATGTCATTAAATGCAAAATCCACTTTATACATGCATCTTACATATAAGTGATTTGTAAACACATTTTGTTGAAAACATTCATAAACGAGCTTGAGGTCTTTTTTGCACACAGTTAAATGGTTTCAAGTATTGCTATATAACAGTCACAATTAAACATCGGCCATTTCTTTATACACAGTTTGTTCTATTTTACCCATTGATAGGACCCTATAAGGTACGGCCACTTTGGTTCAGAGTTGACCTGGGAGCAATAACAATGAAGGGGCACTCCACATTCCCCAAATATCCAAGGTTGGAACCTCACCATCAGATTGTTTAATGGTATATCCAGGACACTCGTTAGGGGATCTTACCCCTCTGCAGAGATACAGTCAATGTATTCTACAGCCCCCTCTGACCGGGACAAAAAATGTGAAGTATTTATTTATATTTTTTGATAGTGTTGTATCTTGGTTCTGAACTTATTTTTTTCTTTTACTATTACTTATATAGAATTTATCATGGCATCTCATTTTCTCGTAAATAAAATTTATTTTGTACATAATGTTTATTAATATTGGCTTTTGAAAAAATAAAAACAGAAATAAGTTACTCACAATAAAAGAGACCAAGATTTGATAGCTTGCCAAATTTCAGTCACAGCACTCTGATAGGGTCCGTTGAATTTTGAACCCGTTAATCGGATCAAACAGTTAAAGCGTAATATATCCAGGACAAATAGCAGGGAAAGTGGGCGTGATGGTGCTATCGCTATAATAATGGAAAATGGACATAGAATAGCAAAAGGTAAATATGCTACAACGAGTCTCGTGTCTCAAATGTCAATAACAGGAACTAAAAAACTAGAATATTAATATTAATTTATGACACCTTAATTGTATGTCTAAATTTCTGATAAGCTTGATCATTTTTATCTCTCAGAATATTCAGATTATTGTATTCATCTTCATTGTTATATAACAGCGATTGGGCCGATGTGTCCTTCAACCTTCTTCAGGGGTTTTATGTAAAACTCGGGAACCTACACAAAACCCCGAACTGAACCCTTCATTCCATCACGGGGTAGATTGTTCCAATTCTGTTAACCATGACTGTGTACAAGTGTTAAGCTAAGAGTAAATATTCCTTGCTATTTACCATTTATTGAGATTGAACCTGAAACCTCCAGATGATTTCACTTTGAAGATCCAAGTTGTGATACTAAAAAATACAACAAAATGTCTCATATATAAAATTCTAATGTCATATAATTTAAACCTTAAAAATACTGTACAGATCAACAAAAGAAATTATAATTTATGTCTTACAGAGAAATATTAAGTAAATTATAAAATGTTTTTATGGAAGTGCCCGTGGTGTAATGATTATCGTCGTAGGAAATGGACACGGCGACACGAGGTCAAATCCTGGACCAGGCTAATTGCATTTCACATAGCACTAATACCCTAGGGAAAAGTTTGAATCCAATTATTCTCTTAAATAGTAGGGCAGACTGCGTTCTTCAGCCCTGGTGAGGCAACTAGTCTGGGAAAAGGAAAACTCTGAATTCAAACCTTTTAAACTCCGCTTTAAAATTGACCTTGTGTCATATCTTGCCCGAGCGGAGGGGTTGGTAAATACGTATAAAATGTTTTTATTTTTAAAAGACAAAAGAGTAAGAAAATAAATCTCTCCAAGAACTAAAGCCTTTCCAGCAGAAGCCTCTCTCTCCGAAAAATTGAATAAGATAGACTGCGCCAGTAAAATACCTCAATTTTCTGTCCCTCAGACACAACAAAAACAACAATTTCTTTCTATGTATATATTGTATATATTACTGTTACACCATTGTGTTTCAATACATAATTGTTAATAGTTAACACAGAGTTTTTCTTGTCTTTGACTTGCTAACACCCAGCCAACTTGTTCCAATGAACCATTTCGACAGTCAAAATAAGTTCTGGATAGATTGTGTCATCCCTCATCTGTGTATCCTTTAAACATAACGTGGTCAAAGAGGAAATTGATAAACCAACAATCGGAAACACATGTAGTAGTCACGGAACCAAGGTCAGAATCAAGTACCGTGACTAGCATTGGACCACATTATTCTTACAAGATGTATATATCATTTGTTAGCATGCTGATTTTTTTATTTTCTTGTACAATTTTTAGTGGATCACTTTTCCCACCCAGTCGTGCCTAGTATTTTTAGTGTCAGTTTGCTGAATTCATTTGTATATTATTAAGCGTCTCATTTTTATCACCACTTTATCTACACTTGCAATTCTTCATTCTTATTACTAATTATTCAAATCCTGGACGAGACTGATTGCATTTCACATTGCACTAATACCCTTGGGAAAGGTATGAATCCAATAATTCTCCCTCCAGCTGTGGGTAAATAGTAGGGCAGACTAGGTTCTTCAGCCTTGGTGAGGCAACTAGTCTAGGAGAAGGAAAACTCTGAATTCAAACCTGTTAAACTCCGCTTAAAAATTGACCTTGTGTCATATACTGCCCGAGCGGAGGGGTTGGTAAATATGTATTACTAATTATTGATTTGACAATTTCCTTTTTGGCCGAGCCAACAACTATTCTGTATCCCTCATACTAAGTCGATTTTTTTACAAAGCTAAAAATAGGGACCACGAATGAAAAAACTCAGTCACTAAAGTATTTACGGAGATACCTCAATAAGTACGTACCTTAGTTATTAGCTTAATTTTATTCTCAGACGTTCACACTAAAATTTTTGATTCGTGTGATTAACAAAGAAACATGGGGTTAAGTCCCTTGGAACGAGAACAGGTTTTGTTGTAACATAGATATCTGTCGAGTAAAATATATTTTTTCTTCATTAGGAAATGGACTTATTGATATTCCTATATACATGCCTGCTTTGAGGTGAGGTGCCCAGGATCCTAATACGTTTTTTTTTTTCTTCTCTCTTTTTGCCGAACTCCCTATCTACAACACACGCTGCTGTCCTTTCTTTGATCTTTCTGTCCCTTTTTCTCAACAAAAACAATCACCAAATATATCATGTTAATATTACATCATCATCATCATTATTATTGTCAACACTGGCACTATTAGACTTAATATCTTTATAATTATTTTGCGTATTTCCATTTATTCCGCTATTTTTTAATGTTATTTTTCCCCGTTTTTTATATTCCATTTCCCTTTGTACCCAAAACTATCCGAATTTCCACTTTCAAAATGGCACAAAACAGATTAATATAAAAACTCTCCGAATGTTATTTTCGCCTTCTCTTAATAATTTACTCTGGCTGATAAGAAAGTCTTGATAATAACAACGAAGCTAACAATATCCGAGAACAAAGACTCAATAAAACGATGGCTCAACGGATTCTTTTGACAAATGTCTAATGCAAATAGTCAATAAAAAAATGTAGACACTACCGATATTTTTTTATTAAGACTCTTTCTGGTGTTGTTATATGTTTTTATTCACGGCATAATTTTTGCATGACGTCACGTTTTTTTAAATTTATGTAATTGTTTCTCGGTCTTTTTTTTTTTTTTTTTTTTTTTTTTTTTTTACTTAATTAGTTCAGGTGGTAAAACTGTTGACTGCACAGTGTTTCTTTCTTTCTTTGGTTTCTTTGTTTTTCAATGGCATATCAACCTTTGTAGGTTATTTAATGCCAATGCTATTCGCCTAGAACAGTAGTCGTACTATTTAACCCCTAAGGGGGTTCATACCTTTCCCAAGGGTATTTGCCCGAAAGTGAACATAATAGCGCGACTGGAGTACGAACTCGCTTCCTACGATTCTGCAGTCCATCGCTTTAACCATTTCACCACGAGGACAACCCCCGACTGCACAGTAAACGAACTCAGCAAAATGAGTTGAGATCCCGTTTTGTTCAAAAATTTTGAATGAACTTAAAATAAGTGCTAAAAAAATAAAGCAATTAAGATCCAAATTGGATCTAAGTAAAAGTGTGAGACCTGAAATACATTCTAAAATATTAAAATACTTATCACAAAATGAATTTTTTATCAATACAATGGGTAAATTGTTTGAGAAATGTATAGAATATGAAAGGATTTCATATATTTGGAAAACTGCCATTGTAATACCACTACATATAGAAGGTTCGATATATTTAAAAAGTAATCACCGATCTGTTTCTGAATGATGTATCTCGTATAAGGTTTTCAAAAAATTAATTTGAAATCGCATTAAATTTTGCAGGGGAAGATAAGAATTAGAATCAGCATGTTCTCGTCAATAATAAATCAACATTGTCTAATATTTTGGAAGGTACTTGATATTGTAAAGGAATATTGAATAGAAGACGACAATGCGGATATCATATGTCAGATTTTGAGCAAGACATTAGATACTCTTGATCGTTTACTGATAAAAATGAAAAACCTTCGCATTTCTAAAAAAAAATAGAAAACATTATAAAAATTTTTGATGTATACCACAATGAAAGTAAAAATTATTTTGAAATAGATTTTCACTCCGGTGTTCCTCAACGATCAGTACTGGAACCTTAATTGTTTTTTTTTTTACGCATTGATAATTTACCTAACAGTCAAAAGTCAGAAGTAAAACTATTTACTGGTGTTTTTTTTTAACTACTTGTTAGTGTTGTATAGCCGTGATACAAATACAAGCGGAAACATAATCAAACATAATTTATGAACTTCAATGAACGAACGAAACACTTCTTTATAAAAATCTCTCATTTTCTTCCCTAAAGGGTCCACAACTTGTTAGTTGAGAGATAGAGAGACATATCTCAGAGAGAGGACTTATTCTTCCCATCGTCACAGACGCCTCTGATCGGCTGTGTGTCCCACGGTCGACTGCGAGTCTCTGCACTGTCTAAATCTGATCGCATGGTTCTCATCACGTGGTCTCCTTCTGGTTACACACCTGTAGTACCCGTCGGGACAGCTTGTCAATGCACACGGGGTCACTTGGAACGAACTGAAAATCCATGGCATATGATATATAACATTAGACTATTATAAAAAAAAGAAATAACACAGATTTAAATAAATTGTCATATGGGGAAGGTTTTTGGAAATTAAAATCTAATATCGTAAAATGTAAAGTTCTACATTTTAGATGCAAAAACATTCAGTTGAATTTAAATTAAACATCTGGAAAATCCAAATAGTAAATGAGGAAAGTGATTTGGCAGTTGGCTTGTATGATACATTTAAAGCTTATATTTGGCACTGCCTCCCACCAGACAGGACCTGACTCAAGCTCAAATGACCCGAAGGTCAGATTATAGTGGGGGAGGGAGTTGCATATTCGAAACGTTGGACAAACAACGAAACCCTCGTAGATATATAAAAATATAATTTACATTTTTATTCTTCGACGGTGGCGATAGTGTGTAGAAGGAATACAGTCAGAGAGACTTCGCACATATCTTTCTTCTGTGGCGAGGACCCTTTTTGTGAAGAAGTGGAACGGCCGAAGAACACACACGAAGAGCTGACAGGTCTGCTTGAGTGACTAGTAGGGTTCTGCCCTTCCCTTGAGCGACCCAGGGGATCACTGCCTTCAGTCCAATATTACTGACCTTATTTTGTCTTTTCAAGTCCCAAGCGGAAGTATGAACATCCTCTTCGCCTGACGTATTTTTCTGTTTATTGCTGGTTTATCGAAATTTACATACTTAGGTTTTTTTCCGGTAATTTTTGGATCTCATCTGCGAACGGAAATATCTATCACTCTATCTATAGGCACTAAATTATATTCTTCGCCATCCTCCTCTATCTTATCTTTCCTGTGACCCGCTTTGTTGATGTTATTTTGGGGCCACAGTGAATCTGCTAAGTTCATCAACGTCGCCGGCTAAGTCAGTATTTTACAACGGGAGGGCACGAGTCGAAGTTCGAGCCCTCCTGGACTATTAAAAACTGACAATCATATTTTGTCTATCGTATCGAGGGCAAATGAAAGGATATACTGAATCGTTAGAAATTTTATTTCTTGGGAGGAAAATGTAGTTTTAAAAATATTTAAAACCTTGATAAAACTAAATGTAGAATGTTGTACATTGGCATGAGCCCGTGTTGAAACATGGGAATTGGTATAAAACATTAAATTTGGAAGCACTACAAAAAATAGTTACAAAATAAGGAAAAGAGCAGGAGATTATTTATAGGGAGACATCAGAAAAATTAGGATTAATGATTTTACGAGAAAAAAAGACGTAAAGGTCATTTACTTGAAATTTGCAAATTAATGGAATTGTTTTTTAATTATGGTAGACATTTTCATTTTTTTTTTTTTAACAAATTTCCAATCGGATCCAAAACTACAATAATGTAAAGAATATCTGAATGCAGATCGTAAGACTCCAATTAGTAATGAGTTCTTTGTTCCATCCCTATGTAAAGGAAATCCAAACTGAAACAGTGTTGCAACATTAACGCACAAAGTACATACAAAACGAAATATTTTCAGAAAGCGGGAAAAAATCACTTATCTATCAATATCTAGCAACCATATATAAATTAAGGATAGTCACCAAGCGCCGTTGATTGTGCATGCTATCATTTTCTACAATGCAATCATTAGACTAAGACTTGATCTTATGATTTCATGTGTGTTTATTAGGACAAAATGTCTATCCAACAATGCTTGTTTTCAATACAAAATTTACGAGTGGTGTAATGGTGAAAGTGATGGACTGCGAAATTGTAGAAAGCGAGTTCGAACTCCAGTCGTGCCATTACGTTCACTTTCGGACAAATAGCCCTGGGAAAGGTATGAACCCCCTTATCCTCCCAGCTATGGGTTAAATAGCATCACACCTGTTCTTCTAGAAGGATGACTTTGACATTAAATAATCCACGAATGTTGACATGCCATTAAACAAAGATACCAAACCAAAATTTACAACGAGATATTATACACAGAATATAAATTTTTCGATTGTTTTCTTTATATTATCTTATAAAGTTAATATTTTTCTATAACAGATTCTGTAGACAATTATAAAAAATGTTTCTTTTTTGTTTCTTTTTTCAGGCGGTGGGGTTGTTTTTTTTATTTCTGTGAGTGACATTCAAGAAATTTATCTGATTAAACATTTTAAGTTCAACTCTATATATGCTATATCATCAAAATTGAACTCTCTTTACATAAACGAAGTAAAATATACCATTAGTATATATATATATATATATATATATATATATATATTTGTGTGAGTATGTTAAAAGGTAACTGTTTTTTGGAGAATATCGTAGTTTTTAATTTAATTGGAACGGAGTGTAAATTTCATAAGGCGACGATTCGTGCGATGTAGTGGTGGAATATTTCTTTTTAATTTCCCTGGTTAAAATATACTTGTCGAAAAGTAAGATGGGTCTTCGAACTGTACAGATTAGAGCAAAGTTTTTTGGGTTTTTTTACCTTGTTTGATTTCGGCTCTGGTGAGAAAATTAGTCAAATATGTTAGGGTTCATTTGATAAGTGAGCGGCGAATTATGCATATAAACATCGATTTACTGGATTATGCATATATTTACTGGATTATGCATATAAACATCGATTTACTGGATTATGCATATATTTACTGGATTATGCATATAAACATCGATTTACTGGATTATGCATATATTTACTGGATTATGTATATAAACATCGATTTACTGGATTATGCATATATTTACTGGATTATGCATATAAACATCGATTTACTGGATTACGCATATATTTACTGGATTATGCATATAAACATCGATTTACTGGATTATGCATATATTCACTGGATTATGCATATAAACATCGATTTACTGGATTTACGAACTTAGAAATGTTGACCTGAACTCACGCAAAAGGGGCACACATTCGCAAAAACACCCTGGTATCCGGTCATCTTCTGATTGAATTTTCCTGATAGAATCCAGATTGTATTTTTCTGTGTAATATCTTGCTAACATATATTCGATTGTAGATTCTTTTTATTCCCTTTTATTAAATTGTCTATATATAACCAAACTGGCATTCCTATTTCATTGGCAAAGCTCAACTAATTCCATCCTGTGAAATCGTCACAAGAAAACATATCACACCTGACTGATTCAAGATGAAAGGCATCTTCCTTCGTTGATAAGGATCGCAATACTCTTGAACTGTAATAAAATTGGGGTGGATGGTATGCCTCCTCAGCAACAGAAAAAAAGAGTCTCTCGTAACTGAATACGTGGAATCAATTTCTCCTTAATAGAAGGTGAACAGCCGAATTTCTATGCTGAAAATATCCCTTTTTCCTGCAACAGTCTTCTAGCAGTCCTTCGCCCAAGTTTATCTCTCGTCCTGCGTCCCTTCGACTTTTTTCCAAAACGCCTGTCTCTCGTGCATTCAGGCAGGATTTAAATCATCATACTAAAACGCCACATCCGTGTCAATCGTACAATGTAGTAATTTACATGCGCACCAGCGTGTCGGTAGTTGTGACGTTAAACACGATTCACGATCTGGAGGATGTGAGTTCGATCTTCCTAATCGCCAGTTTCTCTGTCCCTAATCTCATTTTACACGCCAGACATATTCGTGTACACTTTGAGCAACAGTGTGCGTGATTTCTCTCGCCACATGAACTAAACTGGACGATCGACGATTGAAACTCGTACCAAGCTCTGACAATTTCGAATTGTAACACCCACCCATTTCGGCAGTTGTATTGCATATCAGAACAGAGACTGAACTGAATACTAAACGTCGACAAAAACGAAGACTTGACCGCTGGGGTCTATGCGAAGTGTGCAGAGAGAAACGGTTGATGTATAGAGGGTGAAACGATAAAATTGTCGTCCTAAAGAAAACAACACTACAGGTTTATTTTAAAAATTTTATTGAAAAAATCAATTCAGGTAACTTGATTATGTAGTAGAACTGACATCTATTCAATGTAGCCGCCTTCAGCCTCAATCACCGCCTCGATACGGATCCAGAACTGGGAGCATGCCTTTTCCACAATCGCCGGCGGGAGCTCGGCGAATACTCGGCGGATAGCAGCGATCAGGTTGGCTTTGGTGTTTTGGGAGGTCATGTTGGTGATGTTCTCAACGTGCAACCAAACGAAGTAGTCCAGCGGGTTCAGGTCGGGGGAGGAGGGGGCCAGTGAGAGAAGGGTACAAAGTCTTAGCACTCCTTCTGAAGCCAAGCCTGGGTCTCTTTGGACTTGTGGGCCGGCGCCGAGTCCTGCTGCCTCACCCAGGCTCTGCCGCCAGCCACCTGATTGCATCAGGGATCACCACACTCTTCAGCACATCCAGGTACACTTTGGTGTTGACTTTCAAGCCGACTTCGAAGATGTGAGGTGGCATGATGTGGCCATCACTTGAAACCACACCAAAGACCATAACCGTCACCGGAAACTTTGTTTTTCATCACCCTCAAGCGTTGAACCTTCCGGGTTTGCATTTTAAGGGTGCTGGCAATAGTCTTGTTGTCATAATTTGGATCGGTAGAGAGCATGATTTGTACAGCGGCACATCTCCGATCTCGCTCGTTGAACATTGTGTCACTTTCATAAAAAATACAAGGCTCCTATCGCTCTTGGGATTTGTACACAACTGGCCAACTAGTCGATGATCTGCAAGAAAAAAAAAAGGAAACCGGTTTTCATTAAACGGAAATGGAATCATGTCGTCTTTTCTAAGGCGGCAATTTTATCGTTCCACACTGTATATACATATAAACTTTTGAAAGTTTGAATATACAATAAACCAGCGATCTGTACTTACGCAGTCTGCAGCAGAGCTGAATATTAACATCATATGAATATAAGAGAACAGATATTACCATAGAGAACTAAAATAAGAATATTATCCCAGCAATGGATGGGCATTTGTTTCGAAATCTGCGAAAGGAAACACTGTCAATGCTGCCATTGGATGTGTGGGAAGGTTTCTCATTACTTGTGCCTTAATAAAACTAAATAGTATAGCGAAAATCCGATCGAGAATAATATATGCTACATTTAATCGAAACCCCTTCAACAACAATCCCATTTTTGCCAGTGATGAAACAATCAACAGTAATGAGTTTTCTTCCCTTGTACGACACATTAAAAAAACACAGTGTTCTGATCAGCAAGGAAGGAGGCATGCTTATATAAGAAAAGACGGAAATGATAATTTCTACTTGAACCAATCACCAAACAAAAACGATGAATATTTAGTAAAGATTTCTCTCGAGAAGAGACTTGTATACCTAAACACTAAATTCAATAAAATAAGGGAAAACTATGGACTTAAGCCAACCCAAATAACTCTAAAGCACAGCTAGATTATATATTTATAAAGAAAAAGTTGATAAATAGCGCTGTGAGGTATACTCCTCTCTTGAAGAAATATCTTCCGATCACAAAATCATCTTGGCGAAGATTCGCTTGTGTCTACGTAGAAATAAGACACAAACATGTAAAAAAACGCAATATGGCTGTACGGTAACTGTTAGAAACTAGTTTGATACTCTTCAGGAGACATCTGATAGACATACTCCAAATGATGAATATGAAAACTTTGTTACTGCCCATATAGAAGCAGCAGCCGAGTACATAGCAACCAAACCAAGAGTCAAACGTTGAGTTCCCTCGGAGTCAAAAACAGTTAGAGAAAAACGAAGTAACACGAAAAAAAGCATCTTTACCCAATAAAAAAATAACAAACATCAATGTGCCGAAATTTTAGAAAGCCCAGAGAAAACTATCACTTATGAAAAAGGTAAGCTAAAACGCATTCAAAGCAAAAATCAATAAAATCAGAAATTCTGTCTGGATACTAATTCGATTAGCATGGCAGGTAGTGACCAGAAAAATCACCTTGGGAGAAAGACTAAACGCTATCAGCCAAGAAAAAGACCTCAGATGTGGAAAAATATTTCAAAAATCTACTCGGAAACCCTCTTGAAATTTCTAACTAACCTCTCCAAAAAATTGCAAATAGAAAACTAGACATCAAACTTTGACAGTTTACGAAGGAAAAATTCGATTCAGTGCATAAAAAATAAAAGTAGAAAATCTGCAGCCCTCTTTAATTCCTCTTTAATTATGGAAGACAAGAAAATTTGACGACATACTACTTCGATTATTCAACGCTGTATATACTTAAAACTCAATAAAGAAATGGATAAAAGGCAGCACCCTCTCCTTCCCCAAGAAAGGCAACCTCAGAATCCCCAAGAATTACAAAGGAACAACCCAATAGCTATTTAGACTTATTACGCCCTACTTCTGAATTTTATCCAACCTGAAGTTGAGATAATTCGTCGGAAAAATTGAATGGCTTTCAGAGAAATTGATCCACAACTTTGCAGATTGTGACTTTCCGTCAAATCATCAAAGGAGTGCATATCTTGAGACAACGCTATTCCTCGTAGACTTCCCCACAGCTTTTAAATCTACACAAAGAGAAATGTTGGAGCAAATACAACAAACATATACTCTCCACAAAGAAACTGTTATCATTGTAATGATGCTTTACAAAAAAAACGAAGGTGATGGGTCCTTGACTCAATGGTGACACTGACTCCGTCGTCATTGTCACTGAAGTCTTGCAAGGAGATACATTAGCCCCAAATATTGTTGCCCAGTCGACTGGAGCTGTAGAATACGCCGACGGCACCTCTGCAGAGGGGTAAGACCACCCTAATTAGTGTCCTGTTTATGATACTAAATAATCTGACGTTGAGATTCCAGTGATGCCGGAGCTTTGGGGAATGCAGGGCATCCATTCATTGCCATTGCTCCCAGGTCCACTCTGATCCGGAATGGTAGCACCTGATAGGGACCTATCTATAGGTTAAATAGAACTCACTGCATACTTAAGCTAAACTGAATTATTTGAATTAGAACTGTTTGACTAAATTGAATAGCTTGAAATAGAAATGTTTTTGACTATTAAACCGTAGTTACATTTGAACTTCGTGCTTATGCTAAACTGAATTATTTGAAATGGAACTGTTTTTTTACATTGAAACTGTTCTTACACTATCCTGAATTGTTTAATATAGAACTGTTTTGACATTTAACTGTGAGTAAACAAAATCTGCACTTATACTAAACTGAATTAGAACAATTTGACTAAACTGAATAGCTTGAAATAGAAATGTTTTTCACTATTAAACTGTACTTACGTTTAAACTGCGTACTTATGCTAAACTGAATTGTTTGAAATAGAACAATTTTCATTAAAAAAGATTCGGCGTTTTATAACCTACAAAGGTTGATATAAAACCCGAACAAACAATCAACCAAATGTTGTACAAACGTCAATAGATATAATAAAAGAAAATAGTTTCATATTAAAAAAGACGAGAAGTAAACGTTATTCCGCAGAAACTCTGATAAATGCAGACTATGCAGATTATTAAGTGCTTCTCAAAAATACAATTTCCCTAGCCGAATCCGCGCTGCATATACTGAAGTTAGCAGCAAGAAGTATTAACCTCTATGTGAAAGCAAACAAAGATCATTTGTTTGAAAGAAATTGGAGCCATCTCCACTTTAAGTGTCAAGCCTTTGAAATTTGCTGACTCGTTTACATACCTCAGAAGTATTATGTCATCTACTGAAAGGGATGTCAACATACACATAGGGAAAGCATGGACTGCAATTGATAGATTTTCAATAATGCAGGAATCTGATCTCTCTGATAAAATAAAAATGGATTTCTTCTAAGCTGTTGTTGTGTCTGTACTAGTGTATGGATGCACCACTCTAACACAAGTCATGTAGAAATAGCTCGATAGGAACTACACGGGAATGCTACGTGCTTTTTTGAAAGAATCCTGGAAGCAGCATCCGATAAAACACCAATTGAACAGTCACTTGGCTCCCATCTCAGAAGCCATCCAAGAAAGATTACCAATACATGATGGTCACTGCTTGTTAAATAAGAGCGAACATATATGAGATATTATCTTATGAACACTTACTCATGGGTTAGTAATATCTACTTACAAATATCAGTTCTGTGTAGACAATGGATGCACTCAAGAGGTCTTGCCAGGAGCGATGGACAATAGGTACGGATGGCAAGAGAGAGTCAGGGAATTACGTGCTATCAGAATGATGATATATATATATATATATATATCATCATCATCATCATCATCATGTCGCGCCGCCTGCGCGGATATCCCTGACCGTCTCCCGCCATTTCTCCCTATCATCCATCGCCCCCGGTTGGTCTTCAGGGTTACATCCCGTGTCCTCACACAGCTGCTGTATGTAGGTTCGTGCTGGTCGTCCCACTCCTGCACATCCATGTGCGGGGGTCCACAGGAGTACATCGCTTATGAGCTCGTCCTTGCTTCTCCAGCAGTGTCCTGCGTGTCTGGTTCGTCAAACTTGTATAGTTTTTGTGATGGGGGGCAAGTGTCCGTATAGTTGGAGTCTCGTGGGGTGTTGTCGCCAGGACTTGTTTAATACTGCTCTCAACATTCTTGTATAATTTTCGTCCAGCCTCCTTTCCAGCCGCTTCGTAAGCGTCCATGTGGTGCATCCATATAGCAGTATCGACACAACCGCTGCCTGGAAGAAACTTCGTTTCATTTTATCCGTTAGGTCCGACTTCCATATGATCGAGAGCCTATCGATAGCTGTCCATGCCTTCGTCAGTCGTGTGTCGATCTCTTTCTCGGTTGATGAGACGCTGCTTCCTAGGTAGGTGAATTTGTTGACTAGTTTCAGAGAGGCTCCGTCTAGTGTGGCAATGTTGCCCGTTTGGTTGTAGCACATATATTCGGTTTTGTTTGCATTGACATGGAGGCCAATGCCAGCTGCGGCTCGTTCCAGACTATGCAGTAATGTCTCTGCTTGATTAGGCGTATTCGCTAGTAACGCCAAGTCATCTGCGTAGTCGGCGTCCGTGATTGTTTTTGCGGGGTACCTTTTGCTTCTTCTCTTAGTCAGCTGGAAGCCATTTTCTCTGATTTTGTCGATCGAAGTCCTAAGCACATAGTCTAGACAGATGATAAAGAGGTACGGGGCTAGTGTGTCTGAAGTTCATTCAGTAATTAAATGGAATTGTTTGGGGGTTTTTTTAAGCAAAATATTTTTCCCAAGAAATTTAAACTTGACAATGTTTGGAATTTATAGCATTTTTTTTCTTTTGCGGTTATTCTAAATGTCGGCTAATTAAAGTGCTCCAGGTTTGAACTAAGGTCTGTTATCAAAGTTTTGGTATCTGAGAATTAAAACCACGTGAAAATTACAGGCGAATGTATAACGTGTACGGAGGAGCATGTTTTGGTCAAAAAGTGTTTACAATTTGGCTAAACAGAGGTTTACCACAATGACTCTGAATCAAAAATATAGTCCATTGAGAGGAAACACATTGAGTCTCCGATAAGAAAACGTTCCGGACGCAGCTGACAGTAAAGAAAGTTACGTTAACAGTCTTCAGGGATAAGAAAAAGACCTATCATTATTGATTGCCTTCAAAGTTTCAACTGTGAACAATGCTTCGTATTGCTAACTTCTTTATCAAAATTCAACATTTATTCATTGATCCACGTATTATTACCGTTACGAACTAATTCTAACAGTAATTTTTTATTAAAGCAATATACTTAAAATGTCATAAAAGAATGTCGCAATTTCTTGTTTAATCGGCAACGCAATTATAAATTTGTAAGGTCTGCATTTCAACTGAACGTTACTTTTTTATTTATAAAATAATGGTTATAACATGTAAATTTGAATTCATTACTATTAGCCAAATAAAAACATCAGAATTATTATGGATCGCTAAAACTATTGGAAGTCATCTAGTTTTTTGGGATACTTTTCCTAAATTTCTTATTAAAAGTTTTCATTTTTTAAATGCAAGCATGTATCTAGGGTGTGTCTTTTCTTGTGTGTGTGTGTATGTGTGTGTTTTTGTAGATCTTTTCATTTTCTAATGGTCCATATGTGATGGACCATTAGCAAATGTAAAGGTCTACAAACACACCTTTATTTCCCTCTCTTTCTATTCATTTCTTTTTGATGAAATAATTTAAACAGCATGTTTGATTAGAAATAATTAAGTTTAATTAAGAAAAAGCTGTTTAACTGAAATTGCAGGAAATCAGCACTATAGCCTAATAGGAGAAAGATATTACACAGGCTGAGGCAATCAAAATAAAGTTTACGTAAAGAAAAAAAGAAACTTTTTTAAGGCATGATGTATAGTTTGGTTAAAGGTGATGGTAAGAGGCAAGATTTAGAACTGTTTAGAAATAGTTATGTCTCATGACAACATACTGAGAATCCCAGGTGCGATTGACTTTTTTTTTAAATTAATAGTACGTTGATGAACATAAGTAAGCAAAATTAAATCCTTCCAAATGCTGCTATGTATCACTAACAATTTAATTAAAAAGCAAACATCTCTTTACACACAGCTAAATGATAAAACAGTTCTATTTCAAGGAATTCAGTTTAGCATTAGTCACTTTTTTGTACTGAATTTAAATGTCAAAGTTCTCAGTTTAAATGTCAAACAGTTCTATTTGAACCATACGACCCTATCAGATCTTACCACTCCTAGTCAGAGTGGACCTGGGTGGGATGGCAATGAAAGAGTAGTCCACATTCCCCAAAGCTCTAGTATTACGGGAGCCTCATCATCAGATTGTTTAGTGTCATAAACAGGACACTCATTGAACAAGTCTTACCCCTCTCCAGAGATACAGTTGGTATTTTATATGCCCACACATCAACCGACTGGGCCACATAATTTCTAACCCATCTGATATACGTGGTGCATTCGATAGATTTCCAGACATTTTTGTACAGTCATTTAAAATTTTCGTTGACTCTTGAAAATTCAGTATGTTATTGCTATACATCTTATGAGATGACTGACCAATTTTTATGACTTCAGGTTCAAATGAACAGCTACAGCAGTAATTGGAATACACCCTACTAAAGCCTGATTGTCCTAACTGGTGAATTTCAAAAATGCAATCTGGACGTCAGGACACTTTAGAAGAACGATATGCAATAAAATTGTGTTTTGAACTTGGAAAAAATGCCACAGAAACGTATGGAATGCTTCAGACTGCTTTTGAACCACCTTGCATGAATCGAGCATCAGTTTTTGAGTAGCATAAGAGATACAAGGAAGGCAGGGAGTCTGTAAGGGATGATGAGAGGTGTGTGAGGAGTAAGCAAGTCAGAACACCAGAGTTGATTCGCCTAATGGTTAGGGTTAGGGTTACTATGTTGAGGTTTTAAGGGAGTCCAGGAAGAGATTCCGTCGGAAGAGGCCAGCACTCTTCAAATCGTGTCAGTGGCAATTTCACCAGGGCAATGCACCAGTCTACAACTCCATCCTTGTCACGGACTATTTGACCAAGATGGGCATCAAGACAGATCCTCAGCCTCCCTATAGTCCAGACCTTGCTCCCTGTGACTTTTGGTTATTCCCTAAGCTCAGAGGCTGTCGCTATGAGACAATTGAGTAGATGAAAGAGGCTGTGACGAAGGTCATTGACACGCTCCAGAAGTTGTTGGAACGGTACTACAGGAGCATTGCAGCTGGAGGAGATTACTTCGAAGGGGACTATAGTTTTATGTGTGTACTATCAATAAAAGTGTCCATACGAAAAAAGTCGGGGAACTTATTAATTATCCTCGTATATACAATTTTAAATTCTCTGAATAAATTGAAAGATAAACTTATACTAAACTAAATTGTTTGAATTAGAACTGTTTGACTATACTGAATAGCTTGAAATAGAAATGTTTCTGACAAACTGTGTACTCATGTTAAACTAAATTGTTTGAAATCGAAATAAAATGGTTTTGACATTGAATAAACTTCAAAGGTTGATATGCCATGAAATAAAAACTAACAAACCAACCAACATTATATATATATATATATATATATATATATATATATATATATATATATATATATATATATATATAATCCATATTCATGTCAATAATGTATGAACCTAAACAGCAAACATACAAATATATCTCTCGCAAAAACACACAGGCACAAATATATATATATATATATATATATATATATATATATATATAATGTGTGTGTGTGTGTGTGAGGTTGTGTGTGTGTGTTTGTGTGTGTGTGTTTGTGTGTGTGTGTGTGTGTTTGTGTTTACAATCATGAAAAAATGCAA
>OY757916.1:98507226-98719726 GCA_963585895.1 Sepioteuthis lessoniana | reverse complement strand
AACAACAATCATTAATGTTCATCATCATCATCATCATCATCATCATGTCGTGCCGCTAGCACTGATATCCCTGACCCTCTCTCGCCACTTTTCCCTATCGTTCATCGCCGCTGGCAGGTCTTCAGGGCTACATCCCATATCCTCACATAGCTGCTGAATGTGTGTTCGTGCCAGTCATCCTGCTTTTGCCCGGCCATATGAGGGGGTCCATTGGAGTATATCACTTATGAGCTCGTCCCTGCTTCTCCAGCAACATCTATTTTATTTCTCCATCTATGATGATTCGCATTTTCTGTATCTTTATTTATTTCTTATCTTTCGAAACAGTATTAATGACATCGTTTCATAATTGTTGTTTGGTCTTTCTTACGTGGGGTACAAAAAAGAAGGTTAATCGATTAGAGCCTTATAAGACTAGCGAAAGTGAACATATATGTGCTAAACATAATGTATTGAGACACCAAGTCTAACAAGAACACTTCAACAGCAAACGGAAACAGTATTATATTTCTGTAAGCTGATTTCTTGTGATGCATCTCGGATTATTCATAATATTTCTAACATTCCGGCCAGATACGAAAGCGATCGTCGTTAAGTCTTCTTATTGGATATTAACGAAACTTACGCAATTGGTATATGTTAACATGAAATAAGATACCATCATCAACGAAACATGTCTTATGATATTGCCTAAGTTTTTTTTTTTTACAAAAGGCAAATCATTTAGATAAAGAATATTCAACACGAGCACGATCTAACTGTATGAGTAAATTTCTGTTTGATGAAGTGATTTGAACTTTCTGTCAAACATGTTTTCTTTATCGCGAGAAAGACATAGGGATCGTGTGGAGTTGTTACTCAACATAAAAATGGTTATTTGAATATATATATATATATATATATATATCTGTCAAATAAATCCCACACTATCATAAAATAGGATTTATGTTTATAAAGTGTGGGTATAGTCGGTTTTAAATGCATAAGAAATGATTTAATTTTACAGAGACGTGACAAAATTTTCGTAGTTTGGAAAAAATAATGGTCAATTTTATTTCTCATTTGAATATAAAATCAGTATTTTACTCACAAAGTAATACTACCTCTAGTTAGAATGAAGGAATTAGCTCACTTAAAGAGTGAGGTTACAGTAAGGCAGGAGCTTTGGGAAATGTGAAGCACATAGCTTTTTTTTATTTCTCAAAAAATAAACTAATAACATAAGAGACAAAAGATTTTTCTTACGTAGTTGAATTTTTTGCTTTAAAAATATGGAGGGAAATATGTTCTATATAACATTAGATAAGGCAGTAATTTACGAATATTTCAATGCAAGGTGAATGCAACTTCTTTGATATTTTGCCCAGTCAGCTGAGGCTGAAGAATACACCGACTACATCTCTGCACAGTGGTAAGGTTCCCCTTACCAGCGTCCTAGATATGATGCTAAACAATCTGATGGTGAAGCTCCAGTAATGCTGGAGCTTTGGGAAATGCGAAGTACCCCTTCATTGCCATCGCTCCCAGGTCCACTCTGGCTCGGAGTGATATCGTCAGATGTATGGGTTTAATTGGACTAAACAGTATATTTATGCAAAAGTAAATTGTTTGAAATAAAACTGTTTAGACATTTAACTGTATGTAAGCAAAAAATATATTTATGGCAATGAAGGAATACTCTGCATTCCCCAAAGTTCCAGTATAACTGAAGCCTCCCCGTCAGGTATTTTTAGTGCCATATCCGGCACATCTGTTGAGGGAGTCTTACCTCTTTGCAGAGAAGGTGTATTCTGCAGCCCAAGCCGACTGGGTAAAGTAGTTAATAGATCTTCTTTGGTGGATGGAGTCTTCTAATAATATTTTTCTCAGCACGGCTTACGAAAAATGTACCATTGATTTGTATAATCTAATCTAATTTATTTAAGGAATATTCAATCAAGTCAGAATGTTCAGGTATTTGAGAAAAACATAGTTTACATCTTTATTTTTTAACCCCTGGGATACCCGGTATATTAGAGTATTCGGGTAGATGGTGATCATCAGTCCGGTAAGACAGACCATCTAGGAGAAGTTTCCTCTGATTACAAACCACCGCCGTGCGCCGGTACGTAAAAATTCCCTGGCTGGTGTTTGTGGGCACATTTAAACCACTAGGAGTGATGGGCCCTTGAGTTACTGGTGAGATCCCCATCTAGGAGACGGAACCTCTGATTTAAAACCAGCGATCCACGCATTTATCAATCATCTTGCTTTTGCTTGTCATTGGGTTATATTTGCGAGGATTCAGTGAGTGGTATTGGTGTTGTACAAGCTTGTGCCACATAAATCCATCGAAGTACAGATATCTCAATGGTTCTGGATCATTCTTATCAAACCACTTCCCAAAGACCTGTGGCCCACGGACGTGGTATGGGTGTCACTGACGATTCACCCTGCAACTGTGGTGAGGGTGGTAATGAGCATTGAGATGGCTGTCGTATGTTGAGACGAAGCAATTAGCATATTAGAGTATTATATTGTACACATTATTTTCAAATCAGAAATTATTAAATGATGGAGAATATTTTTGACAATTTATTTGGTCCCAATTTAACCGAATAAATGTATTTTCTATTTATTGCATCGAATTAACACCAGCTATATACATATACTTTTTTATCATAAAATAAAAGTATGATGGACAATATTTATTACAATTTATTAATAATAACGCTCGAAAATATGAATAATGAATAAAGATAGTAATTCAACATAAAATAATTCTAAAAAAATGATTTTATGTTTTTAAGAATAAGAAATTTTTCATTGTTTATGCATTTTTATACTTAAAAGAATGAATTAATGTATATATACATAAAAATCAAACTTGAATTGTGTGTGTGTGTGTGTGTGTGTGTGTGTGTATAAAAGTTTTAATTACAAGATCATTTTATCTTATATCTTCGATAAACAGACTGATTTGTTTATTTACATATATTGTGAACGTATTTTTATCGTTAAATTACTTAAACTTCTGAAACGGTAAAAAATGTTATGTTTTCTAATATCATTACCACATTTATTTTTCTTTCACAAGAATTTTTTTACTTAAGCAAACTTCACTATCATAATTATTTGACTAAGATTTGTCTTGAGTTATACATAACCAGAATATATTTAGTTTTGCCTATCAAGTGTCGTAGTCATTTTTAGCGACAACCAAACACACAAACACCCACAGACATTTCGCTTTTATATATATATATATATATATATATATATATATATATATATATATATATATATGGCGCCATTATTACGGATGAAAAACGCTGTTTTAAAAAATTCACAACATACCTCGATAACACAAGAGATTTTAAATCTTAAACAGAACAATTTATGTTCTTGTTAATAACCGAAGATGGCTGTGCGTACTCAAACTACACTTGCCCTTTCGGCTGGGGCTATAGAATACACCGACCTCATCTCTGCAGAGGGGTAACCTCAACGAATGTCTTGGATATGACATTAAACAAACCAATGGTGAGGCTCCAGTAATTTTGGAGCTTTGGGGAATGCATGGTATCCCTTCATTGCCATCGCTCCCAGGTCCACTCTGGCTCGAAGTGGTAGCACCTGATAGGGCCCTATCTATGAGTCAAATAGAACTACTAAACCGCGTAATTACGCTAAATTGAATTGTTTGAAATAGAACTGTTTGACTAAACTGAATAGCTTGAAATAGAAATGTTTTTGACAATTAAACTGTCCAACTATGCTAAGCTGAGTTGTTTTAAACAGAACTGTTTATTTGCTTAAAATCGTTTTGGCATTAAATAACCTACAAAGGTTGATATGCCATAAAACTAACCAAACAAATGAACAATCAAACTGTAACAAAAAATATTTTTATAGACTTGATCCAAATTTACGATATATTAATCGGTCCTTTTCCATGTTCAACTGACTTGCGATCATTCAAACATCCAATGGACGATCGCTGCACACTATCTGCTTTACTCGCTCAACGTCGACTTCAGACCTGCTTGTTGAATGCCTCCCGCTTCTGGAATCATCTTTCACCTCGCACTCCTCTTTGTGGTTTTCAAAACGTGCGTGCGTGACATGTTATTATCTCCTCTCGCATGGTAAAGCCTTCTAAGTACTTATGATGGGGTTTTCCCCAACTGGACAAAAACTTCAGCTCTATTCGTTGCTCAGTATTCATTGCTGAAAGGCCCGAAAAAGGGGAGGTGTAATCAAAAGCATGTGAAAAATTTTATGTTTGCAGAAAGATAAGATTACAATTATAAACTCCCAAGATATCATTTTAGATTATAATACAATCCACTTATCCCTCTTTTACCCTGTCTTGTTACTTTTCAGGCAGACTTCTTATATATATATATATATATATATATATATATATATATATATATATATATTAGTTTTTATATATATTTAATAGCATGGAAGCTCATCTGCGACCATTGTTTTCATGCCTTTTTTATATGACAATCATCTGACAGAAAAAGGTTTCCTTGCCTGATGATTGTCTTAATAAGATAAACATCAATGTTATTAAATATATATTAAAACTAATATATATTTATTTATTTATTTATAATTATTATTATTATTATTATTATTATTATTATTATTATATAATATCTCTATCACAGATATTGAGCACTCACCAAATTATAACGTATTTGGTCAGCTGCAAACTCACGAAGTAAGATAGTGACATATATATATAGTGGAGGTGCCCGTGGTGTAATCGTTATCGTCGTAGGAAATGGACCCGGTGACTCGAGTTCAAATCCTGGACGAGACTGATTGTATTTCCCATAGCACTAATACTCTTGGGAAAGGTATGAATCCACTTTTTCCCCCTCAAGCTATGGGTAAATAGTAGGACAGACTGGGTTCTTCAGCCTTGGTTCGGCAACTAGTCTAGGAGAAGGAAACTCTGAATTCAAACCTGTTAAACTCCGCTTAAAATTTGTCCAGACTTTGCTCCCTGTGACTTTTACTTATCCCCTTAGCTCAGAGGCGGTCGTTATGAGACAGCTGAGGAGATGAAAGAGGCTGTGACGAAGATCATTGACAAACAGGACTTTCATGGGGCCTTCCAGAAGTTGTTGGAATGGTACAACAAGTGCATTGCAGCCGGAGGAGATTACTTCGAAGGGGACTAGACTTTCATGTGTGAACTATCAATACGAAAAAAGTCTGGAAACTTATTTAATAATCCTCGTATTTGGTAAGGATTGTTGTTGTTGGTAATTTGAAACTGTCCCGTTGGGTAAAAATTATTCGAATCACATAGGAATTCGTGATAGATAGAATTACTAATTTTAAATTGCAGTACCTAAACCCTATTAACTGTATGCAAACAAATGATTAATATTCAATTGAATTATTAGTGTTAGCATACTATAAATGATTTAACAATGTGCAAATAAATTATTTATATCAAATAGAATTTTCACTGTCATCAACGCTTGAAACCTTTCAATTGTGTACAAACAAATGAGGAATATAAAAAATGGAATTATTAGTGTTAGATAGCAATACACGAAACTATTCAACTGTGTGCAGGAAAATGATTAATATTAGAGAACATTGTTCTTCTTGTTATTCTTCATCTTCTCATTATTGTTTATGTTATATTTTGACCCTCGCCCCGGCCCAAAAATGTTATTCCAAGGTGATACACCGGAAGGAAGTGACACATTCCAATGGCCAGTAATCGAAAGAGATCGCGTGGGCGGATTAAGGTTTATGATATGGGACAAGGTGAAGGTCCCATTGTGCCACTACAGTGATACACCGGAAGAGAGTAACCTCTGAACTGCATGACAGTTATTTCCGCTTGATGACGATTAAACATTCGATTTCAAAGATCCAGTGGGCGATCGTGTGGGCGTTGAATTATAATTGAGTTGAGTTGAGTTCGGGGTGCCAAAGCAGTTGCCAGTAGAATTCCAGACAGCTAGAGACCAGATGTGGTAGGGAAAGCCACACCCGACCGAGGGGGCCCTCGGAAACCCCCGATGGAGTTTGGGGTCCAGAGAAGATGCTGATAAGATGCCATAAAGAAAGCCAGCATCCAGCAGAGTGAGCCCTAGGCTTCCGATTGAACATCAAGAGAACAAGAAAGACACAACGTGACGGTCCTAAACAGTGGGGTCAAAATATGAAGTTTATGTTCGGTCTCCAGCACCCTCTCACATGCAAACCTTGAACAACCCTTTCGAACCCTTGCAATAAAGAGAGAGGTAAATATAATTGTAAAGAAGTCTTCCGGCGTTTTCCTTCATGCGTCTGTCTTTATTATGGTGTCGTTGTGATGCTGTAGATGACTATATAACATTTACTCCTTGAGAGTTTTTCACATGAGCGTTAGCTGATGGTCATTCTCTAAAGTTTGAGTGTTAGCAAGTCTCCTCAAGTGTCTCCAGGACTCTTCTCAGTATTCTGGCCGTTCTCAATAATGTAATATTTCGGATGGTCCCCACTCGTCCTGTTATTTCAAAGTCCTCCAGTTCCTTTAATAATCCTTAGGTGACTGTACCAAGATTATTATTATTATTATAATTACTCATTAGATTTTTTAGCATCAGCATAAGCTGATGGTCTTTTACTGGAGATTGAGTGACAGCAAGTTTCCTCAAGTCTCCAGCACTCTTCTCCGTATTCTGGCCGTTTTCAATAATGCTGTTGTTTGGATGGTCTCCACTCGGCCACCAACTTCCAAATCTTCCAGTCCCTTTAATAATCCTTTAGTTACCGTGCCAAAAGCACCAATTACAATTGGTATAATTGTCACCTTCATGTTCCATAGTTTTTTTTTTCAATTCTCTAGCAAGGTCGAGGTACTTATCTCTCTTTTCACATGCTTTCAGTTTTATTCTGTGGTCTGCCGGGGCAGCAAAGTCGACAATTTTGCAGATTTCCTTTTTTTTCTCTTTGAATTATTACTATTATTATTATTATTATTATTATTATTATTATTATCAATATATGAAATATTTAACTGGATGCAAACAAATGACTGCTTACTCATTTAAAAATAGTTCCCACAAACTATTTGCTCATTTATTATATATAATTTGGCATTAAATGACTATAAGGGTAGATATACCATAAAACACCACCCTAACTACTAAAGGTTTATGTAGAGAGATAATGTTTTTATCTCCGTCCTTAACGAAAAATTAATCCAGTCAGTATTATTCGAATGAATGCAAATAAAATAATTTCTTCTCTTGTCAACACGATATAATTAAATACGAATTAGATAAGGAAATGAAAAATATGCGTCCAAAGTTGCTTTTTTATGATGATCATATCTCCTATCATATTAAAATCGCATTAGTTTGATTAATTTTCAATAATGACACGTCGGGATAATCACTTTCAGATTCAAACAGAATGCCAGGAATATGATGAAAATCCCTTTATGTCATAGGAAGGATAAATTTAGCCATCAGATACCTATTCTAATAACTTTTTTAAAATATTTACAATTTAAAGTAGTCGAATTATTCGGTGTAAAACATCTGACACAATGTTCAGTCTGACCATCGCGTTATATTTCAAACACGGTTGCTATATTCTTGTATATAACCTTTATTTGAAATATTTTAGTTTAATAATAAGATTTAAGAAATCATCTGAAGAAATATTTCAATGATGATCACATTTTCTCCTAAATTGTAAAAATACAGATTGTATAAGTAATAATAACTTGGAAAATGTCATGAAAATAATGCATAACCCTTGATGAATCAGAACCGAGCTATGGAAGTGTAACAATATTTGCAACATTGGGAAATTCAACGGAATAACTATTGTAAAAATTTAAAGAATGAATAACATTTTTAAATAAATTTTTATCGATTTCTATTTTCCTTTTAAAATTTGATCAGTAAATAACACTTCATATCTCTAAAGTCATTGGAATAGGAAAAAAAGAATAACTGAAGATCCGATTTTGTGTAGTAAATAGTTCAACTTTGAAAGAATATATATTAATCTACTTACTTAATGTTTAGACGAGCAGTTCAATTTAAAGTCGAACTAACGTTGCCTATTCACCAAAAAATCCAGGTTAATAATAGCACTATCACAATTATTATACAAGCAATAAACGATATATATATATATATATATATATATATATATATATATATATATATATATATATATATAATAACAGGTTGTTAATAAATAGTAATACATTTTTTTTCGATGTCTTTTTCTTATAATCTATATGTCTCTTTTTTAGAGGTCAGTCGAGTTGGGTTTTAGAATACACCAACTGCATCTCTGCCGAGGAGTAAACCCCCTACCAATGAGTGTCCTGTATGACTCTAAACAATCTGAAGCTCCAGTGATATAGGAGCTTGATAGAATACGGAGTACCCCCTTCACTGCCATCGCTCCCAGGTCAACTCCTATCCGAGATCGGAGTACCTGACAGGGACCTATCTATGGGTCAAATAGAAGTGTTTGACGTTCATACTGAGAGTAAACAAATAACTTATGCTAAATAGAATTGTTTAAGTAGAACTGTGTTTAAATAAATGACTGTTGTTAGTGATACATAGCAATACTTGGAACCGTTTAACTTTGACTTATGCTAAATTGAATGTTTGAAAGAGAATTATTTGATCATTCAACAGTGTATAGACAAATGTTTGATGTTTAATTGAATTGTTAGTGAACTTAGGACAATTTTACTTTGTTGACTTATGTTTGGAGAAGAAGCTAGACGGTAATTACACAAAAATGTTGCGAGCAATATTGAACAAGTCCTGGCGGCAATACCTTACAAGGTACCAACTGTACGGTCACCTGTCTCCCATCACAAAAACTATCCAGCTCATAAGTGATGTACTCCTATGGACCCCCACATATGGCCGAGCAAAAGCAGGACAACCAGCTCGAAGATATATACAGCAGCTATGTGAGGATACGGAATGTAGCCCTGAAGACCTGCCGGAGGCGATGAACGATAGGGAGAAGTGGCGAGAGAGGGTCAGGGATATCTGTGCTAGCGACACGACATCATGATGATGATGATATTTGAATAAAGTGGATTTGACATAAAAAAGCAACAATGGTTGATATGCAGGACACTGCTGGAGAAGCAGAGATGAACTCATAAGAGATGTACTCTTATGGATCCCCACACATGGCCGCGCAAAAGCAGGACGACCAGCTCGAACGTACATTCAGCAGCTATGTGAGGATACAGGCTGTTGTCCTGAAGACCTACCTAGGGCGATGAACGATAGGGAGGAGTGGCGAGAGAGGGTCAGGGATATCCGTGCTACCAGCGCGATATGATGATGATGATGATGATGCAAATTAGCTAACTGCATTAAATTAGCTAACTGCATTAAAAACTGCTTGTTAAGTCATATTGCATACTACTTAAAACTTGATTAAGGCAATTCGAAGCGGTTGTTTGAAAGTTGCAATTTTATATTGATCCCGGACAAATAAACACACCCACAAATAGAATGATCTCTCGGTTTTGGGATGTAAATAAAAAAGGACAACATAAATCTTATTCAAAATTTGGTTTTACTGAAATAAAAAAAATGCCATTTGCCTCTTTGTTTTGTCAGTATTTTATCAAATGTTTGTCCTCGTGAGCTATACATTCTTAAAGCGTCCCACTGATATTCAGCAGCGATCCCCTTGTCATATTCACTGATATTGCGGCGTTTTTATAACAAATATATTCATTCAGTTGGTCATTTGTTTGCTTTCGAAATAATCACTGTGTCTTGGAAAATGTAAATCCCAAATTGCACGATGTTTACCATTCCACGCTATGATTGCGACTGAAATGGCGTAACGCCTGCAGCACCCATATGTATCTTTCACTCGCTCACCCCTACTACCACCTGCGCAATTTTAAACGTTCGAGGTTATTCTTAGGACCAGAGTGCTCGCCAATGATCCGGGAGACCAGAGTTCAATCCCAGATCGAGTCATACTAAAGACTCAAAAAATGGTACAGGATGCCTCCTTGCTTAACACTCAGCATTATAAGGTACGGATCAAGGGTGAGGGGAGCAATTCAGGGAAAATATCAGTACCCTCCCTAACACCTCAATGTAGTAGCTTGGAAAAGGGAGCCTTCGGATCACCTTCAACAACGATCGGCCAACTTATATATATATATATATATATATATGTGTGTGTGTGTGTGTGTGTGTGTATGTGTGTGTGTGTGTGGTAATAAGACAAATAGAAATATTTTTAGTTGATATTTTATCTATTTAATGACTTTCAATTTTTTTTTACTTTGGTTCATCTTCACAAGAAAAGTTTTTTGTGAAAAAGCTTTGTTTTTTTTTATTATCTTACATTTTTTATTATTATCTTAAAATATTTTTAAAGAGTATATATGTCAAAAGAAACAACAAAAAGAGAACGGGTGATGTAACACATCCATTCGTTAAATGAAAATTATTTTTTCAGAATCCAGTTGTTTTGAAATAACCATATTCTGATATTTACTATCATGAACAACTGACTGATCTACACTCGTAAATTTCTCTTCGGTATGAACAGGGGTATTTTCAAATTAACCGTAAATGTTTAACTTAGATTTGACTTAGGTATTTGTTTGAGATGTCTTCGTGGCAGCCATATCTATCCATCTTATCAAAGCATTTTTTTACTATGATTTAGATTGATGTTAAAGCAGTTTGAAGATGCTTCATTTATTTATCTTCGGGTTTTTCTTATATATATATATATATATATATATATAGGGAAAGAAGTAGCGTCCTCCCCTACACCTAGGTGTTGTAGCTATTGAAAAGGGAGCCTTAGAGTCGCCTCGACTACTATATATATATATATATATATATATATATATATATATAAGAGAAAGAGGTAAAGATTTCCAATCGAAGTGTTCATATCCAAATTGTATATGCTTGTATCTGAAATTGAATTTGTTGCTCAATACATGTTTCGCGTATATGTGTTCACTTTGGCAAATCTTATCAGGCTTTTATCAATTTAGTTCCCTTTTTTCAACGCAATAAAAGCTAAAAAACAATTTAATTCGATACTGTTTCGATTGACAAGCAATACATGATCATAAAGAAAATGCGCTCGCTATAAGATTTAGAAGTAAAATGATTGTCAACAAATGTTTGCTGTTAGTAAGAACTTATGCAAAACAACTGTGTATGAAAGAAGTTTCTTCTTCGTAATAACTAAAAACAAAGAAAGATGTAAATCGTTACAAGAGCGAGAAAGGATCTTAGCAATTTAACCCTATCATCACCAAGAAACCGATGTGACACAAGTTCAGATTTTTTTTAAATAGACAAGAGCTGGTTTGATTTCAGAGTTTTCTTTTCCTGGACCAAGGCTAAAGAACTCAGTATGCTCTACTTGTTACCCATGGCTAGAAGAAAGACTTAGGTTCATGCCTTTTTCAAGGGAATGAGCACAAACTGAAAAGCAAAATGTCTCGTCTAGGAATTGAACTCTGTCGTCGGGTACATTTTTATGGGGATAACCGTTACCCTAGAAGCACCTCTGTGTGAGTGAGTGAGTGAGTGAGTGAAATATCGTATCACAAAGAATTATTTCATAAATAAAAATGTACTAATGTTCTCGTGGTGTAATGGTTAAAGCACTCGAATACGGAATCGCAGTAAGTGAGTTCGAACTCCAGTCGCGCTATTACGTTCACTTTCTGGCAAATACCCTTGGGAAAGGTATGAACCGCCTTATCCTCCCAGCTGTGGGTAAATAGTACCACTACTGTTCTTCTAAAAGGACGGCTTTGGCATTAGATAACCTTCAAAGGTTGATATGCCATTATACAAAGAAACCAAACAATCTACTTAGCAAGATGAACAAGGAAGGAAATGTTAATTTTACTTTAGCTTGATCCTTATTTTACCTACTTCCGTCTTATCAGCGCACCAATCCCAGCGACCTTTTTTTTTATTGAACATCTGGAACTCGTCTTTTAATATCCGGTGAAGCTTCACTGTCATTTTTTAATGCCTTTCACGCCCCAAAAATTGCTCTTGAAATGAGTTTTCTGGTTAAGACACAAGAAGTCGTATAGAGTTCGCTTTGATAAAGGAAGCTGCACTTGCAAAATATTGCATTTTGTCAAAAATATTCCCAGCCCAGTTGACTGAGGCTATAATAATATATCTACTGCATCTCTGCAAAGGGGTAAAAACCTCTTAACGAGTTGCCCTGATATGTATATTTACCCAACCCCTCCGCTCGGGCAGGATATGACACAAGGTTAATTTTTAAGTGGAGTTTAACAGGTTTGAATTCAGAGTTTTCCTTCTCCTAAACTAGTTTCCTTACCGAGGCTGAAGAGCCCAGTCTGCCCTACTATTTACCCATAGCTGGAGGGAGAATACTTGGATTCATACCTTTCCAAAAGGTATTAGTGCTATGTGAAATGCAATCAGTCTCGTCTAGGATTTGAACTTGTGTCGACGATTACCATTACACTACGGGCACCTCCATTACACGAGTGTCCCGATATGTCACAAAACAATCTGAAGGTGAGGATCCAGTAATGCTGGAGCTATGGGAACTGCGGAGAAACCCTTCATTGCCATCGCTCCCAGGTCCAATCTGACTCAGAATTGTAGCACCTGATAAAGTCCTATCTATAAGCCAAATAGAACTGTTTGAATTTAAACTCAGTGCAAACTAATGACATGGAAAATTGAATTGTTTGACCATTTAACAGTGTGTAAACTCATGACTGTTATAAATTTCTTTATATAGAAAGGAATTTTATTATAAATTGAATTACCGTGACCAAAAAGTCCGGCAAGCACCGCGCGCGACATATGGAACCGCTGGACAGTTTTTTTAACCTGTGATAGGTCTCATTAGCAGTGTATACCGTAACCTCCCCCACTGGAGATCGAACCAGTGACCACAAAACGCAGACCCGAAACCCTACCTCTAAGCTTCTGATCTACATCGCACACAAGCGCCACCAAATTATCTAGGCATGGTAAATGCGCGGTTAATTACATGATGTGTCTTGTAAGTTACATCCGTACTCTTTGAGTGGATACGGTCACCTTCAGCTGTCTAGTGGTTTCGTATGTCACGCACAGTGCTTGCTGGATTTTCACATGACTGATGTTTAATAGAATTGCCGGTAATACATCGTAATACTTGAAAACATTTAACTTTGTTGACTGAAGTTTACAAATCGTATATATCTTATTTGTAAGTATTTACTGGATTTAACATTAAATAACCTCCAATTGTTGATATACCATAAAACCAAATCAATCCTCTAAATATTTCATTAAGACGTATTAGGACCGGGTTCAATTTTTTTTTTTTTTTGTTTGACACTGACAGCGGTTTAGATGTCAAAACAAAATTACTTTATTTTTTCAGAGGTGCATACATTCACCAGTCTCCATTTAGATATAATTTTCTTCAAATGAAAACATCAATTTTTATATATATTTTTATAGCACCTCATATATTGACAAATAATTTATGTATCATTTTTAAATTTTATTCATGTGATCGACTTTTTAACATTAGAAGAATACAGTTATCGATCTCGATAATAACAAATAATGAATAGTAGATTCAATTTTTTCTTGGGCCACCATACATTAACAAATTATCGTCGGGCTGCAGAGTTTACTTTGGGTTATGTCTCAGAGAATTATTTATATCCTCCCACACGTTTGGCGATCAAGAATCTCAGTAAATAATTGTAAAGGAAATTTCTTACAAGTAGCAATGACATATTTCAGAAATTAACCGATATTCTTCGGAATAATCAGTGATGGACAATCCTCAAAGAGATGCAGTAGCTGATTTTCTCTCAATCTATATTTAATCAATTTATCTAGTCATTTTCTTTTTAACCAAATTCAGTCAAACGAAGTTAATATATAAGAATAATTAGATTTATAATAGAAAAGTTGGTAATCCAATAGGCATTTCGATGGGCCGAAATCATGAAGAATTATGAATCCTTTACTTCATGAACTACAATTTAATATGCCGATAGAAAAATTTAAATTTTCTGTCGCCATGTCAGCGAGGCTTATCGATGATTATACTGTTCGTTAGCATGGGTTTGTGATATATACTGTATCTCATCAAACTTATAAACTATATAATAGTATTAAATTGAAATACAACCTTTTCAATTTGGAGGTTAATTTGTTTTGTTCAATCAGTAATGTCTAGAATGCATCGATAGCATTGTAATATAATTAAGGATGGTAATTAATTATATTAGTTAATCATTTCATTGGTAGTAATGAATTGTAAGTTAGCTAAAAACTTCGAATTGAAGTGAAAGTCGCATTCGAGAAGGTCAAATGGTGAGCATGTCGCAGGATATGAAAGTGACAAGTTGTTTTAAAATCTGCTGAGAGAGAGAGAGAGAGAGAGAGAGAGAGAGAGAGAGAGAGTGGTGGGATGTTTAACGATAAACATTTCGTCGGCTGAGTTTAAGATAAGATGGCATAGCACTGAAAGTTAATGACATGTTCTTCTGATCACATTAGTTGATGAGATAATTATTATAATATATAAGCAGGGTGATCTAGCGGTCGGAGTCAGTTGAGTCGGAAGCAAAGGGTCGAAGTTGGTAGGACAATTTCGGGTCCAGAGAGACGAGCAGCCCTTGGTGTCAGGCTTTAGTTGGGGAAAAAAAGCGAAGTCGGTGTTTTGATCGTTCGTCTCTCACGAATGAGACTCTTAACGTTTCTTATGAACACCAGTAATTCTTTCAATCTATATTTATCTCTCGTTTCGGTGACGACTCTTGTGTGAAATGTTCCAATCAGAAAATACATTTTCCTTTTTCAAACAACTGGGTTCGTCTTCTACTTTGCGAAATGTGACGACGTTTCATAATAGGCCCCGAGGTAATAACACCCTTATTCATATATGCTAGCCATTTATGTTTGATACATTATTGAGATATTGATCCCGTAATATAACAGCATCCCGTGCAAAGTGGTAAGGCCCCCTCAAAAAAGGGTGGATCCTGTAATTGAACCTTCAGTATTGGGATTCTTATTCTGTAACTCCTCTGAATGTGGAATAGCTCTTCATATCCATTGCTTCAAAATTCATTCTGAGTCGGAATAGTAGCACGTGTTAAATATGGATTAAATAGATTTGAAAATTATATATATCGGATAGGAATTCTTGAAAACTTATTAATGAGTGTTAATGAGTTCTCACGTTCAGTCTCAGTCAGTTGAGCCACAACCAAGTCAGAGCAGAAGCCACGCTGGGCGCAGTGGACCACCGCTGATGCCAGTAGAGAACTTCTCGTCAAGGAAGCAAAGATATATATAACATTCAGAATACTTACTTGAAGATATGATTGTTTACAAAATGTTATTTGCTATTACTGTTGCATATTGACTTTGACAAAGCGGTCAATGAGGGATTTCTGGGACAGGATATTCCAATTGTGTAAACAGGAAGACAGCTCATGTGGGTTTAGAAGCACAAGCAGATTACGTGAATCGCAGCCGGAATGCATGGGCGTTATGAAGTTATATATACACGGGTAGCCACGTCTCACGTTCAGTCTCAGTCAGTTGAGCCACAACCAAGTCAGAGCAGAAGCCACGCTGGGCGCAGTGGACCACCGCTGATGCCAGTAGAGAACTTCTCGTCAAGGAAGCAAAGATATATATAACATTACTCGCGAGGATATAGTTACTCGAAATACGTGAAACCATATTATCAGGGGTTAATTTATTATTATCAGATAGAAATAATTGAAACCATATAATTGTGTGCAAATTAATGTTAGTTGTCTAAATTTCTGGAAGGAAGCTTGATGATTTTTATCATTAAGGGTTTTTGGACTATAGTTTTCATCTTTATTGTTATTTCTACAAGGTTTCAGCAGATACGTCGTCCGGCCTTTTTCAGGTGTTTGTCGAACACGGGAATGTTCACGTCCTTTATTGAATCCACGAGGGTCGCCTGTTCTGATTCTGTTAGCCATAACAGGGTACAAGTGTTAAATATTCTTGTATTGTTGCTCGCCTGCAGTCAGGATTGAACCTGCAACCTCCAGATGATTAGGGAACCAATGCCTATAACTGTTACGCCATGTGTCCTGCTGGACAATTCAGAGTGAATTTTTGGGACTTATAAACTTAATGTTCTTACTTGACTAGAATTAGTACTATTATGTATGATTTTTTACCTGTGTTCATATTTAGATTTTTTTCATCAAGCCTTCTTAATTATCGGTTCCCGTATATTTGATCTACTCAGCTGGTCATTGTAGCCCAACAAATGTGCTGATTCCTTAAGGCGTCTAATCCTCCAATGTTCAGCCCTATCAATTATTTCAACGTTATCCCATAAGGGCAGATGGTTTCCCGTTTCCTTCCATATATGATCCGCCATACCTGACTTTTCAATGTCACCTCCTACTACGGGCTTCCGATCTTCTTCTAGCCTTACTTTTAGGGGGCGACCTGTCTCACCTTTGTATATTTTACCACAACTGCAAGGGATGGAGTCAACACAGTTCTTGGTCATGTTGAATTCCGTTGGTGGCTTGACCCGGAAGAGATACCATCGGAAAGTTGAACCACTTGTGAATACTGTCATGATGTCATATGGACTACATATTTTTGGGGTTCTTTTGGCTAGTCCTTTGATATAGGGCAGACATACCGTAGTGAGTTTTCGGGTATTATCCTCAATCCTCCTATCTAGGTTTCTTGGAGCCGATATTATGCGCTCTGAGTTGTTGTTACGATGGAGGTTGTGTCTCAGACTAATCATTTCTTCTTGATATGCATCAGTATCGCTACTAATGGTTTTGCTCGATATTGTAAGCAACGGACCATTCCTTTCATTACCGTATATGAATGATGCGAGTTGAAATTGAGGTACTGTCCGGTGAAGGTGGGCTTACGGTACACAGAATACCTGAATCCTTGCTCTGTGCGTGTTACTAATACATCGAAAAAGGGTAATTTGTTGTCTTGCTCTTTCTCCATAGTGAACCGTATAGATGGTAAGATTGAGATCACGTGATCAAGTAATATCTGAACATCTTCCTTATGAACCCAGAGAAGGAATGTGTCATCAATGTATCTAAGCCACATGATGGCATTGGTGATGTAGATCCTAATGCCATTTCTTCGAAGTATTCCATTTATATGTTAGCCAACACTGGTGACAACGGTGAACCCCGGGCCAGTCCTTCTTCTTTTCGGTATATATCAGATCCCATCCCGAAGTAGGTTGTCTCCACACAGAAGGTCAACATTTTTATTAGATTATCTATCGAGATACAAGTGCGTTCTTCCAGCAAGGGGTCTTCAGCCAGTTAATCCCGTACTACAGCAGTAGTTACCTTTGTAAACAGACTCACTACATCCAATCTGGTTAGAATGAATGGGGGCATCACTGATTCTTTCCACAAATCTCCACAAGGAAGCGGCTCAATGAATATGCGCGCAGGTAAAAAAGTTTAGATAATAGTAGTAATCCTAGTCAAGTAAGAATATTAAGTTTATAAGTCCCAAAAATTCACTCCGAATTGTCCAGCATGGCGTAAAGGTTATAGGCGTTGGTTCCCTTCTAAGGTGACAATCATCGGGAGGTTGCAGGTTCAATCCTGACTGCAGGCGAGTAACAATATAGGAATACATAACACTTGAACACGGTTATGGCTAATGGAAACAGAACAGGTGACCCCCGTGGTTTCAATAAAGGACGTAGTTCGAAGTTCTGTGAAGGTTTCTGAAGAAGGCCGGAGGACAAATCGGCCGAAACGTTATAGAAATAACAACAAAGATGAAGACATTTGTCTGAAAACCCTTAATATTAATTAGTTGTGTCCAGAATACTTACTTGAAGATATAATTGTTTAAAAAACATTATTTGCTATTACTGTTGCATGTTGACTTTGACAGAGCGGTCAATCAGAGATTTTGGGGACTGGATATTCCAGCTGTGTAAACAGAAAGACTGCTCACGTGGGTTTACAAGCGGAAGCAGATCACGTGAATCGCAGCCGGAATGCATAAGCATTATGAAATATATAGACGGGTAGCCACGTCCCACGATCAGTCTTAGTCAACCAGTAGAGCCACAACCAAGTCAGAGTAGAAGCCACGCTGGGCGCCACCCGTGGCAGTGGGGCTGATGCCGCTAGAGAACCTCTCGTTAAGGAAGCAAAGAGGTTAGTCACTGAATACAGAATCACAACGTGGGTTAAGATATGGTTCTATATAACAGTCTTCCGCCAGTCTGCGATTTCTCTCTCTCTCTCTCTCTCTTTGACGCAGAATTTTTGATCTTTCGAGATATGAAGTTGAGAGATATACATGTTTTTGTAAAAAAAAAGTGTTACGGTCTAATCATTCCCTCATTATGCCGCTATATAACATTACTCCCGAGGATACAGTTACTCGAAATACGTGAAGCCATATTATCAGGGGTAAATTATTATTATCAGATAGAAATAATTGAAACTGTGTAATTGTATGCAAATTATTTATATTAGTTTGGAATACTTCAAGCCATATAACTGAGGTGCCCGTGGTGTAATGGTTATCGTCGTAGGAAATGGACACGGCGACATGAGTTCAAATCCTGAACGAGACTGATTGCATTTCACATAGCACTAATACCCTTGGGAAAGGTATGAATCCAATTATTCTCCCTCCTATGGGTAAATAGTAGGGCAGACTGGGATCTAGGAGAAGGAAAACTCTGAATTCAAACCTGTTAAACTCCACTTAAAAATTGACCTTGTGTCATATCCTGCCCGAGCGGAAGTGTTGGGTAAATATGTATAACTGTGGGCGTATTTTTTGTATGGAAATAGTTATTTGCAGCAATAATTATTTACAAAGGATTATTATTAGTTTCTCGATACCACATGTTTGTGTCATTTGGGGAATAATAGCGTTTGAAACCCAATCGCCAGCAAACGAAGATGACAAACCTCCAGATAGTATAAATTGAGGTACCGAGCAGGTATAGAGAACATTAGATGAAGACTTCTTTGAGAGACTGACTTCAGAAATAGCTTTGCCGGTAGATTATTGGTTCAAAGCGATTCTGTTATAGTTCTAGGGAAGATGGTAGTGTAACGAATAGTTACGATCTTTTCTTTGTCTTATTTTCCGTAATGTATTAATTCAATTGGAATTACATTCTTATGCTTTTAAGTTCTGTATCAATTACTTCTTTTTATGTACATGTGAGTGTTACAAAAGTTTGAAATACTTGAAACCATATAACTGTGTATAAATTATCAGTGTTAGATAGGAATCCTTGAAAGCATATTACTTTGCAAATTAAATGTATTAAGAAAAGTCTTTTGAAGTTATAATTGTTTCCGAATGATAATTATCATAAGATTTTTGGAGCCATAATTGTTTAAAAGAAAAGAGTTTCATTTCTTCTGCATTAAATAAACAAACAGGGAGTGATGCCGAAAAACCAACTGATATATATAAGACAGTATTTAATCCAGAAAATCCTGAGTTGGGAATAATTTCGAGCAGGACACTTAAATATTCAAAAATTAGAAGATGTAATTTATGTTTGGAAAACAAGATACAAATTATATTATGCATTGATCCTGTAAACCTAATAAATTAGAGATGTGATTTTATTGCAAGATGTAGGCATAAAAATAAATTTTGACTGTTTTGAAAAATAATAGAATGAATAAATTATGAATTACTATGACTAATTAAATAGATAAAGGAATTTAAATTTGAATTAATATTAGTACATTTTTTTGCTCGATAATTGTAATTTGGGGGGGATTTTGCCGTGGAATAACATTAGTTTTAAATTGTTTTATTTCAATGTAATGATTAGAATTTGATGTACTAAAATAAGATATGTCTGAATAATAATATCCTTTAGATAAATATTTGGATAGTTAGACATGTATTTTTGTAGCTGTAAATTTTTCCTTAATAAATTCAGAATGTGATGAAACCGGTTGTTCTTTATATGCCAAAATAAGTTGATACTTATTGTTAGTTGAATTGGAAGGATTACGTTAATATAGGAGAAAGAAGGTTTTTTTTTCAAGTCTGGTTTTAAATGTGAAAGATTTATTTTAATCCATTTTCTTGTTTGATCTGAAGAAATCCTGTTCATTTTTAAAGCATTGATTGATATCAATGATTGATGCATTTTAACTGAATGGAAATAAATTTATTATCTTAGTGGGGCCGATTGTTGTTTTGTTTTGTTTTTTTGTTTGTTTCTTTATATATATATATAAGGAATAATATCAATGGAAAAGCAAATACGGGAAAATCATTTTTAATAAACAAAATACAGAAATTATTTCCAAGCAAAACATTTAAGAAATATATGAACTAACTGGATATCCGGATACGAAATACAATATCAGGGAGCCTGAAATATACCCATTAGGGGGTAATTGTGTTATAAAGACAAAAGCTGTGGTTAATAGTGACGAGGGTGAAGGATATTATAGTTAAAATGTATGTATCATTGCCTCGAAGTTGCAATGAAAAAAAAAAAAAAAAGAAATATTTCAAATCATCGAAATAGCTTTTACAAATGGAAAGTATCGCAATCATACTGCCCTGTCCAACCATATGTTGAGGATTAAAGATTATTTTGGTATTATTTTTATTTATTTCTGCCTCCCACTAGTCAGGATTTGACATGAAGTTTATTTTTATAGTGAGAATGTAGAGAATGGGGAAGTTGGGCACGAGCAGAAACTCGTGCACTGCTGGTCAATGCTAGTCATAGTTCACATTGCATCAAGTGATCATGTGCTAGCCTTTGCAAAGTCTCCCGGCACGAATACCAAGTGACCATGCTGGCCATTGATTCTCTAAACCCGAGGGTCTAGTGCAATGCGAATACGTGCTTGTCATGAATTCCACCCACCCATTTGCCCAGTCTACTGCTTTTCTGCAGAGGGGTAAGATACCACCCAACGGGTGTTCTGGATATGACTCTATGGGTCAAATAGAACTAAACTGCGTACTTATGCGAAACTGAATTGTTTGAAATGGAACCGTTTTTGTATGCTAAATGAAAATGTTTGTTACAGAAGTGCTTTCGACATTGAAACTATACTTACGCTGAACTGAATTGCTCGAAATAAAACTGTTTTGACAAAAACCAACCTTATACTAATTTGAATTGTTTGAATAAGAACTGTTTAAATAAATTGAATAGTTTGAAATAGAAATCTGCTTAGAAATACAATTGTGCGTTTTAGTGAACGCGTAAAATCCATAGATATATACACCTGTGAAATAAGGCAAATGTTGGTACAATGCTAGTTAGATGCCCACCTACACGCACTCACAAAGTAAGGAATTCACTCTCTGATAATAATGAACTTGTGACTCATCACTCTGAAGTAACAGTTATGAAGAATATTGTTCAGCAGTTTTGTATATGTACTCAAGATAAGATTTCTCAATGCATAATTCTATATTCATCAGAAGAAACGGAATTATTGACACAGCAGCCACCAACCCCATTCTTTAGATCTGACCTGTAACTGTTGATATTTTTATCTCGTTTTGTTAGCATGTTTCCCGGTGGTAATTATGCTCCCCGCTCAGCAATGGTTCTTCGTAGGAAGACATCGAATATTGAATTGTCCATTAAATTAGCACAACCTGATCTTTTCTGAGAGAAAGCACGCCACGACAGATGAGAGGGTTGTGAGAATAGCTAAAATATTTTGTATAAGTATATCTTACAAGACTCAATATATTTGGTGGTTGAAGTTCTAGATTAGAGGATTTACGAAATAAACAAATTTGGATAATTGATTTAAAGTTGAGGGCTTTCTAGTGTATGAAAGATGTGTCTCATTACGTATAAAAGTTGGAAGTTGTCTTACTTATAAAAGTTGAAAATCTTCTTGCAAATAGAAGTTGAAAGTTTTCTTACATATAAAAGTTGAAAGTTTTCTTATGTATAAAAGTTAGAAGTCTTCTTACTTATGAAAGTCTGAAGTTTTCTCACATATAAAATTTAGCAATCTACTCACGTATAAAAGTTGGATGAATTCTTTTGTATAAAATACTACGGACTTTATATATCTATTACAATAAAAAAACCAAACTATTTCGTTGGTCTGCCGGAGGATCTAGGCCATACAAAATTTCAAAGAATTCCTCTTTTACATGGATATTCTCATGACATCGGCCTCAAACAGACTATACTCAGTTGACCTTTGAGGTCATTTGAGGTCACAATGTTTAATTTCTAGTTAAATTGAGTAAAAGACATTAGCATGAATTATTTACTCCATTCAGAGTGTGCTGGTGGTCAGATCTCCGTTTTTTACATGGTCAGCAATATGTTGGTTGTTCATGAGTTGATAGTGGAAATACATATTTATAAAAGATAGGAAAAACAATAGATGTTGAATAAAAAGAGGCTCTCAAAAAGTAATCTAAAATGTTAAGATTATAACTCTTTCCGTTGGCAGTTTATATCATTATCATATATATATATATATATATATATATATATATACACTTATATATACATATATACATGTGTATATATATATATATATATATTTATATGTGTATATAAATGTATATATATGTGTGCCTATATTTATTTATATATAGACGTGTGTGTATATATATATATATATACATATATATGTGTATATTCATGTATATATATATATATATATATGTAAGCATATGAATATATGCATATATGACTATGTATATGCATTAATGTCTATATATGTTTATGTATAAAACCTTGCTACCACCCTCTTCAATTGGTGGAGGTTTTCCAAATTCGATCTGCTGGCTGTTTCACTTGGCTGGTTGTATCACCGGACGGCACGGTCGATCTGCTTATCTGCCTGCGTTGTGTTTTCGATCCAAACAGCAGATCGATCGCTTATTAGAGTCACCAGTCAGTGAGCCGAAAGATGATTCTTCCCAATTAAGTAAGTAAAAAAATCCAAGCAACAACGTAAAACACGATATGCGTTTGTAACAAACAATAACATTTAGTTTATTAAAAAAAACGAGTCTGTAAAATGGTACATACATTCACCCTTCCCGATGGGTCGTAGTCATTTGACACGGAGACCTAGCTCAAGATTTAACGGCCAGTTTATTTCAAGGAACTCAGAGTTAGGCCCAAGGCCTCTCAAATTATCATATAAAGTTTAGGCTTTTTTCTGCTTCTTGAAGTTAATAGTCTTGTAGAAAGTAATCTCAAATAGCGTTTATGTAAGTTTTTCTCAGTCTCTTGCTTCCGATTTCTCTTGATTGTCTGGTACAAGATGATTTCAAGTGGAGGAGAATATTCTGTCGTCTTAGTTTCTCTGTGTTAGGGAGTCTGCTAAAAGGTCAGGTCTCAGAGTAACGTGAAGACTCTTAGCCGTTCCGCGCAAATCAATCCAAAGTATCGTATTATCTTAGTTTCTCTTCGCTTCTCTAATTTCGTGAGTCTCGTACAAGGTCATCTGAAAGTATTGCATTATGTTGGGCTTTTCTTCACCTCTCCACCCTGGGCAGTCTGGTGCCTGGCCTGGATCCTGAGCTACGTAAAGTCTCGTAGCTGCCTTCCGCCGGTCTCTGGGAAAGAACGAACACCATAGCTTATTTGTATTTTCTCTCTGCCGTTGTTTACGGAGCTATTGATAATATCAGTTCTCTCCTAATTTAGATTCCAATAATTAATTTCCCCCTTTCGATTTCGCCTCCACCGTTAGTGTTCGGTTTCCTCACACCTTTGCCGAAAAAGGGTCAGGTTTCTTCTGCCATTTCTCCATATTCCACCTTAATCCATTTACTATTTTTCTCCCCCCACTACAAAAAAACATATTTTCGACTCATTCTATTCTCCCCCTTGGCGATGCACTGAATCATTCTTCTAAAATCCATTACAGTTATTCTGTTTATTTATTCAGGCTAGTACCCCCCTCTATATCACTGGTTTATATGTAAATTCATACACACAAATTCTTACAAACTTATGCACATTCATACACAAACTTTCATACGCACACACACACACACACACACATATATATATATATATATATATATATATATATATATACGCATGTATCTGTATTTGTACAAATATATGTTGTTTTTTTGTTATTTGGGTTTATGGCATATCAACATCTATTAGAATATAACCCCAAATTCTGTTTATTAAGATATATTAAATTTATATGCATATTTTGTTAATAACATTTTTAAACGAGCTAAAGCTCATTTGTTTGCACACAGTTAAATGATTCCGATGATTTCTATGAAATACGAATAATTGAATTTACTGTTAATAATTTGATTTCAAGTCTTGCTATGTAACACGATCAACTGAATTCAACACTCATTATGGCACAAAGTTCAATAGATATGCAAATATAATTTTTTAAGTGAATAGTTCGTAGGTCATTTTAAAACAGTTAACTCTAATGTTTGCATACAATTTAGTTGTGATATTGTTTGCACACAGTTAAATTGTTTCAAGTATTGCAGTCGAATAAAATCAGTTCAATTTAATATAAATCATATGTGCACAGAGTGATTTCAAGTTTTGCTCACAGTAATATTTTATTTTTACGCAGTTAAATGGTTTTAAGAATTACTGTTTACAAGAAATAATTATATTCGATACTATTCATTTCCACATAGTTAAATAGTTCTTAGTATTGCTATGTAATTCCAAAGATTTATTTTTTGCACACATTTAAATGGTTTCAAGCATTGGTTCGCTAACAAAACAGCTGGAGAAGAAGCTGGATGGCAATTACACAAGAATGCTGCGTGCAGTCCTGAACAAGTCCTGGCAACAACACCCCACAAGACACCAACTGTACGGCCACCTGCCCCCTATCACGAAAACTATTCAAGTTAGACGAACCAGACATGCAGGACACTGCTGGACAAGCAGAGATGAACTCATAAGAGATGTGCTCTTATGGATCCCCACATATGGCCGCGCAAAAGCAGGGCGACCAGCTCGAACGTACATTCAGCAGCTATGTGAGGATACAGGATCTTGTCCTGAAGACCTACCTAGGGCGATGAACGATAGGGAGGAGTGGCGAGAGAGGATCAGGGATATCCGTGCTACCAGCGCGATATGATGATGATGATGATGATGAAGCATTGGTATTTAATAAGTCTATTTAACATTACTCATTCATTGTCACTCAGTTAAATGGTTTCAAGAATTGATTAGTCACACTAACAATTCAAATTAATATCAGTCATTTGTTTCCACACAGTGGAGTGATCAACCAGTTCTATTTGAACCATTAATGGGGGCCTATCAGGTACTACCAGTCTGGATAAGGGTGGACCTGGGACCAATGGGTGTGAAGGTTTACTCCATATTTCTCAAAGCTTCAGGATTGGAGCCTCACCATCAGATTGTTTCGTGTCATATCAAGAACACTCGTTGAAGGAGTTTTACCCTTTTGCAGAATTGCAGTCAGCGTATTCTACAGCCCAAGCCGACTGGGCTGCATACGTGTGCAAGAGTATATATGCTTATGTTTGTGAATATGCACGTGTATATATATATATATATATATCTTTTTTTCATATATATATATATATTATATTAATGGTGTAATGGTAATCGTCATAGGAAATGGACACGGTGACAAAAGTTCAAATCCTACACTAGGGGGATTGCATATCACATACTCTTGGGCAAGGCATGAGTCCAATTATTCTCCCTCTAGGTATGGGTAAATATCAGGGCAAACTGTATTCTTAAGTCTTCATTAGGCAATCAGAGTAGAAGAAAGAAAACTCTGAATTCAAACTTGTTAAACTCCGCTTAAAACTGACTTTGTGTCACATTCTGCTCGTATGGAGGGGTTGGTAATACGATTATATCTTTATATAAATGTATCTATATTTAAAAGTATATGTGTAAATATATGCATAAGTGTATATACATATATAAACATATACCTAATGATATATATAGATAGATATATATATATATATATATATATATATATATATATATTGTCATCCACAGACATACTGTTTCGTTGTATCACAACTCTTCAGTGTGGCTAGACACGTAGGACGCTTGAAGCGAAACCCGCCCAACTTTATGTTAGACTCAGTATCAGACTGCTCAGCCAACAAGCGTACCACGTTGGCTAAGTAATAATAAGGCATTATGTAGCAACAGCAGCAGCAGCGTTCGTTTGTTTACATTTTATACCTAACCGGAAACCAGAGTGCTCAATTCGTTCGAAGAGCTTTGCATTATGCGAGCGACAACCGAAAATTCCTTCACCAGAATGCTCAACCCCCATGGTGGAGCGTATATATTGTCATCCACAGACTGTCTGTTTCGTTATATCACAACTCTTTCGTGTGGATTGACACGTAGGACGCTGGAAGCTGAGATCGAAACTCGCCCAAGCACATATGCATATATTTACGTATATACACATTTACTTTTCGACAAAAATGCATTTATACATATACCCACAATATATACATGAATACGTTTATATACATACACATTGACATGTTCACACAGATATATATTCAAATACACAGTCACATATATACATATATGAACTGAAGGCAAGGATAACGGCAGCATTTACCATTTTAAACAAGGTGACCGTCGGAAAGGCTAAAAGAGATTCTGAAGTCGTCTGGTGGCCGTGGTTAAAAGCCAAGCTGATTTCTTTTAATAAATTCGATCCATCGTTTTTCAAGATATTTTCTTGTGATTTTCGTAAATGTATTTGATAAAGTTAGTGTTATATTCATTTTTGCGTAATTCAAGCGACAGTTTACCATCGTATCCTTTATATATATATATATATATATATATATATATATATATGAATAAATAGATTGGAAAAATCCGACAAAATGTGAAAAATAAATGGAAAAGTGGATATAATAATACGACTTCAGAATGGTGAACATTCTGAAAAAGTCTTTGATGAAATAAAGACGAAACATTAATTTGAATCCGTTGTCTATGTTTGGGTTTATAAACTTTTCCATTTATTTTTTCACACACACACACACACACATATATATATATATGCATATATATTTGTGTACACACACACACAGACACATATATTTGTGTATATATATATATATATATGAGGTGCATTCTTATGTCGGTCTTGTTATATGAAATCTAAATAGATGTGAAGCGATTTGTTGTGAGTAATGAAGGCTTTTGTAAGACCATTCGCACATTTTATGATGTTATTGTGCAAAGAATAAGAACTTTAGTCTATATTTTTCTGAAAAAGGCATTATATAATAATTTCTAAATAACTCTTAACAATTTAGGGATAAGATAACATCCGAAGAGTGATATGCAAGAAAAAAAAAGATAGAAAATAAATGAGTTTCACGAAAGCGGAAAATCTTGCCAGATCCGCTATAATGATTTCATGGCAGTAGGTAAAAAATAATTAAATTGGACACGCAGGAAGTAAAAGCTAGATAAGGAAGTGCGCCTGCGCGAATATTAAGACTAAAACACCAAAACCTATGAAGATATTAAATAAGAACAACTAAAAATAAGCGAATAGTTGATAATGCTATTAATTTTATTACTTGCACCTGAAATAACAAACATGGAAACGCGTTCCGAAGACGAAGGAAAGAGAAAGAGCTTAAGAATCAAGTGGAAAGGCGAAGATATCGCTTCATGTATTGTTAAAATTGAATTAGAACTGAAGATATGAAGAACTCATAGCAGAATATCCGCTTCTCGTATCAAGGCGCTATTTTTCGTAACATCTTCGGCTACAAAATCGTTTATTTTTCATATTTTCATTTCTTATTCTGTTTGCTGTGGCTCTTCATTCAAAACACTGTGTAAAATCCATCCTTCTCTCTCTCACTCTCTCTCCCATGAGAGTATTTGTACATAAGTTGTAAATTTAACGCTATGAATAAATATCAATATACTTTCTGATAGAAAAATACACATATCGATACACTCCACAATCTCTTTTATAATTTATTTTAAACAAAAGAAACCTAGATTTTATCATTTTTATTTGAATATTATACCCTTAAAACGGATGTTATTAAGTGTTATTAACACTCATAGACGGCCACTCAGTAAGCTTGCCAATCGATGGGACTTACAATATGTTGACTATCGTCTGCAAAGAAGTAAGTGTTCTTCGAAAAAAAGGGGTATCATAAAGATAACATTTAATAGCATCTGATCGTGAGGCTACAATTCTGTCAGTCTGTGTGAAGTATCTTTCTGTTGTAATTATTCCCAGGTCCACTCACACCTGTAGAGGTACCAGCTATTAGGGTACCATCTATGGAACAAATAGATCTGTTTAAAACTCACGCTCATTCGATATTATAAAGAAATCTTCAGAAACAACGACGTAGAAATATTTTAAAAAATGTACAATGAACGCAATTCTTTTACCTATAGATAAATATTAACCAAGACAGGTTAACATGCCTTTAAAATGAATGATTTCATTCAATTAAAATTCATCGCTCTCTCTCTCTCTCTCTCTCTCTCTCTCTCGAAGACACATACGAACAACATGGTTAATTGTTTGTGTTTTATGGTATATCAATACTTGTAGAATATTGAATGCCAAATCCTGTTTATATATATATATATATATATATATATATATATATATATATATATATATATCATCATGTCATGCCGCTAGCACGGATATCCCTGACCCTCTCTCTCACCACTTCTCCCTATCATTCATCGCCTCCGGCAGGTCTTCAGGGCTACATCCCGTATCCTCACATAGCTGCTGTATGTATGTTCGAGCTGGTCGTCCTGCTTTTGCTCGGGCATATGCGGGAGTCCGTAGGAGTACATCACTTATGAGCTCGTCCCTGCTCCTTCAGCAGTGTCCTGCATGTTTGGTTTGTCTAACTTGGATAGTTTTCGTGATGGGAGGCTATATATATACATATATATGATTTATAAATGAAAGTTTATTGATTGCCAGTTTTTAAACGAGCTTTAGCTCATTTGTAGGCACTCTATTCGATAGTTTGAAGTATTGCTGTCAAACACTAATCGTTTTATTTGCTCATAGATAAATGGTTTCAAGTATTGCTATCTAACACAAACAGTTTTTGTTTTTTTCCGATAGTTAAATAGTAGTAAGTATTGATATGATATACTAATAATTCTATTTATCAATCACTTGTTTGCACAGAGTTAAATGGTATCAAGTTTAGAAAATAATTAAACATTTCTATGTGACAAATAAATGGAGCCTTAACAGGTATTACCAATCTGGATCATAGTGGATCTGGGACTAATCGTAATGAATGGGTATTCCACACATCTCCAAGCTCCAGAACTGGATCTTCATAATCAGGTGTTTTAGTATCATGTACATAATGTTCGTTGTGTGTGTGTGTGTGTGTGTGTGTGTGTGTGTGTGTGTGTGTGTGTGTGTGCAAAAGGTTTCAGCCACCTGAGTTTCAAAACTTCTATGGACTGATGAGAAGCAAGTCCCCAATAAGATATCAAAGGACAATCTCACGGTTTTTAATACTGATTTAGAAGGATTTCTTCTGTGATTTATTATTGTGAATGAAAGATTTGTGCTTCACTTTCAGCCAGAGGTAAAAGAACAGTCAAAGCAAAGAAAAAATGCATAATTTCCAGTTCCAAAATTCTAGTCTTTTTTAAATGCCTGGAAGGCAATGGCCCTTGATTTTCTTATCCCAAAAGATACCCGCGGTGTTATGGATATCGTCGGAGGAAATGGACACGGAGACACTAGTTCAAATCCTGTACGAGAATGATAGCATTTCACATAGCACTAATACCCTTGGGAAAGGTATGAATCCAATTATTTTCCCTCCAGCTTTGGGTAAATAGTAGGGCAGACTGTATTCTCAGCCTAGGTGAGGCAACTTTTGTAGAAGGAAAACTCTGAATTCAAATCTGTTAAACCCCGCTTAAAAATTGACCTTGTGTCATATCCTGCCCGAGTTCCAAAATCATAGTCCGTGTTAACTGCCAGGAAAGCAATGGCCCTTGGTTTTCTTATCCCAAAAGGTGCCCGTTGTGTTATTGATATCATGTAGGAAATGGACACGGCGACCCACACAAGAGCACATATATAAGTTGAACGTTTCGTTCAATAAGTAAACATATTTATTTTCAGATAGAAAAATATGAGTATCGCTACACACAACTAACATTTTCTTTAATAAAGGCGAGATAATCCTCAATTTTGACCCATTTTGGGATAGGAAAATCTATATTTACCAACCCCTCCGCTCAGGCAGGATATGACACAAGGTCAATTTTTAAGCGGAGTTTAACAGGTTTGAATTCAGAGTTTTCCTTCTACAATAGTTGCCTCACCTAGGCTGAGAATACAGTCTGCCCTACTATTTACCCAAAGCTGGAGGGAGAATAATTGGATTCATACCTTTCCCATATATATATATATATATATATATATATAAATGCAGTATATATATATATATATATATATACTGCATTTACTCGACATTCTAAAAAAATCTAAGACTGAATCATCACCGTCAGATATAGTTTGATGTCAAAAAATCTATTTGAGTCATGGATAGAACTCCAAAGGGTAAAAGTGAACCTGGGAATAATGGAAGCGAATGAGTAACTCAACACTGACAAGACCTCTATAACTCGAGCCTCTCCTATGCCAGCGTTTTAATGTCATGCACAGATCACCGATTTTGGGGAGGTCTCATCTCCCACTGCGACCCGCAACTAAGTCGACCAATCTAATATAGTAGTGATTTCAATGGAAAATATTACATTTGTCGTGTGCTTTATGTCGTCGTGTTTCTCTTAACGTCATCTGGGCTCTCAAATATCTTATCCTTGAGATTAACTTTTCTTCAAGGAAACAAGTACTACAGAGTAGGGACTTCTCATCAAAATCCATCAAAAATTAACACCGTCAAATCTAAACGTCACACTTCGTTAATTCTTTCACTGGTGAACACATCTTTCTTTAAACTTCAAAATTTGAAATGAAAAATATTAAAAGATTTGATTTTGATTGATCATACCCCCATGTATCACTGTGTCTGAACAAATAGTTATTATTTTCTTTTATCTCATTCTTGTTATATTCTATTGTAAATTTTTTATGCGTAAGCTACATGGATACGCAATAAAACATAAACTTTTGATAAGGTTTGAACCCTTTTCTTTAGAAACATGTCAGATTGGAACAGCACTTTTCTTGCATCTCTTTGACGTCTACGATAGTAATTTTCATTTGAGCGATCTTACACAGAGAGATATTGTAAAGGATATAAAAAGAATAGACAACCAAATATAAAGAATGAGGCAAAAACTGTCCGTTCATTAAAAAAAAAAAACGCACTCAAAATAGCCACTTTCGCTTCAGAAGTGTCAGTCTATATGTGTTTCTTATCAAAAAGCGAAATCCTGCATTTCTGCAAGTGAAAGCATTCACGATTACAAAACAAAACTCCAAGTCCATTCATAGTAATAATAGTGAAAATGAAGCATAAATGCAATGCTATTTACGTAAAAACTTTTCCCGCTTCTCGGTCATGGATCCATGCGGAAGAAGTGATCAGACATTTTATATGAACCGACATTTACGAGGGACAGGCAGTGCTTCAAATTTATTGGCGGGAAATCAGTAAAAAGATGGGAAGGGTAAAGGAGAAAGAGATAGAGAAGTGAGAAAAAGAAGGAGTGAATATGGATGATTATTTGAGAATAGAAATGGTATGAAATGGGAAATATAAAAGCAGAAAGAAAGACAGGAAGAAGATTGTAAAAGAACGCAAGAAACGGAAGAAGGTGAAAGGATGCTATCAGGAAAATGATGCAAAGGAAAAAAGGGAAAAATAAAATGAAGTGGTGAGAAATAGGGTTGAAAAAAGTTAGAAAGAAAGATATTATTTGAGGAAAAGGTGGTTGAGGTGAGAAGTTTACAAGAGACTGTAAAATAGAATGAAACACATTATTGATAAAATGAAAAGAATTATGTAAGGTGAAAAAAGAAGGAATAAAAGAAAAAGATTTGAAAAAGTTTAAAAGACATGTGAAAGAAAAATGAAAACGAGTAAAATAATAGTGAAAAAAAAGGATGAGAAAGAAAGAATGAATGAAAGAAGTGAGAAAGAAAAAAGGAGAAAAAACAGTAAAAGAAAGGATGAAGAAAAATATGAGAAAGAAAAATTTAAAAAAAATGAAAGTGAAAAACATTAAAAAGAAAGAGTAAAAGAAATGAGGAAGGAAAAATAAGAAAAAATTCGTAAAAACTAGAATTATTTATGGAAATTAGAGAAAAAAAGGGAATGCGAAATAGTTGAAGGAATGAATTGTAAAAGAAAATGGATAAAGAAGGAAAAAATGTGAAAAAAAAATTTAAGGGGAAATTTTAAGGCAAAGAAGGTAATTTAATGGGATACAAGTGAATCACGAAAAGAAAGAAATTTGTAGAGGTCGAAGTCAGTACGAAAGAAAAAAAAAGTATGGAAAGGAAGAAAGAAGTGTACTGAAGTCAATGTGAAGGAACAAAATAAATAACTGGCCTAAAACAAATGATCAACAATTTAGTTATTTAGTAAGCCTAGCTTAGTGAAATAAAAAGTGTCGGTAGTGTGGCACCGGGTAAGTTCGAATTCACTATAGTAATAAACTGATTTACAAAACAACTTTCAGACCAAAGCAATTCTACAAGCACCCAAGTGATCAATAAAGAGATAGAAATACGCCACAGAATAATGGAAATACAAAACAGGATTCTAGATTTCTGTGAATCTTTGTAACAACAGTCCATGATAATACTGATGTTTCTGTTTTAGAAAGAGTATCGGATTCTTATTAACATTTTACTAGTTATGTCTAATATATCAAGAATTTGGATTTTTAAATTATGACTTTCGGTGATTATAAAGATCCTACAAATCACCATTCAGTTAAAAATTGAACTGGAAATTTGTTTTAATCCCTAATTAAATTGTTTTTGTATAGCTGAAATAAAAACCTTACTATCGTGTGCGTATTTGAATTTTCTTTTTTTTTTTTTTTCGCTGTTTCACAATAAGTTATAGAATGTTTAGTAAAGTATTATGTATAATATTTAAACACCTTTTCTGTTCAAGTAAAATGCATTTCTATACTTTAAAAGAAACATCATGAAAATATCAAATATAACATTATTTTGAGTTATTACTTCACATGCAGTTAAAATTTCAGACATTTGAAAGAGAAGTGGATAGAGTGTTCGCCAATGGTCCGAGAGACCAGGGTTCAATCCCAGGTCACGTCATGCCAAAGACTTTAAAAATGGTACTTGATACCTACTTGCTTAGCACTCAGCAATTTAAGGTATGTATCTAGGGTAAAGTGGAGAAATCCTGGAAAAGGAGTAGCGCCCTCCTCTACACCTTGGTGTAGTAGCTATTGAAAAGGAAGCCTTCAGGTCGCCCTCAACTATGGTCGCCAAATTTACTTTTTTAGGTTAAAATATCAATTTTTTCCGAAACACTCCATATATCGCAAATGACATAGAATTTTTTGAAACACCTTGTATGTGTGTGTGTGTGAAGATAATGAGAATTTTAGTAATGACTTGCTGTTCAATATTCAAATGAAAGAATAAAAGAAAAAAATAGGGCAATCAGAGAATATAGAACGCAAAAAGATATTCTAAGAAATAATAAAATGCTAAAAAGGGAATATCAGCTTACATGAGGACGGAGAATCAGAATATTATGAGAGAAAAAACAGCAACTGAAAATCTACAAAAATATCAATAAAGAATTGAGATGGAAAAAGTTGACTGTTTTCCTTGAACCAAAAAGTATCTCTAGAAGTTACCAAGAACAAATCGAAGAAAAAGAAACGGTAAATGTAGAGAAAAGGAACAGGGTAGTAAGGTTCTTCAGTTTCTTGATCTTCTTCAATGAAGCAATGTAAGTACTCGGCTGTTTGTGTTTTGTTGCATCGCACTTCCGTGTAGCGGGTGGAATGTTCTTAATTTATTCAAATTTCTTTAATGAAATACAAATTTGCATTATTAACATTTTTACCCGTGTTTCTTTCATTTTATTCGTGTTGCTACTTGGTCGCAATGTCCGGTCGGTTTTACATTCTATGACCGTTAATTATGTACCATGAACTGGAATAATAAACTAGTCTTTGTGGAATGCAGAGTACCTTTTCATTGTTCTCGCTCTCGGGTCCACACTTGCCCGGAGTGGTAGCACCTGATAGGGTCATATCTATGGGTCAAATAGAACTAAACTGTGTACTAATGCTAAACTGAGTTGTTGGAAATAGAACTGTTTATATGTATAAAAATGGATTTGGCATTGAATAAACTACAATGGTTGATATGCCTTAAAACAAAACAAAATAAAACTAAACTAAACAAGTCTTTGAATTGATTCGAACTCACGCCTGCTCACCTAAGAAATATGTCTGACTGAAATAGACTTATTGATTTGACTATGGCTTCATTCAAATTTAGGTATTTAGTTACGTTTTTCGTTTCGATTTTTACTCAATGCTATGATATAGATTTTTTTTTATATCTTGATACATGAATTGACTTTTACTTGTGCCAACTTCTAAGATAAAGCCTTGTCTTTATTAATAGTATGACCCCTGTCAGCTTGTATGTAGACATGTGGAACAGCAGTACCCGCTAAATTCACTCGAGATTGATCATTTTTATCCTGTTTGTATTCTGTTTTATAGAATTTATATTGCTCAGCTTATTTACGCCCTGAGCACTTATTTTAATGATTAAAGACACGATTAACATTATATCTTTATCATAATTATATAATATATTCTACAATATTCGTCTCCCACTTAACTGCACCCTTTTGTTTTATTAAATTTTTAGGTTGTGTGAAATTGCAAAATTTGGTTGCTCAGTCGACTGGGGCTGTAGAATACACTGACTGCACCTCTGCAGATGGGTAAGACTCCCCTTGCATGTGTCCTGGATATAACACTAAACAATCTGACGGTAAGGTTCCTGTGATGCTGGACGTTTTGGGAATGTTGAGCACCCCTTCATTGCCATCGCTCTCAGGCCCACTCTGGTCTGGAGTGGTAGCACCTGATAGGCCCTATCTATTGGTTAAATAGAATTAACAGCCTATGCTAAACTGAATTGTTTGAACTAGAACTGTTTTTGACATTGAAATTATACTTATGCGAAACTGAATAGTTTGAATTAGAACTGTTTGACTAAACTGAATAGCTTGAAATAGAAATGATTTTCACAATTACACTGCGTACTTAGGTAATTCTGATTTGTTTGAAAAATATAAAAGTATAAAAATGAATTTGGTATTAAATAACCAACAAAGTTTGATATGCCATAAAACCCGAACAACCAACCAACCAGCAAAAATTGGCCAGAATTTCGGTTAAGTGAAATCTAAAAGTGATCCTGAGAAAATATTGGTCACAAATCAAATTAATATTTGATGTCCTAGAAGTTTTATTACTTATATAAAAGAAAACTTCCCAGAAAGTACAAAATAAGTGATCCGAAAGCCGTACATGGAGTGAAGATCAGAAGATACAAGGAGGTGCCCGGGGTGTAATGGTTATCGTCGTAGGAAAATGGACACGGCAACACGAGTTCAAATCTTGGACGAGATTGATTGCATTTCACATAGCACTAATACCCTTGGGAAAGGTATGAATCCAATTATTCTCGCCCCCCAGCTATGGGTAAATAGGACAGACTGGTTTCTTAAGCCTTGGGGAGGCAACTAATCTAGGAGAAGGAAAACTCTGAATTCAAACCTGTTAAATTATCAGGCAGTAGAGGAAGGGATCATCAGATATACAAGAGGTCATCATCTGGCTCTATATATAATGATCATATTGCTGTACATAGCTTGATTATCAAGATATACAAAGAGAAATTATTAGGCCGTATAGGGAATCATCATCAGTAGGTACAAGGGGTTATTATCAGGATGTACCAGGAGTGATCATGAAGATGTTGAGGAAGTAATCACTATACTATACTGTTGCCCAGTCAGCTGGGGCGGTAGAATACACTGACTGCACCTCTGCAGAGGAATAAGACCCCGCCCCTAAAGAGTGTCCTGAATATGACACTAAACAATCTGATGGTGAGGTTCCAGCAGTGCTGGAGCTTTGAGGAATGCGGAGTACCCCTACATGCCATCACTCCCAAGTCCACTCTGGTCCGGAGTGGTCCTATCTATGGGTTAAATAGAACTAACAGCATACTTATGCTAAAATTAATTGTTTGACTAAACTGAATAGCTTGAAATAGAAATGTTTTTCACAATTAAACCATACTTACATTTAAACTGCGTGCTTATGCTTAACTGAATTATTTGAAAGAGAACTGTTTTTCGACATTAAAACTGTATTTAAACTTAACTGAATTGTTATGTGTAACTGCTTGAATAGTTTGAAATGGAAATTTTTTTTGACAATTAAACTGTGTACTCGTGCTAAACTGAATTGTTTTAAATAGAACAGATTATTTACATAAAAATAGATTTGGCGTTAAATAACCTACAAAGGTTGATATGCCATAAAACCAAACAGACCAAACCAAACCTTTATACTGTACTGAGAGTGATTATAAGGCTGTATCAGAAGTGAGCATCAAGATGTACTACAATGTTCATCAGACAGTTATCATTTAACTGTACAGTTAATGATCATCAGGTTGTACAGTGAGTGATCATCTAGCTGTCGAGAGAGTGATTATCAGCATATACAGAGCGTTCGTGGTTCCATACATAATTGATTTTTCATTTCTAGGAGCCCCAATGTCACATGTGCTGGAGCAGCCCCTTACAACAAATAAAGATAACTTTTCACAACAAGAAACGACTATTGTTATCTTTCGGACGTCTGTGGGAATTCTAAATTTCATAGCCAGATCCAGGCAGTTTCGACTAACACAGCAAGACATCTTATCATAAAAAACAACCAAATATCAACGTGGGATTCTTTACTTGTTCGGCTAAGTTATTGAGTCCCAAGTGTATGGACATACAAGTGTGTATTTGCGTGTGTCTTTATATATATGTTTACACTGGTGAAAAATAGTTAATACTGTCATCAATGATCCTTATATAATACTCACATTTCTAGAAAAAAGATTCCTGTATGGGGAGCTGTCTAGTCCACAGTTCAAACGTCGAGGGTGCTTAATTTGTGTGGGGGGACAACGCTTATATCCTAGATTTAAGAAGCAAGTGATCAACCGATAAGCCTTGTGGCTTATGCAGCACCGAGATCTGATTATTAATATAAGAAGAAGTATTCATGCACTATTTGTAGTTACAAGCATTTAACATTGTCACAAAAAGAAAGGCATGATGGCGCCGACAATTCCATCCCATACGACAAAATAAAGTCATCACAAGACGTTTCTTCTCCGCTCAGCATCATAAAACTATTTGCTTACATATAAAATTAAAATATTTATGAGAAAAGTAAGATCTTTTCACCATCAGTGAACTTAGTTCTTGGTTGTGTTACCGACAACAAAGGATCAACCGTGAGAACTCTCTTAGTAGGTGCGAAAAATGGTCACCCGAGAGTTTGGGAATTTTGATAAGGGTTTGTCGGTAACTGGCTGAGAGACAAGAAACGCCTTAAAAATTGTGTCCTGTATCCCCCTCCACACACAGACTGACACATTGTGAGCTGGCGAAGATTTAGCAAACAATAGTATTTTCCTTCATTGACTCCAGAATACCTATTCATTTCTTCTGGTCCTGAGAAACATTATAAAAAAGTGATATTTTTTTCTTTCGGTGACCACATGTCTGACCTTTTCATGTGGTTGCTTTCATGACAAATTTATATGAAGAAATTAGGCCCGTATGAATTGATAGACACAGCAGCTTTACCATCTTGTATTTCTATGTATATGTTATACAATACTAAAACAATTCTTTAAAAATATCAAGAGAAGCACTTCTAAGAATAAAGTAAGACCCCTTGTGGTCATAGCTAATTTTTGTTCCATCTAATTTTTGTTGCTATTTCATCCCGTCTCTTAAGTTCATTTTTTACACTCTATGATTATTAGGCGGGCAGCGTGCAAAGCAAATGAACAAATCTTCGAGATTTAATTAAGAGTTACTGAATGAAAAAAATTACGTGAGTGTTTCGATAAAAAGCAACAAAACTAGGACAAATAATAATTAGTCAAATGATTAATAAATGATGGCGACAAGGAAAAACAATAGAGAATATATATAAGTAAATAATGGAGTGTAAACCGGCAATATATAAAGAAAATTTGATAACTAGGTAATCCAAGTAGAAGGAGAGGTTTATTGAGAAACAAAGTCGACACTACAGCGTTTCGGTTCTAAAGAACCATCAAGACTATGAGGGATGGTATTAGAGATATTATATATATATATATATATATATATATATATATATATATATATATATATATATTGATTTGGCATCAAATAATCTACAAGCGTTGATATGCCATAAAACCAAACCAACCAAACCTTACCGAAAGAAGGAAAAGGAAATAAAATGAAATACAAATAAATAACCAAGAGAAAGGAAGAAAACTGAATAAAGATATTAAGAGGTTTAGGAGACAAAGATTTTTAAAAAAGAGTAAAAACAGTGAAAATGAATGAATTTAAGGAAAAGCACACGACGAGAATGAAAAGTGTGGAAATGAGAAACAAAAAAAGAATAATAGTTTGGTTTCTTTATTTAATGGCATATCAACATTTGTGGGTTATTTAATACTAAAGCCATACTTGGACAAGAACAGAAATTTAACCCTTAGGTAAGAGGATAAAGAAGTTCATGCCTTACCCGAGGGCATTAGTCCAAAAGTGAACGATATGGCGTCGCTGGAGTTCGAACTCACTAACGACCATGTTCCAGTCGAACATCTTAGCCACTACACTCCGGGGATTTCACGCATGAAGAAATGATGGTTGGTTGGTTTTTATGGCATATCAACCTTTGTTGGTTATTCAACGCCAAATCAATTTTTATGCAAATAGTCTGTTCTATTTCAAACAGTTCAGTTTAGCATGAGTACACAGTTTAAATGTCAAAACATTTCTATTTCAAGCTATTCAGTTTATTCAAACAGTTCTAATTCAGCCAATTCAGCTTAGTACAAGTATAGATTTTGTTTACACACACTTAAATGTCAAAACAGTTTTTTATCAAACAATTCAGTTTAGCATAAATACATAGTTTAATTGTCAAAAACATTTCTATTTCAAGCTATTCAGTTTAGTCAAACAGTTCTAATTCAAATAATTCAGTTTAGCATAAATATACTACTTATACTACTTATACTACATAAATATACACTTTAGTTCTATTTAACCCATAGGTAGGGCCTTGTCAAGTGCTACCATTCCAGGCCAAAGTGGACCTGGGAATGATGGCAATAAAGGTGTACTCCGTATAACCCAAAACTTCCAGCATTACTGGAACCGCGCCAGCAGATCGTTTAGTATCATATCCAGGACACTCGTTGGTGCCGGTGGGGGTACCCTTTTGCAGAGAAGCATCCGGTGCATTCTACAACCCCTGCCGACTGGGAAACGAAATAAGGTTAGTTGGGAAAAAAAGCTTTTTTTAACATGGTGTTTCATTGACGAAGATAACAAAAGAAAAATAATAAAAAAGAAACAAAGAGAAAGAAAAATGTTAACATCAAAAAGGCAAGGAACATTAATAGAATGAAGAGTGTGAAAAAGGGAGACAAAAAAATGAAGGAATTAAATAAAGAAAAAGGAGAGAATATTGAAGGTTATGTAATAAAACAAAATAAAAGGAGCTTAAAAGAAACCATTCACAAATTCCTTTATTTAAATTTTCGCTAGAATTAAGAACAGATAACCAACACTATTGTATTTCATATTTAGAATGCAGTGTTTTTTGCTTGTTTTTGTTTTTTTGTTTTTTTTTCGAATTGCTTTTTTTGATGTTTCTTTATATACAATATTCAGTTAAAATTCGTAATTAGTTTTACCATTGAATAAATGCAAATAATCAGATGTACGAATATAGAGCGTGAGCATTAATATTATGAAATAAATTTGTTCCTTATCGACAAAAATAAAGCAGAGTTTAAATGCGTTTTGATTATCAATTACATTAGAATATCGTTCATCAAAGAAAAGAGTACGGTGGCCAAATAACGATGATTTTCCAGATAAACTAGCCAGGTCTATCCAGCCAAAGAGATATCTTAGTTTAAAATCGAATCTAATGGTTCGATTTGGCTGTAGATGAGTATCAGCTGTAGAATCAACTCAAGCAACATTATGTCAATGTGTGTATTTATCTAGGTATTTATCCAATCCCCTATCCTAAGAGCTGAGTATGACAAATGGTCATTTTTTTAAGCGGAGTAGTTTGAATATAGAGTTTTACTTCTCCGAAACCGATTGTTTTAGAAAGGTTAAGGGGCTCTGTCAACAATTAACTCATAGTCAGAAAAAGAATTGCTGAATTCATATGCAGGCCGCTTCGTCTAGTACTTGAACTCGGGTCATCGAGTCCATTTCTTATATTGATAAACGTTACGCTACCAGCGCCTCTTATTATGAATTGTATCTTGAGTATTCCAAAATATTTCATCGAGATTTGGTACTATGACAAACAGGTGAAAATTATAAATACTCAGGAAGGCTTTCAAGGCATTATTGACTCTGATGATGAGTTTAAAGGTTGTGGGAAAACATATAAATCTATTTTTTTTGATTACTCTGACGTTGAGATGATTCGTAGAAGAACAAATACGTGTCTTGTTGATTGCTGTACAATTTGTGCATTTTTGGGAGTTTCCTTAGAAACGACCTGAATCATCTTTCCACAGGAAGACCGGTGCACACTTTGGCTTTTCATGTTAATAAAATTCCATTATGATAGTGGGGCTTTTATTTAGGAAGGAAGGAAGACGTTGTGGGGTTGTTTGCTGAATAATGTTGCTCCCACAATTTATGGTAGCTCATTATTGAAAAGAATACAATGTAAACGACGCGGACAAAATAACATGCAAAACAAAGCAATACAAGCAAAAATAAATTTATATATGAACAAGTGCATTAAAAGGAAACGTTACCAAACATTACAAATATTCTAATATAGCTTGTTAAATATTCCTCAGTGTGTGTGTGTGTGTGTGAAACTAACACGAATATAATGGTGAAAGACTAAATATTAAAAGTGTCCTGTAGACTATAAATGTATGTTGACTAAGTATTTCACGCGAGGTATCAATACACAGGAATATAGCAAACTATATTAGAATATTCGTAAAGTTTTAAAGTTTCCTTTTTATGCACTTGTTGATATATAAATTAATATTTGTTGGTATTGCTTTGTTTTGAATGTTATTTTGTCCACGTCGTTCTTTGTCCGCGTTCTTCTACGAATACTGTCAACGTCAGAGTAACTAAAAGAAATAGATTTATATGTTTTCCCACAGCCTTTAAACTCATCATCAGAGTCAATAATGCCTTGAAAGCCTTCCTAAGTATTAGTGAGCAAACACCCCCTCAAAGTCTACTTAGTATTTCATTGCTATCTATGCTATGTTGAGCTTTTGGATTATAACAAAATAACGTTAAACGCAAACGCAGACACTAAATAAACCACATTCTAGCAAGAAAGGGTTGACTGAAAGGACTGAATGATTTTCTGCTGTCTGGAAAGAAATTACTCCAGACTCGAAGAAGAACCAAATAGAATCCCTTTGGAATGAGTGTTGGATTTAAGCCGAAGCTCAAAGGAAAATGGTACAGAACTTGATAATTTCAAGAGATTTGGATTTTTCTTTTCTAACCACTGAAATAACTCAAAGGATATAAACAACAAAGGTTTTGTGTTTTCCTCTCTCTCTCTCTCTCTCTCTCTCTCTCTCTCTCTCTCTCTCACACACACACACACACACGTGCATACACACTGGCCTAGTCGGCTGGGGCGGGAGAATAGACTGACTGCATTTCTGCAGAAGGATAATACTTCCACAAAGAGTGTCCTGTTTAGCACTTGATAGGGTCCTATCAATGGGTCAAATAGAACGGCCTGACATTAAAACTGTGTACTTATGCTAAACTGTTTGACATAGAACTTTGATCATTTAAATATGCGTTAACAAATGACTGAAGCTTAATTGAATTGCTAGAGATATGTAGCAATACTTGGAACTATTTAACTTTAACATGTTAAAGTGAATTGTTTGAAAGAGAACTGTTTGAAGTAAATAGAATTATTCATATTAGAAATAAATGAAACCATTTAACTGTGTAAACAAAAAAATTAGCTTGGGCTCGTTTAAAAACGCTATCAACAAAATGTATTTAGACATCATGTATTGAATGAATATGTATGAAAAGGATTTGTAATGGTTTATATGCTATAAAACCAAACCAAACACACGTTCTCTCTCTCTCTCTCTCATGTATACATGAATATTGTCCTCACCAGGATGTACACACACGCACACACATATATATGCATATGTATAAACTTATGTTCTTATGGTCATAGATGAGATTAAATGTTCGCAACCCATCAGGTCAGTAGTCGAATTTTTAATTTATTTAATTAGGAATTAACTGGTATATATATATATATATATATATATATATATATATATATATATATATATATATATGTGTGTGTGTGTGTGTGTGTGTGTGTGTGTGTGTGTCCATCAAAACTAAATGTTCGTTTTCTTCTCACGACTGCTAGAATGGGAGTCCCCGTGGAGTAATGTGCATAGTGCTGACCTTTAAGTAAGCAAGTTCGAACTCTATAGACGATATTACGTTCACTTTCGCACTAATACCCTGTGGAAAGATTCGAAACCCTTTATCCTTCCAGCTTTGGATTAAATAGTATCATAGCTGTTCTTTTAAAAGGATGGCTATGGCATTAAATAACCCACAGAGGTTGATATGCCATTAAACAACTAAACCCATCCAAACGACCGATGCATAGTCACCTCACGATAATCCACACTATAAGACATTCGTAATTGGTAACCAAATAACACGTCCGTTATTCTTGTATGTTTTATCATTATCATGATCGAGTTGCACTTTCAGCACGGATTTCCCTGACTCTCTCATTCCATCCGTTCCTATCGTCTATCGCTCTCGGCAGGTCTTTCAAACTACCTCCTGTGTCCGCACAGAGCTGATGTAAATAAGTTCTTGCTGGTCGGCCAACGCTGTTACGTCCCTGTTAAGGGGTCCATCGAAGAACGTCACTCATGAGTTTGTTTTTGGTTCTCCACCACTGTCTCGAATGTCTTATTCGTCTTATTAGAATAGTTTTTGAGATGAGAGAAGTGACCGTACAGCTGTTGTTTCGTGGAATGTTTTCTTTTCAGTTTTTGTTTAAAATAGCTCGTAGCATTCTTGTATAGTTCCAATCTAACCTTCTCTCCACGTGTTTTGCTAGTGGTGCCTCCATATGGTTGCCTTAACACAGCCACAATTTGGAAGAAATCCCGTTTTATTTTATCGGATTGATCAGACTTTCATATGATCAAAAACTTAAGCAGTCCACGCCTTTGGTAAGTTTATATTAACATCATTTTCAGTAGATGAGATAATGCTGCTGAGGTATGTGAACTTGTCTACACATTTTAGAAGCCTGCCACTTACAGTAGAGATGGCTCCCTCTTTTTTAAAACATGTTATATTTGCGTTCACGTTGAGGCCAATGCCTACTAATTTTTACCCAAGGCTATGCACTAAGGATTCGGCTTGGATCAATGTATATGCAAGAAGCTCTAGATGATCAGCATAATCTACGTCTGTTATAGTTTCTGCCGATATGATCTGCATCTTGTCTTTTTTTTTTTTTTTAACTTAAAGCCATTTTCTTTGACTAGATCTATCACCGTTCAAAGTATGTAGTCTAGGCAGATTATAAACAAATATAGTGCTAATGTATTCCCTTGGAAAACTCCAGCAACAAAGTCGAAGAAATGTGTCTCCATCAGGTGATCGAAACTTTACTTTCGTGTTTCTATAAAGCAGCATTATAACGTTTTATCGCAGTCTCTTATAAATCAAAAATAAACAGACGTCTAGTAAAGCAACGACATGTGAGACGAGTTTCCCAACTGGTGCTCTACAGCAGGTGACCTCATTTATATGTACGTGCGTTCGTTCCATTAAATACATGCATACACATAGAGTATTTCAGATAAAAACATGGAAGATAACTAAAAGGCAAAACTGAGAAAATGAGAGAAATGAAAAGAAACATTTTTAAAAAAGTGGCGGGGGTTGGGTGGAAGAATAAATAAATAGTTGCAGCAAAATGTCGGTAAAGAGGTATATCTTAGCCGCAGGTGGCTGGCGCAGTTAAGCGTGACTTGATGTGACTGGACGTGACTAAAATCATCATACTGACCAACAAGGCGTATTCAGTTATATGGAGCGTCTAGATCAATTTGAATATGACTCAGTGACAAAGACGAATCGGCAATTGTCCAACAAATTAACGAACAGATTAACGCTAGTGGCAACTTTGCTTATTGAACAGGTTCGTTTGCTGTATATGTGAACTGCTATAACATGATAATGACGCGAATAATATACTATATATATATACATACATACAAATGGAGGCGTCTGATGGGTAATGATTAACGTTTAAGAATATGAACAAGGTGACCCAAGTTCAAAGTCTGGACGAACCTGTTAGCATTTCATATAGTGCTAATACCCTGAGAAAAAGCAAGAATCCAACTATTCTCGGTTTTAATCTGGCAAACTGTCAAAGAAACAGAAATCTCTTTATATAAACCTGTTGAACTCAGCTTAATATTAACTTTGTGTCACCTCCTGCTCGTCCGGTGGGGTTATATATATATATATATATATATATATATATATCATCAAACCACGCTGATAGGATGGATTTACCAGACTCACTCGCACTTACTCTTTCTCCTTCTCTCTCCATTCGTCGCTAACATCCATCGCTCCCCGCTGCTCTTCCAGATGACATCCTGTGTCCGCACAGAGCTGTTGTACGTTAGTTATTGTTGTTTCGTGGGATGTTGCTTCCTGGATTCTTTCAATATATCTTGTAGCATTCTTGTGCAGTTCGAGTCTAGCTTTATGGTACATTGGTCAGTAGTATTGACAAAACTGCAGCTTGGAAGAAACTGCATTTTATTTTATTGGATAGATCAGACTTCTATGTGATCGATAGCCTATCGAGGCCGCCTGAACCTTCGCTAGGCGCATATTGATATAAATTTCAGTAGATGAAGGACCTCGGCAGTAGTGTCTCAAGGACATCGACACGCGGCTTACGAAGGTATGGACAGCTATCGATAGGCTATTGATCATATGGAAATCAGACCTGACCGATAAAATGAAACGCAGTTTCTTGTAGGCAGCGGTCGTATCGATACTGCTACATGGAAGCACTACTTGGACGCTAACTAAACGGCTGGAGAAGAAGCTAGATGGCAATTACAAAAGAATGCTGCGAGAAATATTAAACAAGTCCTGGCGGCAACATCCCACATGGCACCAACTATACTGCCACCTGCCTCCCATCACGAAAACTATCCAAGTTAGACGAACCAGACATGCAGGACACTGCTGGAGAAGCAGAGACGAGCTCATAAGTGATGTACTCCTATGGACCCCCACATATGGCCGAGCAAAAGCAGGACGACCAGCTCGAACATACATTCAGCAGCTATGTGAGGATACGGGATGTAGCCCTGAACAACCTTCCAGAGGCGATGAACGATAGGGAGAAGTGGCGAGAGAGGGTCAGGGATATCCGTGCTAACGGCACGACATGATGATGATGATGACATATATATATACGCTTAGTGCAACTGTTGTTGTCAGAGGAAATAGAATCAGTAACCTGAGTACAAATCCTGAACGAGGTCGTCAGTACTGCGACTGGAGCTCGAACTCGCTTACTATGACGTCACACTCCCGCACGTGAACCACTAAAGCACGAAGACCTCCCTGTTTTACCATATTAGCATCGAGCACAGTTTATGCACTTTTCTTATTTGCATTTAATATTTTGATTTTGGAAAATTTGGGTGAAAATATGGCCACATCAAAGAAAAAACTCGCCGATAATATTCTTTCTTTAACTTTTTCTATGAGGATGACTTTAATATATATCTAAAATATCCGGTGGAAGAAGGGAAACAATTTTTAACTTGACAAATAAACAGACTGAATAATTTGATAAAAATCACTAATATTATGTCAAAAGTAATATATATATATATATATGTAATTGATAACCTATCGATTCCAATCTACGCCTTTGTAAGCCGTATGGTGAGATCACATTCAGTAGTTGGGATATTGCTGCTGAGGTATGAGAACTTTTGTAAAGTAATTGAACGGCTCATTGAAAATTGTAATTTGAAAAAAAAGTAGACAGTCTACAAACGGTAATTGACCCTTTAGTTAGTCAGGCTAAAACACTCGTTGTGGGTCAGCCAGTCATGGGTGAATAACAATAGTAATGAAAAATAACTGGAAAAGAAACAGGGGGTTTCAAATCTTCTGCGGAGATGTGGAAACACCGGAAATGGATATGTTCCTCTCCGACACGATAAACGGAACTAAGGGGGCGACTTGAGTTTGAACTGGAGAATTGAAGCAGCCGGCCTGGAGGGAAGTTTTGTTCAAAGATATGTCTTAACCTTTTAAATAGAAAATATAAACCCGTCTTTCTCTCTCTTATCGGACAACTCGCGGTATCTAGTCAGCTATAAACCCTAAAGAAAATTACGAAAGTGTTCGTGTTGTTTTTCTATATCAACTTTCGCACCCTCCGACATATGCCTGAGTGACCACATGACATACCTGTTCTTGCAAATTACTTATGCCTATGCCAACACAACACTTTTCCATTAATTTCAGAGGCCTGCAACTTAGAGTGGAGATGGCTCCTTGTTTAAAACACATGTGGTCAGTTTTATTTGCGTTCACGTGGAAGCCTATGCCTCCTGATGCTTGCTCTAGGCTATAAAGTAAGGATTTAGCTAGGGCGGAAGCACCAGATCATCTGCATAAAGTCTGATCTATTCGATAAAATAGAACGGAATTTTTCCTAGCTGTGTCTGTGTCAGTACTATTGTACAGATGCACCACATGGGCACGAACAAAACCTGTGGAGAAAAAAACTACATAAACTACACAAAATGCAACGTACTATTTTTGAACAAGTCCTGGAAGCAACACCTCACAAAACAACCGCTACACGGCTATTTACCTCCCATCTCTAAAACTATCCAAATCGGACGAACAAGAAATGCGGGATGCTGCTGATGAAGCTGGGATAACTCATAAGAAACGTTATTCTATGGTTCTAAACTCATGGATGCGCCAGTCTTGCTCGACCAGCAAAAACTACTTTACATCAGCTCTGTGCGGGAAAAGGATGTAGATTGACAGACCTGCCGATAGAGAAGGATAAAAGAAACGATTGAAGAGAGAGAGATAGAGAGGGAGAGAGAGAGAGAGACAGAGAGAGTCAGGGAAATCCGTGCTGTCAGCGTGACTTGATGATGATGACGACGATGAGGAGGATCATATATATCTGTAATATAATTAGAAAAACTCAACGACCATCATTTTGCTTTTATAAATTTATTTCAGTGGACTATTTTCAGGTAACCTGCCTCATCAGAGCACGCAGAAATAAACTCATAAAACCAAATGACGGCCCTTTGAGTTTTTTCCAATTATATTAGAGATACAAATGCTCTGAATCAGATTTTTATATAATGATAGTCATATATCTAGCACTCCAAGAGAATTATTTGAAACCTCTCATGTCTTCTCAATTTGAATAATTCCAAACTCATCGTCCCTGAACATTTATTTTATATAATCCACCATCTATATATATATATATATATATATGCATATCATTCTGGCTTCTTTTAAAGTTAACGACGAGTGGGCGAGAGCGATGCGAGCACACTCATTTATCTAGTATATTTTCCTGATCTTGACATGTAGAAACGAGACCCTTTTTTTTTCTAAAATAAGTACCGATGGGACTGAGCGCATATCGAAGCGGATTCATAAATCTTCTCAAGGTCATTATTGCTTAGTGTACACGCACAGCGTCAACCGAAATTCATATTCAGTTTACAGCTTCCGTTTTCCGTGTCTGACAACCGTTACGTTACTTTGCATCCCTCTCTCTCTCTCTCTCTCTCTCTCTCTCTCTCTCTCATACGCATACACATATACAGGAGATATATATCTATGTTTGTGAATGTTAATTCATATATATATATATATATATATACATGTGTTTGTGTGTGTGTGTGCGTGCATAGGGAATGTATATCTGTGTGGGCACACGTGTTTATGCATTAATGTGTTTATATATGTATATGTGTGTGTATAAAAACGTATTGGTTATATATATATATATATATATATATATATATATAAACTGCGCTTAGAAAATTGACGTTGTGCCACATCCTGCTTGAATGGAGATGTAGGAATATATATATATATATATATATATATATATATATATATATATATTCTTACCTCTTTTTCAGATTTTCAAGCGAGAGTTTTTTTCTCCTGGACTGGTTGCCATAGTAAGTTTTAAAAGTCCAGTATCTGCTATTTTACCCATCACAAAAGAGAGAGTTGTTAGATTGATAATGTTCCCATTATCGCTCGGTGAAATGCGACAACCTCTTCCCCAATTTGAACCAGGCTTACCGTGTCCATTTCTAACGGCCATTACCCAATCAGTGCTTTTCTCTCTCTCTCTCTCTCTCTCTCTCTCTCTCTCTCTCTCCACTTATGTATATATATGTCCATATATTTTTACATGTGTTGTTTTTTTTTATATGCATATCTACCCATACAGATTAGTTAATGCCTTATTCTGTTTATACATATTAAATATGTACGATTTATTAATGAATAATTTGTTTTTAAATTTTTTTAAAGCGAACCAGAGTTTATTTGTTTACATTCAGTGGAATGGTTTCAAATGTCACTATTTATCGCTGATAGTTTAATTAGCACACATTTAAATGGTTTCAAATACGACAATTGATTAAATGATTCTAGTTGACACATAGGAGGAACACTAATAGATACTACTAACACTCTCGTTCATGGTGCAATCGGGATTAATAGCAATGAAGGTGTACACCACATTTCCCAAGGCTCCAGGACTTGAGCCTCACAATCATAAACAATTGAGTGTCATACCCAAGGCACATGGTCGGGAGTCTTACTCCGGTGCAAAGATGCAGACGTGTGTGTGTGTGTTATTTAAAAAAAAAAAACAATATTTTATTGGAAAATAATTTTTAACAGGACTTCATCAGATCCAATAGGAAAATAAAATCTTTTCTGATGAAGCCCTGTTAAAAATTATTTTAGAGTCTTTGATTCATATCAATGCCCTTAACAGGATGGAAATAAATTTATTATTCTAATGTGACTGATTTTTTTTTCTTTAAATAATATTATTTGCATTGTGAATTTTATTTACATTGAACTCTTTACCAGGAATATTTAAATATTCGAAACTCGAATAATTTATTTGTCCTGACGGAATAGTTCCCTACTCCAGATTTACTGGATTGAAGAATACCTTATATATGGCCCGGGAGACCTAGGTTCAATCCCAGGTCGAGTCGTACCACAGACTCAAGAAATGGTACTTTATAATTCCTTGCTTAACACTCAGCATTATAAGGTACGGATCAAGTGTAAAGTGGAGTAATCCAGGGAAAGGAGTAGCACCCTCCCCTACACCTTGGTGTAGTAGCTATCGAAAAGGAAGCCTTCGGGTCACCCTCGACTATGGTCGCCAACTTTTTTTACTTACCATATATATATATATATATATATATGTGTGTGTGTGTGTGTGTGTGTGTGTGTGTGAGTCGATGTGTACGTATTTGTGAGTGCGTGTCTGTGTATATTTGTGCTAATATTGATAGATACAGGTATAGTTTGTAGGATTACCAAGAAAGGTTTATATCAAATTGTTTACGGATTGATATACGCAAATTCTGACTTACTTATTACAGAACATTCTCTAAACTATCTTATTCTCAACGGATTGAGAGTACTTCTCATAAATACTGAATAAGACATGCGCAATTGTCATCTTTAGTAATGGATTTTTCTTCGACAAACAAACAACGTCTATTCCCACTGATAACACGTTCGATTACATAGCGTGAAATGATAAATTGATGTTATTCTGAAAATAGAAATTTATACTATGTAGATTTCAGATTTTTAAAATAATGCTGATGAATTGTCTCTCGAGCTGTTTGGACGAGTGTATTTAGACAGTTGTCAAGATAAGAAGTCTGGCTTTATTGGAAGTCAGCATTACATATCGTGGCATTTACCTTCGTTTGAAAAACCGGCGACTGTCACCTTGGACATTTACACAAGTTTTCTAGTCAGAGTACCGGCCAAAACCGATAGACTTTATATTTAGTTAGATAGACAGAGATCTTATATAGATAAACTGATAAAAAGAAATTGTGGTGATTTCATAGTTTGTCATTGTTATTGAATTAGAAGAAAAACTGTGTGATGCCAATTTTCTTGGTTTGCAGTTCATACGTTGATGCTAATGTTCCCTGCACCAACTTTTGCTTGAGGAATCTTACATATATGTATCAGGTTCTTCCAACAAAGTGACTTTATGTGTCAGGTTTTCTCTACACGTTCACTTATAGTTTATTTATTTATTGAGATGTATTTTGAATTCTCTTAGAATTAAAATATTACATTCTTTTTAATAATAATCAAATTTCACTTAGTGTCGGTAAATTTATAATGATGCTGTGCGTGGCGTAACGGTTATCGTCATAAGAAGTGAATTAAGCTACTGGAGTTCAAATCCTGAATATGACTGTTTGCATTTCACAAACCACGAACATCTTTTGGAAAGTTATGAGTGCAACTATTCTCCATTTAACGATGGGTAAATAGTAGGACAGACTAGGTTTTTTCCATTTTAGGGAATGAAAATTCAGAATTCAAACCAGCTGTAGGTGGGGAGAGGAATGGGGTCCGCCGGTCTATTCCTACTTTAGACGCGTTGTACGATAGCGTCCATGCGATCGAACAGGGGTGCTAGACCTGTGAGTCAGAGATATTAGTCGTGTCGGTATAACTTCAAACTAAAACTTGTAGAATTATTCTAAAAGTTAATCAACTGGATTTTTATTTAGTTTTTTTTAAATGTCTAAGATATTCACTAATATAGTCGGTTGGGTGTGTTTTATGGTATATCAACTCCTGTAGGTTATTATATATATATATATATATATATATATATATATATATATATATATATATATTAAAATGAATAAATCCACAAATAATTTGAATGTGACACTTTAGGGTTTTATTACTTATAAGTATGTTAAACTGTTGTTTCGGAATCTGGGGTTCTTTTCAAGAGACTAATTATGCGTTAGTTTTGGTTGATTGATTGGTTGGGTTTTATGGCACATCAACGCTTGTAACTTATTTAACGCCAAATCTATTCTTATGCAAATAGTTCTATTTCAAACAATTCTGTTTAGCATGAGTACACAGTTTAATTGTCAAAACCATTTTTATTTCAAGCTATTCATTTTATTCAAACAGTTCAAATTCTGCTAATTCAGTTTAGTATAAGTACAGAAGTTCTATATTAAACAATTTATTTTCGTGTAAGTACAGTTTAAATGTCAAAATCAGTTCCATTTCAAACACTTCAGTTTAGCATAAGCACGCAGTTTAAGTGTAAATGCGGTTTAATTGTCAAAAACATTTCTATTTAAAGCTATTCAGTTTAAGCAAACAATTCTAATTCAAACAATTCAGTTTAGCCTAAGTATGCAGTTAGTTTTATTTAACCCATAGATAGGGTCCTATCATGTGCTATCATTCAGGGCCAGAGTAGACCTGGAAACAATGACCATGAAGGGGTGTTCTGCATTCTCCAAAGCTCCATCATCACTGGTAACTCACCATCAGATTTTTTAGTATCATATTCAGAACACTCGTTGGCGGGGGGGTCTTACCCTTCTGCAGAGGTGCATTCGGTGCATTCTCCAGCCCCAGCCGACTGGGCCATGTGTTGTTTTTGATTGGGGCTGTGGAAAACACCGAGTGCATTACTGCAGAAGGGTAAGACTCAACTTGGGGTGTCCTCGTGGTGTAATGGTTAAAGCGATGGACTGCGGAATCGTAGAAAGCGAGTTTGTCCTCCAGTCGCGCTATTACGTTCACTTTCGGGCAAATACCCTTGGGAGAGGTATGAACCCCCTCATCCTCCTAGCTATGGGTTAAATAGTACCACTACTCTTCTTCTAGGAGAATGGCTTTGGCATTAAATAACCTACAAGTGTTCATATGCCATTAAAAACCGAAACCGGATGATATTTTTGATACTTTGGGTTCAGTTTCTTGAGTGGTTTGGTTGGGATTTATGGCATATCAAATGTTGTTCGTTATTTAATTAACCTTTTTTAGAGAAAAAACTCAAGGCAGTTCAAAGTTTTGGTTGGGAGGGTATATATGTGTAAATATAAAAATGCAAATGAATCCAATTGTATTTGATATAAAAAAAAGCAAAAAAAAAATTATTTTGTGTATGTATTTTTTACATATAATATTTTCAACATTTTGTCGTTTTTGAGGGGTGTCCTCCTCGGGGTGTAATGGTTAAAGCGATGGACTGAGGAATCGTAGTAAGCGAGTTTGAACTCCAGTCGCGCTATAACGTTCACTTTTGGACAAATACCCTTGGGAAAGGTATGAACCCCCTTATCCTCCCAGCTATGGGTTAAATAGTGCCACTACTGTTCTTTTAGGAGAATAGCTTTGCATTAAATAACCTACAAAGGTTGATATGCCATTAAGCAAAGAAACCAAAGCAAACCAAACCAAGACTCCACTAACGAGTGTCCTGGATATGACACTAAATAATCTGATGGTGAGGCTCCAGAAATGTTGGAGCTTTGGGAAAAGTAGAGTAATCCTTAATTACTATCGCTCCCAGATCCAATCTTACCCGGAGTGGTAGCACCTGATAGGGTCCTACCGATGAGTTGAATAGAACGATACAGTACACTAATGCAAATTGGCATTATGGTTCTAGTGTTCACTAATGGCACCGGAGACCAGGGTTCAATCCCTGGTCGAGTCTAACCAAAGACTCAAAAAATGGTACTTAATGCCTCCTAGATTAGCACTCAGTATTATAAAGTACGGATCAAAGGTAAAGTCGAGCAATCCAGGGGAGGGAGTAGCGTCCTCCCTTATACCTCGGTGTAGAAGCTACTGAAAAGGCGCCTTTGTGGCGCCCACGACTATGGTCGCCATCTTTCCGTTGTTTGGTTGGTTGGTTTGTTGGATTTTATGGCATTTCAACCTTTGAAGGTTATTTAACGCCAAATCCATTTTATGTAAATAATCTGCTCTATTTAAAACAATCCAGTTTAGCATAAGTACACAGTTTAATTGTCAAAAACATTTCCATTTCAAACTATTCAAGCAGTTATATGTAACAATTCAGTTAAGTGTAAATACAGTTTCAATGTCGAAAAACAGTTCTATTTCAAATAATTCAGTTAAGCATGAGCACGCAGTTTAAATGTAAGTACCGTTTAATTGTGAAAAACATTTCTATTTCGAGCTATTCAGTTTACTCAAACAATTCATATAGCATAAGAATGCTGTTAGTTCTATTTAACCCATAGATAGGGCCCTATCAGGTGCTACCACGCCAGGCCAGAGCGGATCTGGGAGCGATGGCAGTGAAGGGGTACTCTGCATTCCCCAAAGCTCCAGCACTGTTGAAACCTCACCATCAGATTGTTTAGTGTCACATACAGGACATTCATGGGTCGGGGGTCTTACTCCTCTGCAGAGAAGCAGTCGGTGTATTGTACAGCCCCAGCCGACTAGGCAAACCAACTTTACGACAACTTAAATAAATAAATAGTCGATAAACATTTTTTAAAGATTTAATTACTGGGCAATATTGTGGTGAGCAGGAACCTCACGGGAACTCAAATAAAGCCATGATTCGAAAATAAGTACGGCGGACAACCAAATCATGATGACGTCATCGATTCAACTGTGTGAAGTTAAGCAACATCAAATCTTAGCATTAGTTAGATGAATGGCAAGTAATAAGAGGTGCAGCAAGTCGCTGGTTGAACCCTGATGTATGTCGTGATACATGAGAAGGAAATTATCGGTGAAGCTGAAGAGTTTAAAGAAGGGGTGACAAATTGGATGATAATAAAAGAAAACAAAAGTATAAATCATAAAGAAATTTACTAAATGGAGAATGAAAATTCATTCGTGATACATTATAAACAAAGACGCTTATGTATACGATATTTTAAACTGAAAAATGTTCTTAAATTATTCGTTTTACTTTTAATGAATATTCTATTTTTTTGTGTATGTCTCGATCTTCGTTAACCTCCCTCCACTAAAAACAAGCAAGTTTTTTTCAACAAAAATTGATAGGTTGAGATCTGCGAAATTATTAATACGAAATGTATTGTTCCATTTGAATTCTTTTCCATTTTTTTTTTTATAATAGTTTTATTACCGCTTTACCGTAATCTCATTGTTTTCTCTCAGTAAACATTCGGGCTTACTAAATCTCAAGTGATTGGCTTTGTAGATGACATTCTTAAAAGAGTCTGAGCTCTCTTTTTTTGTGCATAGTTAAATGTTTTCAAGTATTGCTATGTAACAAACACAATTTAATATCAGTCATTTGTTTGCACATAGTTTGTTCTATTCGGCCCATAGATAGGACCCTATCAGGTGCTATCACTCCGGGTCAGAGTGGACCTAGAAGCAATGGCAATGAAGGAATTCTTCACATTCCCCAAATCTCCAAATATAGAGCCTCGCCATCAGATGGTTTAATGTCATATTCAGAACTCTCATTTATGAGATCTAACCCTTCAGCAGAGATGCAGTTGGTGTGTTCTAAAGCCACAGCCGACTAGGCTGAAATCTCATGTGATAATTTATATTCATATTCTTGTTATTTCTTCATTTGTTTCTTAGCAATTTTTTCTTTCATTGTCCAACGTAACCCTTTGTCAGTGGGACTTAAAATATGATGACTATCCCCAACAGAGGGGTAAGATCTCCCCAAATAAAAGGGGGTGTCCTGGATTTGAAACTAAACGGCATTAATGTCAATGCTCCAGTTTAGCATACCTTATGAGAGGGAAATATTCCTTCATTGACATTACTCCCTGGTCTAAACTGACCTAGGGTGGCCGTATCTATTAGGGTTCCATCTAGGGGTCAAATAGACATGTTTCAAAATTATTAGTATTTCATAGGACTATGTGCAAAAAAAAACAAAGCAAAAATAAGAAGCAACTGCACTAAAAAAAGTTAATATGAACATAAAATGTTCGCAATTCCCTAACTTCTTGGCATGAAATAACTCTGGACGAGTTGACATGCCGTTAAACTCAACTGATCATTGTCCTTTATACTACTGGTTCTCTAAGATACAATAATATGCAAAGTGTTTCCTCACAGCTTTTGGCGATGGAGTTTCATTCGGTCGAGGCTGCCTGACGTAGGTGCTACAGAAGCACAACATTCACGTTACGCGGCCGACCCTCCTCGAGCCTCAGGGGTCCGTCCTCCCAGGCTCTGACCCTTCTGGTAAAGGCTAGGTTCATCGTCTAGCCCCTGATGTTCACTTTTTAAAGGGAATGCTGACCGGGCTCGAGGCATTTTTTGGAGCCGCCGAGCGCGCCTGGGTAAAGGCTCTGCAATCAGACCCAACTAAAAATGGCCTTGTGCCACACTCATCCGGTCGCTGTGAAGTATATCAAATAGGGCAAAGTATTTCCTTATTAGTAAATATTGATAAATCGCCCAAGACACGTGATAACTTACCACTATCAATAAGAGAACGATTAAGGGTTCGAATTCTCTCAGACCTTGATTTTATAAAACTGCTAAATTAAAAAGAATATTTTTGAAAAATAAGATTTTGAATATAAGATGACGATGTTTTCAGGAAAATAGTGATTCAACACACCAGGAGACGGTTAATCATAGTACCTATTCAAATGAGAATTGTTATAATGCTTTATGATTGGAGAATCAAAAATATTGAATGATGAGTGGAGCAGAATAACGCGGATGAGAGGTCGGTCATTAAACAATCCAGTCACGCTAGAATAGCAGGATATTTACAAGGAACAAGCATAGAAAAATGCTATGTGATGTTGGATATTTAACATACTGGTAAGTTCAACTATTTTTTGAAACCTTTATCTTTTAAAATGCTATTCGCTTGCTAGTAAAATTAAGGTTTTGTTAAGTAAATATTGAATTTTTCGTCGAAAAAGAAAAGTTTTGATTCCATGGTGAAAACGGTTTCTCTTTCATTTACTGACGGTTAAGCAACGAAAAATCCAATTAAAAATTGGCGGGAGACTTAAGAGTGGGGAATCTGTTCCTTATGGGTCTTAGAAAACGCACCCTCTGATCGGCGCTCATCGAAAATATCAGCGCTCACATTTCTTCAGTAAAAGTTTAGAATACAATGGCGGAGAATGAATGTGTTGAACCGACTAAGAAATGGAAATATAGAGTTTTTTTTATCAAGTGGGGGGGGGGGCAAATAAGAAAATAAACTACTTTTTAAAAATTCTATTTTTTTTCTATTTTGACATTGTAAATACTCATAATGGATTATCTCCACTACCCCCAGAAAAACAAAATAAATATTTGCGGTAAGGGTTGATAATTTCGATAAGCACTGATCAGGGTGCATTTTCTTGGCGAAGTGAATCTCCAAACACACACCTAAGTAATCTCCCTACGATTTCTTAACGAATTGTTTGTTTATTTTACATTGATCCTTGAAATTTTCTTACAATTCTCCCCCACCCCAAGTCTTCATCGACTTTTGGTTTGATAGATTTTCCAATCTTGCTTATTACACTTTCTTCGGGAAATTATTCACTCATGGAAAAAAAAAGGCGGTTCTAAAATGACTGGTTTAAATTACGATGTACGTTTTATGCTAAACTGTACTTTGACTATGTGACCGCTTTTATGACAACTTCTGTTGAATTATGTTAATATTATTAAATGAATACACTACTAATGTTCATTAAGCTGAATTTCAACGATTTGATAGTTTGTTTTGTGTCTGTTGATGTTCGTTTGATTTTATGTAATTATCAAATTATTATTTGCTTGTTTTCTCTTCCTTTCTCCGAATTTTGTTCAAACAACGAATTCAATTTCGGTGCTCGAGAGATGATTTTTCAGTACTAACAGTATAAAACATAACCGAACATTTATCAGTTCTTCTTTTCAATGTAATTCAACCATTACGATTAAGAAAACTGACAATGATTGTAAAGATTAGTTGAAGCTGAAAATTTAATGTAGGTAAAATTGTACTATCCAATAATTCTTTTTTAAATGAAAACTTGGTACTTATGCATTTATGTTACCGCAAAAAAGCCGAACTTTCCCGAGCGTTTCCGGGTCGATAACGAAAAGAATCGGAATATTCCAGAACGAAATTTAAGCAAGCAGACGATAAAATAAAGTCAACCAATTTGTTGACAAAACGCATGAAGACCAGAAAAAGAAAGAAAAGACAAGTTTTAATGGACAATTTTACCAACCTTTTCAGGAGAAAAAGAATAAATCAACCGTCAATGTATGGTAATTTTCAATAGGAAAAAATAGTTTGAATTTTTATTTTATCTATTTGATGGGAGGGTATCATAATTTTTATCTCTTTAAATAATCTTATTTATGCACTTATTGTACCGTGCAGAAGTAATAACGTGTTAATTTAGAAATCCATTCTTACCATGGAGAGGGGGGTGTTTTGTAACTATTCTGTACTTTCACCTAACAATTTAACAATAATCCAGGTCCTGCATTTGGTGTTACGGCATCTCCAGGCATAACTTTTCCTCTTTATTTTTATCTTTTTTATTTTAGGTGGCAAGGATGCTCACATGCCCGGCAACTTTTAATTTTGCCAATAAGGTTTTTTTCCTTGGCAGAATTGGATCACCATTTCTGCACATTGTAGATTTTCACTTAGCTGCGATAAATTCGTGTTCACACTTGTTTTTAACTTTGTAAACAAATTGATTGAATTTTTCATCTTAAATTTGATTAGTCAGGCGTTTCAGAATATTCTGATTCTTTCCGGAAACGCTAGGGGAAAGTTCGGCTTTTTTGCGGTAACATAGATGCATGAGTACCGAAAACTTGAACTTGAACGAGGTAAAAGTATCCTCTAAAACTGTTACCGAGCCTTTGGGGTTTTTTGAGGTCCCAATATCGACAAGTTTCATTTTATCTCCTGGAAATTTTTCTTTAAAATGATAATTAACATTAACTTCGTAATAAAGAGGTCTAAGATGGATTTTTTAAAAAAATCTTAAGCTTCTTTCTTTTACTTCCCGACATCTACTTTTAATCTCAAACAAAAACATGCCATGAAATTAGTGGGTTCTTTAATAAGTAGAAACCTTCATTCGTAATCAATAACTATTTTTTGTTATGATCACCCAACGATTTTATGGAAGAGATCGTAACTTTCAATTGCTACTATTTATATATACTTACGTTTGTTATTTTGATGAAGTGGTATTTCCAATGCAAGGTCATTATATCCAATTTACTCTTGGTATTCACTTCCAGGTGTTAATTCTTTTCAACTTCATTCCGTTGCTGAACTAAAACAGTTTTGAGGATTGCATCTACTGATATGACAGTTATTCAGTGAATAAGTTGAGTTTTATCTTTTGAAAAACTTATTACAGTTGCATCATTTTTCAAGGAAATCAATAGTGGTTCTTTTCATGTCCCAGGTGACTGTCAGCATGATTATCTTTAACGACTGCAACGCCCGAAACATTTTTTTACCGGAGAGTTAGTGTTTCTATTCTATGAGCTGTTTTTTCGACTCCGGGTCGTTGTGGAAAACTTATGGTTAGTCCATTTGTAAATCTTTTTTTTTCTACAACATTGCTTTTACGTACAAAATACATTTTCTGCCGTAAATTTTACATGATTTACCCTAATCAGACATCAAATATTTTATGACAGACCTCTGTTCAAGCATGTAGCACTGTTTGAATAGCCTCAAAATATATTTTTGCGAGATAAAAATAATTTTTTCTGTAAACCAATTCAAAACAATGCACGTTCACATTTCTGGAAATAATAAAAAAAAATGCACTTATATGTTGAATAACGTGTGTGTGTGTGTGTGTGTGTATATATATATATATATAATTTTGTTCAGAAGTGTTGCTATTTTATTTTGAGTAATATTTTTAATGTTGCATAACTTGGTACTAATACCAATAAAAAAAGTTTTGGAAATATAATGATCTAAGAAATTGTGTTATATTTTGAAAAAATAACCCTCATAAAAACTTTTATATTTGAATTTACTCGCAGCCAAACAGTTATTTTATTTTATCTTTTATTTTGCCGGCGATTAAGTTATCGCCATTTTGAATCAAATTCGTGTAAACATTTCTTAGTACTAAATCTAGTTCTTTAAGCCATCATCGCTTATTATGAAGGACAAATGCTGGGATTAAGATCCAAAATCTGTGGTGTTATCGAAAAGATTATATGAATTTTTAAAACTATGCTGGATAAATAAAATTAAATATAAAGAAAATTTTCTAAAAATTCTCTTTCATTTTCTAAACAGTCTCGTCGGATATCTCAAAAGATAAGTGTACACCTGTTCAAATTCGTTTATTTAATCACCCTTGTATATCACATAATCAGTTGAATTAATTTCTTCGAAAAAATTAAAATTTTTATGTATCATAAATTCGGTAATAACTTTTGTTTTATTCTTGTCTCACAATAAATGTTAGTAAAGAAGTATCCTATATTACGTGGAATTTATTTATTTATTTATTTATTTATTTTTTTTGCTTTAATGGCTGTACGTATTTAAAAGTTGTGCGAATTTCCTTTTCTTTTTGAACAATATATGACGTCACACAGCGTTGTGTAACGATATGGAACACAGCTTAAAGTTGACAAACCCAACTCTAAATCTAAAAAAACTATAAAAAAGGCCATCTATTCTTATAAAGCTAAACTGAGTTTCCATACTTCATATCATTGACTACTATTGAGGAATGTTTTTATTTTTCTGCGCATGCCTCATCATTATAAAAGTTATGGAAAAGGAACAGATCGTTTTAAGAAGCTGTAAAAGCACGTGTTATCCAGTGGGTTATTACGGTCCGAAGGGTTTGTTCTTTTTGGTGCCGAGAGATAAACATTCAGCGGATGAAGAATTGTGGAACATTTTCGCATTTTCTTGTTTGTTTTTTATTTCAACTTTATCAATGCATCTGCACACAGTGACGTCATACTTTGTTGTGTATGTGTCTGCATTTCCAAACTGAGACAAATTCTAAACAACTTTCTGAACGTATGAGAAATGGCTATCTTAATTTGTAGACTTACAAAGTAAAAAAAAATATATCCACAGATCCTCATCTATTTTTAGACACATGAGGAAAATCTCATACCAATAAATATGGAATAATTCATTGACATATTGATCTAGACATCTAGCAAAATCGATATTTGGTAATTACTCCTGAATCTCGCGACATTTGTTGTAGAATTCACAGGAGAAAATCTTATACCAATAAATATGGAATAATTCATTGATATCAATGAAGAGATGAGATATTGTAATAATAGTGTGACCAGAAAAAAAATGTTAGATCGCTAATGATCTTCATGTAGGGTGTAGAATGGGAAGAGAAAAAATCTTGTAAGATATTAGATTTCCTGATTTAAAGTTGCATTATCGAAAAAAAAAATAGTTTCTTGCATTTTCAAATGGTGTAACCCTCCCTAGACGCACCTACAATATAGTAATAGCATTCAGCCCACGTACCTTAATGTTATACAGTAATATTTCCTGAAAGTGGTATCTTTCAACACGCCCTCTACATGACTTCTCTAACCGTCCATTGTAAGTAGAAGCTATATGTTTTTATTGCTAAATTAAGGTCATCCTGGATTTTATGTATTTAATCTGCTTCCTTGTCAATATATTCATTGTCATCATAATGTCGCGCTGCTAGCCTTGAAGATTTTCCGGGAGCAATGGGCGATCGAGATGAGTGGCTAGAGAGGGTCAAAGAGACCCTCTCTAGCCACTCATCTCGATCGCCCATCGCTCCCGGAAAATCTTCAAGGCTACATCTTGTATCGGCACAGAGCTATTGAATATAGGTTCTAGCTGGTCACGCTGCCTTTGCTTGTCCATGTGAAGGGGTCCACAGGATAATGTGTCTGGTTTGTCTAACTTGGATAGTTTTCGTGATGGGTGGTAGGTGGCCGTACATCTGCTGATTTGTGGCGTGTTGAGCAGTATTGTTTGTAGCATTTCTTGTATTATTACCCTGAAGGTTTTTTTTCATACGTTTTGTTAGTGTCCATGTAGTGCATCCATATAGCAGTATCGACCCGGCCACTGCTTGGAAAAAGCTGAGTTTCATTTTATCGGTCAGGTCTGACTTCCATATGACCGATAGGCTATCGTTAGCTGTCCATGCCTTTACTAGTCGCGTAATGATGTCTGTCTCGGTTATTCAGACACTGCTTCCTCGGTAAGTGAACTTGTTCACTAGTTTCGGAGAACTACCATTTAGTGTGGAGATGTCGCCTCTTTGATTAAAGCACATGTATTCCATCTTGTCTGCGTTGACATGGAGGCCTATGCTAGCAGCTGCTTATTCCAATGTTGCATGGTTTCCGCTTGTGCCGGAGTATTTGCCAGAAGCGCTGTCATCGGCGTAGTCCGCCACCGTAATTGTTTATGCGGGTATCTTCTGTTGATTTGCTTTGCCAGCTTGAGATGGCTATCTTTCATTATATGAATAGACGTTCTAAGCAGTGTGTCGAGGCAGATGATAAAGAGGTATGGGGCTAATGTGTCTCCTAACAGCACACCTTATTCTATGTCGAAGTAGTTTGTGTCTCCATCTGGGGAGCGGACTTTTACTTTCGTGTTTTATATAGCATCATTATGGCTGCGACGGTTACTTTTTGTAGGCTGTAGGCGAGTAGTATTTGCTCCATCTTCCCTCCGTTTATGAAGTCAAAGAAATTGGAGAAGTCGACAATAATATTGTTGCGTCAATAGTTTTTGCAGGTGCACCTTCTAAAATTCGACGGATAGTCAAAATCTGATGTCGTGGATCGATTTCCCAAAAGCCATTCGGTTTTTCCTAAGTATCTTCTCAATATTGGGTTCTATGCGGTTGCGTAGTAGAACATGGTAGATCTTGGCCGCTATGGATGTAAGGGTTATACCTCAGTAGTTCTTGGCTATTCCGCGGTCACCGTTCTTAGGGGAGGATTCATCCCTTTGTGTTTTGGTTTTATACAGCATTAGTGTCGGAGCAGTATGTAGTCGAATTCCCTGGTCTTCCATTCTTCTGGTGGTATTTCATCAAGCCCTGCTGCTTTCCTGTTTTGAATTTTTCTTAGCTCTGAGTCGAGTTCTTGCGTAAACTGTCCTAATTTGATGTCTAATTGATTACTAATAATTTTCGGGATTGGTTTATGCGTAACTTTCGGAGGTTTTCTGTGTAAATCCTCGAAATGTTCTTTCCACAGGTGTATTCGTTCTTCTTGGCTGGTAGGTTTCCGTTTAGCTTTAGCAATGCTCTTCCTTCTGCTTTGTTTACCGTCTGCCATGCTATCCTAGATTTTTTTAGTTTTCAACCGCGTCTCTAATCTTATTGATCTGATTTTGTATATATTCTGTTTGTTCTTTTTAGTATATGTTAGCTAATTTATTTTGTGCCTTAAGTTTCAGGGCATTGATAGTGGTTGGGTTCCTCCTATTGCATTTTGAAAGCGGTTTTTACGTCTGCACGCTTTCTTTCTAACCGCTAATGTCTCCCATTGGACTCTTCGTTTAGCTCTTTGTTTAGTTGGTAAGCATTCTGATGCTGCTTCTAAGTGGGCATTGACGAAATTCTTATACTCGTAATTTGGAGTAGGTGTTTCTAATATATCTTGAAGTGCATCGAATTTTTTTCTTCGTTTTAACGTATATTTACCTCTAATATCCCTGTTGTTTAGCAGGGACCAGTCATAGTGTACGGTTGTTGTTCGGGCCGCTTTCCTTCGTAGGCTCAGTCATATCTTTGCTGTGACAATTCGGTGATGGGACACACCCTTTAAAGAGGAATATGAATCGCAATTTAAAGCGTTTTTATTCCATTTCTTATTTATAAAGACGTAGTCTATTTATGGTTTAGTCTCGGGGTAAGTCCATAATTTCCCTTTCTTTTCTGAAATTTAGTATTGAGTCATGTTAATCTATTCTCTAGCGTGAAATCTGTAAGTTGTTCCCCGTTTCTGTTTGACGAGTTATGTAAGCTGACTTTGTGGTTTACGTTTTTACCAATTTGGGCATTCAAGTCTCCACCGATGACGAGAATGTTGTGCTTCGGGATGCTATGAACAAGGGAGATAGCTCGTTATAGAAGGCGATGAGAACTATTTCTTCACGAACATTGGTGGAGCTGGAGCAGAAGATGATTGTTTCGCTGAGTTTGTCCAAAAAAGTAGCTACCATCATCCTCGGTTGTGTGTGTGTGTGTGTGTGTGTGTGTGTGTGTGTTTTTTTTTTGTTTTTTTCGATGCTATTTAGTGATTTTAGGGTCCGTGGTCCTAAAAGCATACCTACACCACTTATCGTGGCATTAAGAGTTTTTTCCGTGCAGATATAGAAACTAACGTCAATCTTTTGCTAGTATCAATATATTTAGTATCTTCGATCTGGATGTATCTGTGTTCTTGTATGCATATTATGTCGATATTATGATATAGCACGGAAGCTGTCAGCTCCGGTAGTTGGCCTATTCTATCTAAAGTTCTAACCTTGAATGTAACTTTGTATAGTGCGTTTGAATTTAATTTTTGTTTTAGTTGACTTTTCGAACGCTCTTTTTTTTTTTTTTCTTTTCACGCACGTGAAGAGCAATGCAGTTTGGGCAAGTGGTTTGAGTGTGAATCATGGTAATCTTTCGATGGTTGTGTTTTTATTCTCGTCTATAGAAGCCACCTTTTTAGATGAGCAGCAGTAGTTCCCCTATCGAACAATTTGTTCCTGGCTGCTGTCCCTTGGGATTTGTATGCCCAGAAACTTGTTAGGCTTTGAACCGTCATAGGGTTTGACCGTTTTTCTTTATGTTCACCATGCTGCTTCCCATGGCTTTAGAGAAAAAAATCCTTCCCCCTCCTAACTATATTAAGTTTTAACACGGTAAAAGTCCACAATCACTTTATAGGCATTCTATTTTTATGCTAACTTAGGTTTTCTAATTCTAGTAAATACCAAAAATATTAGTGTCTTTGACCTCTTTTTACTATGTTCAACTGTTACTTGGAATTACTGTAGTTGTCTTTTTGCATATAAAGCACATATAATATATAGCAGTTTTTTTTTGTTTTTTTTACAAAAAGTAAAATATTTCATTTATTTTAAAATGTCAATATAGTAAAAGACAAAAATTATCTGTCAGTTGACGTCGGCCAAAGGTAGGGTGGAATTGCTTTGCATTTGGTTGCAGCTTTCATTTTTTTTAAACACAGTCAGTCCATTCTAATGTCACCTGGTGTCCTAAATCTTTTCTCTTTTATAGAGATATACACGTGTTTTCTTGGGGTGGGGAGGGTCATTCAGTTATTCCATTTTCTTTTCTCTCTCTCTCTTTCTCTAAATATTTCTTCATCTAACACGAAATTCACAAATTATTCTAACCTTACTCAAAATTTTGTTTCAAATTTTAATAAATCCCCAAAGTATTAGCGTCTTTTACCTCTTTTTACAAGGTTCAACTGTTACTTTGAATTACAGTATTTGTCTTTTTGTATTTAAAGTACAGATAATATACAGCAGTGTTTTTTTTTTTTTTTTTTTTTTTTTAAATTATATTCATTGTACAAAAGATATAAATACGACTCAAGCCTTAGAAGACGGGATTGGTATTCACTTTCCTATCTTCGTCTCAATTAGTTTCCATTCACTGACCCAGAATATATAATATTATTTCTTTCAACATAATATCACTTGTATTCTGAAAATCATTCACACTACATTCGTAAAAACATGAGGGCCTAAACTAAGTCACTATGAGGGTCTAAACTGATAGCATATGTGCGTGTTTAACATGTGTATATATTCACTAGATGTGTATGTTTATTCTGAGCGAGTGGAAGATGACTGAAATTTTTATCTGCCCAGAAAAAAAAGGCAATGAACAAAAATAAATTAATTGAAAAATTAATAAAAACGTATCAATAGGTACTCTTAGATTATAAAAAATGAAACCATTTCTAGAAAAAGGCATTGTCGATAGATAACCTGTGTGTACTTGTCAAGCTTTTCATTTGTCTATCATCATCATGCCGTGCCGCTCGCACGGATATCCCTGACCCTCTCTCGCCTCTTCTCCCTATCGTTCATCGCCTCCGGCAGGTCTTCAGGGCTACATCCCGTATCCTCACATAGCTGCTGTATGTATGTTCGAGCTGGTCGTCCCTCTTTTTCTCGGCCATATGTGGGGGTCCATAGGAGTACATCGCTTATGAGCTCGTCTCTGCTTCTCCAGCAGTGTCCTGCATGTCTGGTTCGTCTAACTTGGATAGTTTTTGTGATGGGAGGCAGGTGGCCGTATAGTTGGTACTTTGTGGGGTGTTGCCGCCAGGACTTGTTCAATATTGCTCGCAACATTCTTGTGTAATTGCCGTTTAGTTAGCGTCCAAGTAGTGCATCCATATAGCAGTATCGATACGACCGCTGCCTGGAAGAAACTAGACAATGAAAAATAGACAGTTTACAACAGAAAACAACTAAACTGGGAAGTACAAATTTGAGTAAATTATTTTTAACTATTACTACCAACTTTTGGAGGAGGCTTCTGTCGACTAAAAAAAAAAAATGAAATCATAGAAACAGTAAAAGGGACATAATGGTAAAACGGATGACAAAAAAGCATGAGACAAAGAAAAAATAAAAGAAATATTAGAGCTAATAAAGGTAGGAGGGACATAATGATTTGATTGATGAAAAAAAGTTCTATGAGGAGGCTAAAGAAGGTTTTTAGTACGGACCTCCTTCAACACACCTTTTGTTAAGCCTCATTCTCGAATATATTGCAATATCAATAACTAAATTCAGTAGAGAATCTAAATGAAGATTGGGATCTCGAGAGGTTATTTTCAGAAGCAAAAGTTTAAAATGAAATAGAATAAAATTATTAGAGCGAAAAGGAAAGATGATTAGAATTGATGAGATTCGTCTTAAATAAGAACAGCAGAAATAAAAACCCTACAAATGGGTTTGTTTCCCGCGTGGTGTAATTGTTCGCAAACTAAACACGCAAGCCAATACTAGTGAGGTGGAATATCGCTGGGTGATACATACACCCACTTTTGTACCGCAAATAAAAATGACTTTAACAGAATGAAGAGCGCCACGGGTAGTGTAAGGATTAACAATGTGCTGCACTACGACTTAAATTATCAGTCACGCTATTATGTTCTTTTTTCGACTAATACTCTTGGAAAAGATCCGAACTCCCTCGATCCCCTTAGCTATGGGTTAAATATGACCACTACTGTCCTTTAGAAAAGGATGGCTTTGGCATTAAATAACTCGCTAAGGTTTATTGGCCGTTACTTAAAGAAACTAAAGCAATCTTGTCGACCAAACCATTGCTCGTAAGTTCGAGTTTCACTGAGTGCCCCATAAATGAGCAAAGCCTAGTAAATTGTGGTCAATGTTGACTTGAAACCGGCGAATCAAATGATTTTGAGCGGTTCCACTGCTTTCAAAATGTGAGTGATATAGGCCTTAACCAAAAAACGTTTTCTATGCTCCGTTACGTGTTGATTAACAAATAGTATCATTGGATAGGGCGGTTGTCATCTCAGATGCAACCCATCAGACTATAGTCTCGTGCATGCAAGCTTGAAACTGCAAGCTTTCAGACGAATCTTCCATTGACGTTATTTTCTTATCGCTATAGGACCTGACATGGTGACTTGAGTCAAATACTACTCAGACCTGAGTTGAAGTTCTAATGGTACCTTCAATCATACAACTAGAATTCAGTTTTTATTTTAAAAAAATCTGAGGTAATTCAAAAGCCTTAAAATATTCTGGAAACCTATCTGCTTCATTCTTAATATGGCATTCAAAGAAGATATATTTTGTTAGTTTGAGCTTTACAGCATATCAACCTTTGTAGGTTATTTAAAGCCAAATCAATTTTATACAAAAAATCAGTTCTATTTCAAACAATTCACTTCAGTATAAGTACACAATTTAATTGTAAAAAAAAAACTTTTCTACTTCAAGCTATTCAGTTTAGCCAAATAGTTTTAATTCAAACAACTCGGAACAGTTTGAGATTTTACACAAGACTATTTCAAAGAATTCAGTGTAGCATAGAAAATGGTTCTATTCCAAACGATTCAGATAGGCACAAGTACGCTGTTAAAATGTCAAAACAGTTCTATTTGAAGCAATTCAGTTTAGGACAAGTACAGTTTAGTTCTGTTTAAACTATAGATAGGACCTTATAAGGTGCTATCATTCCGGGCCAGAGTGGACTTGGGAGTGATGGCAATGAAGGGGTTCTCCGCATTCCCCAAAGCTCCAGCATTACTGGAATCTCACCATCAGATTGTTTAGTGTCATATAGGTCACTCGTTGGTGGGGGTCTTACTCCTCTGCAGTGAAGCAGTCTCTGTATTCCACAGCCCTAGTCGACTGGGCAAGGTAGCTACCTTATGGCAGCGTTTGAAACCACCTGTAAGCTCTTTCATCCCATTCTTTTACCAGTTCTTGTCCTTCGAGATGAAAAATTCCTTCACTGAAACTTCTGCCACTTGATTGTTTGAAGCGACGTGATTGTAGGAAGTGAGCCAGGGATTGGAACGAGTAATTATTCGCAGAAACTGAGTTCAGACGAAATGCTGGATCTGACATAAGTTTGATCACCTGAATTTCCCAGGATTAATTCCGGGTCTTTCAAGCGGTATAAGATCTTATTCCAGAAGAGCATGCTTTCTGTTATCCAATGTCTGGTATTTTTGCCGCTCACTGTCATATATCTACTTCAGTTGGTCGAAGTATGAGTTGGCATCGACTGTCTGGAATGAGCTCTAGTGAATTACACCCTTATAATTCCCCCAAGCGTACCTTGTGTTCGGAACGTCCGTTTTTGGTTACGGGTTACAAAAGCTGACCTTTTCTTGTGCACGGAAAATCTCCATTTTCTATCTCGCATTATTATTTTCTTGAGGAACCACAAACAAGGGAGGATTTCTAGGTGTTCCTTCCAAGCATCAATTCCCTTCTGATTTTGAGCTGGGTTAATTTGGGATACACAATGTACCAGCTCTGAATGCTTTTGCCAAGCTCGTGAGGGTTGCAAACTAAAATGATCTGTGAGATACGGTTGTATTTTGACCCTTGACCGAGCTGTTAATTAGAGATCCTTTTCACGGAAGCCACTTGTGAAAATAAACGGAAGCAGTATGCATGTGTAATAAAAATATTTATTCATATGCCCACGTGAGATACGGACAGTCTCAGTCTTGGGTCAGTCTCAATTTGTGGTCAGAAGAGATTCATTCAGCGCCAGCGAGTGGCTGGGCGCCGCGTTGGGGCTGCGTTCCACAGCGGACTTCCGGTTGAGTACCTCCCGGCCGAGAAGCAGAAGTGCTAAGAGGGACACTGAAGATAACATAGCGTGGTAAGGTCAAGAGAAGAAGTTATGGGTCAATATGGCAGTCTATTTTCGTCTCCCTTTGTCCCTGTTTGTCACTGTCTCTCTCATTCGACAGAAGCTTTGACCCCTTTCGACAGAAATGAAGACGATTATATTTTTGTAAAGAGTCATCCCTTATAAGGCTATATCTCAACACTAAGCTCATTTGATAGTCTTCGATTATTACTCGGAGAACGACTTGGAGTTCATGGCTGTAAGCTTATGTTATATCGTCATCTACAGCATCATAACAACACAGTAATAAACAGACGCAGGAAGACTTCTTTATAAAAATATTTGTACCTCTCACTTTATTTGTAAGGGTTCGAAAAGGTTACTCAAAGTCTGCGTGTGAGAGGGAGCTGGAGACCGAACAGAAACTTCAATATTTTGACCTCCATTCTTATAGCCGTCAGCTTTGTGTCTTTTTGTTCTCCAGATGCTCAACCGGAGGCCCTGGGGTCCACTCTGCTGGGTGATGGCTTTCTTTACTGCATCTTCAGCATCTTCTCCGGACCTCAACTCATCAGGGCCCCAAACCCCTTCGGCTTGGTGTGGCTTTCCTTACCACATCTCGTCTATTACTCCGCCTCCAACTCTAACTCAACTTCTGTCTTGACTGAGTTATATAATAGTCCAACTCCCACTCGATCGCCTACTCGATCTTTGAAATCGAATGTTTAATCGTCATCCAGCGGAAATAACTGTCATGCAGTTCACAGGTCACTCTCTTCCGGTGCATCAGTCTATGAGTGTATCATGGGCTTTACCTTGTCCCATTTCATCAGCCAAATTCCGCCCACGCGATTTCTTCTCATAACTGCCATTAGAATGTGTCCCTTCCTTCCGGTGCATCACTCTGAATGGAATTTTTGGCCGGGTCGAAGGTCAAAATACAACACTTACCTAACATTGCGTTATCACTAAGGTTCTTCCAAAGCGAGCGAAATTTTTTTTTTGGAAACGTTTGGTTGTGTTCCGTTCGAACTCGTCAAGGATAAGTATCCGGACATGACTACATTGCACGTTCATCTGCGCGGCTTACATTTCACAAACGTTGGGAAAAAATGTACAATGTGCCAGTGCATCAAATACTGTGACACAATCTCTCTCTCTCTCTCTCTCTCTATCCGTCCCTATCATCCATCGCTTCTGTCAGCTTCTCTGAACTACAAGTGTCTACACAAAGATGATCTAAATTAATCCTTGCTGCTCAGTCAACACTGGTGCGTCTACGTGTCGTGGTTCATTGAAGAACGTAATTTGAATTGATCCTTGGTTACGCGCTGGAAATTAGTACGTACCACCATATCATAGTCCAGTTGGTTTGGTTTGGTTTAACAGCATATCAACCTTTGTAGGTTATTTAATGCCGAAGCCATTCTCCAAGAAGAACAGAAGTGGTACTATTTAACCCATAGCTGGGAGGATAAGGGGGTTCATACCTTTACCCGAAAGTGAACGTAATAGCGCGACTGGAAGACGAACTCGGTTACTACGATTCCGCAGTCCATCGCTTTAACCATTACACCGGGGGGACACCCCTAGTCCAGTCGCTTAGGTCTATAGAAGACACCGACTGCAAGATCCCCCACCAACGAGTGTCCTAGATATGACAAACAATTTGATGAGGCTCCCGTAATACTGGTGCTTTGGGGAATGTAGAGTACCCCTTCAATAACATCGCTCCCACGTCTTCTCTAAATCAGTAATAACACCTGAAATGGTCCTATCGATGGGTCGAATAGAATCGTTTGACATTTAAACAAACAAATGACTTATGCTAAATTAAATTGTTAGAAATAGAAGTGTTTGATCATTTAAGTGTGTGCAAACAAACGACTGAGGTTTAATTGGAATTGTTAGTTACACATAGCAATACTTGGAACTGTTTAATTTTGACTCATGCGAAATCGAATTGTTAGAAATAGGACTGTTTGATCATTTATCTGTGTATAAATAAATGGCTGAATTTTATTGTATTGTTGACAATACATAACAATAATTAGGACAATTTAACTTTGTAGACTTATGTTTGCAAATTGTATATATCTAATATATATGAAAAAACCTGATTTGGCACTAAATAATCCACAATGGTTGATAAGACATAAAACCAACTCACGGCAAAACCTTTGATACTCTAAATAGGATTAGGAATACTACTGAGTTCATAAGTTTTGTATACAAAGAAAAAAAAACAATAGCGTTATGTATAAGAATATAATGTCTCTCTTCTCGTTTTTTTTTTTTTTTTCATTGCCCGAAATATAGGTATATGTAGGGTAAGGTAAAAGCGAGTCGAAAATGATTGAAATGAAAATACACAAGGGCAACGGAGCGGTTTTTCTGTGAAACCTCTCTGCTTTTCTTCTTCTGTCTCCTGGGGAGGAAATTTCCCTGTTTTATGTAGTTTTCTTAACACCCACGCAATCCTCGTAGTCGCAATTCCCGCCTACGTGTTGTACACGGGTACGCCTCTTGTCGCGCATGCTACCCATGAAACTTACGCGGCACTTCTGCTGAGGAAATATCTGCATTCCGGTTAGTTTAAGAAACAGGTGCACATCCTGTAAAGCTATCCACACAACTTACACGGCATTTCCGCGAGGGCATCATCCTGTTTTCTTTAGAAAATAAGTGCACATCCTGTTAAGCCATTTAGGCGACATGGTAAAGTAATCCTCCGGTCGATATCCAACAATAGTAGCCATTAATAAGCACACATTTACAATTCTATTTTCGTTTTAATAAGTATCACCCGATGGCGACCTTCGTCGAGGGTGACCCGAAGGCTCCCTTTTCAATAGCTACCACACTGAGGTCTAGAGGAGGGCGCTACTTCATTCCATGGATTGCTCCACTTTACCTTCGATCCTTACCTTATAATGCAGAGTTTTAAGCTAGGCAGAATCAAGTACCAGTTTTTTTTCTTGGAGTCTTTGGTATGACTCGACCTGGGATTGAACGCCGGTCTCCTAGACCATTGGCGAACACTCTACTCATTGGGCTATCCAATAGATGTCTTCATGTTTTAGGTCTCTTTTTTTTCCTTTTTTCTTTTGCATAGTTTTTTCTTTCAGGTGTTTAGTTTCTGAGTGTGTGTCTTTTGTTTATTTATTTGCTCTTGGTTTAGAAACTTTGATTTTGATGGCTGTCGTCAAATACCATCGCAAATTTACCTCAGTACAGTGAAATTAATATTTAAATAAAATCGGAATTCTAATACAGTACATTTAACAACTACTCTTTGTGGTTTTCACTTTAATCAGCCATACCCCCTATTAAAGGGCAGTTTAAATGCATTTGTCATTGCATAGGGAAAATGCCCCCACCCCAAATCAGGGGGTGTTCTCAGTATGACATTAAGATGCGTATATTTGTGAGATTCCAGTTCTTGAGATTTTGTGAATGAAGAGGACTCCTTCATTGGCATGAATTCCATGTTCATTCTGACTGGAAGTGTTAGTACTTATTAGGTTCCTATCTTTGGGTCAAATACAACTGTTCAATGGTTTACTGAGGATTATTATTATTAGTTGCTTGAAACGATGTAACACTGTGAAAATCATTTGAATTAATGTCACCTTAGGCATCTATCTTTTTTACAATCTTCTCACATCAGGCTTTCCAAAAAAAAAAAGAATCGTAGAATATCAAATTGGAATACTCGAGAGAATATCAATGTGTGCAGAAGAAACTCTTTATGAACGTAAAATTAACGTGATTCCTTGACGTGTTGACTTGCCCTTAAAATCTATCTGTAAACCTGACAATGTCTACAAGATGATTATCGTTCTCGTGACAGAAGGGAAGTCGATGTATCGTGGTGGGTAGCGTAATGAACCGAGACATCGTAGAAAGTGAGTTCGAACTACACTTGCGCTATTATTTTCACTTTCAGACTCATATCCTCGGAAAGTTATTGACTCCCTTATCCCTACTAATGTTCTTCTATAAGGATGGTGTTGGCATTAAATAACTCGCCAAGGTTCATATGCCATTAAACAAAGAAACCAAACCAAATTCAACAGTATACCTTCATATTTTGCTGGTTTTTAGCTGAGGCAGTAGCGGCCCATATTCATATAAGTAAGCTTGTCTTTTTCTTTTTTTTCAAGTGGCAGAACGCTCATTTACGTGCGTCTCGGAGATGAAAAGTACGTTATTAATGATAGACCAATGATTTTTTTTATTCACATGCAACTGAGTGTGGAATTTTCTCTCTAGAGCTTATTCAATCAATTGGCTACGTCTAGGATCATAATTTCCTTTCTTGCCCGTAATGGTCTGAATGTCTTGGCCGGACAAAAGATACTCATCGCAGAGCTTCTGGCTATGAATCGACGTACACTAGCACTATAATAGGAATTCGGGACATTGTTCGAAAAATACAGAAAATAATATGATGGCGTAAATAGGCCGTTAGTTTCGAGCGAAGTTGAAAAGTTGATTTTATCTGAGAGAACTGACTTGCTTCATAGTATTGAATTTTTATACTGCCGAGTAATTCGTGTTAAATGGTTAATGGAAGTCTTTTGTGATTTTTTTTCCCGCCAAAATGATAATACTAAGTAAACAACGCATTTTCTCTCCAGGCGTATGAGAAGACTTTAAGATCATACAATTCTTTACAATTTCTTTCATGTGGACTCGACGAGTGTACCAACACTGTCAGATTTATCATTGAACTCACTGTTTTTACAATAAAGTTTGGATTAAACAAAATATACTGGTAGATCTATCTACAGGTTATTTCATAAAACTTAATATCACTAGAGATGTACATATCTGCATAAGTATATAGTCAAGTGAAAGGAAATCAAATAGGTTTAAATTTGATGAAAATAAGGTTTATAGAATTTTGAAGAAACTCAAAGATGTGGATTTTATTAACAATTTTACAAGCTTTTCAATGTTTTCAATATACGTGGTCGTCTTGAAATTTCTTTTTGGATATTGATACATGATTGCTTGCTCTTTCCTTTGTCATCTCTTTAAGGCTGGAACGAGCTACAGTTTGTAGGGAGTTATTGGCAAGCGTATCCTTGTGACGCGCCAAACTGTTGTTGGAGGAATCTGGGCTTCCATACTTGCGCTTCTCATGGACTTTGAGTCTTCGAAAATGTTTTGATCACCTCTTGCCCTTTTGCCATGCACACACAGCTTTCATCTTAGATATTCTTATGTCCAAATATGCATTGCAGTGAGTGTACTTTGGGTTAATTCTCTCAAAAATGCAAGTATACACTAACTAGCAAAATGCTGTTTTCCTTTTCCAATGAATGTCATTTCTACACCAAAAAAGAACAATGAAGTTATACCAATTTTTCGGAAACACCCTGCATCTGAATAGACCATAAATGTCATGTTTAAACAGACAACATTGCCCTAAACAATTATCAAGGCGTGGATAGTTTCTTTATAAAGAAATGTTTTAAGTGTATTTTACACCCCAGTCGGTTTGAGCTTTAGAATACGCTGACTTTATCACTAGAGAGGGGCAAGAACTCCCATCAGACAACTAGTGTCCTGGAAATGACACTAAAATGGATCTTGATAGTGAGGCTTCAGTCCTGGAGCTTTGGGGGACGTAAAGTACCCTTCTTAGCTATTATTCTCAAATCCTCTCTGACCCGGAGTAGTAGTACCTGTTAAGGTCCCATCTATGGATATAGTAGAATACCTATTGATCTAATGATTAGTGTTCGCCAATGGTCCGGGAGACTTGGGTTCATCCCATGTCGAGTCATACCATAGTCTCAAAAAATGGGACTTGATGCCTCCTTGTTTAACACTTATCCTTATAAGGTAAGGATCAGGAGTAAAGTAGAGCAATCTAAGGGAAAGGAGTAGCGCCCTCCTCTATACCTCGGTGTAGTAGCTATTGAAAAGGAAGCCTTTGGGTCACCCTTGATTAAGATCGTAAACTTTACTCATTACGATTACGTTGCAATACTTAAAACCATTTGTGCACAAGTAACAAACAGCTGTACTTGAAGAAATTTAACTGCACGCGAATAAATGAGCTCTTACTCGTTTAAAAGTAGTTACCTACAAACTATTCGTATAAAAATCAGGTATAAATAGGCTTTGTCATAAAATAAATACCATGGGTTCATATGCCAGTAAAATAAAAAATCTAAATATCTTCAAAATTAGCTGTTGGGGGAATTCCTATGGCGTAGTGAATAACGAGTTGGATATCGATATCGTAGTAAGCGAGTTCGAACTTCACTTACTCGAGCTCCCTTAGGAGCTAATAATCGTAAAAAAGTATTGAACCCCGTATTCCAACTACTGTTTTTCAACAAGAATAGATTAAATTACATATGAAGGTTGATTTATCCTTTAACCAAGAAACCAAATTAATTCGCTGTTCTTTCTTTTGAATATAAAAATATTTGACCAATAAATACTTTTTAGAATATACTGAAAAGTAACTTATTGCTCTTTTGTTACATAACAGATCGGTGAGATCTATCGTTGACATGTAGCGTAGCATTCATATTAAGTCCTTAACCGTTAAACATGAAAAAAAGCGCAGCATGATGATTGACAGCCGTAGTACTTGGGATAACTCTGAGACCACGACTCCCATTGGATAGTTGCAGTCCCGAGACCAAAACGGTTCGAGAGTTAGGAAGAAGTTAGCGTGAGACGCTCAACACGAGAAGATTACACTCCATCACTCTCTCACTGATTTTCTGTTTAGAGTGAGCGCGTAATGATTAAAAGTAAAATGTTCTCCTGAAGTTCTGCTGGTATTGTGATTTCTCATCAATAAATAAGAACAAAAATGGCAAAACTAATGAGGCATCAGACTGACACAAGACGACCTGAGAAGTAAGGACATGGGAGCTGATCGATGGTAGTGTAAGGTGATATATATATATATATATAACATAGATTGGTAGATTGAGAGCTATGCAACACTATTCTAGATATAGTTTATGAATTCTCATGTTTGTTTATGCTGGAGATTCCTTTTCTCAATGTAAAAGAAAACCTGAATTGGTTATGACTGCTGCCCACTTATAGACTAACATGCCACTTTTCACTAAATTGCAAAATTCTAATGTCTTCGCGCAGGACTAATATATAAGACAGTAAAGTTGGTGACCTTAGTCGAGGGTGACCCGAAGACTAGCTTATCAATAGTTACTACACCGAGGTGTAGGGAGGGCGCTATTCCATTCCTTAAATTGCTCCACTTTATTCTTGATCCTTACTTTATAAGGCTGAGTGTTAAACAAGGAGACATCAAGTACTTTTTTTTTTTTTTAAGACTTTGGTATGACTCGACCAGGGATTGAACCCTGGTCTCCCGGACCATTGGAGAACACCCTATGCATTAAGTCATTTATTTATTTATATATATAAAAAACAAACCACCAAATATGACATCTTTTTATAGCGATATTTTTTTATTAAATGAATAGTATTAAAGTGCTATTAGAAAATAAATCACTTCTAATCTGATTTGCAACTGAAGGATAATTTTGTCATGGCTGCGTTCGTGCTTATTGTCACTTTTTATCCTTTCGCTATAAAAGATTTGGTTGGTAGTTTGGGTTTTATGGCATATCAATCATTGTAGGTTATTTAACGCCAAATTCTGTCATATAATGTATATATTCAACCAAAGATTTCTAAACGAATACTTTGATAGGTAAAAAATTTTCTATAAGCAGGATTTCATTTGTTTGCACAAGATTAACTAATTTTAATTCGTCATATTTTTTTTCGTACAACCCTGTCTCGCAAGTAGGACAGAACGACATCTATTTTGACGTTTTCGAACAAATCGGTTAAACAATTCACTTTGAAAAATTGCTTTCTGATGACAGCGAAAGCTCTGCATTCTATAAGAATGTGTTTAGCCGTGCAAGTTGTCTGCAAGGTCAAACACTGTGGTGGTTGTTCCTGTTTCAGTATGAAAGAGTGAGTAAGCTTTGTATGACCAATGCGCAATTAGGCTGAATTTGAAGAGTTTATTATAGATGTTCATGTCCCATCGTTGTTGCCATTTTGTGGGAAGGAATTTACTTATTGTAAGTTTCAAATCGGTATATGGAATGGAGATAAATTTAAGACTTAGATCTAAGGACGATTTGGCCGCCGAGTCTGCTCTTTCATTTCCTCTCACTCCGATGTGGCTTGGAATCCAACACAAGATTATTTTTTTATGACTAGACATTGCGTCTAGTTTACTGAGCAGTTTAACAATTAATGGGTTCTCCAGCTTTTTATTTTTCAGTGATGTTAGTACAGAGAGTGAGTCAGAGAATATGATAAATTTATGTTTGTCCCTAGAAATGATGGTGAGAGCAAGGTCAATAGCACATACTTCTGCAGTGAAGAGCTGTAAATGAGATAATTATGAAAAGTCAATTAGAAACCTAATTGAATTATAACCCATGCTGTAATAGAGGCGCGCTTAGTGTAATGGGTATCTTCGTAGAAAACAGAATTGGGTACCCACTTTCAAATCTTAAACGAGAGTGTTTGTGTTTCCCATCGAGCAAATGCCTTTAAGGCATGAATCCATCGGTTCTCTTTCGAAACTATGGGTAAATAGTTGGACATACACTTTTTTTTTTTGCTTAGGCAAAAACTCAAAGAATGGAAGTTCTGAATTTAAACCAGCTTAGCTCTGCCTCAAAATTGATATTATGTCATTTCCAGACCGTGATGGAGGGGTTGAGTAAATTCTAAGATTTCATTTTTGTAAAAATTGTATCAGCGACTTAGCGATTCAGTTTCTACCTGCTGTAGACAGGTACTTCAGCTAGTTAATATATTTGCACTCTTCTAGCATACCCAGAACATCTGCTGGATCGCTAGCCGACGTTTTATTTTTCCGCTGATGGCCCAATGTACAAAGTTTTCAGGAAAAAGATCATAGGAAAGAATAAAATAAAATGAAACAAAAGGGACAGGCGAGGAATAAATGTTTAAAAAAAAACTTTCAAGTGAAGAAAACTGATAAAAATATTTCATTAGAGACAGAAGGGAAAATGTACAAAAGAATAGGACGACTAATAGAACTGAATGGTCGAAGAAACAAATTAAAAGATATTGAATATGAAACGTAAGAATGAAAAAAGCAGCGATAGCTAAATAGCAGGAAGAATTAGAAGGAAAAAAATAAATTTATCATGGAAGAAATAACTAGAAAGGCAGGCGTAATGAATGAGAGAAGGGCTAGAAGCAAATAAGATTGAATGAAATTAATGACAGAATGCAAGAAAGAAAGGTGTAATAATTGAGAAAAGAACTGAAAAAAGGTAACAATGAATTAGTGTAATTAATGGCGACAAAAAAGATAGAAAGGATTAATGAATGAGAAGAAGGAAGAATGAAAATAATGAGGAAAGATGAATGACAGATGAAAGAAATCAAGAAAAATACACCTTAGTGGTTGAAAATAAAGAATCGAAGACAAAACTATAGCACTCGAGACCTTTTAAGAAAAACATAGCAACATAGATGAATAAAAAGAGAAAGGTTACATATTGTCATAAATGTAACCAAGAATTCAGGAGAAAAGTATATGCTTCGCCATTGTGGGATTTACTTATTTTCTTTTGACAAAAATGTTTAGCGTTCGATTTCGGATAAAGACACTTTAAATGGTGATTTTATTTGTATATACGGCAAGCCAGCAGCAGGCTCTTTATACTGATGAGAGTAAAAATAAGTCTAATCTCTTATACACTATCTTGCTTTACACCTTATAAACATCTAGAAAAATATTTATCGTAGATCCTTAAGAACCGTTGAATCGCCAGCCGAGGTTTTATTTTTCCGCTGATGGTCCAATGTACAAAGTTTTCAGAAAACTAAAACTTAAAAACTATACTGATAGAAAATAAGATTTAAGCACCCTGAAGGACGATGTCAACTTTGAATTTTAAATAGTTGGTGCACGCCAGGAGACTAGGGTTCAATCCCAGGTCGAGTCATACCAAACATTCAAAAAATGGTATTTGATACTACCTTTCTTAACAGTCAGCATTATAAGGTAAGGATCAAGAGCAAAGAGGAGCAATCAAGGGAAAGGAGTAGTGCCCTCCCTTTCCCTACACCTTGGTGTAGTAGCTTTCGAAAAGGGAGCCTTCGGGTCACTCTCGACTACGGTCGCCAACTTTTTTATTTGTATATTGCTGATACATCCCTTAATTTGGAACTATTATATATGTTTTTGTATATGCAATCATTTAATGTATATTACAGCTTGGTGCGTTTAATCCTGAGTATATTCAAACGCAATTTCAAAGCAGCAAAATAAGAGCAAGAAATAGATGTGCAATAATTATAATTTATCGATAGAACAATAATCAAATAAAATGTCCTCATAATCATCAAAAGCTGAAGCATTTGATCCTCTAGGGAAGAACTCAATTTATTTTTTTAAATTTAGTTCATTGACTATTGAAATGCTTTTTCCTATTTCATTTTTATTGTTAGTTTGACGAGCAAGTCATATTAGTCGAAGGTAGCTGTAATCTTACAAATTAAGTGATCTGACATTGGTGATTACAATACGTTTATTATCAACCTGCTGAGAAGATAGACCCTCCTCTTCACTCACCCCAATCCCCCGAAAAAAAGCAGTATCCTGAATATGAGGCTATGTATGTTATAGTGATGTTCTAGTTCAGGATACATGGGAAGTATGGTGTATGCCTTTTTGTTATCTTTTCGAAGTGATAATACCAATTAGGCTGCCATCTTTGGGTCAAATAGATCTGTTCGAAAATCATTCGTATTCGATTATGTACATTCTGGCACCTCATTGCAAGGGCTGAGACATCCGATTGTGCACAGACGGGCACGTCATTACATGGACATTATGGCGGCAATTGCTTTTATTATTCTACAGACAGGAACACTAGATACCATATAACTGGAATTTATTTGTATTAAGTATAGTTACTTGAAGTTATAATTGTTTACTAAGGATTATTATTAGAAGTTGCATCACTGTACTAAAACGATTATTACTAAATAGAAATAACTATTTGAAATCATATAATTGTAAGTATTAGAAAGAAATACTTGAAAAGATACAACTCTGTGTGTGTATATATATATATATATATATATATATATATATATATATATATATATATATATATATATATATATTTGTATTTGATATGAATATATGATAAATAACTGCGAAAGAAACTCTTTTTAAAAACTTCATAAAAACAAATGTACTAGGAGCGTAATTCTCTGACCTAAAATTACTCTAGACTGGTTGACATGCGGTTAAAATAAATCAATCTGACCAATATATCATTTGCGGTCCTTAACGTAAACTTAATTTAGAAATGTTTGTTGAATAATAATCCTGAATGCCATATTAAAAGAATAATTGTATCATTGTTAAAATAGGAAATATTATGAGACATATCTAGTGGATGAAGGTGCATAAAGTGTAATCTTTATAGTCGGACCCGGTGATCAGAGTTCAAATCCTGAGCGACTCTGTTTACATTTTCTATAGCGCTAATAACCTTAGGAAAGGTATGCTTCCAACTATTCTCCATCCTGCTATGAGTAAATTGAAGGCAGATAGGCTCTGTACACGTGGCTTGGTAACCAGCCTAGGAGAAGAAAAACTGACTTCAAACCTGTTAAACTCTGCTTTAAAAATTGACCTAGTGTCACATGCTGCTCGTGTGGAGAGTCTGGATAAATATATATCGAGTGCATGGTTCCCTATTATCCGTGAATTTCATTAACAGAGAGCTTTTGATCTTTTCTACCTCGAATAACGAGTCTATTGTACAAAGAGACAAATGTTACGAATAATGAATTAAACAAAGAGAGTAAAAAATTCTCGTAGATGAAAAAAAAAAAGATGAAAGCTTGAACCTTAAATAGAAACTATCTCCAACAGAAAAGAAACGAAATGCGAAAAAGCATATAACTTATGGCTTCTAAGTCAGCAGCAAATCCCAGTCCTGAAATTTGGAATCGTTTTTTTGTTTTTTGTTTTTTTTGCGGGGGTCACATTAAAAAATTTATGCTAATATTATTTGCGACTAGACAAAAAATTTGTCAAAAGCAATACTCAAATCAGAAGATGCAGAATAATTACTAAAAATATACTTTAGCATATGAAACCACTCACATACACAGCAAATAAGTTTGTGTGTTTGTTTTAACTGTACCAAAAAAATCGAAACGTTAAATTATGTGACTTCTGGCTGCGTCAGTCGCTGATGAAATATTCGCGATGCAAAATAGTTCTTTTGTTTTTATACCACATCAACCATTGTAGGTTATTTAAAGTCAAATTCTTTTTAGATATATACATTAAATATATGATTTATAAACACATTTTATAGATAACACTTCTAAACGAGCCGAAGTTAATGGTTTCACTTATTTCTATCTAATAATAATTCGATTTACAATTAATCATTTTTTTGCCTACATTTTAATATTTTCAGCTATTACAATTTATCACTTACTAACGGCTCATTGGCCTTGTGAGTAGAGTGCTCGCCTCGGTGTAGAAGCTATTAAAAAGGGAGCCTTCTGGTCAACCTCGACTACGGTCGCCAACTTTACTTTTACTATGTATTACTAACAATTGAATTAAACAAGAGTTATTTGTTTACTCTCAGTTAAATGTAAAAACAGTTCTATTTCAAGCAATTCAGTTTAGCATAAATACATAGTTTAAATGTCAAATAGCTCTATTTAACCCGTAGATAGGACCCTATCAGGTAATACCTCTCAGGGCCATAATAGACCTGGGACCAATAGCAATAAAGGGGTACTCTACATTCCCCAAAGCTCCAGCATTACTAAAGCCTTACCCTCAGGTTATTTTATGTCCTATCTATGAGACTCGTTGGGAAGTCTTACACCTCTGTAGTCGGTGTATTCTACAGCCCCAGCCGACTAGGCCAGTAAAAATAGTTTTAATAATAGGAACATAACTATTTTAATGTAACCGACATGATGCAGCCAATTCTTCATTCATATCTTTTCTAGCATTTCAAAATAGACATAGGTCTAACTTTTTCCATCACCTCAAATAAAACAACCGCTCGGTCAGTAAACTCTGAATGTAACCCCCCCTGCACCAACTATGAAAATGGGGTGTCCAGAGTAGGACACTAAATTTCATCTGATGGTGATGTTCGAGTTCTAGAGAGTGTGAACAACTTCCTTCATTGCTTTTAATTCCTGGTCCGGAGTGATAGGATCTCTTAGGATACCATCTATGGGTCAAACAGATCTGTTTGAAGTGTATTCGTACACGGCAAGAATACATTGTCATCTAACAAAAGTATTTATATTAAGAATAGTTTTTTGATGCTATAATTGTTTACTAAGTATTATTTGTTAGTCGAAACAATATAAATGTCGGCGAAAAAAATCTGATTAAATAGAAATCATTGTATAGGAATACTTGACATTCTGCAATTGTGTGCAAATTATTTGTATCATATAGGAATGCTTGATATCATATGACTGCAAAAAAAAAAAAAATAAAAATAACTGGAGAGTCCTTATTGTGAAATTGCTTCTGTTGAATTGCGACCTCGATGTTAGTGAATTCGATCTCTAGTCGCGTTATTACGTTCACTTTCAAATTCTTACCCTTGAACAAGATAAGAACTCTTTTATCCCCAAAGATATGGGATAAATATTATCAATGCTGTTCTTCTACAAGAATGGCTTTATCACTGAATAACAGGTGAAGAAACCGAACCATCTTAAACACACAAAATATATGCAAATAAATGTACAATGAATCCGATTCCCGAACCTCCTAAGCATAAAATAATCCGATAGTGAAGTCCCTTTTAGATCACTCAATCGAATATAACTAAGATAAACTAAATAGTAAGAAGTGAAATAGTTTAATTATAAGAGGAACTCAGAAGAGAGCAACTGTTAAGCAATGTATACATAGAATACAACAGTTTTGCTTGTTAACCATTACCCTCAGCGAGTGGTTTTAAGCATTTGTTCCAACCATTGTTTATGATCTTAAGACTAGAGAACTATAGAGCTGTAGCAAAATTAAGTCATTTACTAAGTTCTGCTTTGTCTGGTACAGGGTCAGACATATGGGGCACCCCGTAAGAATAAGTCATTAAGAATGTTGAGGTACCCTTAACAAGTGTTGCCTTTTCTCGATCAAAATTCAATTTCAAAATAAAAGCAAAGAAACTTATTAGAAAAAGTGATCTTTATTTCAATCCTTTTGATTCTCATTTTACGTAGGAGGGTAAGACCCACCCAGCCAGCCACCCCAACAAAATAGGATCCTGGTTATGATACTAAAGTGTATCCGATGATGAGCCGCCAAATATGGCGGGTGGAGTACCCACAATAAATCCTCCCTTCATTGCTATTATTCTCAGGTCTACTCTGATCCGGAGTGATTGTACCTGTTAGGCTCTCATTCCCAGGTTAAATAGATTTGTTGAAAAATTGTTCATATTTGATAGGAATACTTATGTGTGTGGTAAAAAAATTCAACAAAAATGTAAATATAAACGTGCCAAGTACGCAAGTTGATGGTTAAAATAACCCTGGATGAGTTGATATGCTGTTAAAATTAGTTAATCTATTAGTAAAATAATTATTAGGTGGGGTTAGGGTTAATTAACGGCGACACGAGTTTAAATCCTGGCCGAGACTAATTGCATTTCACATAGCACTAATACCCTTGGGAAAGGTATGAATCCAATTATTCTCCCTCTAGCTATGGGTAAATATTAGGGCAGACTCGGTTCTTCAGCCTTGGTGAGGCAACTAGTCTAGGAGAAGGAAAACTCTGAATTCAAACCTGTTAAACTACGCTTAAAAATTGACCTTGTGTCATATCCTGCCCGAGCGGAGGTGTTGGTAAATATGATTAGTAAAATAATTATTTAGGCCTTGTAAATGATTCTGCGATGTTTAACTGAATAGATGATCATGGTCTTTTTATGAGGAAAGTCTTTGAGCTTTTCGTTCTACAAATTGCAAACGCAGGAACGAAATAGTTGAGTTACATCAGCACGAATATGTTCAGCAATTAACGCCTAATGATACTTGATGGTGGCCATCAACAAAGGCGTGAATTATCATAGAACTATCAATCCTTTTTTTTTTGTGGTGGGGGGGTCCCCGTTTCTCACCCTCGAATGACAATTTATGCTTTCCAGATTGCATAACTATTATTAACTGTCCTTCGCACTGAGAGAAAAGCATCAATTAATGTCATTGTAACATTTTTCAAAGAAATTTATATCACGTGAAAAGAAGCTTAATTCAAAGATCCCAAATGTTCGTTCATTATTTTTGTCTTTTTTTTTTTTTTTTTTTTTTTTAAATCGGTAATAAAGAAACGAAAAAATATTTCAAATCGCTTATTTAAAAGCAGTTAACAATAAGAGATTGCGTTGTCCAAAACAGACATTTTGTAACGATGAAACGTATAATATTTACTCAAGTAATAAACGATTTTGCGTAATGAACGATCCCTAATTTTAAGCCGGAAAAAAGTGTTATCATATATTGCGAGTAATAAATGTTCCCTAAATTTGGCTATGCTAGCCAAACAAAATTTCTTCAACATCTTATGACATAAAGAGAAAATATTTCAAAGATTTATACTTTCAAAACTATTGTAATACAATAAAAGTTAATACAATTGCGAAAATAAACACTAGTCTAGACCTTGATGTAACTAACAGTTTCTAAGATATTCAAAAAAATATCAAAGCCCATCACTGATACACAATAGCAGTGATAAGATAATTATGTATGTAATCAAGTATTCTTGGAAGGTATTATTTATCTTATTTTTTATGCACAGATGTGAATATTTTTTTTAATCATAGAATGATATAAAGTTTTTTTGTTTTTTTTGTTTTTTGTTTTTTTTTGTCTTTTATAATTCTTGGCTAATATTTAAAAACCATAGGCCATTGTATCCATGATTGTAAAATTTTCCATTAGTCTAAAACAACGTGTTTCCACAGAGCCTATCAAATGCAAAAACAATAGCCTTTAAGTTGGGAAAATTAAGTGTTTACATAATTTTGTTAACTATTCATAATGTGTTCATTTCATATGTATGCTTTATTAATGGTTAATAAGGTTAAGTAAAAACTTCATTTAATAGCCTTTGTTTGTTTACAGGGTGTCTCAAAATAGATGGGGGGGTGTCCTCGTGGTGTAATGATTAAAGCGATGGACTGTGGAATCGTAGTACGCGAGTTCATACTCGAGTCGCGCTATTACGTTCACTTTCGGGCAAATACCCTTGGGAAAGGTATGAACCCCCTTATCCTCCCAGCTATGGGTTAAATAGTACCACTACTGTTCTTCTCGAAGAATAGCTTTGGCATTAAATAACCTACAAAGGTTGATATGCCATTAAACAAAGAAACCAAACCAAATCAAAATAGATGCAACCATTACTATGATAATGATTTATAGCAGACACTTGGAACATGTCCGGTAAAAAAATGCAATTTTTGAACTCGAAATCAAATTAATGTTTAGGTTTTGTTTTTTTTTGTTTTTTTTTTGTTTTTTTTTTTTTTATCATATCAGCTTCCAGGACATGCAACCGTTTTTGTTTTTTTTTATAGTTTCTTGTATCGGTAATCTATCATCATTAAAGGGTTGCATCTATTTTGAGACGGTTTTGAATGATTTTGTCACCATATAAGTTATGACGCAAAATATTTTTCCCGTCTTGTCCAAGAAATTGTGATCGAGGATTAATAATTATACTATATAATTTTCAAATCTGAACCCCCCCCCAAAAAAAAAACGCATTATTATTAGTAGAATTATTAGTAGTCATATGGGTCCCATGTATATTGAGACACCCGATATTAGCTTTGTGAAAAGACTTTGTATCGAAATTACGACAAGGTTAGTCCGAGAAAGAAGGTAAGTTTCGACGTTTCAAAAATACATCTTTTGTAATGAACAACTCCTTGTTTGTTTTTTTATCTTATTCTATTGATTCATTTTTTGTTAAGATGCAAAATTGATATTAAAAAAGTCATTCAATACACGAGTATCCAAGGTTGGTTGCATCAGTGACTTTGGAAGAAATTCATTCCAGCAACTTTCTTCAGAAGAAAGTATTGAGATTTTGTTTCCGTTAAGAGTTGACCTCTTTCCCAAATGATTCCTGATTTAAAATTAGCTGGAAACACAAATTATCGGAAGAAAATCTAATTATATTGCTATTACTAGCATTAATTTCGAATCAGTATTGTATCACTTTCTTTTATCTTTTAGTTGTAAATGTTTTTTTTTTTTTCTTTGTGGACGGGTTCCACTGCTCACTTAGCTGTCATTTCTATGACAACAAGGAACTCCGTGTATCTGAAATAAGCATATTGGAGTTATATCTATTTCTTCTATGCAGTTTCATTAGATATATTGTCCCTTAGTTCACTTAGTGTTCTAGGTATGACGCTAAACTGTGTTTGGTAGTGAGGTTCCTCTTCTTAGATCAGGGGAGTATGGAGTATCCTTTAATTGCGATTATTCCCAGGTCTACTCTGAGCCGAAGTGTAGTTCCTGTGAGGGTTTCATCAAAAAGTTTGTTGGAAAATCATTTATATTCAAAAGGAATGTTTCATATCATTAACTGAGCAAACATTTTAAGAAACTACACAATGCAAATTAACAATGGGCACAATTCTTTAGCATTTAGGCATAATATAACCCAAGATGGATTGATATTCCATTAAAATCAATCATTCGCACATACGGTGGTCAAAGTGAATAGGGATTCAGAAATTTGGCAAAGCATCCTTTCTTAATTATCTAAACTGTTGAAGCAGCAAAGTTGTCATAACTGTAATCAAATTTGATAGACTGATGTGTGTGTACGTATGGTTGGGCAGAAGTTCTTCATTTAAGCATTTTTGATTAAATAATAAAGACACATTTTGTCTATATAATTTTTTTAGGATCCTTTTCAAGTTTTAAATGAAGGCCGACTGCCCAACTACACGTATGTAGCTGACAACGATACTGACGCCTGAAAGTATCGGTGTAGTCTTGTACAAAGACAAATTAATTGCAATAAAGAAAAAATAAACACCCTAAAACTTGAAAGGATACAAATAAAATTATATTGACAAAATGCGTCTTTACCAGAGTTGAAATTCTTGATGAGCTTATTTGCGTTTAACTTCGCGCCGATGCCTCTTGAGAAAGACAAGAATCCATCTATTTCCTGCTCACTGAGTAAATATTAGGATTTACTGAGTTCTTTAATCTTTGTTAGGGAAGCATTCTAGAAGGAAAACCCTGAATTAAAACCAGCTTTACTCCGCTTAAAAGTTACGTTTTATCACATCCTCCTTATTGTGGAGGGGATGGATAATTTCATATCAGGAATTTTCTGGCATATGTAATTTACATCCAAGGGTTGTTTTTTTTTTTTTTTTTTTTTTTTTTTTTTTTGTTAATTTCATAAATCCATTTAAGTGTCTTTGCTTATCTCTTCAAAATAATTTAGAATAAAAGTAATGCTACTATCATTTCATTGATAATAACTAAATCAAATAACTTCAAAATCACTGCTCTTCGGTGAAATAACACGATATAAAGCACACCAAATACACCTCTGTGCAACAATGTCGTGATTCGCTTTCAACGACGTGTCTAAGTTAAGGCAACCTATCGCAAGTCAAGGTAATTTTCACTTTCAAACTGTAATTCAGATATCGCTGTGCATAAACTAATTTTTTATACAACCATTGCCCAGTAAAAACTGTACATCGTATCACTTTTTTTTTTTATTTGCTTATTTTTTTATTTTTATTGGAGCAGAGCACTTAATTATGCTCTTAGAGTATAAAAGATCCCGCTTAACGCTCCACACTCTCGATATAACTGACATAATTCTTAAATACTATAGGGAACAAGAAGGTTTTATTCGTGATGTTAGGTACTATTTACCAACCCCTCCGCTCGGGCAGGATATGACACAAGGTCAATTTTTAAGTGGAGTTTAACAGGTTTGAATTCAGAGTTTTCCTTCTCCTAGACTAGTTGCCTAACCAAGGCTCAAGAACCTAGTTCGTCCTACTATTTACCCATAGCTGGAGGGAGAATAAGGGGGTTCATACCTTTCCCAAGGGTATTTGCCCGAAAGTGAACGTAATAGTGCGACTGGAGTACGAACTCGCGTACTACGATTCCGCAGTTCATCGCTTTAACCATTACACCACGAGGACACCCCTTATTCGTGATGTTAGGTGGTCGTCGATAAATTGTTGGGTTCTTCTTGGGATGATTCTAAGTTTCTTATCTGACTCCTTTTTCTTCATATTATCCCATTCACTTGTCGTCGTCCTGTCTTGCCTATGAAAGCTGTAAGAGAATTAAAAACAGAAGGAAAGAGATCAGGATACCTTTTATAAACTCAAGCTTTATTCTGAGGTTTAATGACTATTCTATGGTATTTAACATTTTCCTTAACCAGTAGAAGTAGTCGCGTCTCCCAGACAAAGCGTTGAAATGTCATTTTCGGTGAGTTATAACTTTGAAATTCATCGTTTGTCCAGTGGGTGTTTTCAGTGAGGTATATTTAACAGAGGTGGTTAATATTGGGAGAGACAACCAGTCGCTAAGAGCGGGACTTGGCGAGCATGTGTGTTAGCTTGCTAGCAGCCGATGGAAAATGCTTTCAACAGCAGTGATAGCAGCTTAATGAGAGAATTTCTCTTTTAGCGCCGGGAAGCTCTTCTTTTTAGGCATGCACCGATTTCCCTCCCTATCAGAAACCTCCAGGGAAACAGATACTCTCGAATCTATTTCATTTTTTATATCAATTCTCACAGAACTAATTAAATGTTTCACCTATTTCTAAGTAAACAACTGTTAGAACATCGGGTTCACACTCGCACACCATAGAAGAACGATCAATATTTTCTGATATAACTTTTTATCAAAACTTGTATGTAATTATTTGCAATGGTTAACCTTGAACTATAGTAGCGTTCCCTAACGAGGCGGAGAATCGTGAAACTAATAGAATAAGCATTTTCCTCACTTTTAATCCTCTTTGGGGATTCTTTTTTATTTTTACTGTATCTAGGAAAATATACAGTAGGGAATAAGAAAATTCTGTCTCATAATTGCCTCACTCAAGTGGATCGGAAATTCTACAAAGTAGCTTTTGTAATTGACAGAATGGAGAGGGAACAAATTTCCGATCGCGTGCAAGTCGTTTTCCGTTAGACATTTTCTAAGCTGAAGTTATTTAATCCTGTCATTTTCATTTCTGCTTCATTCGACTTTTTGGACGTCCCGTCAGCTTCTACTCGACTATCTGTACATCCCTCTTTAGGAGTCAGAAACACTTTCGTCAAAATGTCAAAACTATGAAAGTCTTTACTCCCTCATTGTACCCGTTTCACTGCATTTCCTGGGGTGATGAATGCGACACACAGTTTGACTCGACCCAGATAAGTAAGGAAGGGTAAGTTAATAAACAACCCTTATTCCCTCGACTATCCACACACTGGCATCAAATTTTTTTGATCTTCCCTTTGAAAGAATAGGGTAGGTGTAGCAGCAGGTTTAGGATCCTCCTTAAAACATTCATCATTACATTTTTTTTTTTTTTTTTTTTTTTTTAAATTTAAAATCCAACGAACTTCTAATTATCCACTGCAGCAAAATGAAACCCATCCAAGTTGAAGATTATTTATGTAAAGTTTGAAAGAAAAGTAATGTTTAAATATGAAAAAGCTCAGACTTTGAAAGTGCAGGAATTAAACTACGTAGTCTCGATTATTTTTCATAATGTTCAGGTTAGCACACAAATGAATTCAGACTAAAATTTTAGATTTCTGGCATTTTATTTTGTCTTAATTGCTTTGAACTCAAAAGTTAATGTTGAACTTTATTTTCTTGCATTAAAATAATACATTTAACCGAGTATATGGTTACCTTATATATAATAAACCATTATCTGCAAATATTCGTAGCTGTTTTTGTGAGTTTTCTGTAGGAACACGGTAGATCTCTCAACACCAGATACATGAAAGAGAAAATGAATGAATGAATGAATATCCAATCTACGACTTTGATTTTATTTTTTTTTTTTTTTTTATTTCTTCAAGTTGAGTGAAAAGTTTCTTTAATCACTTTTTCTTGTACATCAATCTTTGAAATAAGCTTGTAAAACAAAGCTACAGATTTTTTGGTATGTCCTGAGAGGATTTATTTGCTGTACAATGAATGGTCGAGCTTCATGACATTTTTATAATGTAGATCTTGGCTATAGAAGTACACACATGAAATTCTGGCGGGGATTATTACATTTTTTTTATATCTGTTATCCGATATGAATTTTATAAACGTTCATGGAATCTATTATTCTTTTCACAGTCGTTTTGGTAGCTTTCAGTACCGTATTTCCAGGAGGGTGGAAGCGACAATTTTATTTTTTAAATTACTTTAAAAGCTTAAAACGTGTACTTTTACGAGTTTCCAAGACAATACCTTGAATAAAAAAACATTTGCAGAATAGCTGAATTTGATGTCAGAGTAAAGAAAATCTTATCTGAAACATTCTCCAGACGAGTGGAAAATACGGAGTAGCAAATGGAATGTAATATGAAATTCGTCTATACTTGCTCACGGCACAACGCTAAAAATTCGACAAGTAGGGAAAGGGGTTACTCTCTATGCAAAGTAAGGCTGAAGTTTATACTGATTCTTATTGTTTGATCAGAAGATTGTATTTTTTTTCAAATACATGAAACTTTTTGTAATAAAGATGACATAACTTTATTGCAAGACTTAAATTGCGCTACCGGTCAATATCTAAGTATTTTCTGGATGAAAAGTGTTTATAACGATTTTCTCTGTATCTCTCTTAATATATAATGTTATAGATATTATATGTCTGTCAGTAACTGAAACTGTCACCACCGATATCTCAACTTCCTTAGTTATTTACGTCACGTTCTCAACGATTGTTATATGTGTGTGTGTGTGTGTGTGTGTGTGTGTGTATATAATATATATATATATATATATATAACCAAAAAGCCAGTTACCGTCTGAACGAAGGCCCAAATTTGCTTAGGAATCATTTAAAAAAAATATTTGATTGGTATTAATTTCTAATGGTTTGGGGTTTGTTTTTTTTTTCTTAATGAGCACTAATCCTGTCTATAAATCTTAAAAGAAATTCATAAACAAAAATAAATGACTCTAATTTTATTTTTACTGTCTTATTTAGATAGAAACATTCGGCAATGGTGGCAAGAACTAGCGTTCAAGCAGTTCTATTCAACGATTTCAAATAATTTTAATATTACTTTAAATTATTCTTCTGTTAGTCACGCTAAAATAAAGCTTTATTTAACTAAAACTTAGATACTTGCATCAAGTTAAAAATAATCTGACGATGAGGCCCCAGTCCTGTAGTTTTGGGGTATTGTGGCGTACTCTTCATTCCCATTACTTCCACACCAACCCTGACGTGGCGTAGTAGTACCTCTTAGGGTTCAATCTATGGATTAAAAAGAACTGTTTGACCCTTAATAGTTTACAAATATATTTGAAGAAATTTGTTAGTATTACATCGAAATAATTGAAACCATTTAACTGCGTGCAAATAAATCTAATGGTTTTAGATTGTAATAACTGAAACTATTTGAATGTGTGCAAACAAACGATTGATACTGAAAAGAATTATTTGTGTTCGATAGAAATACTTGATATTGAATTGTTGATTTTGCCTAGCAGTACTTGAACACATTTAACTGTGTGTAAATCAAACTATTACTGAGAGCACTATTTGAAATAAAATCAAAGTGTGCAAATAAATTTATTAATTTGATCATTTAACTGTTTAAACAAATAAGTCATGTTTAATTGAATTGTTTGTGATGCACAGCAATACTTGGAATCATTTAATTTTGTTGACTAAACTGAAAAGTTTGAAATAGAATTTGACCTAGTCGGACGAGCTGTAAAATACACGGACAAAATCTCTGCAGAGTGGGTAAGACCCACCCCGTAGATGAGTCCTTGATATGACACTAAACAATCTGATGGTGAGGCTGCAGAAATGCTGGATCTTTTGCGAAATTTAGAGTATGCCTTTACTGCAATCACTCCCAGGTCCGCTCTGGTCTGAAGTGATAGCATTTAATAGGGTTCTATCTATGGGTAAAAAAACAGTAATTATGTTAAACTGAATTGTTTGAAATATAACTGTTTTTACATTTAACTGTGTAAATAAATGACTGACGTTTAATTGAACTGTTCTTGATAAATAGCAAAACTTGGAGACTAAATAGAAATGTCTACATGTATAAAAATGGATTTGACATTAAATAATCTTCAATGGCTGATATGCCATAAAACCAAACGAAAGTTTCTATCAAAATGACCTGATTTGACAGTAAATGACCGAAAAGGGTTGACATGCCGTAAAACAAAACCAACTATTCTATACAAACTCGCATTAAATGTTAAACCGAATTATTAGTGTAAGATAGAAGTACTTGAAACCATTCAACTAGTGCCAATAATTAAGTTCTAGCTTGTTTAAAAATGTTATCTTCAAGTTAGGCATTTACAAATCATTCTATTTGATATGCGTTTTAAACAAGATTTAGCATAAAATAACCTACACAGGTTGCTATGCAATAAAATCTAACCAACCATCCATTACTTTATGAGTAGCGTGATTCGGTGTGATATAAAACCCGGTGGATATGAGGGTCGTTTAAAAAATTCTAATCCTTATCCAAAGTAGGAGGAGTTTGTGTATAATCGCTCTTGACATCAATTCACTATATCTAACGATGCTCAAGCATTGCAATCCCATCACGAAAGAACGTGTATGAGTACATATTTTCGCACGAGCAAATACAAATTTACATATGCCCTGTGAAATTATTTCTAAATGTATTAGTTTTTCTTGAGAGAAAAGTGCAAAGAAACACGTGCACTGAATGGTGGGAAAAGTATCGAAAAATCTACTTGAAGGAATATATTTTATGATTTTTTAATCTTTAGCCTATTATCACTCAATAGACCAGTTTAATTCCATGAACTTGGCTCACCGAATCTGTTACGTTTGCATTATTTTCAAAGAGTAAATTTCAGGTAAGATGAGACTTATTTAGCTTCAACGATTCAGAGTTTGTAATGGTGTCACTGCACTACTTGATGATAAAAAATGCTGATCAAAAATATTAAGTTGTTGACTTGTGACACTATGAGTTGGATACATGCACATACATGTATACACACGTGGGTGTGCGTGCACCCATACATGTATGCGCGCGTGTGTGTGTGTGTGTGTGTGTGTATATATATATATATATATATATAGTGTGTGTGCACACACACCTAAACACACATATGTGGCAAGATGAGTTAGACTCGGCCTGTGTATCAAATTTCAAATGTTAGGAAAACCCATTAACTAGATTAAGGAAATCAAGATAAAATGTTTATACATATGGCCACGGACGTGGGTAAGTGTTAAGTACTTGTCGGGTACTGGTCAAAAACTTAGATTGGTCTGAATTTAATGTCCCTGTATCGGAGACGACCAGGCTAGAAAATATTTTTATGTCCAGTTTTTTCAAAGAAAAATGGTCCCCAAAAAGTTATGGGTTTATTCGTGGGTGTCCCTTGGCCGGAAATCATAATGAAACATTGTGTGTGTGTGTGTGTGTGTGTATATATATATATATATATATATATATATATATATATATATATATATATATATATATATAGGCAAGTGCGTTTTGGGTCCTAGCAGTAAGACTTAGTTTGGGTTCGAGGAAAGTTGATTAAGCCAGAACAACAAACAGTGACATTACCAGCCGGACCCAGATAGTTAGGATAATCTTTTGCCAGCCGAAACTCAGCCTAGAACTAATTATCCACAAAGTGTTACATGCTCTCCATCCTCCTTTGGCGTTCTAACCATAAAGTTGTTGTTGTTTTGTTTTGTTTTTTTCTTTTCCCTGTGAACCTGCCTCCCGCTCGATCCAGCCACACATAAGTTCTCGACGTGAGGTTAGTAACTTATGTAACGAGCAGCAGAGGTGGGTATTCTCTCAGACTACCATAGTAAGGATCTAAATTTCTACGCTGTTACCGGATACAGTATAAAAAACGAATTTTGTTTGAATAAGTTTTCAACTTATAAAAATTATTAGAAATAATTGCAAATTCATAAGAACCCAAAAAACAAAATAGAACAGAAAAACCAAACAATTGTAGGTTGCTTTCTTAAGTTAATATGAAAAATTGTTAAAACGACAGTTCATGGGCTTAGTTGATTGCAAATTTATGAGTTCGGAAGTATCGAGATGGGCACTTTATTTTCTAAGACAGAAATCTACAATGGATGAAACGTTAATTTTATTCAAAATAGTCTTTGTTATTTGACACACTTATTGAAGCTTGTTTTTCATTGGTCAAAGGACCATTAAACCCTTTTTTATGTATCAAAGCTATACCGATTTAAATCCTCGAAACCTATCGTTAAGAAAACAAAACAAAGTCGCATGGAACATAAAATTTTAAGTCCTGGCGGCAACACCCCACAAGGCACCAAATATACGGCCACCTGCCTCCCATCACGAAAACTATCATAGACGAAACAGACATGAGGGACACAGCTGGAGAAGCAGAGACGAGCTCATAAGTGATATACTCCTATGGACCCCCACATATGGCCGAGCAAAAGCAGGACGACCAGCTAGAACATACATACAGCAGCTATGTGAGGATACGGGATGTAGCCTTGAAGACTTGCCAGGGGCGATGAACGATAGTGAAAAGTGGCGAGAGAGGCTCAGGGATATCGGTGCTAGCGGCACGACATGATGATGAGATACACAACAGACTTTCTATAAGAAACCTTTGTTTAAAAACAATAGACAGGCTTCATTTTTTTTCCAAACTGACTCTTAATATTCAAGACAACATAACTTTATTTTATGAACTGCTTTGCTATGAAGGCGCCCACAGTTTACTTTTAAAATAAAAAAGTAAAACTTCAGCTTCAGTACTTTGTTATCGCTCACTTATGTGTGTGATAACAAAGTACTGAAGCCGCTTGCACAGATATACAACAAATATTTCATAGAGACAACGGTAGAATTTTTAGAAATAACTTCAATATGCTTCGTCTATTGATAAGTTAAAAAAACATCCCCTGGTCTCTTTTTTTTTTTTTTTTTTTTTAAGCAGATTGGGTCTTTTATAATATTTCCTTTAGCAATTGATGTTACTTCGGAGTGCTCATCTTCCCGCCAAATATTATACTACAGGCTGTACTGAGTCGCATGATGCCAACAACAAAGTATAATCCAATAAGCTGACCATATTTGGGAGCTAGATTCCTGCTTTTCTCAAAGATAACAGAAACTGCTTCAACTGGAACTTGACATCTATTCATTTATTGGTACATTAAGGCTAACTCTACACAGGAAGCTAAAATCATATGCTCTAAGGTATTCATATACGGTTGTAAGAAAAGAGGATTATACAACTTAAAAAGAAAGCAAACTAAAACTGTTTACCATAAACAGGCAATAGCCTGAATAACTTATTAATTTACTTGATATTAGATGAACTGGTAGAATAGCTGGAAAATAATCAATTATTACAGAAATAGATAAGTACGTAGAGTAGCTCCAAAATAGGTGAACCAGCAGTTCTCAGGCTTCATAGCAATCCACTGTATTTCATCCTTCGATGTTAATAGATATATATTCTGATGCGTACAAATGAACAGATAGCAAATACCATTCTATGATATATATTATTTCACACAAAAATTTTGAAATTTTATCGATTCATTACACACACACACCCCACACACGCATATAATGAAAGAGAGGATATTGCGTGGATCATACTGAACTGAATATGCTAAATAATCAATAATTAAAGTCTGAAGAGTACATAATTCCAATATTCATTTTATGGGGTTATTTATCCATAAATACACAGGTATTTTAAAATAAGCTTTCTTTTCATTCAGAAAAACTATAAGTTAATTGTACGAGGAAACTTTCGAAAATGGACTTTTTTTTTTAATTTTATTTTTAAAATGGAAAACAATTTAGTTCAGTTCCAAGATGATTCAACTATTTTCGGCAAACCAACCATAAGATAAAAGGCGATTATTTGATGACTGTATTTTTTACTTTGAATTTTAAATTAAGGGGAAAAAAAAACAGCCACTCTTTTATCTTCCTTTCTTTTCCATTTTTTTTTTTTCAAGAGAAAAGAATTACATAAAACTAATGATAGCTTTGTGAGTTTCAAAGATATCTGCTAATTTTGTATAACGGTAAATGAAGATAACAGTTTAACATAAAAGGCCATTTCGGGAAAATCTGGATGTGTTTTTTTTTTTTTTTTTTTTTTTTTTTCTTTGTTTTAAATATTTATTCAACATGACTCACGGTCAAGTCACGTTGAAAACATCATTTCCTGTTCGATCACCGAAGTTAAGTGGCTATGATCCTGTAAAATATTTTGATGAGTACTTAAGCAACAGCAGGTACTATAAGAAAGCTAAAGCATGTGAACGATATTTAAACTATAATTGGTAAATTCCCGTGATGGAATAGTTATCGGCTTTAGAAATGGACACGGCGACTCGAGTTCAAACCCTGCACTATGCTGTTTGCATTTTACATAGCGCTAATATTATTTTCCCTCCAGCTATGGGCAAATAGGACACCCTGGGCTCTTTAACCTTGGTATGGTAACCAGTCTATAAGGAAAATCCTGTATTCAAATCTGTTAAACCCCGCTAAGGAGATTGACTTGGAGTCACGTCCTGCTCGTTCATAGGGAGGTAATTACATTTTTAGTAAGTAACATGACTTAATAAGGAACAGTGCTAAAGATTGACAAGAAGACTTAATGTCACTCTTCTAAATGAAGTCCCTAATATCAACATCTTTTTTCTTCTCTCTTTCTTATGAAATTAAGCACAAAACTCAGCAACTAGTAAAAAATCACAATTACGTAAAATAAGACTGCAATACACTGAAAAAAGTATTTCACTTGTCTAAAGATGAAACAGCCAGACAATATTGCTGAATTAACATAAATCACCTCATATATAGATGAGTAAGCTGTTGCGAGGCAGATAAAATTGTCGATTTTGCAGACACTTAGAAATCCGTGAAGTGACTCAGAAAAGACAGTCAAAAGAGGGAAATTTAAGGCCAACTTTTATTTGGCTATAAATACATGAAGAGTGAGATAGTTGATTAAGTCGTCGATAATCCGAGTAGTGTCTTCAGCTCGTGGAATGGTATCGTGAGGCCAGCAGTTCGTAGAATTGTTAGGCGTTGCCGCTCTGCAAAAGAATTCGACGGGGGTTTAAGTGGTGTCGTCGGCTCGTCGAATGGTAAACTACTCTCTGTGTTTTCACCGAGTCTGACTGGGTGCTAACTTGACATTGTCCACGTGGTGTCGATTTAGTTGTACTTGGCTACTCTAAATAGGTCTCATCTCCCCCCCCATACTACCAATTTCCTTAAAAGGACAGTGTGAATAAGACTAGTCCTTACCAGGACATTTTGAGGTCATACTAAAAAGGACATCAGTTGTTATGTTAAGTCATTTCTTTGCACATATTTATATCATCATCATCATCATCATATCGTGCTGGTAGCACGGATATCCCTGACCCTCTCTCGCCACTCCTCCCTATCGTTCATCGCCCTAGGTAGGTCTTCAGGACAACATCCTGTATCCTCACATAGCTGCTGAATGTACGTTCGAGCTAGTCGCCCTGCTTTTGCGCGGCCATGCGTCACGTAGCTATTCTTACTTAATTATGTGGCATTAATTATTCTTATCCACGTGGCGTAATGGTTAAAGCGACGGACTGTGGAATCGTAGTAAGCGAGTTCGTACTCCAGTCGCACTATTACGTTCACTTTCGGGCAAATACCCTTGGGAAAGGTATGAACCCCCTTATCCTCCCCAGCTATGGGTTAAATAGTACCTACAAAGGTTGATATGCCATTAAACAAAGAAACCAAACCAATCATTAATAATTTTTAATTCAATGAGAAAATTATTTTAGTAAGGCAATTTATAAAATTTTTTTTGTTTAAATTTTGTAAGATTACATAAATCAAGCAGCAACATGACTTTTTGCCGTCCCCTACATCTCGGTGTAGTAGTTATTGAAAAGGGAGCCTTCTGGTCGTCCTCGACTTCGGTCACCAACTTATTATTAGAGTTCCCTTTTCGATGAATATTCCACCTTTTCCCATAAATATTTAAAATATTTCCTTTGATCTAAGACATCATGACGTGTCACAAACACAGATTTCCCTGGCTCTTTCTTGCCACTTGTCTCTATCGTCGATCGCTCCCGACCAGTCTTCCAGGCTACATTCTGTATCAGTACGGAGCTGTTGTAGACAGATTCCAGGTGGTTGCCCAACCTTTGCTCGTCCTTATGAAGGGGTCCACAGGAGTACATCGCTAATGAGTTTATGCTTACTTCTCAAGCAGTTTTGCATGTCTTGAACTAAGTAAGCATACTAACTTTCGTAGCTCAATCTCAAATTGTTCGGCCGTCAGATTAATTTTCCTTAAATATGTTAACTTTGGTGCTGGTGTTTTTGATTTGTTTTTGCCTTCTATTGCTGCAACTTTTTTTTCTGTTTCTTTTCTGCTCTCTCTCTCTCTCTCTCTCTCTCTCTCTCTCTCTCATCATACCTATATTTTTTCTTTCACCTTTTGATCAACCACCCGTAACTTCTTTGTGAAATATGCTGAAGCCGAACACTAATCTTTCAAGCAGCACTTATCCCACTTGTTTAAAAAAAAAAAAAGATAGTCAGGTTTATTGTCTTGTACCTTAGACGCCTTCAAAAGGTGAGCTTTCGACTGGGCTAAGCTATTTAGGAATTGCCTTCAAACCTACATTCGTGAATGTGTGGGTTCCCAATTAAAAATTTCGCCTTGTTGCAACTTACCTTAAATGGCGTTATTGATCAAATCATAGACACATTCTCTCTCTCTCTCTCTCTCAACATAAACTTTATTTTGGATCAAAGATGCATCATAAAACACGATTTGCTTTTTATTATCCCCTTTGTTTGGTTTCTTCTGATTTTTTTTCTTTCTTTATTCCGTTATTTAGGTATTTAACTGATTTTTATTCATTTGTTTAATTTTTTTTTTTTCTGATCATTTTTCTCTCTCTCTCTTTTTTGTTTCTTTCTATTTTCTTCCACTTTTTCTTTCATTCTCCTTTTAATTCTTGCCTTTGTCAAGTTCCCCACCCACACACGCATTTTTTTTTGTCCTCTCATTCTCAATTTTCTGTGACTTTCTTCCCCCCCTTTACTCTTGGTTGTTTTTCTTTTCTTTTTTTTCTTCTCCTTTTCACTCTATTTTTTTTTTTCTCTCTCTCTGGTTTTTACTTTCTCTTTCTCACTCAATCGTATTCTTGTTTGATAGTTTCTTCTCTCAATCTTACCATTTGTTGTTTTTGATCTCATTTTTTCTTTTCTCTGTATCTTACTGTTTTTTCTTTTTTCCTACAATCTTTTGTTATCTTATGTTTTTTTAATTTTTTTTTTTTCACATCCTCTGTTTTTTTCAATTTTTGTTTGCTTTATTTTCTTTTATTTTTCTTTTGTATGCTTTTTAGTTTTTCTTTTTGTTTGTTTTTCTTTTTCTTATTTTTTCTGTTTATTTTTTTGAGTTTTTTTTTTTTTTGGTGGGGGGGCTTTTTTCGTTCTCTCTTGGTTTTTGATTTTACTTTTTCTTTTTAACTGTTTTTTTTCTCTTTTGTGTTTTTTCTTTTTGTGTTTTTTTTCTCTTGGCTGATTTTTCTTTTTTTTTTCTTTCTTTTGTATTTTTTTTTCCAAGTCACTTCGTTTTCCACTTTCTTCAACAACTCTTTTTCTATTTTTAATTTTTTTTTTTTTTTGTTTTCTGATCACCGCGAATGCCTCTTCAGATTCGAATAAATTTTACGTGTTTTTGATGCTATAGAGATACTCATTTCATTGGGGAATTGAATATAATAGACCGAACCTGGAAAGTCAAAATATCGAAGTTAATCAAAGTGTAATTCAGAAGCCTTACCGTACTTTCAGTTTCGTTTTCCTGAGTTTAAATTACTCGCTGTCAGCCACAGAAATAAAAAATTCGTGTGCTTTATGTAATTCTTTTAATTCAGATGTATCAAAGAGGCGGTAACGTACTCCTTTTTAAGTGAGCGCTCTAAATTTAATTCATCAACTTGTCTAATATATTCATATCTAGACAAATCAGTCAGTTCTTGATTATATTTTTACTCGTTGCATCGATTCGTTTTGATCAAGATACTTTGTGAAACACAGGATTGTGTTTGTTCAGCATCCTCCTTTACCCCCAAATCGAATGCCTGTGCAGCTTTTTCTTGTTTTCTAAAGTGAAAATTTATTTTAAAGATAAATTTGACCTACCTGGATGATATTAAATACAGTAGCAAAATGAACTTCAGGAATGTTTCGGCCTCTGAAAATCACAACAGGACTATTTTAAATAGATTTAATGTTTCACTGTTGCTTTCGGTTACAGTAAATAAAACTTTGCTTTCCACATTTTTTTTTCCTCGTTTGATGAGCTTGATTCTTACTGCATTATATTTTCACTTCATTTCCATTTAGTGTCATACCATTTCATTGGAAGTGTCTTACCCGTCAACAGATGCAGACGCCATATTCTATAGTCCATGCCGACTGTGTGGTTATAAAACTACGCTCGTACCTTTTATGTATCTCTCTATTGATACCATTGTAACTACCAACATACTTACGTCTTGAAGTGTCCAGTCAAAGGGGCTTAGAATACACTGACTGGATCCCCTACAGAGAGTTAATAACCCCGCCTTAAAATCTGGTGTGCTGGGTAGGACACTAAATTGCATCTTATGTTTATGCTCCAGTTCTGTAACTTTTAGTGGCTCATTATGGATCACATAAATCTGTTTAAAAATTATTATTAGATAGGATTTCATGATATCATAAAAAAAAAACTAAGCTACACAATATAAATATGAACGTACAATATTTAGAATTCTCTAACATCTGGACATGAAATAACCCCAGACGAGTTGACCAGCCGTTAAAATCAACCTGTCTAAAATGACAGAATAAACCAAATGAAACATACTCCTCGATATACACGCACGTATATCATAAATAAAACAGTCACCGAATGAACAGATTTACAAGTATCTCCTTAAAAAGACATTCCTAAAATACGTCTCCTTTCCTATATCCTCTCTACGATACTACATTCACTTTTAGACATTATTCCTCCCAAGATCTTACCTACCTACCTAAGTGTATACTGTGTGTGTTGCTAGGTGAACGGAGAATTATATCCACATATCCAAAAGAATTTAGAAGTCGGAAATAAATCATTAACTTAATGTCTTATGGTATTTCCATGAGTTTAACTCCTATACTGCAGACGCCAAACGATCGATTTCTGCAAGATCAATACGGGAGGGGTTTGGTTTGGTTTTATTTTATGGCATATCAAACATGGTTGGTAATTTAATGCCAAATCCGGTTTAAACATATATATTAAATAGGATTTGTAAACATAAGTCAAAGTTAAATAGTTTCAAGTATTGCTATGTATCACAAACAATTCAATTAAACATCATCAAAAATCTGTTTACACACAGTTAAATAAAAAAGCTTTATTTCAAACAATTTAATTTAGCATAAGTCATTTGTTTGCAGAGTTGAAATGTCAAACAGTTCTTTTCTACCTATAGATAGGACCCTATCAGTTCCTACCACTCCGAGCGACAGTGAGCCTAGGAGCAATGGCAATGAAGGGGTACTCCACATTCCCCAAAGCTGCAGCATTACCGATGCATCCCCATCAGTTTGTTTAATGTCATATCAGGATATTCATTGGGGTGGATCTTAACCCAAGACAGAGAGGCAATCGGTGTATTCAATAAATCCAGTTGACTGGATAGATTAATACGGGAAGGAATAATTAAGTTAGCAAGAAACAAAAACGTATATTCATAACGAAAACAGATTTTTATAATTTTTGAGGCGTTCCTGATGTAATGCTTATCATAGAAAACGGATACAGCGACCCGAGTTCAAATCTTGAATTAGACAGTTTGCGTTTCACATATCGCTAATACTCTTAGGAAAGGTAGACCTCCATTTATTCTCTCTCCAGCTTTTGGTAAATAGTTTGACAGACTAGGTTCTTTTAACCTTGGTGTGGCAACCGGTCTATAAGCATAACTAAGAATTAAAATCTCTTAAACTCAGATTTAAAAATTGATCTTATATCACATCCTATTCATGAGGGGTTTGGTAAATACATGCATGAAAATTCTAACTGTAATACATATCGACTCTGTCATAAGGATATATTCTATGTTTTTTATTTCAGTTACAATGGACAAGAAACATATTTTAATGCTAAAAGAAAATCTTTTTCTTTTAGTTTTAGAATTATAATTATAATTACCTTCTGCCACGATAAACCAATTTTTAGAGATCTTCTGGAGAGTCGAAAACCGCCCACCTTCATTCCCAAATCTAGTGGCCTAAAATAACTCTAAAAAAATTGATATGACGTTAAAATCAATCAATATGGCTAAACACTTAGGCCCAAAGCATAACTCGATGTATTTACCCATGAATCTCTCGGGTATTTGATTTTAAATGAAAACCTGAAAGATCTTAAACATTCTAGTCGTATTTATTTCTGGGTATTCTGAACACCAAATTGTATGATTTAGCTAGTTGTTTTACCAGAGATAATTTAGGTAGAATCCTATTAATTAATTATTTCTCTCTCTCTCTCTCTCTCTCATATAAACACACGCAGGCTCGTTTGTGTACTCGTGTATGAGTAGATCACGTAAATTACTTTTTTCACGAAAAGGGGCTTCCACTTGCCTTTCAATTACATCTAAATTTCGACCATACGAAATCATTACCCTAAGTCGATTGCCCAGTCGGCCGGGACTATAGAATACACTGACTGCACCTCTGCGGACGGGTAAGACCTCCCTAACGAATGTCCTAGATATGATGCTAATCAATCTGATGGTGATGTTCCAGTAATGCTGGAGCTTTGAGGAATGCGGAGCATCCCTTCATTGTCATCGCCCCCAGGTCTACTCTGACCCGGAATGGTAGACCCTGATATGGGTCCTATCTATGAGTTAAATAGAACTAAACCATGGGTTGAGTTTATTGCTTTTTGCATTTAAACTGCATGTTTTATGCCAAACTAAATTGTTTAAAAACGAACAGTTTTGACATATAAACTGCGTACTTATGCCAAACTGAATTTCTCGAAATAGAACTGTTTTGAAATCTAAACGGTGAACTTATGCTAAACTGATTTATCTGAAGTAAAAGTGTTTTGACATTAACTCTGTGTATTGCCCAGTCGGCTGGGGCTGTTGAATACACCGACAGCATCTCTTCAAAGGGGTGAGACCCCCCATGAGTGTCCTAGATGTGACACTAAACAATCTGATAGTGAGGTTCCAGTGATGCTGGAGCTTTGGGGAATGCAGAGTACCCCTTCTTTGCCAGTGCTCCCAGGTCTACTCTGGCCCGGAATGGTATCACCTGATAGAACCCTATCGATTGGTAAAATAGAACTAAACTGCATATATATGCTAAACTGATTTGTTTGGATTAGAACTGTTTGATTAATCGGAATAGTTATGTACAGCTTGAAATAGAAATTTTTTTGACATTTAACTGTGTGTAAACAAAATCTGTATTAATATTAATTAGTTGAATGAACGGAATAGTTTGAAATAGACATGTTTTTGACAATTAAACTGTGTACTCATGCTAAACCGTCCGTTTATCTTCTTTGAAACAATTCTGTCTGGACCGGTGATTCATCTAGTGGTCCGCTGGGGCATTTCACATTTCTTTATGGCCACAAGAAATACAACCGAGGAAGTGGGAGAAAAAGAACAAACGAACAATATGGACTTGGGTCAACTCAAAGTGCAAGAAGGGTAAGTTTGTGACACTGCATTCCCGGTGCATCTGTAGACTATCGCTGACGTGTAGTTTTCTATCTCACCCGACTGGTCTCTTCTGCTGTCCGTTGTCGACTGCCCCTCTGCGTCACCCTTCGCCAACCGCTCCCTCTGGGTTTCTCTTTCCAACTGCCCTGACTCTCGTTCCTTTGCCCACTGCCCTGGCTCCTCTCGGACCTGCCTTTCCTCGCCCACTTCCGGTCTCGTCGGAATCTCTATTCTAGGCCCTTTGTTTGGTTTTGCGCCAACTTCAGCCTTCATATCATCACAAATGATTCATATTAGCTGTAATGCTTTGTTAATAAAATCATGAACACAGGAAAAATTTAACAGTATTGCGAAAACAAACGCAATGGTAAAAAAGACATAAAATCCTCTGAGATTTAAGATAGAACATCTCCGTTGAAAATGAAAAGAATCAGATGATATCTTGCCGAAATTATGACAGATGCAGCCAACACAGATGATCTAGCGCTTCTCGCAAATACACCTACCTAAGCCGATTCCGTGCTGCATAGAATAGTGCAAACAGCAAGCGGCATTGATTTCAAAGTGCTGGAAAATTGATCAGTTTAGGTGTTTTAAGCAAGATGGATCCATCATCACTTTAAGCCGCAATCCTCTGAAATCAATAAACCAGTTCACATAACTTGGTAGCAATATCTTATCCACTGAAAATGATAGCATACACACAGGGACAGTTATAGACACTTTGTCGATCATACGGATATCTGATCGCTCCTAATGAGATTAAAATGGATTTCTTTCAAGCTGCAGCCGTGATACATTAGCTCTGGGATGACACGGGATGCTGTCGAGAAGACCCGTGATGAGCGATGGCGAGAGTTATTGGGATTTTTTGCCATCAGCTCGACTTAATGTTACCTGTGAAAAAGATCTCTGATCGTAGAAAATTGCTCGTGGGCGGTGGGAGGAGATCGGGAATCCTTTACGCAAACTTATATTTTCATGTTCTTGTACTATAACAAGAAAAAGCCACGTTTGTAATATTCAAATAACTTTATTCAAAAAGAATATGTTGTTTTGACCGTCGGTGTAAATTTTTAGATAAGCACAAAATAAATTTTCTGGTCTATACGCACCCTCACGTTATTATATGCTTATTTTGCTTTAGTGAATATTACATATATATATATATGCGTGTATCATTGTCTGATTGTAAGCAAGTTGAATCATCCATGTTGTGTCTAGATCTAGTCGTAAGCCACGTGGCGGGATCCGTTTTCAATGCAAAACATTACTCTCTTATACTCGCCAAAATTTCTCATTAGCACGATATTTTGAAAAGTCTTCAGTTCACGTATTGTATATCTACAAGCAAAAACAACGTTCAAAATTTTACAAAGAAGTTGACCGTATATCTGTATAAAAAATATATCCAACCTTTCGACATGATTATTCCTGATTAAAAATTCAAAAGCTCCATTTCATCTCTTCTTACTGAGTAGCATACGTGACAATTCAATGCCGAGTTTCTCAGATTGATAGTTTCAATTAAGAATAAAACAATGATTCGATAAATTTCTACAACCTCCATACACAGAAATAAAAGGAAGAAAGCAAAAAGCACCCATTTCTAGGCTTCTAGCATGACTAACGCACGCCGAGATATGTGTGTGCAAGCAGAGAAAAATGCGCATGCGTATATCATCTTTGTTGCATGAGGGGGAAAAAACTGATATTTTCAATATTCAAATGGATCACAAGGATAAAGTTCTACTTGCATGCATATATATATATATATATATATATATATATATATATATATATATATAATGTGTGTATGTTTTGCTGAGATTTAGCTGTTACTTCATTAGAAAAAATGCATTTCTGCATTGATATAAACACACGTTCACAATGATCTTATGCATAAATGCATTATTGGTGTTTTTTGTACAACTTTGCATATAAACAAATTCATATCTCAAACGCATTTACTGACGCATGAAGAGACATTTAAGAATACTTTCGTTCAATTCTAGAGGTGCAAATACGAGATTGTACGAATTGCTTATGCACACGCATTTGTCCCTGTATGACTGACCTGTGAATATAACACCTAACATATGCATACAAATAAACACGAAAGAATTTGGACATATGCAAAAATATACATTTGCGCGCATAAATGTCAGTATTTCTTCATACAATACGAAAAAATCTGCACACATACATATATGCTAACCGTAATATATACGAGACAGAAAACAAAAATAATGTACAGTGATATACATATATATCATGCGTTTAAAATATGTGTGAATTTATTAATATAAGATGAAATACAGATGGAAAATTATTTCGAAAATGATCTCGAATGAGCCCATTTGAATATAGTGACCCCAAACATCTTTAACACTTGCATGTACATGCATGTTGAAACTTACATAGTATCCAAAAAATGTACGTAAATACACACATGAACAGACATGTATTGATAAATATTACATTACAAGGCTATATATATATATATATATATATATATATATATATATAATGAATTTCTCCCAAGTTGAAGCTGTGTAGTACTACTGTATGGATGCACTGACTGGATTTTAACAAAACGCATAATGAAAAAGATAGATAAGAATTCTATAAGAATGCTACTTGCTGTTTTGAAACAAATCCTGGAAGGATCCTACGAAACAGTAGCTGTACGGTAACTTATCTCATAGAACATACAAGACGAACAACACATGCCAGGTACTAAGGTCGAACTCTTTAGCGATATGCTCCAATAGACTCCGACATATGGACTTAACAATGTTGACCTTCCATCAAGGACTTGCCTACATCAACTCTGTATGGATACGTGTTGCAGTCTAGAGGACATATCAGGACCGTTGTCCGATTGGGACGGATGGTGGGGATATCTGAAATGAAATAGCCGCTGGGTGACTGTTGGTATCTTGCACAAGGGATAATCAAAGTAAAACCCAAATTCTTGGTCTGATGGTCGCATAGGCGACAGTCACCACGTGCCACTGACAGTCTACATTACCTTTTATTTAAACATATTTGCCCACTTCATCCACAAATGTAGGAAATCTACATATTCACTAACAGACATATTATAATTGGAAATAGTTTGTCTTCTATAAATGTACAAATAATTTAACGTATACTACTATATTGGAAGTTCACACTGAACAGTTCCAGGGAAATGTTTTAGTATTACAAATTTTTCTCGGGGAGAGAAAGTGTCAAACAATAGAAAGCAAGGACCCATTCATACTTTTTGTATATAATTATACATTTTATTTTTGATTAGGGTGGCGATTTTATTTTTGCTGGCGGTTGTAATACTGTTAGGTGATAATAATACCAGATATTATTCGCTTTATCAACTCGGGTCTAAATATATCTATTGATACAGGTTCATTACATCTCGTAAACAAAAATTAGACTGTTTGATATATATATACAGCCAGCCATGGCCAAAATTATGGAGCACCTATAAAAAATTGAGATAATAGTTTAAACCTACGTATTTAGAGGTTAAGAATCGTACAGTGAACAATTGAGAGCAAATGTAAAATATTTAACAGTAGATTGTAGTATTTTTTTGCTTTAAAGCCTCTCTCAAGAGCTTTAGCTGAGTTTCGTACTAAATTCATTCCAATATTCAAAATGATTTATTGTCATACTAAAGGTTGTTTCATAATTTTCGGGTAATATTTGATTCCTACCAGTGCTATAATAGTATATTTAATTGAAAATACCTCCAAAGAAGCAGCGTTCAGAGATTAAAAGGGCACAAATTGTTGATTTATCTGGTGAAGGATATTCTCAGGTAGAAATTGCCAGGAAAATGGAATGTTTGTGGAAGGGGGTTCAAACAACGATTAAAAGGTACAATGAAACTAAGTCTTTCAAAAACAAAAGGACAAGGCCGTAAAAAGTCTACAACCGCCAGGGAAGACAGATCTTTGAAAAGAGTATCCCTTGCAGATAGTAGGAAGAGTTCTTCAGAGCTTGCTGCCGAACTTAGGGAGGGTGCAAACAAAAACATATTAGCTCGAACAGTGAGAAGAAGGTTATTAGAAGTGGGATACAAAGCCAGGAAGAAGCCATATTTGTCTTAGGACAGGAAAAAAAGACTGGAATTTGCAAAAAAACATGAAAATTAGACACCTGATGATTGGGGCAAAATTGTTTGGTCTGACGAAAGTAACTTTGAGGTAAGTTAACAGCTTCTATTTCCTAAACTTTGGATGTAATCACTGAAATTTTTTATGTGAATACACATCCATAACATTTATTCAAAAATTGTAACAAATTCTTTTTTTTTCATCAGATTTTTTGCACCCCTGGAGCGGTTTATGCTCGCCGTAGGGAAGGAGAGGCATTTCATCCTGATTGTGTGATTCCAGCTGTAAAATTTGGAGGAGGAAGCGTAATGGTTTGGGGCTGCATGGCTTCTTCAGGCACTGGAATGTTGTACACATGTAAGGGCAGAATGAACTCCACAATTTACACTGACATGCTGGACCAGGTTTACCGAACCACTTTGACTAAAATATTTAGTAACATTCCAAGTGATGTAATCTTCCAACAAGTCAATGCTCCATGCCATACGTCAAAAGTTTTAATAGGTTAGTTTGAGAAAAAAGGGATTACAATTATGAAGTGGCCCCCTCAATCCCCAGACCTAAATCCCATTGAAACTTTGTGGTCACATTTAGGGAAAAGAGTGAGAATGCACAAATGTTCATCAAAAAAGAATTAGAGGCCAAACTTCATGAAGAGTGGCAGAAAATAGATCCTATCACCTGCAACAACTTAGTCAATAATATGCAAAAACGAATAAAAGCTGTTATTAAGGCAAAAGGAGGACATACCAAATATTGATTGTTGTTATTAATGTTTACTCCACTATTCTTAACCCTTAAATATGTTTGAATCATAATTTCGATTTTTCATTGGTGCTCCATAATTTTGGCCAAGACTGTGAGTGTGTGTATATATATATACGCAAGATTGTACCAAGAACTTCTCAAATATCGGTAATTCATCGAGTAAAACATTAATCTAAGAATCTATCCATTAAGAGAAATGACTTTTTTTTCCCCAAAGTTCTGAATTTATTTGTAAACTATTCATAATGTCATAAAAAGTAAAACTGAAAAAAAATTACATTTTGGTTTCTTTTTGTTTAATGGCATATCGACCATTGTAGGTTATTTAATGCCAGAGCCATTCTCTTACAAGAGCAGTAGTGGTACAATTTAACCCACAGCTGGAAGGATAAGGGTTTCCTACCTTTCCCAAGGGTATTTGCCCCAAAGAGAACGTAATAGCGTCACTAGAGTAAGAACTCGCTTACTACGATTCCGCAGTCCAACGCTTTAACCATTACACCACGAAGAAAACCCTCCCCTTACATTTTGTATACAGTAATCAGTTAATGAATTTTTGATAACAAATACACTTAAATGGATAAATAAGTTAAATGCAGTTTTAACATTTGTGGGCTTTCTGACTTTTGGCCTTTTATCTAACGTGTGTGTGTGTGTGTGTGTGTGTTAAATGAATAAAAATATTTCCATTTGTACGAGTATGGTTAAAAAGCCAGGCTCCCAAGTAATTATTGAGGATCGATTTGCATTGGTGGTCTTAAATAATCTTCATCATTATTTCGTTTATACACGTAATGGAAAACTAAACTATATAATTTAGGTTAATTTGAAAAAGTACCTTACCCCCCACCCGAATAAACTAGGAAAAGATAATGAGGCAAAAACCGGATATAATGCAGTGGACACAGAAACTCAAAGCAAATAATTATATTTGTAAGCATATCCACATGGAGATATATATATATATATATACCGACATTCAAATGTACAATTGAAAATGAAAACACACACACACACCCTCAGTCATCAGAAAGCACTTGAACGCTTGTGACATGATATATGGTATATATCCTAACGTATTGAGAATTTGCTGAGAAAGCAGAGAATTTCAAGTGCATATTTGGATTTATGAAACAAAAAAAAACCCATATGGACACGCCTTCATTAAAACTTAAATCTTTTAGAATAAATATCTCCTAAATACACATTTGTCGACGCAGAATTTACGTTCATACATTTATATGAAACGTGTTATCGTCTCTCCTCTCCTTTTAACGAAACTTAGTTTTAAAAATTCTTACGCTTTTGTGTGAACACATATTTCTTCCAATCTCTCTCTCTCTCTTTTATATATATATATATATATATATATATATATATATATATATATATATATATAAAGAGAGAGAGAAAGAGGAAAATACATTTCCTCTGGCAAGCTGCTACAAAACTCAAGCATAGGCAACGTGACTCGTTCGAGTTTTTTTAATATTTTTTATCCATTCTGTTATTTTTCTCTACTGAATATATTGTTTTTGTCTCTCTTCACGTGTGTGTGTGTGTGTGTGTGTGGAAAAAAAAAAAAACTATGTAAAACATTAAAAATCCTCTTTCGATATGAAATCTGACCCTCAAATCCTGAGATTAGTTAAAAGGAGAAAAGATGAAGGATTGCCTCAGAATTCCTGTCAGTGTATTCGCGTAGAAAAGTGAATATGTATATAAGAGTACGTTCCTATATCAGTATACACGGTCCTAAAATATGCAGATTTGCTTATATACCACAGGTAAAATCTTTTCTATATGGTTTACGAAGAGAAAGGTTTTATAAATCGTACATTCGATTAAGAATTCTGTATGATTCAATATACGTGTACACTTAAAAGTGTATATGTGAGTATTTGTAAACGTAACTTTATGGTTGAATAGATATATAGACGAGCTAAAAAACATCATAGATCCTTGTATATTCTTGCTTGACGTATGTGGATATAGAAATGCGAACATTAGATTTATGCATAAATAAATTTGTGCGCGTATGCATGTGTATGTATGAGTGAATTTTCTTTGCGTATAAGATAGATTTCTTATTACTGTGAAATACGTTATTTTATATACAGTCTTGAGAGCCATATTAAGTGGGCTTTAGAAACCTTTTGATTTACATCATATCAATAAAGTAAGGAAAGTTGGCGATCTTAGTCGGTGACCCAAAGGTTCCCTTTTCAATAGCTACAACATCGAGGTGTAGGAGAGGGCGCTACTCCATTCCCTGGATTGCTCCCCTTTACCCTTGATCCTTACTTTATAATGCTGAGTGTTAAGCAAGGCGGAATCAAGTAGCATTTTTTGAGTCTTTGGTGTGACTAGGCCTGCGATTGAAACCCGGTCTCTCGGACCATTGGTGAATATGATTATTTCAAAATATATAAGTATTATATGTATATAACTACTCAAGTAATCAAATAAAAATATACTGATTGCGGTGAGCACGGGCGGATATCCTTCATTATAATTAAGTCAGTCAGATCGGAAATTATTTTCTTGCCACAGGTAGTCTAAAAGTGTTCAGATGCTCTAACAAAACTCACACAATGATTTAACAATTTTGCATTAGTATATAATAATCATGTAAAGATATCCCCCCACAAAAAAACATTATCCCGACTCAAGCTCTGTTTTTTGGAAACAAACATGAACCATAAAGTAATATTTAGATACTCACCCTTGGCATTCAACATGCTTATTCTATCTTGTTTGCTGTTAATTCAAGCACTTCCGAACTTCCACTTTAGATATGGTATCAAGACGTGCTTTGGAATTTCTTTGAATCTCATCCATGCTCCCAAATGTTACCCTCGATGAATTTTCAGTTAGAAATAAGAACATAGCTGGGTTAATATGGAGTTTTATGCACTTGCATAATCCTGTTTCACCAAAACTTGCTCATCACAAAAAAATAAAGATTTGTGCTGACGTTTCAAAAGAGCATTACTTTCCTGTATTAGTTGATAATTGGTAATCATTTCTTCATTTAAATTTAAAAAGATTAAAATTTAAGTCAAGATACTTTTGAACACTCTTCGTTAACAAAAATCTGATTATATACATATAGCAAGGGCAGATACACCCTAACACAGATATTTGATTACAGAATTGTACATATAATTTCCTAGGTATCAGCTCTCCAGATATGTGTATTTCTCTCTCTGCTATATATGCCTGTACTTGGATATTTTGTGTGTGTGTGTGTGTGTGTGTGTGCGCACACACACAGTGCTTAGATTACAAAGCAGCGTTTTTATTTTACAAATAAAAATCGCGTTAATGTGTTTGTGCCGTATGCAAAATAAATGTTGAATACTGGGGAAAGGCAGATATTATTTTGTGTTGGCGATGAACTCGTGACCTACATGTATCTTAAACATGAATATACAAAAATCGATGGTTTTCTACATTATTAGATGCGTTCAAATCCTTATTTAACATGTCTCTACATAGCTGTTTTTAAGATTGATCATGCTATCTATGTATTTGAATAGGTACTCGGATATTTACTCAAGAGGCGGGCTTAGAGTTATCAATGAAGGAAATGGAATAAGCGACCTGTGTTCAAATCCTGGGCGAGGTTGCCTTTCACTTCATGCTAATGCTTTTGAGAAAGACATGGACCCGACCCTCTCATTGTCAGCTATATGTAACTAGTAGGGCAGACTTGATTCTTAAGCTTTAGAAAGGCAATTAGTCTTGAAGAACTGAATTCAAACTAGTTTTACTCCGCTTAAAATTGAACTTGAATCGATTCCTGCCAGTGGCTAAGTGTTGGTATAGATACATACTTAAGTATATGAACACGGATATCTTTAAAGAAAGAGGATAAAATTGAAAGATTTTTTATGGGAATTTCGTATGGATAGTCTCAAATTGTTATATATCATCAAAATGTATAAGCCCTTCAGATAATTTTACTTATAAAAATATTTGCCACGTTTAACGTTTCGGTTTTTTTTTTTTTTTTTTTTTGCCTGAGGGTTAACCTATTGGAGAAAGTTATATGAAAGTCTAAATCCGAAATGTTTAATTTTTGCAAATAAATCGATAAATAAAATCATCCTCTAAAGACCTTGAACTTTTTCAACTGTATATTTGCAAAATATGGCATTTATTTCCTGTTTTTCACAGATATTATAATCAAGTCACGCTGACAGAAGAGTTCTCAGACTCTCTCTCTCACCATCCGTTCCAATCATGCATTTGCTCAGTCGGCTGGGGCTGTAGAATCCCCCCACCAACGAGAATCCAGGATATGACACTAAACAATCTGATGGTGGGGTTGAGGTAATGCTGAAGCTTTGGGGAATGCGGAGTACCCCTTCATTGTCATCGCTCTCAGCTCCACTCTGACCCGGTATGGTAGCACCTGATAATGTCCTATCTATGGGTTAAATAGAACTAAATTGAGAATTTATGCAAAACTGAATTGTCTGAAAGAGAAGTGTTTTTGAAATTGAAACTCTACTTACGCTAAACAATTTTTAGAAAAATAGAACCGTTTTGACATTCAACTGTGTGGAAAAAATCTATGCTTGTTCTAAAGTGAGTTGTTTGAATCAGAACTGTTTGAATAAACTGAATAGTTTGAAATAGATTTTTTTTTTTTTTTTTTTTTTTTTTGACAATTAAACTGTGTACTCATGCCAATCTGAAGATTTTGAATGATTATTTGTATAAAAGTGGATTTGGCGTTAAATAACCTACAGAGGTTAATATGCCATAAAACCCAACCAATCATTCATCGGTCTTGATAGGTCTTTTAGGCTGCGTCTGGAGTCTGAACAGGGCTGATGCATGTCAGTTTTTGTTGGTTGGCCAACACTCGTCCGTCCATGTGCAGGAGCCCATCCATTAGAGAAAGTCGCTTATGAGTTTTATCCTTGGTTCTCCAACAGTACCACGCATATCTTGTTCGTCTTTCTTGAATTTTTTTTTTTTCTCATGGAAGGCAAGTGGCCGTACAGCATTCCAGCATTCTTGTATAATTCTTATGTAGTTTTTCGCAACGGGTTTTGCTATCGTCGATGTGGTGTATCCCTATAATAGTATGGACACAGCTACAACTTGAAAGAAACTCTGTTTTATTTTATAGGATAGATCAGACTTCCAATTGATTGATAACTTGTCAACAGAATTCCACGTTTTCGCTAGGTGTATGTTGATATCACTTTCAGTTGATATGTCTCTGCCAAGTTATGTGAATTGGCCTACAAATTTTAGAAGCTTTCCACTTAGAGTGAAGATGTCTCCTTGTTTAAAACACAGGTACTGTTTTATTGGCATTCGCTTAGAAGACAATGCCCCTTGCTGCTTACTATAGACTAGTCAGTAGCCATTCTGCTTGGGTTGGTGTTTTTGCGACAAGCGCTAAGGTCGGTTGCGTGGTCTGTATAGTTATAGCTTCTGCGGGATATCGTCGGCTTTTTCTTTCTATGTGAAACCATTTTCTTTAGTGAGATCTTTGAATGTTCGAAGTACCTAGTCTAAGCAAATTATAAATAAATACGGTACATATTTATCTTCTTGTAAGACTCCAGCGACAATGAAGAAAAATTCTGTCTTCATCAGGTGATTACCCAGTCGGCTGAGGCTGTAGAATACAGCGTCTGCTTCTCTGCAGAGGGGCAAGACCCCCTCTTATGAGTATCCTGGATATGACGCTAAACCACCTGATGGCAATGTTACAGCAATCCTGGAGCTTTGGGGAATGCAGAGTACTCCTTTATTGCCATCGCTCTCAGGTCCACTTCGGCCCGGAGTGGTAGCAACTGAGAGGATCCTATCAATGGGTCAAATAGAGCTAAACTGTACTTACGCTAAACTGAATTGTTTGAAATGGAACTGTTTATTTTTATGAAAATGGATTTGGCATTAAATAACCTACAAAGGTTGATATGCCATAAACCCAAACAACTAATAATCAGGTGATAGATGCATTGTTTTGTTTTTGCAAAGCATCATTATAGCCGTTTCAGTTTCTTAGGGAGGACCATATGCAAGTATAATCTGCTTCATCTTTCCTCTGGGTATGAAATCAAATTCCATGGTGAATTCAACTGACATTTGTGTTGCCTCGAGATTCTTTTCCTGTACTCCTTCGATCAGTCGAGGTACTGTCAGAATAAGTAAGGCAGCGGAAAGCCGTTCTAAGAATCTTCTCTCTTTCGAGTGGGATACGATAAAGAAGCAGGGCCTTATAGACCCGAGCATCAAAAACAATTATATCCCTGTAGTTTTTTAGTGATGCTGAGGTCACCTTTCTGGAGGAAAGGAAGGATAAAGTCTTTCGTCAATTATTTCCCCAAACCATAGATATATAAAACTCAGAAAACGATCCGTTTTTAAAATATATAAGACACCAAAAGCAAAAGTAGTGAGATTATATTATGGAAAAAAAAAATCATGTATCCTTTTAAACTGGGGAAAATGGCAACCGTCCCATTTCCAAAACTTAAAAATATTCTAAAAAATAATCAAATCACGTGCGGAAATGCTGACGTAAAAATACGTTCCTCGTACTCTATTTTACATTCCTCTATGAGTAAAAAGATTTAAAAAAAAAAAAAAGTTTAGCTGCCATTTACTTTGAAATATTAAAATTCAATTATTCAGTTTTTTGGTAAAATTAGCTTGTCTTCTAGCATCAACATTCCCAAAAAATGAAACGAACTGAAATATTGCTATATATGAAAATGGTTACGATATCGTTGCGATATATAATGCTTTGAATAAAACTTGTGAATAGGACTCTACAAGATCGCTGTTGCACAGCCTCTTGCCTCCTTTTTTTTTTTTTTTTTTTTTTTTTTTTTTTTTTTTTTATAAACCAAGACGAACAAGACATACTGGGCACTGCTGGAGAAGCAGAGACAAACTCATCTGCAAAGTTCTCTAGCGGGTTCACATACTTGAACATACCAGTGTCAGCCGACTAGCAAAGACTTATATTCATCAGCTCTGTGCGGATACTAGATGCTTTCCAGAGGATCGGCAAGAGCAATGGCCGAAAGGTGGGAAGGGTGAGAGTCAAGAGACTCCATCCTGTCAGCACGACTTGATAATAATCCCTACCAAGGAAATATAATTTTCCAACAATATTTTTAAATGTACTGTTTTACATTACTATCGGATGATCTGTAATATTAAACCGTTATCGTTTTATATTTGGTGTTTTTATGTACCACTTTCTCGTAATAATTGCAATTCTTCAGGATGTAATATTGCCAAATGATTGCGAGACCGGGGAATTAATATATAAAGTTGGCGACTGTAATCGAGGGAAATCCAAAGGCCCACTTTTCATTAGCTACAACGTCGAGGTGTATGAGAGGGCGCTACTCCATTCCCTGGATTGCTCCACTTTACCCTTGATCTTTACTTTATAATGCTGAGTGTTTTTGAGTCTTTGATGTGACTCGGCCTGCGATTGAAACCCGGTCTCTCGGACCATTTGTGAATATAATTACTTCAAAATATATAAGTATTATATGTATACGACCATTTAAGTCATTAAATAAAAATATACTGATTGCGGTGCCCTAGGTAGTCTAAAAGTGTCCAGATGCTCTACCAAAACTCACACAATGATTTAACAATTTTGCATTATAATATAATAATCATGTAAAGATATCCAAAAAACATTATCCCGACTCAAGCTCTGTTTTTCGGAAACAAACATGATCTATGCTTTCCCAGGATTGCTTCTCTTTACCGTTGATGCATACCTTTTTATAATGCCCAGTGTTAAGCGAGGAGACATGAAGTATCATTTTTAAGTCTTTGATATGACTCGACCTGGGATTTAACCCAGGTCTTCCGGGCCAATGGCGAAAACTACCCACTCACACACACGGTTCAAAACTGTTTACAGATGTGTATGACCCTATAAAAAGTCCTGGTTGTGAATTAGATAAGAGACTGCATTCAGGCTAAAGATCTGGGCTCGGGGAAATGTCTTGTCATCTTTTTATCATTACTGCGAGGTTCTTTTGACCCGAAGTTGTAGAAGCTGTAAGATCCAACTTATGGGTCCAATAGATCTTGCTGTTTAGAAAGATTTTAAACTAGATTTCTTCTTGAAATACTAATATTGCAAGTATTAAGTATTTTCCAGTTTAAAATGACTGAACTTTATCAATAAATTGCCTCCTACATCTTTATCATTCTAATCTATCAGAAATAATGTACGAGGTGTTTACGATAAGTTTCCAAACTTTTTCGTATGGGCAATTAGAATTGTCATAGACTCTTGAAAATTCAGTATGTTATTGCTATACATCTTATGAGATGACTGACCAACTTTTATGATTTCAGGTTCAAAGGAACAGCGACAGCAGCAATTGGAATACACCCTACTAAAGCCTGATTGTCACAGCTAGTGAATTTCAAAAATGCAATCTGGACGTGAGGACGCTTTACAAGAACGATATACTATAAAATTCTGTTTTAAACTTGGAAAATGCCACAGAAACGTATGTGATGCTTAAGACTGCTTTTCGACCATCTTGCATGAATCGAGCATCAGTTTTTGAGTGGCATAAGAGATTCAATGAAGGCAGGGAGTCTGTGAGGGATTATGAGAGGTGTGGGAGGAGTAAGGAAGTCGGTACACCAGAGTTGATTGGCCAAAGGGTTAGGGTTACTATGTTGAGGTTTTACTGGAGTTCAGGAAGAGATTCCGTCGGAAGAGGCCAGCACTCTTCAAATCGGGTCAGTGGCATTTCCACCAGGACAATGCCCTAGTCCACAACTCCATCGTTGTCACAGACTATTTGACCAAGATGGGCATCAAGACAGTTCCTCATCCTTCCTATTGTCTAGACCTTGCTCCCTGTGACTTTTGGTTATTCCCTAAGCTCAGAGGCTGTCGTTATGAGACAATTGAGAAGATGAAAGAGGCAGTGACGAAGGTCATTGACACGCTCACACAAGAGGACTTCCATGGGGCCTTGCAGAAGTTGTTGGAACGGTACAAGTGCATTGCAGACGGAAGAGATAACTTTGAAAGGGACTAGAGTGTACTATCAATAAAAGTGCCCATACGAAAAAAAACTCTGGAAACTTATCGTATGCACCTCATATAATAGCCCGAAAAAATAATCAAAGTAGAAATCGTTATTGAAACTAAATTGCTTGCAAATTATTAATGTGACGCACAACTTGATACAATATAACTGCACGGAAATTATTTCTATTAAGAAAACTCTAACATATTATAATTTGCTGATAAGCATTCTTGAAAAAGGATTAGCAGATGAAACTAAATAATTGTTAATAAAAAAATGAATACGGGTTGACATGTCGCAAAACCAAATCATATAAAAAATATTAAGTTGCATATCCATATAGGGATATATCTTAACATTCTATCTAGGAGTGTAAAATACAACGACTGCATCCCTGCTGGAGCTTTAGGAAATGGGGAGTACACCTTCATTGCCATCGCTCCCAGGTCCACTCTGGCCTGGTGTGTTAGCACCTGATAGGTGTTGTAGAGCCATAATGATATCAATCACAACAGTAATACAAATACACACATAAATACAGTCGGACTCTTTCGTTACGGATACGAACGGGTTTATTAATTTCTGGCTCCGGTCCATGGCGACAGGAGGAGAGAGACACAATTCTTAAAATCCTATGCTAACCATACTATGCTGACCCCACCACAACGCGCGGCGCATCTTGCGATGTTTAAGATCTCAATTCATCTCTGCCGGTCGAGATCCGAAAAAGTCAACCGCACGCCTCAACGGTAAAAAAACCCAACTACACCTTCAACGGTCGAATCTCAACTACTGTCTTTTCAAAATTTTTAAATTCTCCAGACCATCTCTTCTGGGCATGATGTCATCCACACTCCGGCCTCATTTTCTGTCTGGGGGTTTATTATGACAAATGGTGATTGTCATATCCTTTCCGCTCAGGCGTAAGACCCCTAACAAATGACTATGCACCTGGACTAAGAAACCCGAGTGGTTCAAAGCTTTACCAAACTGAATGATAAAATATAATTAACGAAAAAGGAGTAACATAAAAAAATCATTCCTTGATTATATAACATCGGGTTCTTCCTATCTATTGGTCAAATTGAATTGTTTGACATTTTAAATTGAGTGCAAACAAAATGACTTAGTTCTATTTATAACAATTGATTTAGCCTGTTTGAACATTTAACTGTGTGTAAATAAATGATAGATGTTTAATAGAATTTCTAGTGATACATAACAATACCTGGAACCATTTAACTTGGTTGTCTAATGCTAAATTGAATTGTTAGAAATAGAACTGCTTGGTCATTTAATTGTATGCATCAAAAATCCATTTAGAAATCATATTTGAGATTTTTAAAAAGATTTGGCAACTATGGTTGATGTGCCATAAAACCAAACCAAACTTAACATTTTTTCATTTAATTAAAGGAGTTCAGTTAGTTTCAAGCCCTGTATCCATTGAAGAAGTCTAAGAACCACACCCAAAAAGGGATGATCTGAGTAAACTGAATCTGATGATGAGGCTCCATTTCTGGAGACCTGTGGAGTGTGGTGTACTCCTTCATTGTCATTATCCCACAAATCCACTCTGACCCAGAGGGATAATGCCTGTTAGTGTCATCTATAGGTCAAATAGATGTTTCAAAATAATTAGTAGTTGATGGGAGTATATGATACCATCTTACTTTGTTATTAAGAATAGTTACTAAAAGTTACAATTGTTTATTAAAGATCATTAGTTACTAGAAACCATATAGCTGTGTGCAAAGAAATAATAGCATCATCATCATTATGTCATGCCACCAGCATGAATATTCATGATCCTCTCTCACCACCCGTCTCTATCGTCCATCGCTCTCGGTAGGTCTTGAAGGCTACATCCTTTTTCGGCACAGAGCTGTTGTATGTAGGTTCTAGCTGGTCATCTCGCCTTTGCTCAACCATTTGATGGGGTCCACAGGATTGTCGCTTATGAGTTTGTCCTTACTTCTCCAGCAGTGTCCCGTCTGTCTGGTTCTTCTAAATTGGATAGTTTTCGTGATGGGAGGCAGGTGGCCGAACAGCTGCTGTTTTGTCGGGTGCTGCCTCCAGGAATTATTCAATATTGCTTGCAGTATTCTTGTGTAATTGCCGGCAAGCTTTTTCTTCATACGTTTAGTCAGAGTCCATGTAGTGCATCCATGTAGCAGTATCGACACGACCGCTGCTTGGAAAAAGCTACATTTTATTTTATCGGTCAGGTCTGACTTACATATGAACGATAGCCTATTGTTAGCTGTCCATGCCTTTGCTAGTTACGTATTGATGTCTGTCTCGGTTGACGACACACTGCTTCCTAGGTAGACCATTTACTGTGGAGATGTTGCCTCTTAGATTAAAGCACATGTATTTTGAAATCCATAATGCATAGATAACCACTGGTTCGAGATATATATAATCTCTGAATCTAAAAATATTTCTGTCCTGGATATGACATAAAGCTATTTAATGGTGAGGCTCCAGTCCTGAAGGTTGGTGAATATAGAGAACTCCTTCATTGCCATTACTGCTTCTCAGATCTGAAATGGTATTATCTGTTAAGGTTTCATCTATGGTTCAAATAGCACTGTTCAAGCATTTAACGCGTGCAAATAAATGACTGATAATAAATTGTTATTTTTGCACAGAAATACTTAGAACCATTTAACTGGGTGCAAACAAATGAGTAATATTGAATAAGAATTCTTGAAATCCATTGACTCTGTGCCTAAATTGAATTACTGTTATTTAATAATAATACTTGGAACCCTGTTACTGTGTGCAAATAAAACTAATTGTGTAAAATACTTCAAAACCTTCGACTGTGAGTAAAAATTGAATTATTAATATTGCATTGCAACAGTTGAAACCACTTGACTCTGTACAAGCGAATGAATTGTGTTGAGTAGAATAATTAGTGTAAAATAACAATACTTTCAACTATTCAACTGTGTGTAAACAATACCAATATTAAACTGTGTGGAAACAAATCAGCTGTTTGCAAAAAAAATTAAATTACCTACAAAATATTCACTTACGGATCATATGTGTATCGATTTAACTGTGATCGATGTCAAATTGTTTGTTTTACATTGCAACACTTGAAACAATTTAACTATGAGTAAAAACAATAGAATTATTAGTATTTGATAGAAATACTTAAAACCATTAAGCTCTGAGCAAAGGAATGAGCTCTGGCTTGTTTTAAAGTTATCTACAAACTATGCGTTTGTAAAAATATATATTTGTGTATAAACAGTATTTGGCATTAGATAACCTACAAAGATTGTTATGCCATAAAATCCGACCAACCTTCAACATATTCCTGTCAAATTCTCAAGGGGAATTCCAATTTCTTCTCTGGTAGAAATTAGTTTAATTCATGCGAGCAAGAATTATTAATTTTATGTTCGTATAGACACGCTAGAGATTAGGAAAAAAATTGTACATGAATATTCATGGCTGCTAAATTTGCATATCACTGATTGTAGAAATGTATCTATACCCGTGTACATCAATTTCACCCCCTCTAACATCGGCATATACACAGACACAAAGAGCTTTATTCTCAAAGTCATATTCGTAGTGCCCAACATTTATATTTACAAGTATAGTTCAGTTTACACGATTAGACTGAACCTCAAAAATGTATTCGTTAAATTATATTTTCCTTTCTTTTTTTCTCTTTCTAATCAAATGACAGAAAAGTTATTGCAGTATGGTAAAACTTCATCTACATGGAGTGTCGACAACATGGTTCTCTTGAACCTCTCTCGCCTTCCGTCTCGGTCGGCTATAGTACTTGGTAATTCCTCTAAACAGCACTTAGTGTCCGTCGTCAAAAAACAATGAATGTAAGTTTCTACACTGGTGTGTCTATGTACTGGATTTCATAAAACACTGCTTTTGACTCCGTTCTCATTTTACTAGAAGTTCCCTGCATGTCTGACTTGCCATTTTTTATTATTATGTTCACTTTCGAGCTTAGAGCTTTGGGACAGGTATAAATCCCCTATCTATGGGTTAAATAGTATCACTGCTATTCTTCTACAAGGGTGGATTTTACATTAAATAACCCATAGAAGTTGATATGCCATGAAATAAAGTAATCAACCAACAATTTTTCTCAAATGGTTTGTAAAACAAAAGATGCAACCATACCGTAATACTGACCCGGCTATGGCTGTTAACCTTACCGTAGGCAAACTAATAAGACTTGTTGTATAGCCGTAATACAACTATAGGCAGAAACATAATCACGAACCTCAATGAACGAACGAACACACTTCTTTATAAAAATATACCTCTCGCACTTTATTCTTGAAAGGGTGATGTTTCTTGTGTGTGAGAGGTGAGTTGGAGACGGGGACAGACTGCTACATATTGACCCCAAGTTCTTCTGACCATAGCAGCACTTCTTTCGCTTTCTGGCTGGGCTGCTCAACCGTGGGCCACTGAGGGCCCCAAGCCATCTGTCTGGAGCTGGTTCTCACTCCGCTGGCATCCTATCTCCAACTGACTCAAGCCGTCTGTGTCCTGGTTATATTTTTGTTTGACGTACACCTGCTTCCACTTATTTACACAGGTGCATCTCTTGATTGTCAGCTCGGTCGAGGGTCAATATGTAACAGAATGAGCTTTCAAAGCAAAAAGGATCGGTTTAAAAAGAAATAGCTGATCTTTTTTGTTTTGTTTTTTTTCAGATTGGTAACCCAGACTGAAAATTACTTTATCCTTATTTGACATATGTGATTAGGTTATTTAGGTTAATAGCGTATCAACCCTTGAGGTTTTATTTGATGCAAAATCCTATTTATACATATAATTTTTGAGTGAATTGTATAAAGATAAGTTTTTTAAAAAGCCAGCCAGCTTAATCGACTAGAGCACCAGAATACAGTGACTTCATTTCTGTCCTGGATATCACACTAAACAATCTGATGGTGAGGTTCCAGTAATGCTGGAGCTTTGGGGAATGCAGATCCCCCCCCTTCATTGCCATCGCTCCCAGGTCTACTCTGGCCCGGAGTAGTAGCACCTGATAATGTCCTCTGTCTGGGTTGAATAAAACAGCTTGACATTTTAAACTGAGTGCAAGCAAATGGCATGTAAATTTGAATTGTTAGAAATAGAACTGTTTGTCATTGAACTGACTGATGTTTAGTTAAATAGTCAGTAATACATATCAATATTGGAACCATTTAACTTTGCTGACTGATGCTAAATTGAATTGTCAGAAAAAAGGTCGGTTAGATCATTTAACAGTGTTTGTGTGTATAAAATTTAACAAATCATATATTTAATATATATGTAAAAACAGGATTTGGGATTAAATAACCAATAATGGTTGATAAGCCTTAAAACCAAAGCAATGAGAATGAATGAATATTGATCAGTCGTTCGAGACTTCTTTTCTATGTACGAGATTTACCAAATATATTCATGCAGTGCTACCAACCATTTAATCCTCTAATTCGTGTCCTTGAGAGAATGTCATTTTATCAGGAATCATCTCACAGCTCTGAGTTCACTATTTGAGAAGTGTTGATAAAATACCGGTGGTTTTAATGTACAAGTGGAAGCCAGTATCAGTTTCCAAAAGGGAACACCATTTTCGTTTGTGCTCGGATTCTTAATGGAACTATTTTGGAGATAAAGTTGATTGGTAGAAACAATGAAATCATCTCATTACTTGGTAGACGAAATTTATAATATCCTGAGTTGAAACTCGTAAAAACAACGATTTATGTGTAAATATAACTTGTGATCTATGGACGAATAACTGTCCGTGTGAATGTTTTACTCAATAAATCTGAAACTGATTCGATGATTGCAAGTTCTGTAACAAAAATGGCATAACACAATACTTTGAGCTATTGTTAAAACGAATAATAGAAATTTTTCTATCGAATTTGCAAGTTTTTCAGTATTTCATACTCGCACTAATTAGAATTCAAGAAAAAAAATTACCTAATGATTAGACCACTACTTTATTCATTTATTAACAGTGAAAATCAAGAAAAATAATCTTTGTGGAGGGGGATCAAAAAATCAGGTCCGATACTAGCACACCAATTCTTCTTCCTCTTCTTACCTCGTCCGCGGCTTAAAAATTCCAAGTAAAAAAAAAAAAAAAATCTTTCCTCCAGTAACAAAGGAAAGGCACAATTACCGCCCCATTCAAACTTCTAAAATTTGGCCGATAAAAACACAGCTTTTTATAAAGGTGAATGTTTCCTTTGTCGTTATGTCGGAGACAAAAAAAATTAGCATAATTCGTCACTTGTAACGAAAGTGTTAATAATCATTTAATCTTTTCTTTCTTTCTCTCCCACCTACAACAGACTACACAAAAGACACAGACTTGTTTTGGGGGATTTTCTTCCCGTTTGTCACTATTTATTTATTTATTTATTAACAAAATAATTCACACACGCACATATCTTTTGCAAAGTTTTCTGTCTACGAAGTGATGAGGAATTCCATCGTTATCAATTCAAGGCAAATAAAAATAATGGACGTTTGGTTTGGTTTTATAGCATATCAACCATTTGTAGGTTTTTTTTATCCCAAATACATTTTTATACATGTAAACAGTTTTATTTCAAATAAATCAGTTTAGCATAAGTACACCGTTTAAATGTCGAAACAGTTCTGTCTAGCATAAGCACACAGTGTAGTTCTATTTAACTCATAGATAGAACCCTATACATATTTACCAACCCCTCCACTCGGGCAGGATATGACACAGTCAATTTTTAAGTGGAGTTTAACAGGTTTGAATTCAGAGTTTTCCTTCTCCTAGACTAGTTACCTCACCAAGGCTGAAGGACATAGTCTGCCCTACTATTTACCCTTCGCTGGAGGGAGAATTATTGGATTCATACCTTTTCTAAGGGTATTAGTGCTATGTAAAATGCAATCAGTCTCGTCCAGGATTTGAACTCGTATCGTCCTGTCCATTTCCTACGACGATAACCCTTACACCACGGGCACCCTATCAGATGCTACCACACCGAGCTAGAGTGGACCTGGAAGCGATTGCAATGAAGGGGTACTCTGCATTCCCCAAAGCTCCAGTATTAGTGGAGCCTCACTGTCAGATTGTTTGATGTCATATCATGGACTAGCACCTATATGATTGTCCCGGCTATTTTCTTTGGGTTGCTCTTGTAGCAAAAATGTACAAACCCAAATTCGTTTATAAGTTGCTAAAAGACGGTGGCTGACGGTCAATAAGTGGAACCCTTAAAACTATGCAAACAATGATAAATATTAAATTGAATTATCAGTGTTTGCAATACTTGAAAGCCTTTAATAAGCTCTAACTCGTTTAAAAATAAAGTTACCAACGAAGTATTCGCGTACAGGTTGTTTGGGTCTGTGTAAACGACAGAAGGCATGAAATAATCTCCTATGGTTGATACCCAATAAAACACAATCAAATAAATGTATGTCTTTTTAGACAGACCTCATATTCACTACGAGAAATAAACAAATGAAGTTACTCTATTTATATTTAGCTGTAGATGATGTAAACAAATATGAAATATGAAGAAAACCATACAAAATTTTCTTATGCAAATCGAATTCTGATTACATAAATATTTTTGTTTCTTTTTTTTCTTTTTTTTTTGTGATGGGGAGTCACAGCTATCTATTTATTCCTATAAAATGTATTTACAATGCGAATGTTTTAAAAAAACATGCGGCAGAGATTATACATGATGTTTCAGAAAAATTAATAAGTATAAAATGTTATTTCTACACATGCTATTAAAATTTGATGTGATTTGAACACGAATTGCTCAAGTTGTTAGATTGCCGCTCATTGTTCTAGTGGGTAGAGTGTTAACCAATGGTCCGGGAGACCTGGGTTCAATCCCAGGTCGCGTTCTACCAAAGACTTTAAAAATGGTACTTGATACCTCCTTGCAATATAAGGTACGTATCAAGGGTAAAGTGGAGCCATCCAGGGAATGGAGCAGCACTCTTCTCTTCACTCGGTGTAGTAGCTATTGAAAAGGGAGCCTTCTGGCCCGCCCTCGACTGCGGTCACCAACTTTACGATTTGATTGCGAAATGATGCCGATTTTTCTGAAACACACTGTTAATCTCAAATATTATCAATTATTTTAAAACTCTCTATATAATGTTTTGGGGGTGCTCGTGTTGCAATGGTTATCGTTGCAGAAAATGGATCGAGCTATCAGAGTTCAAATCCTGGACTAAATTGTTAGCCTTTCACATAGCGCTCCTACCTTTGAGATAGGAACTATTCTCTCTCAAACAATGAGTTAATAGGACAGACTGTGTTCTTCAAACTTGGTATGGCAACCGGTCTAGAGAAAGGAAAACTGATTTCAAACTCAGCTTTAAAATTGGCTGTGTGTCGCTTGCTGCTTGTGTATAGGGTAAATACTTACCCGGTATAATCTGTTAAGAGCAAGGAAAATTCCCCAAAAATATATAGGTTTTTTTTGTTTTTAAATAGTCAAACGTTCAATCGCCAGATACAAAATTATGAACACTTTTTAAAGGTGATGTATAATATCCGACTGCAAAAGAAACTTTTCGTGGAAATAGAAATTATGAATTTTCTGAAGCTTAACAATGGCAAAGTCCACCAAAATTATTTTCCTCGCTTATTAGCCCTATCTTGTTTAGAACGTGACCTTTATAAATAATCTTTCATGTAGGATTTCTATTACATAAAGTTGTCAATGTTCTTTTGTTATTTTTTCTTGCTTTGCAAGAAAAGACGTGGTTTTATCAAACGTTGCGCTAAAAGACATAGTATGTCCAATTATCTGCTGCATTGTTTATGTAAATATTGCAATATTTTCGATTAAAGATATAAGTGTTGATATATTATGGATTCGCTTACATATTTTCTCTTAATATTAGCGTCACCGAAATTTTGCAATTTTCATGAATTCACAAAAGTAATGGAGACGATGAATGTAAATTCTGAAGCATATTGGCTGTTTGTCTTTCATTCGGCCAAAGCTGTTTATATAAATAAGAAAAATGTTATCACGATATGTACACTGTAGCTACAAAAGAAATAGTTTCACAACTTTGTGGGTGAGATATTACACTGAACAAGGTCTGATTGTGTGACTACAGTTCTAGAGATTTCAGGAGTATGAAGTTCCCTTTCATTGCTATTGCTTTTAGGGTTCAATTCGACCCCGAATGATAGTTCCTTCTAAAGTTCGATCTATAGGTTAAATAGATTTCTTATAGAATTATTCGGATTCGATAGGAACTTGAAGCTATAATTGATCACTAAGCTCCTTGAAATGATGAGTGTTAATAAATGACTTTCCTTAAATACTTTAAAAAATTACTTAAAGTTACTTAAAATAATATAATTATTAATATTAGATAGGAATACTTAATTTGCATACAATTGTATGGCTTTATCTGTATTAAATAGGAATACTTGATATATGACGATGCCCCAAACATCTTTTAAAAAATGGACAAACTATAAATCTAAAATAACAATTTTCATAACATCTCTGTATAAAATAACCCTACACGGATTGACATGACATAAAAATCAATGTAAACTTGACTGAAAAAATAATTGATAATACAGTATTGAAGAGAAAAGTTTCGGCTAGCCGTGCTGAAATCTTGACCGAGTTTGTTTTTTTTGTTTTTTTACATGGTACAAATACTCTTAAGGAAAGATATGAATCCAACAATTCTCCCTCCATTGTTGAGTAAATAAAAGAGCAGCCTGGGCTCTTTTACCTTGAAAAGGCAATCTTTCCAGGATAAGAAAAACACAACTAAAACTTGTTGTACATCTTGAGAGTGAAGAGCTCTGCTTGGCAGTTCCTACCCAAGACACGCTACATGACCAAATCAGGTAACGAAACTAGTGGGAAAAAAATTGTTTCACTATACTCCGATATTTTTCCCTTGTGATTTAGACTTAGCAATAACTGTACTTTTTTTTCGTTGAACTGTTGAACCCCTGGTTTGGTTTGGTTTGGTTTGGTTGTTTGGGTTTATGGCAGACAATTATGTAGACTATTAAATGTCAAATCCATTTTTTATACAAAAATCAGTTCTATTTCAAGCAATTCAGTTTAGCATAAATACACGGTTTAATAGTAAAACACATTTCTATCTCAAGCTATTCAGTTTAGTCCCGCCCAGTCGGCTTGGGCTGTAGAATACGCTGACAGCATCTCAGCAGAGAGGTAAGACCCCCCCCCCAACGAGTGTCCTGGATAAGACAATAAACAATCATATGGTGAGGTTTTAGTAATACTGGAGCTTTGGGGAATACGGTGTACCCCTTTATTGCCATTGCTCCCAAGTCAATTCTGTGAAACACCTGACAGGGTCCAATCTATGGATCAAATAGAACGATTTGACATCTCAACTCTATACAAACGTCTTATGCAAAATTGAATGGTTTGAAAAAGAACTGTTTGATCATTCAACTGTGAGCAAACAAATGACCGATGAATTGTTGGTGATAGTGGTTTTGAGTACTGCTATCTACGTACAAACAATTAACTAGTCCACCCTGTCGTCTGGGACTGTAGAATACACCAACTGCACCTCAGTAGAGATGTAAGACCCTCCCAAAGAGGACATCTATTGGCCGTGGGTGGCGATCCGTGATGCTTTAGGACGGGATCAATCAATCAATCGATCCGATCAATCGGCTGGTTATGTCAAACCCTCTTTCGGAAACCTGCAAAAGACTTTTGTAGGGTTCTAAAGCAGAAAGCGGTGGCTGCAAGGTCAATCATGCTGAAGAAAGACCTATGTTTCCCCCTTTTATCTCTAGGCGAGCAATAAACTTGGGAATGAAAACCTCGAGATTCCAAATTGCTGGTCTGTTTCCTCAGTGTGACTGAGTAGCCCTGATTTGCCAAGGCAAATGGGTTTCCCCCTTGTGCATTCCCCTTCATAGGGTTCCGTGGTGGGTGGGGAGCACAGTCAGTGAACTTAGCAAAATTCCTTATGGATGCAAACCAAAACCCAGTGAAAAAAAAAGCACAACTAAAGCGTCCACATCCAGAGTCTGACTCCGACAATGACTCTGATCAGACCCTTTTACCCAAGTTTATCATGCTGAAGTCAATGATGGATACTCCAGTCACAAAGTTGTCTCCCTTCATTATGTAAAAAACCCTTAACAGTTTATTAAAACCTAAATCTATGAAAAAAATTAATCAACAATACCCTGCTTGTAGAAGTGCTAAAAAGACTTTCTCAGACCTACTACGAGAACAGAAATACTTCCACAACCAAAAAATAAAAGCTTATTCCCACAACTTCCTGAATTCGTCAAAGGGTGTAATAAGAAGCCCAGATTTATCCCTCTGCAGATTAGATGAAATAAAAAATAACATCCGCAAACAAGGTGTCAATGATGCTAAACTAATATTTATCAAGAAAAACAATCAAATAATCTCAACAGATACCTATATTCTAACTTTCAACACTCCAAAACCACCAACTGAAATGAAATTTGGCTTCTTAATAACAAAAGGTGAAACCTACATTCCAAACCCACTGAGACGCCACAATTGCCAAAAATTTCGGAATCACAAGGAAAAGTGTACCAGACCTCCAGTATGTAATAACTGCGGAGAAACTGGAAACCATATAGACTGTCAACAGTCTCCAAAATGTGTAAACTGCAAACAAAACCACTCAGCAGATTCCAAAGAATGTGTATTATGGAAAAAAGAATTCTAGAAGTGAAACACATAAAAAATATATCCTACCCGGAGACAAGGATGTTCATTGAAAATTCTCTAGCCACAACTACCTATGCAAACATAGCCAAACCCACAAACAACTCAAAATCAAAGAATGGAGACTCACTTCGACATGATAAATCTAACTACGAAGGGAAAGCTTGACCAACTTGACTACTAAGCCTCATGCTGGACCAAATCCAAAGAAGAACACACACACACACACACACACACACACACACACACACACACAACAACAACGAAACTAAAGACCCCCCCCCAAATAAACCAAACAAAAACTCTACCTAAACAACAAGCTCCAGGCATCCCTTCCATCACTACAAAACCCAACAATCTTCCACCAAAAGAATTGGACAACACTGAAAGCCCACCGCTAACCCCTAAAAAGAGATCTCCTTAGAAGAAGGAATCTAACAAACATAAACCACAAATCTCACTAATAGAAACTGAAAGTAAATTTGAACTGATGGAAACAGAGCCAAGAAGGTCTTTCAAAACAGAGAAACCTAATTACCCCAAAAGCCTCAAAATTAGGTCGAAAAGTAGAGAAACTCTTAAAATCTCTGAATCCAGCCAAATGAAAAAAAACTCTAAATCCAAAACTACACCAAAACCAAATAAACATCAAACACCGAAAGATTAAAAAAGCATGACCCATAAAATAATTCAATGGAACTGCCGTGGCTACAAAGCAAATTATGGTGAGCTACTTCTGTTAATAGCTGAACTTAACCCTATCGCCATACGTCTCCAAGAAACCTGCAATAAACATAGTAACAAACTAAGAATAAAACCTTTGAACAATATGATTACATACATGATACTGGACAAAGAGCTTCAGGTGGAGTATTAGCCCTAATTAGGAAGGATATTCCCAAAAATAACATTAACACTCACTTGCAAGCAATTGCAACATCTTCAACCCAACATAAAACCGTCACCATTTGCTCACAATATATCCCACCTCATGACCCATAAATAAAAATGAATTAATCTAATAAAACAACTCTCTAAACCATTTATCTTGATGGAAGATTTTAATGGCCACGATATTATATCGGGAAGTAAAACGACAAACAAAAGAAGCCAGATCTTAGAAAAAAATCAATAGAAATAATTTATGCCTCCATAATAAGAACTCTCAACCCATCCTCAGTTTCATTTTTTGTCATAAACCTAACCCTCAGTGATCCATCAGTCTTTACAGATTATAATTGTAAAGTATACAAAGACCTCTGCGGCAGTGACCACTGCCCAATAATAATCGAAAACTCCACAATAAATTCAGAACCACAAATAAAACGATGGAACTTCAAAAGAGCAAATTGGAAATCCTACAAAAAACTATGCCTTACTACACTGATCCCAGAATCAAATAGAAATCAAGAAGAACCCATAATACATTTTATAAACACCCTCATTAGAATAGCAATAAAACTATCTCCAAAACACAAACCATGGTTCACAGAAGAGTGCAAAAACATAAGAGAACGTCAAGAAACTTTCAAGAATTTCAAGACAAACCCCTCATCAGAAAATCTTAACAAATATAAATAACAAAAGGCAAAAAGAACAAATGCATTATCAAAGAAGCTAAAAGATCCTACAGGAGAACCTTCATTTTGAAGATAAATTCTAATACAAATCAAAAACAAAATTGCGACTTTATAAAAAAAAAAAAAAATAACAAACAAAAAGATCAACGTCCCAATAAATAACCTCTCTCAAGGAAACGCAATAACCACGAATGGAAAGCATATAGCTAACCTGATTGCAGAAAATTTTGCTCAAGTTTCATCAACAAAAAATTAGTCAAATCAATTTAACTCTATCAGAATCAAAGAGGGAAAGAACAAAATGAAATTCACCTCTGACTATACTGGGAGTTATAACGAACCCTTCACCCTAACCGAACTCCAAAACTCAATATCGAAATTTAATAACTCGGCCCCTGGTCCTGATGAAATCCATTACCTCCTCCTCGAAGAGCTCCCGGATATATCTTTAAAATATCTAGATATCTAGCAACATCCCTACCAAATGGAAACAAGCTATAACCATTCCTATCCTCAAAAACCAAAGATTCCACAAACCCTACCAGTTCAACAAGCTACACCAGTAAAACCCTCGAAAGAATGATCAATCTTAGACTAACATGGTTCCTTGAATCCAACAACCTCCTCTCAAATCTACAAACAGACTTCAGGGCCAAAAGAAGCACCATAGACCAAATAGTCCGTATAGAAACTTGAATCAGGGAACCATTCATCAAAAAAGAACATCTAGTTACAGTCCTCTTACGATACAACTTGGCCAAAGACCTCGGCCTACAAGGCAGACTCCCCATCTTCATAAAACACTTTCTAGAAGACCGGATCTTCCAATCACGAATAAATAATACTCTCCGATTCAAAACAACAAGAAATAGATGTACCTCAGGGCAGTACCCTGTCTGTGATCCTATTCATGATTAAAATAGAATAACAACCTGCCGCCACCCCCCCGAAATCAACGGATCGTTATATGTCGACGACTTCCCCATTTGTTACAGTTCAAAAAACATGGTGACCGTAGAAGGAAAAATGCAACAATGCATCCACAAGATATTAAAATGGACCATGAAAAATAGTTTTAAAGTCTCCAGCAATAAAACCCAATGCATGCATTTCTGCCAACTCTACATAATGCATAATCCACCCGCCCTAACATTAAATGACTTTGAAATACCCATAACCCAGCAATATAAATTCTTAAGCAATATAAATTCTTAGGCATTAATCTTGACCCAAAACTATCATCTCACACATTAAACAACTGAGGATCAAAGGCTACCAAACTATCCAACTCCTGAGAACCATAGCCGACACAGACCGGGGTACTGATAAAAACAACATAACCAAACTATGCAGATGTCTAATACGATCAAAACTTGATTACGGTTGCTTCATATATGGAGCAGCCAGAAAATCCTATCTTACAGAAATTGAAACTATCCATCAACGCGTATTGTCTTCACTACCTCTCCAATTGAAAGTTTATACACAGTGAACCCCCGATTTCCTAAAGATATAAATTTGCACTCCAATACTATATTAAACTCATTTCCTAACCCCAAATCATGCCTATAATTGTATCATGGAAATAAGATACAAAAACCGTTTTAAAAATAAAGAAAATACCATTAAACCTTTTAATCAAAGAATTCAAACCCTCCTAAATGAAATCAAACTCAATCCCAAAATAATACATAATACAATCCTCCCCAAAACAGCACAATAGTCTATGAACCAACCTATAATAAAACTAGACCTGACCAAACTTTCCAAAACCAAACCACACTTCATAACCTTCCGAGAGAACTTCCTCAACATACAAAACACTTCCCAGACCCCAACCACATCTATACAGATGGATCCAAACAGTGAATTAAAGTTGGTTGTGCTGCCGTCTTCGAAAACCAAGAACTGTTAAAACGTCTTCCAAATGAATCAATATATAGTACAGAAGCTATAGCAATTGACTTAGCCATGAACATTATAGCAAATCACAAATCCTCCAAATTTATCATCTATTCAGACTCCCAATTAGTTCTCCAAACTCTACAGAGCAAAGATTCATCAACTCCTCTCATCACAAGACTACCAGATAAAATGAACACTACTTCTAAAAATAATAGCATCATTTTTATATGGATACCAGGCGATATTGGCATACAGGGAAATGAAAGGGCTGACAAAGCTGTAAAAAAGCACTCCAGACACATATATCCAAATCAAAAATTCCATACAACGACCTTGTAAAAAAATTTATACTCAAGTAATGGCAAAAATCCTTGGATGATCAAACGCATGACAAGCTCCACTATATTCAAGATGCCATAGGAGAATGGCCATCAGGTTATAGAAGAAATAGAAAAGTGAAAATCACCAGACTTCGTATTGTTCACACTCACATTACCCATTCACACCACCTAAAAGGGGAAGACTCCCCAGTATGTTCAACATACCTCTCACAGTCAAACACATTCTCATAAACTGTGACAAGTTTAGACAAATTTGCCCAAAACATTACCAAACGAACAATTTAAAGGAGCTCTTCAAAGACTCCAAACCAGAGGAAATCTTAAGCTTTCTAAAAGAAACCAACCTCTTCATCAAAATCTAGTCAAATATAATAAAACATAACCAAAACTCATACCCTAAAACCCAAAAAGTATACAAAAACAAAACCAATTTAACCCTTTCGGCATTAAATAACCCACAGAGGTTGATATACCGTTAAAAAACTCAAACTCAGTTTAATCAAACAGCGCTAATTTTTAAAAAAATCGGTTTACTTTAAGTGTATTTTTGTTCACACACAATTAAATGTCGGGAGCTTTATTTCAAGCAATTCATTTTAGCATAAATACGCAGTGTACATGTCAAAACTTCTATTTTATGTAATTCAGTTTAGCATGAAAACACTTTTTTTTTTACCCATTGATTAGACCCTATCTGGTGCTACAATTCCGGAACAGAGTGGACCTAGGGGCGATGGCAATGAAGAGGTGATCCGCATTCCCCAAAGCTCCAGCATTACTGAAACGTCACCATCAGATTGTTTAGTGTCATATTCAGGACACTCGCCGGTGGGGCTACCCCTCACCAGAAGTGCAGTCGGTGTATTCTACAGCCCTAGCCAACTGGGCAATCTAACTCCAGTCCTTCTAGAATTGGGGGCTGTATATCCGACTAGCACAAATATACTTCGATAGACTATTGGATTCTGATAGTCTCCCAAATTTCTTACACTGATCGTCGATGAGCTGTGTAATCGGCAAAATATTGCTCGAAAGATGTTGAAAAATTCTCGTGCACAAAAATAACAAAAAAAGAATTCGTTGTATTCGCGTCTATGGGGTTTAGAATACGCTAAATACCCTGCAGAAAGACCCCTCCAAAACAGGAACAGTCCTGAGTATGGCATTAAACCACATCTGATAGTGATGATCCTGTTCTGGAGAAATTATTCGTATTAGACTCAGCTCATTGGCCCAGTGGGTAGAGTCACGTCATACCAAAAACTTTTAAAATGGTACTTGATACCTCCTTGCTTAACACTCAGCAATATAAGGTACGTATGAAGTCGAGCTATCCAAAGAAAGGAGTAGCGCCCTCCCCTACATCTCGGTGAAGTAGCTATTGAAAAGGGAGCCTTCCGGTCACCCTGACTACGCTCACCAACTTATAATTGTTTATTTGGGATAGTTAATTTTATTAGTTACTTGAACCAATATAACTTTGAGCAAAAAATGATTATTAAATAGAAATAATTACTTGAAACGATATAGTAATTAATATTAAATAGAAATACATACCACTATTCATCTCTGTGCATATCGTTTGTGTTTTATAGGAAGACTTAATATCGTATACAAGTAACTGGATACAAAAAACAAAAGAAAAATTAAGAAACCACTCTCTCACACACACACATTATATATATATATATATATATATATATATATATATATATATTCTATGATTCTGACGGTGTGAAAGAAAAAACACATGATACCATTTGTAAATAAAAAGAAAATTATACCAACCGATATCTGGGGAAAAATTCCATAAAAAAAAGAATAAAATATTCGTACTGCTTGAAAATAATCAACCAGCACCGATACATAATCAAAAGAAAAAAAAAACACTGACATAATTCCTTTAACTAAACATAAGAGTGCTCAATACACAATGTAGACAACCAACAGGTTGAGATGTAATCTGTGACTCAGAGTTAATGATCCCGCAGGTGAAACCTTGGTAGATTAATTTTGACTCGGAAGGTAGTCGTATGTTGAGCACTCTGGCCGAAGGAATTCTCGGCTGCTGCTCGCATAATGCAAAACTCTTCGAACGAAATGCGTATTCTGGTATCCGGTAAGGTATAAATGTAAACAAACGAACGCTACGACTTAATACCTTATAATTCCCTAGCTGAGGTGGTACGCTTATTGTCTGAGCGGTCTGATACTAAGTCTAACGTAAAGTCGGGCGGGTTTCGAACCCAGCTTAAAGCGTCCTACGTGTCTAGCCACACTGAAGATTTGTAATAGAACAAAAAGGTCTGTCTATGGGTGTTCCCCAATGATCCGGAAGACCTGGGGTTCAATCTCAGGTCACGTCATACCAGACTTTTAAAATGGCACTTGATACCTCCTGGCTTAACACCCAGCAATATAAGTTACGTATCAAGGGTAAAGTGGAACCAGTCAGTGAAGGAGTAGCGCCCTCCCCTACACCTCAGTATTGTAACTATCGAATAAGGTCAACTTTACAACTACTTACTAAAAAATATATATATATAGTGTAATCGGATGGAAACTCAAACTTGGTTAAGGTATCATTATAAATTTATTTCGGCGGAGAATATTACTATACTCTCCGTATTGGAAAAAAATCTCACCAAAAGGTCATGTGGCTGTAATGAATTTATTTCAGCTGGCACCTCTATAGATGAGACCCGCATCATCAGAGAGCCATCACACAATGGAGAGAACTTTTTTTTTTTTGTTATGGACTCGCTCTCGATTAAAAACTATCAAAGATGAAAAGGATGCAAGAAGATTTGAGCTAGAAGTTTGTGTCAAAACCAGTTATGTTATTGTCTGATGTCATGTATCCTTAAGTATCAAAAATTTTACATGACTCCAAAAAACCCTCAAAATTATTAAAGGCAATTATAATACTGGTATTAAAGATAAAGATATTTCGAAATTAGATAAAGGCTAAATTATAATCTTAAATGGAAACCAAATAAAATTTGGAATTTTTTTTTTTTAATAAATATGACTTTTTATTTATATATTGGTGATGGTATTCATCGCCACGTTTTCCTTAATAAATAGAATGATTTTTCTTAAAACTGAATAGACTAATTTATTGATAAGATTTTAGTTAATGAGGGTTCTGAATCATGTAAAATTTGAGATACATAAAAATATGACACCAGACAATGATATACAACTGGTTTTGACTCAAACTTCCAGCCAGAGTATTCTTGCTTCCTGTTCTTTTCACTCTTTTCCTTTGATATCTTTTTAATCGAGGAAGCGTCCTTAAAAAAACAAAAAATTTTTTTCCAATGTGTGATAGCTATATGATGAAGCTGATACCATTTATGAAGGTGCCAGCTGAAATAAATTTATATTAGTTAAATGACGGTTTATTGGGTTGTTTATTTTTCTTCTTTCAGTTCCAATTACGTATTAACTTTCATACATTGAGCACTCCTGGATTTTGTAAGAATTATCAAATAGAATCAATCCTAAATAATTTTTGATTGGATATTTTTATTATATATTTACACACACATGGTGAAGGTGCCCGTGAAACCATATTATCAGGGGTAAATTATTATTATTATCAGATAGAAATAATTGAAACCAAATAATTGTGTGCAAATTATTAATATTTGCTTGGAATACTTCAAGCCATATAACTGAGAGGCCCGTGTTGTAATGGTTATCGTCGTAGGAAATGGACACGGTGACACAAGTTCAAATCCTGGACGAAGCTGATTGCATTTCACAAAGCACTAATACCCTTTGGAAAGGTATGAATCCAATTATTCTCCTTCCAGCTGTGGTTAAATAGTAGGACAGACTGTATTTTTCAGCCTTGGTAAGGCAACTGGTCTTGGAGAAGGAAAACTCTGAATTCAAACCTGGTAAACTCCGCTTAAAAACTGACCTTGTGTCATATCCTGCCCGAGTGGAAGGATTAGTGTGTGTGTATATATATATATATATATATATATATATATATATATATATATATATATATATATACGCACACAGTTCTCTAACCCCAAGGCTGTAGATATCCTAATATAGGTTAATATAATAATCGAATTATAAAGTTCAACTGTATTTTGAGAGCCAATAACCTAAATATATATTTTAAAATAATTTCATAAATCTGTATTTCCTTTGTAGAAGACCAAACAATCGAATGTATTTTCATTTTCAAATCAGTGGAAAGTTTACGGATATGTTCTTGAAAGCTTTTATGTTGTTGAAGTATATAAGTTACCCTACATATGGTTTTATCGTTTTACGATCTTAGCTCAACTGAAAGTTTTCTTGTGCTGCCGGACAGTTTGTCTTTGAAAACTTTATAATCGACCGAGTGGCGTCTACTTCAAGACGTTCATTTCCTGGATACATCACTACATTTATAACGCGTATGCCAATTTTCAACTGTCTGGTTATCTATCGGTTCATTTTTGTCAACTTCCAAGATTCTACAAACCACTTCATAGACTTCTAAACCCACTTTAAAATAAATGCATCAAAATTCACAGAATCTATATACTTGTTTTTACTAGTTTGTCATCTAAATGAAAAGGTACAACTGAATAGTAATGATGATGATATATATTAGTTATGTATTTACCCAACCCCTCCATTAAGGACAGGATGTAACACAAGGTCATTTTTTTTTAACGGAGAATAACTGGTTTGAATTCAGGTTTTTTTCTTCTCCAATACAGATAGGCGAAAGACAGAAGACTTCAATTCGCCCGACTATTTTCTCTTTGCTGGGAGGAAAGTAGATGGATTTAAGCCTTTTCCAAGAGCATTGGAACACAAGGAAATGCTTTTAGCCTCGACTAGGATTTGACTCCGAATCACCAAAACTATTACGTGTATGTGTGGCTTAGAATATGCTGTTTGTATACACGGAAGACGGTTAAGACCACTGCAAAAAAATAAAGGGGTGTCCTGTGAATGACACAACAGCACCTGATGGTGAAGCTTCAGTTCTGAGGAATGGATAATATGCATTCATTGCCATTACTCCCAGATCCCCTCTGATCCCGAGTGGAAGTACCTATTAGTGTTCTATCTATGGGTCAAATACATATTTAAATCTTCGTATACGAGAGGATCGTGTGCGCAAAAGAAAAACTCAACCTAAAAACATGTAAATATGAACATACACACACACGCGGACGGATTCATTTTATATATATATATATATATATATATATATATATATATATATATATATATATATATATATATATATATATATATATATATATATAAAGAGAGAGAGAGAGTCAAGAAAAATGTGATCTTTGAATTTATCAAGTAGAGAAAGTATACCTCCTGATTTTTTTAAAAATCGATTTTCTTGATACTTTTTATATGAAGTATTGCATCGAACACAATCTTTCAATTTTTTTTAAAACCACGGCATTGGACGATACTTAGATTGTTGTATGTAGGATCTACATTTCAAACTGCATGAAATAATAGTTTCAATAAATCATAATATTGTTTTTCCTTGTTCTCTCTAAATGCAACATTCAATATTTATACAAAACCAAAAATAGGGTGCCTCGATATACATGGGACCCATGTGATTGCTAATATAGGGTGTCTAATATACATGTGACCCATGTGATTGCTAATATAGAGTGTCTAATATACATGTGACCCATGTGATTGCTCATAACTCTACTAATAAGTTTGTGTTCTTTTTTGTTTCTAATTTGAAAATAGACAATAAGAACAATCATTCCTCGATCACAATGCCTTGGACAAGAGAAGAAATATATTTTTCGTCATTACTTAGTTTTGAATGATTCTTTCTCCAAATGTCTCAAAATAGATGCAACCCATTAATATGATAATGATTTATTACTGGGGCAAAAAAAGGTTGCATGTCCTGGAAGCTGATATAATAATAATTGAAAATACATTGATTTGATGTCTCCAGCTCAAAGGGATAAATTTTTTACAGGACGGGTTCCAAATGACTGGCATTGTGCTTGCCTCAGTAATAAATCATAATCATATTAATTGGTTCCATCTATTTTGATACACCCTGTACTTTGAATTGAAACAACACAGGGTTGTTTTTTTTAATTTTTTTAAAATTTTTTATGTAAAGATACTTTCAGTTCTTTTTATTTTATTTTTTAAAACTAAATTTAATAAAAAAACTACTCATGTTGGCATATATATATATATATATATATATATATATATATATATATATGAAACCGTAAGCTAGAAAATTGAGCTCATCAAGGCGACATTTTTATCAGAGCAATAGTATAAAAAAATTTTTAGATTGAATTTAGAAAAATTATTCGAGAGGACATTTTTTGGAAACTATTGGCTGAATAACTTTATTTACAATTCGATCTGTACATTGAATTGAGGAGGAGAGAAAAATATTGGGCTCTGATCGAAACTTAAATTACAAACAAAGAAATAAACGAAATTTCACACACACACACACATATATATATATAATGTGTGTAAGAGAGGCTAGAAAAAAAACGCAGGATAAATCAAAGTGCTCATATACAGCAGAGCAATATAAAGAATTTTACTCTCAACTAGTTTGACTCATTCGATTACTTGTAGTTTTGCGTGTTTTGAAAACTCAGGAGATCAGAATAAAATTGTCTAAGTATGAGAGGCGAAACTGGTAGTTTTAATGTTTGACACTGCATCGGAATATAGATACTAGTCAGTAAATACAAGCAATATGAATATTTATTACACATTGTACGAGAAAGTCTACGTGTATGTGAATATGCATGCGGGATAAGACTGCTTAAGTTAGTGTCCAAGGACAGTGTGTGTGGATTATTGTTTTACATGTAAAGAGTCATCCGACGAGACGGAGAATATACCAACAATATTCTCCGCCGAAATAAATTTATTATGATGGCTTAACCGAGTTTGAGTCTCCATTTAATTGCACTATCTATATATATATATATATATATATATATATATATATATATATATATATATATATACACGAGTAGGAAGATAGGCATGAGATGCATAAATGTATTTCTGTATATGATGCGTGCGCGCTCCCATTTAAAGACACGGCCGATTATTTCGTTTATATACATGTGAATCTTTAAAATGCATACATATTGCCATAAAGGTCACAACTTGATCTGTGTTGATCTTCAAGAAAATCAATACATTTCCTGTGCCTTTTTATATGAATAATAGACAAATTGGCTCTGATTTTAGCTGAGGTCATTTGCATAATTAGATCTCTATGCGTGTTCATGCATCAACTAGTACACATATTGTTCTCTTGGTCTATTTCATTGTAGATATCTGTTAGATGATCTATTATTCTTTAGGTTTTACAATGTATTTAACAGTGCATGATCTCAAGATCAGTCTTTTCTCTTTCGGTGCATTTTTCTCTTCTGTCAGTCTTTTTGTTGGGATCTGCTTTTCGGCGTCTTTCAGTTGGTATCGGGGTTTGTCTATCTATCTACCTCCATTTCATTTTTTTTTTTGATTTTAGACTTTGGCATATACCTAGTAACTGGTGCTCTGAGGAATTTGTAGAACCTCTTCACTTCCATTATGCCTTGATCTACTCTGACCCAGAATGGTACTATTTACCAAGCCCTCCGCTCGGGCAGGATTTGACACAAGGTCAATTTTTAAGCGGAGTTTAACAGGTTTGAATTCAGAGTTTTCCTTCTCCTAGACTAGTTGCCTCAACAAGGCTGAAGAACCTAGTCCGTCCTACTATTTACCCATAGCTGGAGGGAGAATAAGGGGGTTCATACCTTTCCCAAGGGTATTTGCCCGAAAGTGATCATAATAGCGCGACTGGAGTACGAACTCGCGTACTACGATTCCGCAGTTCATCGCTTTAACCATTACACCACGAGGACACCCCCAGAATGGTAATATCTATCATGGTCCGATCTCTAGGTCAAATAGATCTTTATAAATCATTCCAGTTCGATAAGAATATTTGATGTCATAAAACTGTAAATTGTATACAGAATAATTACCTGAAGCGATAACAGTTTGCTAAGAATTAATTAATTCAAACAATATAATTCTGGGTAAACAAATAACTATTGTTAAATAGAAATATCTACTTGAAAACATTATCATTAAAATTAGATTAGAATACTTGAAACAATGAATTTATCTGGTAAAAACTCAAGAGAAAAAAAACCTAGAAAAATATAAAATGTACACGGAACAAGATTCCCTAGACGGGTTGACATGCCACTAAAATCAATCACTAACGTTGAGTAAAAGTTTTATTTTTATTTTCCTAAAAAAATATGCTTCTCTAGAACCAAAAGAAAGAATTAATCTCTATTTCTTTTAGTCTCATCACAAATTAATTTTGTAAAACCTCCATTGGCTATTTGCTAATTATTTCTTTTCGATTGGAATAATTAATATCCTATAACAGTGTGTGGAAAACATAAGAAACAACACAACATATGTAAATATAAACGAATAATATACGCAATCCCCAAAACTCTAGGTATAAGATAACCCCAAAAAGTTTGACATACCATTAAAATCATTTTCAAGTCCGTAACCAAGCAAAAAGCATTAGCCACTCACACCTCCTAAAAAGGAAGATACCCCAATATACTCAACGTGCAAAGTACCCCTCACCGTCACACACCTTCAATAAACTTCGACAATTTTAGACAAATTCACCCAAAATACTACAGACAAGCAACATAAAAGGCGTTTTCAAAAGCAACAAATCAGGAAATCTTGAGCTTTCTAAAAGAAACCAATATTTTCATCAAAATCTAACCAAATAAAACATAAGAACCCATACCTTAAACGCAGAAACATTGAAAAAAGACAAAACCAATCTAGGATTTTCTGGCATTAAATTATCCATATCAGGTTGAAATGCCATTAAACACAACTTAAATCAAAGCAATTATTTAAAAATAGTTATTAACTTTTGGTAACTTTATTTTTACATTTCTGAAGATAATTTATCGAATGATATATATATATATATATATATATATAATTCCTTTTATTTTATCTTCTAATTACGAACTGTAACTCCACATTTGCTACTCTGTGACGAGAGAGAAGCATGCAAATAGTCATCTGACGAGAAGGAGAGTATAGTAATATTCTCCGCTGAAATAAATTTATTATGACGACATAACCGAGTTTGAGTCTCCATCAAATTGTACTATATATATATATATATATATATATATATATATATATATATATATATATATATATATATATATATATATATATATATATATATATATATAGTTGTTACTATCTCACTTGGTGGCTATGTGGTAGACTAAATGAGGTATAATTTGGAGTGTGTTCAATATCTGTGATAGAGCTATCTTATAATGAATATATTAGTTTGTGTTATATATATATATATATATTCAATAGCATGGGTGCTTATCTGCGACCACTGATTTCATGTTGTCATCATTATAACAATCATCAGGTTGAGAAAGAGTGATATCTTTCTTTCTCTGCTAAATGATTATCGTAATAAGCATCTATGCTACTCAATACATTTAAAAACTTGTATGCATTTATTATATATATGATGCAAATTGAACATCTGACATAATCACCTTAAACAACATTCACATTTATAATCTTAATGATTTGCTCTTATATAAAAAATCCTCAGGTACAAAAGAAAAAAAATCGTTTTCTTTTGAAGGAGTGTGTACATATTACTCTTCTATTTGATGGGAAGCAAACAGATTAAAGCAGCCAAAGTGTTCAGCACAAGAATCGCTCTAAGAATGAGCTTGACCTTGTGCAGAGATAGGGAGTTGGTTTTGGAATCATTGATGGAATATGTAATTTCTGTCCTTTTTAAGAAGATTTATTCATCTTACCTCAGAGAATGCTTTCGAGTACTATGTTTCCCAGGCCCTCAATTATTTTCGCATCGTTGTTTTCTTAAATATGGCTATACGTAGGATCTGGAGAATAGGCAAACCTTCTACATTTCCCTTAAGGTAACAAACTCCTCAACATAAAGCAATCCAACATATATGTTAAACATATTATAACCTTATTCTGTCAGTTATTTTGCATTAATTCTTGATCCCTGACAATCCTATATTCTGATTTTTGTTTTGTTTTTCTATTACTATGCTACATACATACATTAAGTACCGGAAAATGCTAAAAAAATTAGGTTACAAAGTAGTTTAAATCTACGCTTTTTCTTTGACGCTAGGAATATTTCCTTCGCTAGTTCTGAAAATGTTTCCTATTAAAGGGCCCAATTGGCTGGGGCAGTAAAATACTCACCGCTTTTCTGCAGAGCGGTAAGACCCCCACCAACGAATATCCTGAATATGACACTAAACAATCAACAGGTGAGGTTCCTGTAATGCTGACGTTTTAGGAAATGTCTCTTCATTGCCATCTCTCCCAGGTCCACTCTGAACCAGTTTTTGTAGCATTTGATAGGGTCCTATCTATGAGTTGAACAGAACTAAACTGTACTAACGCAAAACGAATTGTTTAGAAATAAGTGTTTTTCCATTTAACTGTTTGTAAAGAAAAAAAACTGTATACATATGCTAAACTGAATTGCTTGAAGAACTTCTTTGACATTTAACTGTGTAAAAAAAAAAAAAAAAAAAAAAAAAAACTTAACTGAATTGTTTGAAGCTTTTATCAAAATGGCTTAATTCGGCATTAAATGGCCCAAAACGGGTTGGTACGCCGTAAAACAACCAACCAACCTTCTGGTAAATGGTGGAGTAGTATTGAGGTCAGTGGACGGTACTAAGTTGAAACTCTTCGTATATATACCTGATTCAAAGGCAATTAGCTTAAACCCCTAGTTGAATACCCTGATTATATTCCCTGTGGAGTGGTGCGATTTTCCACGAAAATAGGTGCCTTGGTAATATACTTCACTGCATCTGATGGTGACTTCATTTGAATCTACAGTTTTCTACTTTTGATTATTTTAAGTTAGTAAGCATCAAATAACTGCAGACAAATCATTATTATACAATTTAGATTGGCCAAGTGGATAGTGTTCGCCAGTGGTCTGGGAGACCTGGCTTCAATCCCAGGTCGCGTCATAAAAATGGTACTTGATATCTCCTTGCTCAACACTCAGCAATATAAGGTACGTATCCAGGGTAAAGAAGAGCAATCCTGGGAAAGGAGTAGCGCTCTCCCCTACACCTTGGTGTAGTATCTATTGAAAAGGAGGCCTTCTGGTCGCCCTCGACTACAGTTGCCAACTTATATAATTCTGTATGAAATATTAGCATTTGCTAAGAATATTTGAAATCCTACAACTGTGTGCAATATATTTTTCTTCGCTGGGAATACTTGATGTCGGTAACTAAGTACAAAAAATTCATAAACAATTACACAAAAATGTAAATATAAACGCACGATGCTCGTGATTCCGTAATATTTGAGCATACAATTACACTACATAGGTTGATGTACCATTGAAATAACTAAATCAACCAAAAACTATAATGTAATCCTGATCAAAACGTTGCAATGTAATCATAAGAAAACAATAATAAAAGAATTTTAAATATTATCTAAATTAAATTAAGACTCTTAAGAAACAACTACAAAAAACGTTAATGTAAATATAAATTCACAATCTTCATGAACTTTTCACCAACAGTCATAAAATAACCCCAGAGAAGTTGACATGCCAATAGAATTAATCAATCAGTCGACTTAAATACAAGTCTTGTATATCATCGTACTGACAAAATTTGGCGCCAGAATATTACAAGCGGGAGGCATCTCTCAAGTCCTAGGGTAGGGGAGGGATAAAAGAGGTTTGATGTTAGAATTAGGCAAAAATAAGTTCACATATGCACAAAAGGAGGTGCCCGTAGTGTAATGGTTATCGTCGTAGGAAATGGACACGACGACACGAGTTCAGATCCTGGACGAGACTGATTACATTTCACAGAATACTAATACCCTTGGGAAAGGTATGAATCCAATTATTCCTCCTCCAGCAATGAGTAAATAGTAGGACAGACTTAGTTCTTCAGCCTTGGTGAGGCAACTGTTCTAGGAGAAGGAATACTCTGAATTAAAACCTGTTAAACTCCGCTTAAAAATTGACCTTGTGTCATATCCTGCCCGAGCGGAGGGGTTGAGTAAATATGATGCACAAAAGAATCTAAGTAATTATAAGACAGTGGATCCGCTATTATACGTTTGTGTCTATATATATATATATATACCCAACCCCTACACAAGGTGTATTACGTAAGACAAGGTCAATTTTTCAGCGGATTTAATCCGGCTGGACTTCCATTTTTTTCCCCGCTGAAAGACCGATTGCATAACCATGGCTAAAGAATTCTTTATCATTTAACCATAGCTACAAGAGAACAGATGGCTTCATGCCTTTCTTAAGAGTATCAGTGCGAAATAAAATTCATACAGCCTCATCCAGGTTTGAACTCTGGTCACCGATTCCACTTCCAATCTAAAACTGAGCACACCTCCAACAATTGTTATTAGAGAGTTCGACAATTTTTCCCTTATATCATTTTCTGTAGGTGCTTTTTTTCTTCTTTTCTGTGTGGTTGCGGTAAGTGTGACACAACATTTAAAAATGTTGTTCGATTTAGTAAATGCTTTTTGCTGGTCAGCATTTTACCTTCCTAAATTATCATTCACAAACTTATGATGTAATAGTTTAGAAACCCCATGGTATTTTAGTATTTTAAAAAAAAAAGAATAATTTGCAAACGTCGTCTCCAGGTTATGTCAGTAAAACCCGGGGCAGGTTTCGGTTATTGTGTTTTGCCCAGTCTGGCAGCGCATTCTCTCAATATTTTCAAATCACTCGAGAAAACAAAAAAAGGAAAATGTAAGTTAACAGAAACTAAAATAGAAGGAACATGAAGTGACGTACAGAAAACAGACATTTTTAAAAAGCAATAACAAGATCAGAATTAAGTTTAGGATAGTAATCTACTTCCTCTTTCCTTCTCTTTCTTTTCTTTGTCTTCCACTTGTTTTTGTTTTTTGTTTTTTTTTGTTTGTTTGTTTTTTTTGCTCGGTCTCTTTCGTTCTCGCATTTTCTGCCTCGCTATCTTCGTTTGTGCCTTTCTCTTTCTTTCTTTCTGTAGTAGTGAGATTACAAAGGTTACCATCACAAAATTTCTAATTACTCTATAGTAAGACCGAGTGACGTTACATATGTATAAATTTTAAACTTTACTAACTCTAAAAAAAACACACCCTTATGTATTAAAGTTTTAATAAATTCTAAAGCAAAATCATAATTTCCCTTTTGAAAATGACAACGGATGGTTAGATTGGATTTGGATTCTTTGTTTAATGGCATATCAACCTTTGGCTTTGCCATTGGCATTAAATAACCTACATTCTCCTAGAAGAACAGTTGTGGTACTATTTAACCCGTAGCTACGAAGGGGGTTCACACCTTTGCCCGAAAGTGAACGTAATAGTGCGTCTGGAGTACGAACTCGCGTACTAAGATTCCGCAGTCCATCGCTTTAACCGTTACACCACGAGGACACCCCCATGGATGGTTGAAAACGTTTAGAAAGAAATTCAGTACAATATCTTCGCAACCTTGAACTCGATTTGCGTCGTCTTGTACGAAGACAAAAAATTAGTTTTAAAAATACTAAAATAAACCTTATCTGTGATCTTTTTTAACAAAATTTATTTACAAGAAATGGTACAGCAATAATATATTTTTTCAAGAAAGTTTGTACTAAATATTGTAATATTACGGACGGGCGCCGTCATTGAATTACGGCGGTCTCAATGTTGGAAAACGTTCGAGCACATCAGCTGTCATCAGTCATTGGGTACATAGGTCTGACGATCAAAAATGTCATGAATCTCGCTCGTGCAGGCAAAGTGACTTGTAGAGTTCAAGCGTGATTTTAAAATAATCACGCGTGAACTTTCACGGGTTGCACTACTGTTCTCACTGGTGATCATCGAAACTTCGGATTGATCCATCAAATAGCTATTTAAGGAAAAACAAGTAGCGAGATTTGAGCAGTTCAAGACAGGTTTCCAAACAGGTTCAACAGAGGTCCACGATGCCCCGACCCACGTCATACCCCAGCCTGTCAGCAATCGGACTGATATGAAAGTATCAACAGGCCAACGATAACAACGCCGCCGTCATCGTCAAGAAGAGGAGGGTGAACCCTTTTCTACGTACACTAGGAGACGTTTGATAGCGACAAAAAAAAAAGAGAAGGCGAGGAAGAACGCTATTGAACAAACTTTTTTTTAACTACAGCCCGCTGTAGTCCCCAAGAATAAAAGCGACAACTATTTTCTTCCTTGAAATTCAAGTTTTGAGTGTTTCTTTTCTGCGAATTCCTTTCTTTTAGGCACAACGTTTTTTGGTTGTTGTTTTGTTTTTTTTTGTCCTGTGCTATCATATGATTTCTGCGTCACAATTTTAGAAAATATTTATTTAAATATTTCGATTCCTGATGATATTCAAGTATCGAACTGCGCTTTACACGATGTACTTTTTTACATTTCAATATTCAACAATTTTTTAAAACTAAGGTTTCATCTATCCCCACCTTCAAACACTTTCGAAGGAAGTTTCCTTCTGAATTAATTTTTTTTGTCAATAACAAATTCATCTATAATTGTTCAATTCTTAAAATTGTTAATTCCAAACATAACAAAATAACGCATTGATTTTATAAAAATTAGCTATTACGAAGATCATTAAATAAGTTTCCGGACTTTTTTCCTATGGGCACTTTTATTGATAGTACACGCATGAAACTCTAGTCCCCTTCGAAGTAATCTCCTCTAGCTGCAATGCACTTTTTAATACCGTTCCAATAACTTCTGGAAGGCCACATGGAAGTCCTCTTGTGTGAACGTGTCAATGACCTTCGTCACAGACTCTTTCATCTCCTCAATTGTCTCATAACGACAACCCCTGAGCTTATGGAATAACCAAAAGTCACAGCGAGCAAGGTCTGGACTATAGGAAATAAGGAACTGTCTTGATACCCATCTTGATCAAATAGTCTTAGACAAGGATGGAGTTGTGGACTAGTGCATTGTCCTGCTGGAAATGCCACTGACCCGATTTGAAGAGTGCTGGCCTCTTCCGACGGAATCTCTTCCTGAACTCCCGTAAAACCTCAACATAGTAACCCTAACCCTAACCCTAACACTTTGGCCAATCAACTCTGGTGTTTTGACTTCCTTACTCCTCCCACATCTCTCATCATCCCTCACAGACTCCCTGCCTTCATTGAATCTATGCCACTCAAAAACTGATGGTCGAAAAGCAGTCTGACGCATTCCATACGTTTCTGTGGCATTTTTCCAATTTTAAAACAATTCTATTGCATATCGTTCTTGTAAAGTGTCCTCACGACCAGATTGCATTTTTGAAATTCACCAGCTGTGACAATCAGGCTTTAGTAGGGTGTATTCCAATTGCTACTGTAGCTGTTCATTTGAAGCTTAAATCATAAAAATTGCTCAGTCATCTCATAAAATGTATAGCAATAACATAGTGAATTTTCAAGAGTCTACGACAATTTTAAATGCGTGTACAAAAAAGTCTGGAAACTTATTGGAGGCACCACGAAATTCTGTCCCAAATAATTCTTAGATTTAGTGCATTGATTTTATATACAAATTCCGTTACACTTTAGCAAATAAAGAAACAATTCTATAATTATCTTATATCCTTCATGCTTTACAGATATATATAAAAAAAATCTATACGGGATATAATACATTAGACATTTACCCAAACCCACACCCTAGGGGACGATGCGACAGTCAATCTATATTCAGTTTTTCCTTCTCCTAGACTGGTTGCTTTATCTTCTATTTACCCATGGTGAAAGAAATGAGATGGCTTCACGCATTTTCTATAGATTTTGAGAGCGGAGAAACTCTGGCCCGTTATTCTACTTACCACGACGATAACCGTAACGCTATTTTAGTTAAAGTACAACTTATGTGAATTGAGGTAGCCTTTGAGAATAATTATTTTGTTCTATCTCGAGTAACTTAGTAGTTAGCTTCCTTTTTTTTTATAGTGAGATAAGTTCAAAATTAATCACTGCTTGTTGGTCTGTAATCCATCCTCCAAAAGAACATCTCATTGTACAAAGCAAATACCAAGGTACACTCTGATATCTATGAAAAATATGATAAAGAAAACTATGGCATATTTTTCATTATTGATTCCTCAAAATTCTTGTGCAGGATTGAAAACTTACTTCCAAACTGATTAAGTTGCTAAACATAAAAAAAGACTGGTTTGCTACATGGAGTTTCTTTAAAGGTATCAGAATGAATATTGGCCCAGTCATTTGTGGCTACAGAATGCACCTCTGCAGAGGGGTAAGATTCCCGAATGAGTGTCCTGGATAGGACACTGAACAATCTGATGGCGAGATTCCAGTAATACTAGAGCTTTGGTGAATACGAAGTACCCCTTTATTGCTATCGCTCCCAAGTCCCCTCTGTAGCACCTGATAGAGTACTATCAATGGGTAAAAAAAAAAGTAAACTGTAAAATTACGTTAAACTGAATTGTTTGAAATAGAACTGTTTTGACATTTAATTGTGTGTTTAAACTGCGTACTTATGCTAAACTGAATTGCTTGAAATAGAACTGTTTTGACATTTAAGTGGATGTAAAGCTTTCATTAAGATGACTTAATTCGGCGTTAAATGACCTGAAAATGGTTGATACGCCGGAAAACAAAAGAACCAACCAACAGAATGGCGTGTGTATGTATGTGTATATATATATATATATATATATATATATATATACTGATACCTCATAGTCGCACGAGTCAGCTATTCACAGACACTTGTGCAACTATGATTTGTGCTGGACGGGTTATTCAGATGAGTGTTTCTCTGTTTTGCATATTGCTCGGCGTAAGAAATGTTTACTATAATTGGATGCAGTAACAATAATTGAATATCGCCCCAGTTGGTGCAAACAGGATAAATACATATACCCATTAATGTTATTTGGGGGATCTGATGAGACGAAGGTTTTATTTTTCATCCCTCTTCTCCACGACGTTACCATTTATCACCCCATTTTTAGATAGTTTTATTGTAATTTTACCGGTTGTTGCTGTTGAAAAAGTACCAGTCGAAAGGGCCGTTTAGTGCGTTTTTTGTTTGTTTTTAATCGTATTTTAGTCGTCTTTATCAAAGTTTGATTTATCTTTTTAAAAGTGTTTCTCTCTCTCTCTCTCTCTCTCTCTCCCTCTCTCTTATATATAAACCTAGAGTGGTAGTACTTGTATTAGACATGATTTCTTAAAACCATATAATTTATAGTATCAGATAGGAAGACTTGAAACCATTTAACTGTGTACAAAAGCTCTTGAAGAACTACACAGAAAATGTGAATATGCATATAGAGTGAACGTAATACCCATAGATCGAGGTATAAAATATTCCTAGACGGTTTGTCCTGCCGTCAAAAGCAACCAATCAAATATAACTTTCCAGTAAAAAAAAAATGGAGCAATTAACGGAAACGTAGTCTTATCTCTGGGATAAATGTATGACATTGATGTGTGAATTATATATATATATATATATATTTCCATAGAAATACCGGTTTTTTTTGTTGTTGTTTTTTCTTTAATTAAAGTATTCTATACATGCACCCAAATAACTCTTAACGAATATGACGCTTTCTGTAGTGTCGACTTTGGAATTAATGTTTGTCACAATTATTGTATATATAATTCTCTTTGGCGTGATCAGTTGATAATTAGCGCATAAATAACTGATCCTTTCCTTCCTTTCTTCAGCTATTTTTTATGGATTTTTATTTTGAAATAACCAACCTAATTAAAGCCGACTATTCATAAACTGATTTATGTCTGGATTTACTTGCTGCCGACTGAACCAGAGAGACAACATTGCAGGCCTTAAGGCTCATCTGATGTAAGACTACCGATTGTTACAAGACAGAATCATGCGACGACAAATTGATTGCGTCGGGGTTGGTTCTTTTCATTTTTGTTTGTTTTTGTTTCTGCCTTAGTTTTTAATTTACTTTAGTTTTGTTCAGTAATGAGATTAGTCGATCTGATTAGACAATGAACAGCCCACCCCTCTTAAATGAAAGCAAATAGTCAATACAATGGAAGACAACCCTCTTTTCGCCTCCTCCACATGTATACTCACACACCGAATGAAATGCACGTAAATGCAGAAGTGTGTGTGTGTGCAATATATATATATATATATATATATATATATATATATATATTTGCACGAGTCTGCCATTCTGGCTCTGCGTTGACGAGGAATCGCGTTCACTACCAATACCTTGTGAGATTTTTATTATACAACCAGTGTATAAGCCATTAGTCTAAAACATTTTCCATCCGAGGGTCATAAAACTAAACTCGTAAGGATCTTCTGCTATCGGTGAGACTTAGAATACACTGACAGTATCCCCTGAAAAAGGGATGGCCTAAGTTGAATCTGATGATTACTCAAATTCTTGTGCTCTTAAGAGTATTGTGTATCCATTCATGGCCCTTACTCTAAGGTTCATGCTGATTTTAAAATAGTAATGTTTGTCAGTTTTATCTATGTTAAAGATAATTCGTAATCGATAGGATAGTATACAAATAGTGGAAAAATGTAAATATAAACTTAGTTCCCTTACCTCTTCGCATAAATTAAACCCAACGAGTCAACATGCCGTTAAAATCAATCTCGATGGCCTAGATACTTGATAAAAAAAGAAACAAATAAAATTCACATGATTGCAATTATTATTTAGTGAGACATCTAGTGTTCCTCGCAATTACGAAAAATGTAATATCAGGGTTAAATTAAGGGTTGACAGAAAAAAAAAAACGCATCAAACGTGTGATTATTTGACTATTTCAAATGCAGCGCATTCTTGGCATGCTTATTTTGGAGAACAATAGTTAACAGCCGTATTTAGTGCCAAACATTCTCACTTCTTGCCGGATGTGAGGGAATTATCTTGACAAAAGCAGTTGTTCGAATAGAAATCAAGGATGCGGAAAGCTTTCTAACGCTGAAGATTAATGAGTTCCATCAGAAGGTGTAATGGGACTTCAGTCAACATAAAAAGGTGAAGAGAATATTTAGAAAGTTGTTTAAAGGGCCCCTTTGGATGGGCCTTTTAGAATACATGTGGGCCGTGGGTTGGAGCCCCCTGGTATAGAAAAGATCAAGGAATGTTATAATGAAAATAATTTAATCTAAAACCTAGTTTTCATGGTCTTCACCGAAGTACTCCACTTGAAAATGATTAAAATGATCTGCAAAAAGGTGGGTATAAGAAAAAGATGTAACTACACTCGTATCGTGCGTTCTGTCGATTTTCCAGAAACTTTGGCACCGCATATATATATATATACGAAGGACAATCAAAGAGTATCAAGACTGAATATTTAATTTTAAAATATAAACAAAAACGTATTCACAGGTCAGGAACTTAATAAATTGATGATGTCTAGACTTGTGTCTACACTTGTCAATGCCAATTTTCAATATTTTTGATCAACAATCTCGATTCTTTTGATATAACAAGATTGTGGAAATGCAGCTTCTTCTCTACCCACAAGACGTTGGTGTAAGTGGTATGTTTGTCTCTAAACTTAAAATGTATGCCAAGGATAAGATTTGATAGTCTATTTTATCTAACGGCTGAGGACTGCTTGATAAGTAAGGAAGAACTTATAAGCGAGGTTCCCCTGTTGACTCCAACACTTGGACATTAGTGTTAGTCGACCAGCAAAAATTTACATTTATCAGTTCTGTGCAGACACTGGTTGACTTCTAGAGGACTTACAGAGTGCGATGACCAATCGGGATGGGTGGTAAGAGAAAGACAAAGAAGTCCGTGTGACTCGATAATGAAACATCTTTGTTTAAATTTTATTCATTTATAAACGCTTGATCACACAGTATTAACGATTTATATTTTCATCGTCCCATTACAATCATTTTTAACTATCCATGTTGTCGAAGCGACAATAATTATAATTTATTTGCACAGTAAATTTTTATCAAGTATTTCTATCAAGAATTAAGCATTTATATACAACTATATGGTTTAGAGTTACAATTCTTATTTATTGATCCTTTATTTTCACAGTAATTCGGTTTCGAGTATTCCTATCAAACACTAATAGGAAATATGTGAAGGCGTAGTGGATATTTTTAATGTGACAGTGCAGCTTAACCCCACATCGAAAAAGAAATTTGATAGATTCTTCTATTAATGGAATTCTTTGCAGAATAAGTGTTGAAAGCGAAGAAACTAAATTAAAGAAAATAAATGTTTTACTCATTCAGGGAATATATTGCTATTTGATTTTCCGTTTGTGTATGTGTGAGTGTAAAAGAAAAAAAAATATATATATATAGTTAAAGGTTCCTGTGATGTGCTTAATCATCAGACGCAATAACATAAGAGCATCGAGCACATTTGTAAGCAATTTTTACTTACATTTTTTTGATCATCATCATCATGTATGTCTGATTATAAATAAATTTCAATGTTAAGAAAAAAATTCAGAAGTGCACGATGTTCAAAAACTTGAACAGTAAGCCATTTCCGTCCTTAAACAGCATTTATCTGATTAAGGTAAAGCTGACTGTAAACGTGTATTTACGTATGGAGTCTCTTGTGGATTGGTGCCAGAATGTGGTCCTCAGTCACAATATGTAATTAATGTTAAAATCTTTGAGAAATGTTCCAACTTGATTTTTTAAGAACGCAAACTCTGTTTCCTTCTTTCCGCCATTTTGTTTTTCACTGAACAATTAGTTAAACCACCAAAATTATATATCGGCTGCAGGTCATCTCATTCATTTACTTGCGGATGGAGATTTGAGGAAATAATTTTGGAAAGTTTTTTTGTGAATTTTAACATTAATTCAATATTGTTCAACTTAGAGTATCGAGCAGCTTTCGTAGGTGTTTGTGTATTTGTTTTTATTTGCGATTTTACTCGAAGAAGGATGTATTGAGTGATATCTGCGCACCGTTTGTTTGTTTGTTTCAGTAAGCAGCACATAATTTATTTGGCTCTAGTTTGGTTTGGTCTGTTTTTATGGCATATCAACCCTGGTTGGTAATTTAATGATTAATCCTCTTTATGTATTATTTTGTGTCATATCCAGGAGTCTCGTTGGCGGGGGGATCTTACTTCTCTGCAGAGAAGCAGTCGGTGTATTTTACAGCCCAAACTGACAAGTTCGCCCTCCAGTTTACTGTACTTCTATAATCATGCCTAACAAAATTAGGCGTGTGCTTTAAGTAAAAGCAGGAATTACAGCTGCTGTTACTTGTTTCAATATATCAAATGATTTTGATTTTTCATCTCATCTGTCATTTACTTGAGTTTGTAATTTCATAAAAGTCGACTACTTGAATACCGTAAACCTTAATTTCATATAGGTACACTGATAGATAGATTTATGTCGATATATTCTCTAATCAAGATTAAGCTGTCTCCTTAACAGTTTTTTGATATCGTTAGGTAAAATTAATCAATATCTGGAGACTTAAGTGAACTTAATCGTCTGCTACTGGTTATGAATCGGAACTCAGTACTGATTTTCCTAATTGAATCGTTTTTATGTATATATGTTTATGTGTGTTAAGATTTCTGGATCCTCTATGGTATAGGACAGACAGATTAAGACTTACATATATGCATAAATAACAAAAAGAAGCAATACACATATCTAACACTACAGGGTGGAACGATAAAATTGTCGTCCTAAAGAAAACAACACTACAGCTTTATTTTAAAACTTTCATTGAAAAAGTCAATTCAAGTAACTTGATTATGTTGTAGAGCTGACATCTATTCAATGTAGCCGCCTTCAGCCTCAATCACCCCCCTCGATACGGATCCAGAACTGGGAGCATGCCTTTCCCACAAGCGCCGGCGGGAGCTCGGCGGATGGCGGCGATCAGGCTGGCTTTGGTGTAGTGGGAGGTCATGTTGGTGATGTTCTCGACGTATGACCAAACGAGGTAGTCCAGAGGATTCAGGTCGGGGGAAGAGGGGGGCCAGTGAGAGAAGGGTACAAAGTCGTAGCACTCCTTCTGAAGCAAACCCTGGCTCTCTTTGGACCTGTGGGCCAGCGCCGAGTCCTGCTGCCATACCCAGGATCTTCCACCGGCCACCTGATTGCACTAGGGAATTACCACACTCTTCAGCATATCCAGGTACCCTTTGGTGTTGACTTTCAAGCCGACTTCGAAGATGTGAGGTGGCATGATGTGGAAATCACTTGAAACCACAACAAAGACCATAACCGTAGCCGGAAACTTTGTTTTCATCGCCCTGGGTATGTCCCTGTTATTCGTGGCAATCCAGATTTGTATTTTGAAAGTGCTGGCAATGGTCCTGTTGTCATAACTTGAATCGTTAGGGAGCATGAGTTGTACAGCGGCGCATCTCCGATCTCGCTCGTTGAACATTGTGTCACTTTCAGACATGATAGGAGGCTCCTATCGCTCTTAGGATTTGTACACAACTGGCCAACTAGTAGATGGTTTGCAACAAAAAAGAAAACCGGTTTTCATTAAATGGAAATAGAATCATGTCGTCTTTTCTAGGGCGACAATTTTATCCTTCCACCCTGTACAGACAACAGCCCAGTCGGCTGGGGCTGCAGAAGTCCCTCCCTTCAGAAGAGTAAGATCCCACCGACCAACCAACGATTGTCCTTGGTATGACACTTAACAATTTGATGGGACAGCCCAGTAATGATGGAGATTTGGGGAATGCTGAATATCTCTTCATTGCCATTACTCCCAGTTCCACTCAAGTCCGAAGAGGTAACACCTGATAGGTTCCTAAGAAATGTTTGACATTTAAATTGAGTGCAAACTAATCAAAAATGCTTAAAAGAATTAAACCGTGTACTAAATTGCTTGAAATAGAACTTTTTTGACCATAAAACTGCGAACTTATACTAACCTGAATTGTTTGAAATTTTGTATATTTTTATAAAAATGGATTTGGCATTAAATAACCTGCAAGCGTTGATATGCCACAGAACCAAAACAAACAAACGAACCTGTCGGCTAGAGGTGTAGGATACACAGATTACATCTCTTTTGATATATAAGACCCCCAAAGAAAGTTTAGTATCATATTCAGGACTATCTCATGATGAGGCTCTTGTCCTGGAGCTTTGGAGAATGTAGGGTACCCCTTTATTGTCTTTACTCCCAGGTCCACACTGACTGAGTTTTGGTACCTATTAAGGTCCCATTAAGAGTCAAATAGAAACTGTGTGCAAATGCATGAATGAATAATATTGAATTACTAGTGTTAAATAGCAATCCTTGAAACCATTTAACTGTACGCAAACAAATTAGGTCTTGCGTGTTTAAAAATTGCGACTTACAAACTATTTGTTTATAATTCGTTTTACGAATCAAATATATTTAATATATATGTATAAACGATACCTGGCATTAAATAACACACAAAGGTTGATATGCCGTAAAACACAATGAACCAACCTAAACTGGGAAGGTTTTATAAAGGAATAGTTTATTCTATGGACTTTACTGTATAATGTAAAACTTGGCTGAGCTTAGTTTTTCTTGTAAAATTTGTTGCTACATAAAATTTCCAAACTTGACTCTCTCTTCTGGATTCCTACAAAATTGAATATTCACAAATCGTTCTCGGATGAATTCATTTAAAAACAGTACACTTTACCTATAAAAACTGAAAAAGAATAAGTCATTAGCACAAAAGAGAGATTTCAAAGAAAGTTTTTACGAGTGAAAATTTCTATCGATTCATCCACTGTTCCATAATATGTGTCACATTTGCATATAAACATTGTTTTACAAAATGTAACGATTATGGGACAGAGGTGATATTGCATTTTTTTTTTTACTTACTCTGAGGGTGACGCTTGTTTTTTCAAATTTCAAACTTTTGAACGATTCTGACAGTGAAGATTTCAATGATAAACTGGAGGTATTTGAACAAAAAAGCTGTCGAACTGAAACACCTACGAGAAATGAAACTAAAATCCTAAATTGTTTTCCTTCATCTAGATGACTAATTTAAATTTTCTAAATAAATAATCTCTTAAGAGTTGGCCTAAACAGTACATAATCAGACTGTAAGAATTGCGTAAACTGTACAGAACAATAATTACATTTTTTTTTTTTTGTGTTGTGTGTAGAATGGAAAATACTTGAAATACACTTTCATTGTCAAATACTCGCTTAACTTTTGTCCTGTGGAAAAAATATTTTAGTTTAAAATTTTAAATGATTTATGAATATATTTAAATATGTCTTAGTTTTATGATCTTTTAAATATTTTTATTTATAATTTTATATTTGAATGAAATTAATAACGACTACCATTTAAGATTCAACGATTTCAATGGATGATTGATGACTTTGTGGCCTAAGGTAGCAGGAAATTACTAGGGCAATTCCAATTAAATTCCCGTACAGCTAAAATTTTTACTCATTGAATGTAAAGGTCATAACTATTTTTTTCCAATTCACTTCGGAAGATAGAAATTTGAATCTTCGTCTGTCGAGAAAATGGTCTATCATCATTCAATTACCTCCAATGTGACAATTTTTTTTTGTTTTAACTCAATTTAGATAATACTCCCTTGATACTGAGATAACGGATAACTGAAGAATAGGTAATATGACCCCTTTTTTCTCAGTGTTTGAGTTTGAATATCAGGGGGGTTGGGGGGCTTATTTTCTGTCACCATTCAAAACGTTTGTGAATCTGCTCAGAACTGGGTAATTAATGTAACTCCGTAGACTGATATGCATATATGACTCAGTTTATAACTATATTTCACTGTACTAACCCCCTGTTCGAGGTTCTTAGAATACACTAGCAGTACCCACTAGAGGTGGGTTAGACCCACATCCCCAACAAAAGGGTTGTCCTGGGTTTGACATTAAACTACCTCTAATGGTGAGGATCAAGTTCAGGAGATTTTCGGTTTGAAGTAACCTTTCATGGCCATTACTCCCAAATCCACTCTGATTCACCTGTTAGTCTCTTCTATGGATCAAATAGATTTATTGGAAAATCATTAGTATTTAATAGGAATACTGGATATCATATAATCGAAAGTAATTTGTATTAAGAATAGTTACTAGGAGCTTTGATTGTTTACTAAGAATTATAACTTGAAAAGATTTAACTGTATCAAAACGGGATTATCAACGAATATGAATAATTACATGAAACCATACAATTATTAGTTGTAGATAGAAATACTTGAAACCATACTCTTGTGCACTAATTATCTTTATTAGATAAGAATATTTCATATATAAATGTGTTCGAAAAAAGTAACTCTACAAACAAGGTAAACATAAACATGCAATGAACGCTATTTCTTAACCCCAAGACATAAAATAACCCTAGATGGGTTGACATGCCGTTAAAATCACTTAATCGATTCCTCATTCTAATTCATAGAAGTGCTCTAATATCGCTTAGATGAGTGACAAAACAGATTTATATTTTTGGTTCTTCTGTAATATCAGACTTTATTTTTCTTAGACCAATAGGAAAAACGACGAAGCTTTATTCAGGATAGGCCAGACATAGATCCAGTAAACAAAAAGGAAAATCTTTTAGTGGATGTAGCTGTCTTAGTTTCTAGTGTCACTGAAAGAAAGTTTATAGATTATTTGCGAGCTTTTGTTCTGTTACTTACGCGCGATATAATAAATATATATATATATAGAGAGAGAGAGAGAGAGAGAGAAAGTGTAAGAGATGCATAGATATAGATGATGTGAGTTTGGGAGTATGTGAGTGAGCAAGACCCAATTAAAAAAGTAAAAGTATATTCTCAAGGCTAACCAGAACGATTCCTACCCACTAAGATTCACGATTTATTCAAAGTCACGTCTCTCATTTTCTTTGAGGGGAGAATCGGATGTTAAACCTGATCCGGGGCCCGGTGGGAAGTGACTTCATGGTGGAGCTGGAGTAAGGGTCCACTCAGTCTGACAATACTTCCTGCACTGTAGTTGCATTCTAACTTTTCGTCCAAGGCTATTGTAGAAAAATAAAATGAATGTAAAACGTTTGAGTCGAATTTCCGGTAAATATATTCTCATAACTTTCCAAAATAATGATGCGTTTGGTTTTGTCTAGACGTCGTTCAATGCAGCCAACAAACAGAAATACAAAACTTCGACTCTACCCTCACTGATTGACTAACAGTCCTTAAAAGTAAATTAGGATCTGCTGAGTTGAGAAAAATGCTTAAAGAAACCGGATTATATTTTGTTTTTCTCAAGAGGAAATTGTGCCTTATAAATTAGGCCAGGGTTAGCAACTATTTTTTCTTTATTCTAAAACTAGCCCAAGGCTTTACGTGACCAAAAGTTACCCATCAAATTACTGATCAGGTTAATCATATTTACCAACCCCTTTCGCTCGGGCAGGATATGACACAAGGTCAATTTCTAAGCGGAGTTTAACAGGTTTGAATTCAGTTTTTCTTCTCCTAGACTAGTAGCCTCAGCAAGGCTGAAGAACCTAGTCTTCCCTACTATTTATCCATAGCTGGAGGGAGAATAATTGGATTCATACCTTTCCCAAGGGTATTAGTGCTATGTGAAATGCAATGTCTCGTCCAGGATTTGATCTCGTGTCGCTGCGTCCATTTCCTACGACGATAACCATTACACCACGGGCACCTCCATCTACTGATCAGGTTAATTGTTGCTTAACTTTTATGAACTGACCTAAACAAGCTTGTATAAAGGCCTGTTATATATTGCGTATTTTGGCAGTAAGCCATTGTGCAAACAGGCTTTGTAATAGAGACTATGGAGCATTTTTTTCTTATCATGTTTGAACGTTCAAGTTTTATTTCTTTTAGTTACATACCAGCTCTCGTTGGTTAATATGCCATAAAACCTAAACAAATACTTTGGGGCTGTTGAATACACTGACTGCACCTCTGCAAAGAGGTACACCCCCAATGAGTGTGCTTGATATGACACTAAACTATCTGATGGTGAGGTTTCAGTAATACTGGAGCATTGAGGAATACAGAGCACCCCTTCATTGACATTGCTCGCAGGTCCACTCTGGTCCGGTGCGGTAACACCTGATAGGGCCCTATCTAAGGGTTAAATAGAACTAATGGCATACTTATGCTAAACTGAACTGTTTGATTAAACTGAATAGCTTGAAATAGAAATGTTTTTGACGAATAAACTGTACTTAAATTTAAACTACGCGCTTATGCTAAACTGAATTGTTTGAAATTGAACCGTTTTTGACATTGAAACTGTACTTACACTAAACTGAATTGTTATATATAGAACTGTTTTGACATTTTACTGTGTAAACAAAATCTGTTCTTTGGCTAAATTGAATTAGCTGAATTAGAACTGTTTGAATAAACTGAATAGTTTTAAATGTTTTTGACAGTTAAACTGTGTAATCATGCTAAACTGAATTGTTTGAAATAGAACTGATTATTTACATAAAAATGGGTTTGGCATTAAATAACCTACAAGGGTTGATATGCCATAAAACCCGACCAACCAACCAAACAAACAAATACCACCTCTCTGACACAAGTGCCATAAAACATCTAATAAAAAAAGACAATGACATTGAAAAACTCACTTCCTCCGATATACGAAACATTTTTAATGACAACAGAACTGCCAATGCTTGAAGCGATATGCATTAAAAATAAAAAGCCTAAGAAACAAAAAAGCATTTAACACTGGCACCAATATACTAAATATATGTAATAACTAACTTTAGTAGACCTCCAAAATGAATGGACCAACCATTTTCATTATTATTATTATCATCAACATTACTACTACTACAACTCCTTGAGAGTCTTTCACTGAAATTGGAATGACTTCAAGTCTCTAGGACTCTTCTCAGTATTCAGGCCAATCAAAAAATGCAGTAGTTTCGATGGTCTCTACTCGTCTTATTACATAGTCCTCCAGTCCCTTTATTTATCCTTTGGTGACTGCACCAAGGCCACCAATTACAACTGGTGTAAACGTCACTTTCATGTTCCACAGTTTCTTCAATTCCCTAGCAGGGTCGAGGTATTTATCCTTCTTTTCACTTTCTTTTGATTTTACTCGGTGGTCAGTCGAGACAGTAAAGTCCGCGATTTTCCAAACTCTCTTTTCTTTTCTTTTCTTTTTTAAAAATTTTATTGCAAGGACTGGTCGTCAGGCCGAGGTTAGGTGATCCGTTTGTATCTAAAAATACCAGAGGAGTTTGTGCGTTTCATTTTCCAGTACAGATGCTAGGTTGTGCATATACCGTTTGTTCGTATGGTCACATTTAAATTTCTTACGCAATTCGCAGGAGGTCACTTTGCCCGCCCAGTTCTGTTTAGTTTTATACTCATTCTGTGCTAATTTGCTGCATTCGTTTATCATGTGATTGATGGTTTCGTCTCTATCATCACATAACCTACCTATGCTATTTTGTTGCATCTTGTCTATTCTTGCTTTGATAAGATTAGTTCTTATAACATTTTGTGTCGCTATTAGGAGAGGTTCAGTTTCTCTCTTAAGGATTCCTTTTCTTAGTGCCGTCCAGAATTTCTCGAGCAAGATGTAGTTTATTAATCGCTTATAACGTCCATAGTTGTTTTTATTCTCATTTGTGTTTTCTGGTTAATGTCGTTGTTGTTGTAAGTAAACCGTTCCAAATAAATAAATCTCATTTTTAAAAAAAATCTAGTTTCCCTGAGGACGAACCGAGACATGGTTGTGTTAGGGTAAACTTGTCTGCTCTCAATGTAAGGTGGAAAGTTATCACGTTCAAACAGCGAGCGTTCACCGGCTCTGAATCAAGTGGGCCTTGCGATTCGAGTAAGACACCGGCCGTGTTTCTCGCTACAAGGATCGTTTCGTGTGGCTTGGTCACGTAGTCTTGATTACACCAGTCAAGGCCGGCGGACATGGATAACGGGAAGCCGACATTCATGTCACGCGTGCTAAGAACGGCTCTCCTTGAGCCTCAGGGGGCCGTCCACCCAGGCTCTAACCCTCTCCGGAATGGATCGGTTTATCGCCAGGTGTCTAAGACGCCCCTTTATAAGGGAATGTCGACGGGGCCCTAGACATTTTTGGAACCGCCAAGAGTTTATAGGCTATGGCCCTGCATCTAGACCCACCTTAAAAAGGCCTACTGCCACACTCGTCCGGTTGGTGAGACGTATGACAAATACAATGAGCCTTCACCGGAGTTAGCGAGTGATCGAATAACCGATGAGCAGGGAGCCTAAAGCGAGGAGCAGAGTTGTAAGCCAGGGTGGCACAGTTGGAGTAGAGCAGTAAAATGTGATTTTACTAAGGCGTAATGTAGTTCCTAATTGAATGCATTACAACTGGTTGAAAACGTTTAGGTAAATATGGGTCACTTTCTCCACCATTTGGATCCCGAACAACGAAAAAAAAAACAAGACTTGAACGTCTAAATATGAAGATCATAAAAAAGTACTCCGTGGATACTATATCGTAAGTAAAGTTGGCGACCGTAGTCGAGGGTGACCCGAAGGCTCCCTTTTCGATAGCTACTACACCAAGGTGTAGGGGGAGGACACAACTCCTTTCCCAGGATTGATCCACTTTATCCTTGGTCCGTACCTTTATAATGCTGAGCGTTAAGCAATGCGGTATCAAGTACCATTTTTTGGAGTCTTTGTTATGACTCGACTTGCGATTGAACCCAGGTCTCATACTATATATATATATATATATATTTCAAGTGTTAACCTCTATTGATATTTATCTACGAAGCTTAACTTGCATGTGGCACAAGGCCGTTAATATATTTGATTTGGTTTCTTTGTTTAATAGCATATCAATTTTCGTGAGTTATCTAACCCCAAAGTCATCCTTGTAGAACAATAGTTGTACAGTTGTACTATTTAACCCATTGCTTGGAGAATAAAGAGGTTCATGCCTTTCCCAAGGGTATTTGTCCAATAGTAAACGTTATGGCGCGACTAGGATTCGAACTCACTTCTTTGATGTCGCAACTCATTACGTTAGCCACTACGCTTCGAGGAGTTCCCCAGGCTCCCCCTAAATGTACTTTAGCCAAGTTATATAACCACAACAGAGAAAAAACAGCAGATCCTTGTAAGATCTTTTTTTTTTTTTGAAAAAATATATTCGAAATGATCTAGTTTGTAGCTGAGGAATAATTTTTAGGAGTCTTCGTGCTGAATGTCATTTTTTACCATCCAACTTTTCGATAATGCAGAAATAAGAAATCCTAATCAGAATACTTCTCTCCTTCCGATTTAGAAACATTAATGTTATTATGAACAGCAGTTACGACGAAAGCCCAATGTATTCACGGTTCGTTCAGTAATTAATGTTTTCATAAAAAAAAAGCTGAAAATGATGCTGATCAATGGTAGAAAAATGATTTACATTTCAACTGAATTTTTTGACTGTTATGATCTTATCAAATAAGTTTATCTGTTTCACGTCTGAAGCTCAATATCCACTTTTTGTATCTACTTTCTTTCTCCTCGAAGCATGACGAGATATTTATCCCACAATCATAACACAGGCTTTCAGTATGTTTAAAGTAGAGTAATATCGTCATTTCCTCTGTTTTTCTTACCGTATATCTCGGTGAATAAAGGTGACTGTATGATAAGAAAAAAAAAACAATCTTAATTCTATGGTTGCAATTTTTATCGGTGGTATTGTTATATGATAGGGGAAATCTATCCTTGGCATGTTGTGTTGTTTAAAGCGGTAGCAAGAAAAACAGTTGGGTCAAATATATTTGATTGACGTGCGATGACTCGGAGAACGTGGCTTTCATTTCACGAAAAGTCACATGATCAGATGACTTTAGAAAGCAGATAGAATTTTAATTAGTTAGAAATCGCCACCGAAAGTACTTGAAATTCCATCTCTGCTCTGATCTGATCTTCTGAATCTCCGAAGTCAAAACAGATGAAATGAATGGTCGCAAAGTAAATCATTTAAATGTGCACAAGAAAAAAAATTAGAATAAGGACACGAGAAGCAACTCGGAGACACAGCGGCTACAAGAGGGTGACAGAAAACACACACACACAGTGATACGAAAATAGGACGAAGTGAGGAGATGGACGTTAGACTATGGAGATAGAAATAAATTAGAAGAACAAGAATAATCCCTGCAGTACTTAACAGTATAAGAGACCTGAAAATCTCCCGACAATAATAAAGACACGATAATATACCAGTAAAATAGATTAAATACAGTAAGAACTCTTTATTCGTTGTAGATAGGTTTCAAGACCCCCACCATGAATTCTGAAACCAGCCCATAGCATGTTTATTTACAGATGTAATTGGTAATAAACTTGTCAATTGACAAAACATTGAAGAAATTCGGAATGTTTCCTTGTTTTTGTTTGATTTTTTTCTCTCCACTAATTGCTTTTGCTAAATTAGGCATTAAATAATCCAAAATTAAGTTAGTTAAAGTCATGTAAGACAAACCAATCAACCTGGGGAATTCCGCGTGGCGCTGTGGCTAACCGTACTGAACTGTTACATCGTAAGCGAGATCGAACTCTAATTGCACAATTACGTTCACCTACGGACAAATACTCTTGCGAAAGGTATGAACCCCTTACCCCTTCAAACAAAAAAAACAAAACACCAAACAACCAACCAAAAGTGATGACACTAACAAAACAAAATTGAAAATATTGTTCTTGGGATAAGATTAAATTTTGATAGCATCAATGTGGGCTTTTTTTGTTGTTTTAAGCAATAATCCAAACCTGAGAAATTATTGTATAAAGATATTTACCAGAATAAATAAATTATTCATGCGATGGATGGTATAGGTAATGTTAGGTTGGCTGTCACAAGACGAATGGTAAAACGTTGATTTCTTCAAAATGTCTTTTAGTCTGTATGACGATCGTCTCCGTTGTTCATGATGCTTTCAAACAAGTGACCACATTGGTCGAATTTTCGTTCTATTGATTTGTGCTGGCAAACCCACCGGCGATACGAGGTTGAACTTTGGTCACAATATACTTATATGCTTTGGGCATTTTATCCAATTTGGCGCTTAATGTAATATGACGTTTAAATATCCTCCTTTTATTGACTTAAACTGTGAATCGCCAATCTTCATCTGAGAGACTCCATTTTTAAAATCACTCCTTTATTTTATAATCAGTAAAATGTTCGAATTTACATTAGGTTACTAGTGAAACAGAAGTTAAATAACGTAAGCAGTGGTTGTACTTGAATCACAGTTGATGATAGTTTAGTTATTATGGCTTGTTGAATGACTATATGATTAAAACACTTGTTGTATAAAGAAACTTTCAGAGTTGTCTAAAAGTAAGAATTTTAAACTTAAAAAAGATAATCAATTTTTTTGAAAATAAATCTTTAAAACTACTTTTCCGCCGTCATTTTTTAACAGCCTACATAATCTAAAAGGGTAAAAACAACGAATAAAAACAATATTTTCGTTTAATTTTCTGATTCGAGACAGATTTTTATATCTCGTGTTAAAGTTTGGAATAAAATTTCAACTGGTTTACCGTATCTGGAGGCTTGTTAGAAATGTAATTGTCATTGTATTCAAATATATTATCGATTTTTGTAAAATCAAATTGAGCAGAGGTTGGTTGACTCAAAATGTTAATTTTTTTGTTTTTGTTTTAAATATGCTTTTCATAAACGAATAAGTACTAAACATTTATAAAAATGAAATAGTTGATTTTGGTAAGACTTAAAAACATCGTGCTTCCAGGCTGTTATTAAAGGTACACACTTTAACTTCGAAGGGAACTATTTCAAGGACACCCTTTATCGTTTTACACGTATAAAACAATTTTTTTTAAGAGCCATCTGTTGAGATGTATGGTATTTTTTTTCTGTATTTATTTATATATAAATTTCTTATTTATAATTTGTCACAAAACCGGGTCTCCTTTCAGCTAAGTGAGAAATTCTCTTAAAACGGTAAAACGAGGTTTTATCAGCCCTTTGCATGCTGTTTTTTGTTTGTTTTTGTTTTTGTTTTTTTCTAAATTTAACACTTTGACTCTTGCTTAGCGCAAAGTTTATTGTTTAAGGAAATTGCATTGATTACCCGAGTTAAAATTTAAGAAGTTGTTTGTGTTTCACACGGTGAAAAGACATGAATCCTTATGTTCATTGGCTAGTCGGCTTGGGGTGTAGAAAATACTGACTGCTTCTCTGCAGAGGGGTAAGACCACCCCAATGAGTGTCCTGGATATGACACTAAATAATCTGATGGGGAGGTTCCTGTGATGCTGGAGTTTTGGGGAATGTGGAGTACTCTTTCATTGCCATTGCTCCCAGGTCCACTTTGGCCTGGAATGGTAGCACCTGATAGGGCCCTATCTATGGGTTAAATAGAACTAACTGCACACTTATGCTAAACAGAATTGTTTGAATTAGAACTGTTTGACTAAACTGAATAGCTTGAAATTGAAATATTTTTGACAATTTAACTGTGTACTTATGCTAAACTGAACAGGTTGAAATGGAACTGTTTTTGACATTAAAACTGGACTTATGCTATGCTGAATTGTTTATTATAGAACTGTTTTTACATTTAACTGTGTGGGGAGAAAATCTATACTTGTACTAAACTGAATTGTTCGAATAGCTTAAAATAGAAATGTTATTGACCGTTAAACTGTGTACTCGTGCTAAACTGAATTATTTGAAATAGAACTATGGATTAGGCGTTAAATAACCTACAAAGGTTGATATGCCATAAAACCCAGAGAATTAACTATCTGTGCTGGTCAGTTTGAAACGTAAAAGTATCGATTAAAATTCTTTCACATTATTAGAGTAAACGACAAAAAGAAATACTCAGAAGAAAATTCTCGAAAAAAACGGGGAGTCGAAAGAAGACTCAAGTATAGAAAGTTATGGTCAGAAAAGAAAAAGTGGAAGAGATTTTCGTTGGAATTCTTTAATGGCATGTCAACCTTTGTGGGTTATTTAAAACGAAATTCATCCTCAAATAAACTAATGTTACTATTTAACCCATAGCTGGTGGATGTGAGGGTTCTAATTCAACAAAATACGAAAGTGAACGTAGTTGTTCGAATCTAATTCGAACTTACATACTACGATGACTCAGCCCTGCATGTTAGTCACTAAGCCACGGCTATCCACTTCTTGAAAAGATATGGAGATTTAGTGGTCTCCCAAGTTATTATCCGTGAATAAAATCATAGATATATTTGATCTTCTGGAGTTATATATTTAGCAAATAAACTAGCATGTCATCTGCTAACGTAAGGAAATTTGTCATCAGAGACTTTTGTTTATTTTATTCATTTTTATTTATTTATTATTTTATTTACTTTTATTTATTTATTTATTTTTTGGTGGGATATGTTTTTCTTCAAAACTTATTGGTCTTATTATACCCTCTAGTCTTGTTACAATTATTGATGTTATAAGCTTTTTAATCAGTTATTTGTTGTTTTCTTATGACTCACACATTTCCTATGTTTAAAATTTAACCGTTCATTATCCGCTCTTTCTCTCTCAAAGTTACCACAAGTGACTAAATGACCTAATTGCCCTTTGCAGACTCTATCACTGATGCAATTTGAGTAGGCCAGCCCATCATTTAATCCTTTCCAATATTACATGCATATACTACCCAGTCGGCTGGGGTTGTAGAATACACAGACTGCTTCTCTGCAGAGGGGTAAAACCCCTCCACAAATGTCCTTTATATAACACAAAACAATCTGATGGAGCTTTGGGGAATGCGGAGTACCTCTTTATTGCCACTTCTCCCAGGTCCACTCTGGCCCGGAAAGGTAGTACCTGATAGGGTCCTATTTATGACTCAAATAGAACTAAACTATACTTATACTAAACTAAATTGTTTGAAATGTAATTCGGCGTTAAATCACCCGAAAAGGGGTAAATACGCCGTAATACAACCGACCAACATGCAAATATAGCTGACTTTTCTACACTGCTTCGTTTGCAGATGGATTTGTGGTTTGATCAAGTCTTTCTTATCCTTGACCACGCAAAGATAGGAATGCTATTATACCATTTACCATTTTATTACGTTGGCAGTTACACGAAATACCTGCATATATCAGTTTAAGTACTTTCATATTTGAATTAGGTTTAAGACCAGAAGACTTGTGGCTGTAAAAAAACATTGTTCCTCTCTTTCAACTCATCCCAATTCGAGGAGATCTAGAGAAAGTCTTGAGGATATGGAAATTATGTGGGAGGAGGAATTTCTTTTCTGGTTTCCAGACCAATATACAGATCTAACTCTGCAATATTAGCATGTTACGTCCAAGTAGAAAGTGAACAAAGATATGGATGTAAAGGTACAAAATAGCATTTGCCCATTTATTTTTCGGGCAGATTTATGAGATACCACCTGAACTAGCATTTAAAGTCACTCATTATACAAAAGAAAATTTTTTAAAAAAAGACAGAAAATACAGGTTGTTTCCAAAAAATATTAACATTTCTATGGGGGATACCTTTATGATATTAGAATTTACGTTGCTACATGTTCAACATACCTGACAACACATAAATGGAATATTTCGCAGGGGGTATCTTGCCCAGTCGCCTGGGGCTATTAAATACACCGACTGCACCTTTGCAGAGGGGTAAGTCCCCTCACCAACGAGTGTCCTGGATTTGACACTAAATAATCTGATGGTGAGGTTCCAGTGATGCTGGGGCTTAGGGAAATGCGGAGTACCCTTTCATTGCTATTGCTCCCAGGTTCACTCTGGTCCGTAATGGTAGCAGCTGAGAGGGTCCTATCAATGGGTTAAATAGAACAAAATTGCATACTTATGCGAAACAGAATTGTTTGAATTAGAACTGTTTGACTGAACTGAATAGCTTGAAATAGAAATGTTTTTGACAATTAAACTGCGTACTGATCCTAAACTGAATTGCTTGAAATGTAACGGTTTTTGACATTGAAACTGTACTTACGCTAAACTGAATTGTTTAATATAGAACTGTTTTTAACATTTAATTGTGTGTAAACAAAATCTATACTAGTAGTAAACTGAATTAGCTGAATTAGAACTGTTTGAGTAAACTGAATAGCTTGAAGTAGAAATGTTTTTGACAGTTAAACTGTGTACTCGTGCTAAACTGAATTGTTTGAAATGGAACTATTAGAATAAAAATGGATTTGGCATTAAATAACCAACAAGGGTTGATATACCATAAAACCCAAAGAACCAACCAATCAACCACAGGGGGTATCTATAATATATGTTCTGCTTTTCTAATAAAGACACTCTCATAGAACTATTAACACTTTTTAAAAATCTTCAGTGGAAGATTCCATGAGTGTGTTGACAGGGATGGGGAATGCGTGAAAACTGTAAAATTATATTATAAAGACCCTCTCATGAGGGTATCATATATATATATATATATATATATATATATATATATATATATATATATATATATATATATATATATGATATCCTGTAAACTGAATTTATTCAGACGAAATGATTAACACCAATTAACCAAATTAACTTTGGTTATGACATTTAATCTGCCCTACTGATGGATCTTAGAATACGCTGACAATGTCCCTTTCAGAGGGGCAAAAAACCCGCACAAAAAGATGTCCTGGATATGACGCTAAATTGCATCTGTTACATATCGATCTTTGACTTGCCAATTAGTTTGATTTTTAAAAATAACTGGATATGCGCTTTTGTCTTAACAAACTAAGGACCGTAGGAATGCCCCGTGAATTGCATGGGTAGAAATGTGTTAGTGGCATAAAAAATATGATTATGGATGTTCTCGAAACCCAGCAGTCAGTCGGAGTCGGCAGTTAGCAGAAAGAGCAGCCAATCAGTTGTTTTGGGCGCAAGCCCGTGCGGGTGGGAGTTAAGAAGCAGGCCCTGTATCAGTCTCCCGTCCAAGATAGACGATAAAGCAAGGCTCACAGGAGATGTTTCTCAACGTGGTTTAAATCTGTGTTAGAACTTAACGTTTCTTAGCAGTCTTTTCTCTCTCTCTCTCTCTCTCTCTCTCTCTCTCTCTCTCTCTCTCTCTCTCTCTGATTTCATAATGAATTGTTTATATTTTTATTTTTAAAAAAGTGTTATTGCCTCTTCATTCCGGATATATAACACATCTGATGGTGATACTTTTGTAAATGTAGTTTACAGTACCACTCCGATCCACTGATTTTATATTGGACTCAAAAGATTCGATCCCTATCAATGTGTGTGTCTGTGATCTTTTTCATTAAACCAGACATTGAGCGGTTAACATCAAAGATTATTGTGTCATCTGAGACAGGCGCTCTATCTAAGCCAAAATTGTTTTTTTTATCACTTAGAATATTCAGACTATTGTCTTCATCTTCATTCTTATACTCACAAAGTTTCGGCCGATATATCCTTCGCCCTTTTTTTAAATTTTTCATGTCGAACTCGGGAGTTTATACAGAACCTCAGAACACCTGAAGTAGGCCGAATAACATATCGGCCAAAACGTTAAGTATAACAATGATAATAGTTCGAATGTTCTTAGTGATAGAATTATCAAGCTTTATTTCCTGAAATTTAGACAAAAACTACAAATACATATATACCTTTGGATTTTCCTGTTGTCGGGACTTGCAATACGCTGACTTTATCCTATGCTGAGGGCTAAGACCCCTCTCCTAAAAAAGAAATGACTCGAAATTACATCTGATAGTGAGGCTTCTGCTCTAGGGTGTGTAAGTACTCCTTCACTGTCATACTGTCAGGTTCACTCTGACCCGGAGTGATAGTACCTGTTAAAGGTCCTATATATAATATATATATATATATATATATATATATATATATAACTGATCTATTTGAAACTAGGATTGAAAAATAACACGTGAAACCATAAAAATGTGAGTAAACAAATGATTAAGTTTATGTCTTTATTTTTATTCTTTTCAAGCTTCATTGATAAACAAGAGTTGCCCGATCGAGAAATCAATTGTAAGCTTTATGATTGTACATAAATTAATATTTGATCGGGGAAACTTGAAACCATAAAACTATTTGCCCAACTATATCAAAACTCTTGCTTTGAATGAAGTGGCCAATCTGGACCTCAGTTCCCGCATATTTTGCTTCCTGGCATTTTTTAGGGCAGTTTCTTATTTTGCTCATACAATATATTTATATGGTCGAATATGAATCATAAAAACATCATCATAACAAAAGTAGTTACTTATAGTAAGAGCAGAGGGAAATCTAAAAGAGAAAAATAGTTATTTTTCATTTGAACTCCGAAACAGCGTAACTGAAAAGAAAAAAAAAAAAAGACTTTACTGGTTCAATTTTCGTACTCCGATTGGTCCTTAAATGCATAGAGGACAAAGCAATGCGGATCAGTTTGCATTATTTTTCACATAACCTTTTTCTATGTCTATTCATTTGTTGGCATTATTGACTTCTAACACATATTTACAAGATAAATTCTCTCTGGAAAAAGGAGTATTATATGCATTCATTACGGAAACATTTCTTCTCTTTTTTCTATTATTTTCATGTTTTTATTCTCTTTGCTCTCTTTCTCATATATATATATATATATATATATATATATATATATATATAATCTTCTGTCGGTGAGGCTTAGAATACGTTGACTGTATCAATTGCAAAGAACTAATTCTCTCCCTAAAAGTGGTGTCCAGTGTAGGACACTAAACCACATCCGATGGTGAGGCTCCATTTCTGAAGACCTGAAGAGTATGGAGCCTCACCACTTCATTGGTTTGCTAAGCGTAATGATTACCGTCATTGGAAATAGAATCGGTGACACGAGTTCAAATCCTAGTCGAGGTTATTGGAGTTTCAATTTGCCGTATGAGAAGGCATTAATCCATGTTCTCATATCCCAACCATTGGTAAATAGTAGGGTATACTGGATTATTTAGCCTTAAGCAACTCGTCTCGGAGAAGAAAAACTCTGAATTTACTTCAGCCCTATTCCCCTTAAAAGTTGACATTATGTCACATCCACCCATGGCGGAAAGGTAGAGTAAATAACTACTCCCAGTTCTACACTGAATGGGAGAAGTGGTATCTGTTCGGGTTCTATGTATAGGTCAAATAGATCTGTTTAAAAACTATTTATACCAGGAATACTTGATATCATAAATGTAAATTATTTTTATTAGAGATAGTTGAAGCCACAATTATTGTTATTGCTTTATCGAAACCATATAATTAGACTCACAAGTGATTGTTATTAAATAGAAATAATTACTTGAAATCATAATTATGTGCAAACTTTTGGTAATAGACAGAAATACTTGAAATCTATTGATGGTAGCCAAACAAATTTTAAAAAAATACTCAATGTGAACATAATTAAACAGAATTCCCGAATTTTTAGGGATAAAATAACTCTAGATGGGTTGACATGCCGTTCAAATTTCTCTCTCTCTCTCTCTCTCTCTCTCTCTCTCTCTCTCTCTCTCTCTCATTAATTTTTTTTTCAACTTTCCACGATTTTTCTTGCTTCATTCTTTTCTTTCAAATCTTCCTTTTTCTTTAAATCAATTTCTGATATGCTTTTTTCCTAATTTTTCCATTCTTTTTCTTCACTTTTGATCTTCTTTAATGCCATTGCCTTTTTACTGTTCGACTTTGCGGGTTTCACTCTGCTTTAGTTGTTCATTCATTCATTCTTGTTTGCTGGTTGCATTTCTGGTTCGTTTTTTTTTTCCTGAAGTCAGTTGACTCTTGTTAGTTCTTTCGATTTTACCATTTCCAAACTGGCAAGTTTTTCACAGTAGCTTTAACAGATAGTTTTTCACAGAAGTCTGGACCCAGTCGGTTGTCTCTTTTTATTCTTCTATATCAATAAGCATCTTGACCAATCGACTGGGACGGTAGACTACATCGATTGCATCTCTGCAGAGGGATAAGGCTCCCCTAACGAGTATCCTGTATATGTCACTAAACAACATGATGGTAAGGCTGTAGTTATGCTGGAGCTTTGGGGAGTGCAGAGTATCCCTTTGTTGCCATCGATACCAGATCCACTCTGACCCAGAGTGGAAGCACCTGATAGGATCCAATCTATGAGTCAAATAGAACTAAACTGTGTACTTATGCTAAACAAAATTGTTTGAAATAGAACTTTTTTTTACATTTTGTGTAAACAAAAAACTGTACTTATACTAAAATGAATTGTTAGAAATAGAACTTTTATAATTATAAAAATGGATTTGGCATTAAATAACCTACAATGGTTGATATGCCTTAAACCAAACCAAACCATTGAAGTGTGAGTGACTGCAAGTGACTGCAAGTCTCCTCAAGTCTACTGGATCCTTCTGACTATTGCAGCCAACAGCACCCCTGCAGAAACCTGTGCAAACAATTGACTGTTAAATTGTGACTGCAATATAGCAATACTTGAAACCATTTAAACATGTGCAAAAAATGAGCTCGGGCTCGTGTAAAAGTGTAATCAACAAAATGTATTTACAAATCATATATATTTAATGTATATGTATTAAGAGTATTTGGCATTAAATAAGCCACAATGGTTGGTATGCCATAAAACCAAGCTAAACGTTTCTTCTTATATTTATCTTTCTGGATTTGTTTTTATCACATATCCTTCTGTAAATACATTTGAACATCCGCCACAAAAAATTTACTCTCATTTTTTGTTCTAATCCAAATGTATTTGTACGCTCAATTTTTAAGTTTTTTTAGATGGCTAGCTTAGCATAATGTATATTGTCTTTTGGAATGGAATCGGTGACCAGAGTTCAAATCCGAGAGGAAACATTTTACATTTCACTTCATTTTAATGTCCTTGGGAATTACATAAATCTATCTGTTCTCTTCCTCTACCCTATGGGTAAATAATCGGACAGACAGGATTTTTTAGCCTTAGTTTGGTAACCTGTCAAGGAAAAAGAAAACTCAGAATTAGAATAAGTTGTACTCCGCTTAAAAATTCACCTTGTTTCAAATCCTGGCCGAGGCAAAGGAGGTTGGATAAATACTTTTATAAGTTCTCTCGTAGCTTTATTTACATATTTTTTTCGTCGAAATTTTTGTTTTTCTTCTTACGTTCTGATGACTCAATTTCTGCTTTTTTTTCCTCGTAGTGTAATGGTTAAAGCGATGGACTGCGAAATCGTAGTGAGTGAGTTCGAAATACAGACACGCTATTACGTTCACTTTCGGAAAAATACCCCTGGGAAAGGTATGAACCCCCTTATCCTCCCAGCTATGCGTTAAATAGTAACGCTACTGTTCTTCTAGGAGAATGGCTTTGGCATTAAATAACCAAAAAAAAGTTGATATGCTATTAAACAAAGACACCGAAACCAATCTTATTATTTCCCGCCCAAAACCTGACTTTTCTCTATGATTTTCTTTCTTTTTTCATATCACCGACTTTTTCTTTCTTTTCTATTCTTTACTTTCTCTTTTTGTACTTAATTTCTTCGAAAAGAATGAGTTTTATTTTGCCTTTTCTTTCGAGTCCTTTTTCCACTCTCACTTATTTTATACATTCTCTAATTACCGAATGAACTTATTCTTGAAAAAGCTAATTTAAAACATAATACACATTCTACTTAAAACAAAGTGTTAGGACTCATTCATTGGCTTTCAGCCAATTCCAAAGTTCAATCGGAGAATGTGGCCATCCATAAATTGGGCAGATTTATTCATCCAAGATACACGGTACGCCGCAACTTATAGGCTTATTTTGTCTTCATACAGAAACACAAGGTCCATCTAAAATATAAGAGAAAATAGAACAAACTATTATCAGAAATTCTTCCCTTATAAATCAATGAAAACTCGCACAAAAGCAAAAAAAATACACACAATGTGTATGGCTTTTATTATAAGTAAAAGAGAAAAGCACAAAAAAAAAGTAAAATACGCAAAGTGGAAAAACAAGTTTGTGCTTTAGTAAGCAAAGATAAATGGATACACAGACGAACAAAAATAATGTCCGACAATTACCAATTTTTCTTTCGTGATACGTAGGTAAATCAATAGGTTCACATAATAATGTAAAAGGCATGTATTTTATTCAACAAATATTTATTTTCCAACGCAATCCCCGTCATTGTCAATGCACTTAATTTAGCTGTGTATATTAATCACCAAAATCTAACGTTTTTCAGTGATATAACTCGAGCTGATAACCACTTGCGGTCAGTTTGCAGAATTATTGGTACACTCTTATTATATAAAACAAGAGAGAAAGAGAGAGGTTAAGTTATCTATTCATAGTGACAATATATATTGTGCAGAGGGCGTTCTCTTTCTTTCAGCCTGGTGTAAACTGAAGCCGTCGATTTTTGCCATCTACAGACGCTCCCTTTTTAGTGTGTGGGGTGAAGCAATGCTATTTGTTATTTAAACAAAGGAAAATGCTGGGCACAGATGAGATGGATTGTCTATAGGACAACAGATCGAAAGCTTTCATAAATATCTGATTGGTCAATAAATAACTCAAACTTCACTGTATCAAAAGGACATTTACCAAGTGGGTATAATGGATCGTATTCATTTCTATTACACACACACACACACACCTATTCGTAAACATTGTTTTTCAGACATACATTCGTATACACGTCTTTCTTTTTGTGAAATTCGTTTGTTTTTGGTTACACATTGATAAAGTTGTTATAAGAATTCTCTTGAATTTCTTGTGGAACAGAATTTCATAATCCAATTTTATTTGAATAAGAGTTATAATCACATAATTTTAGTGTGATTGGCCTAGAGCGTAGTGTTCGCCAACGACTCGAGAAACCGGAGCTCAAACCCTGGTCGAATCATACCAAAGGCTCAAAAAATGACAATTCATACCCTTTTTGCTTAACACTCAGCTTTATAAGGTACGTATCAAGAGTAAAGTAGAGTTAGAACACACCGACTGCATCTGAACAGACAGGTAAGACCCCTCAAATCAGATGATTTCAGTTTAAACTCCTCAAACGAGAGTCCTGCATATGACACTAAACTGCATCTGATGGTGAGGCTCCAGTCCTGGAGAATGTGCAGTACCCTTTCATTGTCATTAATCGTATGTCTTTTCTGATTTGGAGTGGTAATTATTGTTAGGGTCTCCTCTATTGGTCAAATAGAAATATTGAGTCATTTACTATACCTGAACCCATTTAACTGTGTACAAACAAATGACTGATGTTTGATAGAATTGTTATTATTACATAGAAATACTTGAAACAGTTCTGTATGCGCAAACGAAAAGTAATGTCTGATAAAATTAGTAATGTTAAGAAGCAATACTTAAAACCATTTAATTGTTTACAAACTAATAAGCTCTAGCTCGGTTAAGAGTGTTCGCCAATGGTCCGGGAGACCTGGGTTCAGTCTCAGGTCGCGTCATACCAAAGACTTTTAAAATGGTACTTGATACCTACTTGTTTAACACTCAGCATTCTAAGGTACGTATCAAGGGTAAAGTGGAACTAGCCAAGGAAAAGAGTAGCGCCCTCCACTACACCTCAGTGTAGTAGCTATTGATAAGGGAGCCTCCTGGTCGCCTTCAACTTATATGTATAATGAGGCTCTTGCATGAAATAACTCACCAGGGTTAATGACAAAAACATAACAAATATATATAACCTCGCTTATTGGGAAGTTTTTAGTCGTAACACTTAAAATTAGGGCTCAGAACATCATTTGTAAGAATCTGGTTTTAACTCGTTGATAGTGAGATTCTCTCTTATTCTCGGGAATAATTAAAATTATTGTTGATACATGGTTTTGATATAGAAACAACTGAAAGTGATGCAAAAGTTGAGAAAGTATTATTTTAAGGGCTAGCAATTTTCTTTCTTTATTTCTTAATCAAATTAGATAATATCAAGAAGGACTTTCACCTGCTAAGGCGCTAATCTATATGAGATTTTAGGGGGCACCCATAGTGTAATGATTATTGTCGTATAAAATTGACACGACGACCCAAGTTCAAACCCTCGATGAGTCTGTTTGCAATTCACAAAGCACTAATACACCGGGTAAAGGTATGAGCCCAGATATTATCTCTCCTGCTATAGGTGAATAGTAGTGTAGACTATGCTCTTCAACCTTTGTATGGCAACCAGACTAGGAGAAAGAAAATTTCGAATTCAAGACCTCATCATCATCATCACGTCATGCCGCAGGCACGGATATCCCTGACCCTCTCTCTCGCCACTTTTCCCTATCGTTTATCGCCTCAGGTAGGTCTTCAGGGCCACATCCTGTATCCTCACAGAGCTGCTGAATGTATGTTCGAGCTGGTCGACCTGCTTTTGCCCGGCCATATATGGGGGTCCATAGGAGTATATCACTTATGAGCTCGTCCCTGCTTCTCCAGCAGTGTCCTGCATGTCTGGTTCGTCTAACTTGGATAGTTTTCGTGATGGGAGGCAGGTGGCCGTATAGTTGGTGCTTTGTGGGGTGTTGCCGCCAGGAATTATTCCATATTGCTCTCAACATTCTTGTGTAATTGCCGTCTAGCTTCTTCTCCAGCCGTTTAGTTAGCGTCCAAGTAGTGCATTCATGCAGCAGTATCAATACGACCGCTGCCTGGAAGAAACTGCGTTTCATTTTATCGGTCAGGTCTGATTTCCATCTAATTTTGGCCTTGTGTCACATACTGCTTGGGCGGAAGGATTAGAGAAATATGTATATGAAAGTTTAGTATATAATTTTGGTGAATTAGCGTTAAAGAATAAAAATTTATCATAAAATGAAAATTTTAAAAATCTGTCAATAAGTTTTAGCTTCTAGGAAGTGCAGTTCGGGGTAATATTACTTATAAAAGGTTCTTACACAGGAATAATGTTGAGTATAAAGGTCACTCACTTTCAAGCGAATCATAAGGTTAAATTAATCATATAATTTTATATATTACTAGCTAAAGTACACGCCGATATCGAGGAAAAGGTAAATGCTTGAAGTACAAACATGGCAAAATAAAGCAGAAAAGGCATAAGTTATTCGACTAATTGATCTAAACAAAGATTTTGCAATATTTCTTGTCATTTAAAACAATAGACAGAACTAGGTACAAATGTAGATTATTGCTATAAGAATTGGATTTACCAGTTTTTTATGATATAAACTTGATGTCTTGCGAAAACTTTTAGATTTGTGAAGAATTTTGTTTTTAATTTAACTCAAGAGATTTATCGATTTAAGCTATTGATTTTTTGTCCTAATTCTTTGTTTTTTTATCAAGCTTGAAGAATTAACTAAATACAGTTTGGTTAAATGTAATATTTTATAAAAACAATTCAACTTTCTCTGTTTTTTATACATTAATAATTATAGGATTAATTATGCCTTGCAGCAGCATCACTTGCCAAAGATTATTGTTTACTTTTAGATTATATTATCTCGATAAAGACTCTCTAGGAACAAAATAATTTTACTCTAAAATCTTCCCAAGTGCCTCATAACTATACACGGGAAATTTAGTTGCTCTACATAAAACCAGTTATCTCTTTGTTGTAAGGAAAAGAGATTTTCAAAATTATTTTTATACCTAAACGCAAATGCAGAAAAAGATTACAGGCGCATAGTGTAAATGTTATCATTGAAGGAAATAGAAACGGCGATCCTAGTTCAAATCGTGAACGAAGCCTTTTTCATTTCTCTTAGAGTTAGTGCCCATGAGGAAGGCATATGAATCACTCTTTTCTCACGACAGTTGTGAGTAAATATTAGAAAATACAGCCCCCATTAGCAATGGTGCAGCAACTGGTTTAAGAGAAGAATAAATGACCTAGAGTCACTTCCTGTCTATGGTGGAAGTTTTTGGTAGTTACACGCAAAAAAATAATTGATTTGTTTAGGTTTTATAGCATATCAACCATTGTAGGTTATTTTAATGATAAATCTTCTTTATACACATAAATTAAATCTATATGATTTCGTTTGTTTGGGTTTTATAGCTTATCAACCATTGTAGGTTATTTAATGCTCCACCTTCTTCATAAATATATATATATATATATATAATTTGTAAACACATTTTGTAGCTAACATTATTAAACGAGCCTAAGCTCTTTTTCGCACACAGTTAAATGATTTCATGTATTACTGTATAACAGTCACAATGTAATCCCAATTATTTGTTTGCACACAGTGTGTTCAATTTGGCCCATTGATAGAACCCTAGATAGAATCAGAGTAGACCTGGGATCAATGCACATGAAGGGGTACTTGGCATTCCCCATACCCCCAAGAGAGCAGCCTCACCATCAGATTTAGTGTCATATAATCAGTACACTCGTTTTTAGGATAACCTCTCTGTAGAGATGCAGTCGGGGTATTCTGTAGCTCCCACCCGACTAAGCAGGTATTGAATATAGATTAACATTTGAGAACATTTTTCCCACCTTGCAATTTTTTAAAATCTTGTTTTAATTTTTTTTTATTATTTGATTGATGATCATTATGAAATATTAACTTCCGAAATAGATATTCTTCGGGGTTACATTTCTTCCCTGCACACCAATTACAGCTCCTACAAAGATTTTATTCCTGCTGGTAAATATAGCGAGGGGAAAATAGTTTGCTTTTTAGTCAGCGTGTATCTATCACCGGGAAGTTCGTATTTCAATTTTACAATAATTGCCTGTCATATTTTGATAATTTAATTTACTTGTCAGAGAATATCTTTGAAATAAATGTGTGTAATTAATGTTATGTCGAAACTAACGACACTGAATTTGGAAGAAAATTTATTCATACACATACGTGACCACATATGTACACAAGCACATATATATGGATGGATGTCTGTCTGTTTGAAACGCTTATGCTAAGTGTCTCTTTTTACCTCAGATAGATACCATAAATAGCTATGTATATATGTCATTGATGTTTTGCGTATAAATTTTGACGATAGCATTCAACCACAATTTTTGAAACTCTAATGTATTTTTTTTTTCTGGATTGCTTAGAATGACATAAATATTTTCTTGCATGTTTATCGCTTTTTTAGCAGTTTATTAATCAATTATTGATTGCGTACATCATTTTGGACTGTGATTCCAACTTAATTTAGATACACATAGACACGCGAGATGTCAGCAAATCATTCAGGTAATTGGAACATTGCGCAACGAAGCCATGTCGTCCGTATTTTTGCCGACACTGTTTGTGAGCAGATCACATTCTGATTGAGTGTGAAAAGGGAAAGACAGCTGAGAAGTCATATACTTCGGTTATGGAGCCTTTTGAAAGATCCTATAAGTTCCATTTACATTTGAAAAGTTAGCTTTTAACTAATAAAGAATTTGCATTGCATTTGGCTTTTAACTAAAAGAATATAAATAAATAATAATTTACAATGCATAACTGCGGTAAATAGCTAGAACTAAAATATGATGCACTAGTAATAGAAGACAAATTTAGCTCGTTAACCATGAAGCGATAACACCTATTTGGCTAGACCTAAGATACACTGATTGTACACTCCCCAAAAAGAGTGTCCTGGGAATGACCCAAAGCTGTTTCTGGTAATGAATTTCTCGTATTTGATTTAGTTTGTTTTTGTTTTTTTTGTTTTATGGCATATCAACCTTCGTGGGTTATTTAATGCCAAAGCCATCTATGTAGAAAAGCAGTGGCGGTACTATTTAACTCATAGTTAGTAGGGTAGGATGTTTTATACCTTTCCCATCAAAAAGAGGCTGCAGAATACAGTGACTGCATCACTGCAGAAGGTTAAGACTCCTCCCCCAACGAGTGTCCTGGATATGATATTAAACAATCTGATGATGAGACTTCAGTCATTCTGGAGCTTTGGTGAATGTGGAGTACCCCTTCATTGCCATCACTCCCAGGTCCACGCTGTCCCGGAGTAGTAGCACCTGATAGGGTCCTATCAATGGGTCAAATAGAACTAAAGTGTGTAATTACACTAAACTGAATTGTTTGAAATTAACTGTTTTGTTTTTTTACATTTATCTGTGAACAAATGACTGATGATTAATTGAATTGTTAGTGATACGTAACAATACTTTGAACCATATAACTTTGTTGACATGCAAAACTGAATTGTTTGAAATAGAAGTTTTTACATTTAATTGGGTGTAAGCAAAAGACTGGATTTAAACCAATCACTGTGTGCGAACTAAAGATTGTACTTATGCTAAACTGAATTATTTGAAATTAAGTGAAACCATTTAACTGTACGCGCAAAAAAAAAAAAACAAACAAAAAAACATCTCAGGCTAGTTTTAAAATGTTATCTTCAAACTGTGTTTAGAAATATATTTAATATATATTTTAAAAGGATTTGGCATTAAATGACCTTAAAAGGTTGATTGCCATAAAGCCAAATCAAACGAAACTAGAGTTCGAACTCTCTTTCAAAGATATCTCAGTCCATCACATTAGCTACTACGCCACAGGGATTCCTTTTTTTCTGTTGGGAGGACACATTAACAAAATATATCGGATTTGATGGATTGATTTTTACGGCAAGTCAAGCCATCTCTGGTTATTTTATGCCTAGTGGTTAGGGTATTGCGTCCATACAACAAGTGTTACATATTGACCTTCGACCCAGCCGTCAATCAAGAGATGCACCTGTGTAAATAAGCGGAAACAGGTGCATCCGGTCGAAGATATCGGAATATCACCTTGACCCGTGGACGTGATTGAATTCGGTGATGGTGGCAGATGCGTACGCCCACAGGAAGCAGGTGGGCAACAAACAAAAATATAAACTGTTGTCACTGACGGCTTGAGTCAGTTGCAGTTCCAGTTGGAGATAGGATGCCAGCGGAGTGAGAACCAGCTCTAGACAGAGGGCTTGGGCCCTCAGTGACTCACGGTTGAGCAGCCCAGCCAGAATGCGAAAGAAGTGCTGCAAGGGTCAGAAGAACTTGGGGTCAATATGTTGCAGTCTATCTCCGTCTCCAACTCACCTCTCACACACAACCAACATCAACCCTTTCGAGAATAAAGTGTGAGAAATATATTTTTATAAAGAAATGTGTTCGTTCGTTCATTGAAGTTCGTCATTACTGTTTTCCATATATATTTGTGTATGTATGTGGCTATACAACACCAGCATATTTTAATTGATTGTGTCGGTGTTTTAAGATTTATTTTTACTTTTCTTCTTTTAAGCACATGGTAATATCAGGTATTAAATTTTAATTTTTTTGTTGCTGTTGTTGTGAGAAGAAGTAAAAAGAAGACTCCTCTGATTCCAGTGATGAAGCTCTAGAGTGAGTGGAAAACTCATTCATTGTAATTTATTCCCAAGTCCACTCACACCCGGAGCGGGAGATCCTTTTTAGGGTCCCTTATATTGGTCTGGAGAAGCAAGGACGAGCTCATAAGTGATGTACTCCTATGGACCCCCGCATAGGCCCAGCAAAAGCAGGACGACCAGCTCGAACATAAATACAGCAGCTATGTGAGGATACGGGATGTAGCCCTGAAGACCTGCCAGAGGCGATGAATGATAGGGAGAAGTGGCGAGAGAGGGTCAGGTATATCTGTGCTAGCGCCATGACATGATGGTGATAATGATGATATTGGTCTACTAGATCTGTTTTTAAAAATCAATTGTAGATTACGAGAAGGTAAGTAAATTATTAAACAGATATGAATACTTGAAACCATATGATTTTGTGTAGACTATTTGTATTAGGAAGGAAATACTTGATAATATATAACTGAGCGCAATAAGATGATTATTATGAAATAGAAATAGTTAATTGAAACCATATAATTGTATCAATACTCGGGAAACATTGTTCAGTGATACTTGTAACCTAAATCAAATATTCGGTTCAATGGTAACATTTTGAGAATATGTTGTACATTAAAGATATTTTCTTTTAATTTTTAGAAGATTTAGTAAAAATGAGTTCAATATCTTTAAAAGTGACTGATTTTAGAACTTATAGATGTATTGACTATTAGATGGGAGCATTTACTATATTGTTGCTTTATGTCAAATACCTTTTAATCTTAATAAATTGACAAACACATTCAGGGCATCGTGATTTTATTTGTGTGTGTGTGTGTGTATATAATATATATATATATATATATATATATATAACACTAACATTCCCACTGATATTCTAATTTGAAAAGGTATTGTGGTGCACTTAAATTATTCGGCCATTTATTAATGTGATTGAACACACTTCGTTTTTTTTTCTTTTCATTTTCACCTAAGAAAAAGCGTAACTCTTAGTATATCGATACATAACTGTAAACATACTCGTGTGCCTGGCATCGGTTTTGTTTTGTTTTTTGTATTTGTTTTTTGTATTTTTTTTTTTCTTTTTTTTTTTTTTTTTAGTATTTGTTGAAGAATGTGATTGAACAATAACGAAAATAGGAAATAAAAAATATCAGATCTTTTTTTATCTGAAAATATGCGCCGGAAACCTACATATACACGTTCATCTGTCTCCATCGGAGAAATAATAATAATAAAAAATCCTTTCTCGAGAACAAAGATAAATGAAACAAGTTCGTCATAGTTTTTGCTTTAAGAAAAGTATAAACAGTGGGAAAGTTCTAAAAATCTTCTGTTGGAATGAAATAAAAAAGAATCCATGTATTCTATTGCGTATAGCTTTACCGAAGGTTAGACAAACACGTACCTCTCTCTCTCTCTCATATATATATATATATATATACGCTGAAAAAATGTCTTATCTGAAATCAGTCTTTCACATCTGATGGCTCTATGATATATATTTCCTGAACTTAGCACATGATCAGATAAATAGAAAATATGGAAGGGGGATTTTATTGCGCCAAACATTTGAATGAGGTATGTATGCCTGGTTGCATTTGAAAGACTGACTTTTATCTGGGTTTTCTAGTCCGAGTTTCCCACGGGCATCTGAGTATCTTCGCCTCGAAAAGACTAATATTGGTAACAAGAGATATTTATTTTTATGGAGGAGCCATTGTCAGTCATTGTATATCTTCTATAAAGACTGTCTGTAATCCTATGTGTTAAAGGTTTACCAGACTTAGTAGATATGTCTTTCAGTCACGTCAGATAGTTTGACTTGTGTAGATGTGTCTTTTGCTGCCATAAGCGACCGTGACAACCTTAGTTCTGTCAGTAAAGTCACTTGTATAGGGTTAAAAAAGAAAATGAATAAATAAAATAAATTCAAAAGAGTTGCAGTTCTCAGATGACCTCTGACAGGACGCAAGAACAGCACATGCCGAAAGGGCCTTCCGGACGCAAAAAGAAATTCTGCCTCACTTCAGCTTTACCCTTGATACTGGATGGACCTTCCACCGCACACACACTCGGCTGCTATCAGGTAGCGCACAGGTTCACCCTGTCTTGGACTTGGAGCAGGTCACATCACGGCTTCTCTAGCAGCAACATCTTTTGAAAACGCCTGCCGGGCATTACCCCAAACCATAACTTCATAAAACCACCGAAAATTTACAAATATATTTTAACGTAATATATTTCTACATGTTCAGGAAGACTTTTGGTGCCACAGTATAGTCATTAAAAGCCTAAAATAAAGTTGGAGTTTAAAAGGTATTTTTGTCTCTTTCCTTCTTAATTCTCTCACAGCCTTTTACAAAGAAGCCAACAAGTTAAATGGAGTAAGAACAAATGGAGTCAGATAGGCAAAACCCAAATTCAACGACCAACGACTACTGCCAACTAAAGAAATAGATATAACACCCAAATCTTCTTAAAACGCCATAAACTCTAATATACACTCGCCTTGTCGGTGGGGCTTAAAATACGCTGATCCTACTGAGCGGTAAGAATCTAACCCAAAAGGGATGTACTGGGTACGACAACATCTGGTGATAACGCCCCTGTTAGGGAGTTCTAACAAGTAGGGAGCCTCCTCTTCATTGCCATTACTCCCAGATTTACAATCAACCAATCTTAATACCATATAACAGAAAATGGAGATGCCCGTGGTGTAATAGTTATCGTCCATCGTAGGAAATGGACTCGTTGTCACGAGTTCAAATCCTGGACGAGGCTGATTGCATTTCACATAGCACTAATACCCTTGGGAAAAGTATGAATCCAATTATTCTCCCTCCAGCTATGAGTAAATAGTATGGCAGACTGGGTTCTTCAGCCTTGGTGAGGCAATTGTCAAGGAGAAGGAAAACTCTGAATTCAAACCTGTTAAACTCCGCTTAAAAACTGACCCTGTGTCATATCCTGCTCGAGCGGAGGGGTTGGGTAAATATGTATAACAGTAATCTTATCAAGAAGAGTACCTAGAAGTTATAATTATCTACAAAGGATTATTTTTAGTAACATGAAATTATGTATGTGCAAACAAATGACAATTATTAAATGAAAATAACTCCTTTAAACCACTTAATTATTAGTCTTTGGTTTGTTTGTTTAATGGCATATCAACCTTCTTGGGTTATATAATGCTAAATCTGTCTGTTTAGAAGGACAGTAGGAGTACTATTTAACCTGTAACTGGGAGGATAACGGGATTCGTACCTTTCCCAAGGGTATTTGTTCAAAAGTGAACGTAATTGCACAACAGGAGTTTAAACTCGCTTACTACGATTCTGCCTTCCAGCGCTTTAACCATTACACCACGAGGACACCTCCGATTAGTATTTGATATGAATACTTGATATAACTGAGTAAAAAGAAATCTCCTAATGAACAACTACACAAAAATGTTGAAAAAAAAACTATAATGAACACGTTTCCCTAACTTCACGGCATAAAATATTCTAAGATGGGTTGATGTGCCGTGAAATTCAATCAATCCATTTCTCTCTCTGTGTAATGTGTGTGTATGGCTGATGAAGACTTTTGTGATACTGGATGGTGACTTTTGATTCAACACAATAAGAATATGAACAGCACAGCGATTTCGTACGTATTTATTTCCATGTGTTGATGTTCTTAAAATTCTAATCCCGTTCCTACAAGCTACCAAAAACTTTTTTAGTTTTGCTGAAATCTTTCTCTGTCTCTCTCTCTCTCTCTCTCTCTCTCTCCTAAATTAGTGTCAGAAAATGACACATTTTCGCTGAGTTAAGCTCTGGACTGTTTCCAGTTTCACTGGATCAATCACGACTGAAGGCGTGTAATTCAACTGTCAAAGTGCCAATGGAGTATAAGCTTTCTTCAGATTGACTTCCAAACAAAAAAAGGCTCTTGTCTCTTATGAATTTGACAGCCAGAAGTGAGCAATAGAGATTGTGGACAGGGTGACACATAAATGTATAGGACTTCCAAATGGCTTGTTTTTTAAGCAAACAACAAATCAAGAACTGAGATGAAAACGTTAAAGCCGAGCTTCCTTCGGCTACCCATACATCTGCAGTCAGTCAAGAAAAAACGAGCTATCAGTTGGACTTCGAATACGCCAGCTTTTATCTCCAGCAGAATAGGTAAACTCCAACAAAAACATCTAGTGCTGGGGCTCCAGTTCTCAATCTCTTGGAAAGGTGGTATACTCCTACGTTGTCATTACTCCAAGTTCCACTCTGAACTGAAGTAGTAATTTCAGTCAGGATAATAATTATAGGTCAAATAGATATGTCTGAAAATTAGTAGAATAATATAGACATGCAGTAAATCGTAACTGTGTGCCAATTATTTGTATTAGATAAGATAATCGATACCATATGACTGTGAACAATCAAATGATTATTATTTTTAAATAGAAATGAAATTACATCACTGTGTGAAAATTATTAGTATTAAGAATAGTTCCTTAAAGATATTAATTGTTACAGTCAGTTGAGGCAGTAGAATACACCGATTGTATTTCTGCAGACGAGCAAGCCTTCCCTCCAATGAGTGTCCTGTTATAACTCTACACAATCTGATGGCGAGGTTCCAGCCTAGGAAACTTGGGGAATGAGTAGTACTCCTTCATTGCCTTTGCATCTACGTTCACTCTGGTCCGGAGTGGTAGCACCTGATAGCACCCTATCTATGGGTCAAATAGAATAAAGTTTGCGTGCAAGCAAGTAACTGATGTTAAATTGTAACCCTTTAATAGTGTGAAAAATGAGCTCTGGTTCGTTTAACAATGTTATCTATAAAATTTAAGATACATATAAAGTGGTTTTAATAGTAAATAACCTGCAATTGGTGATATTGTTATATAGTCATATAATAAATATGCTTATATACATATATATGCTGAATGGATCACAACGACACAATGATAAAGGACGAGCGAAGACTTCTTTAGAAAAATATGTACCTCTCACTTTATTGTAAGGGTTCGAAAAGGGTTACTCAGAGTTTTACTGTGAGACAGAGTTGGAGACCGAACAGAACTGCAATATATTGACTCCCACTCTTATGGCCGTCAGCGTTGTATCTTTCTCGTTCTCCAGGGCTGCTCAACCGGAGGCCCAGCTCTCTGCTGGATGACGGCTTTCTTTACTGCATCTTATCACCAACTGGTCTCCAAAGCTCCATCGGGGGTCCCGGGGGCCCCTTTGGCCGGGTGTGGTTTTCCCTGCCAGATCTTGTCTCCGACGTCTCTGATCCCCAACTCTCTGATTCCTGTCTTGACCGAGTTATATAATAGTTCAACGCCCACTCAATCTTTAAAATAGCATGTTTGATCGTCATCAAGCGGAAATAACTGTCATGCAGTCCAGAGGTCACTCTCTTCCGGTGCATCAGTCTATGAGTGTACCATGGGATTTTTTACCTTGTCCCATTTCGTCAGCTAAGCCCGCATACGCAATTTCCTCTCATAACTGCCATTAGAATGTGTTCCTTCCTTCCGGTGCATCACTTTGGAATGGCAAGTTTGGCCGGGTCAAACGTCAAAATACAACAATGTGCCATAAAATTCAACCAAACCAAAACCAGTGAGAAAAACATTTTTCTTTCGTGAATAAATGTCATATGCGCACCAAAAATGAAACTGAATTAAATTGATAAGGAACAACAAAATTTCTAAATTAACAAATCAAGAATTTACATAAAAACATTGACAGTTAATCTGTCAAAGAAAAGTTAAAATAAGTTTATATTGTTTGGTTTGGTTTGGTTTTATGGCATATCGACCTTTGTTGGTCATGTAATTCCCAACCCATTCTTATACATTTAAACAGTTTTATTTCAACTAATTGAGTTTAACATAAACAGACAGTTAAGTTCTATTTGAACCATAGATAAGACCCTATTAGGTGCTACAACTCCGGGCCAGAGTGGACCTGGAAGCAATGGTAATAAAAGGGTGCACCGTATACCTCAAAACTCATTACTGGATCTTCACCATCCGATTGTTTTGTGACATATCTAGCACACTCGTTGGGGGAAGTTTTAACTCTCTGCGGAGATGCAGGCAGTGTATTCTCTTGCCCCAGCCGACTCGACCTTTATTATTTTGCATTTTTTTAAAAGATCAAAGATCAATAATCATTTTAAAAATAATTTCATACGGGTCAGTGAATCAAAAGAAACATATATATATATATATATATATATATATATATATATATACCGACACTTTGATGCAAGGGAGATAACTTGGCCAGTAATTTCAAACTTTTAGTTTCGTTGAAATTTTCGGTACATTATCTTTAAAAGGTTTAAACAACAAATACCCTGCAAGAAAAACTTGTCCTTTTTTTATAGGTTCAAAAAGATTCTATAAATGAACATTTTATTCCATTTTATATATTCTTGAAACATCAAAAATTTGTTGAAAAACACGAGCCAACGTAAAAAAATGTTAACATCAAGGATATTTGAATAATTAAAGGAAGGAAAAAGATTCTTATATCATTCAACTAAAGTTATATTCATTTCTATTGGGTTTTTGTTAGCACAAGAAAATTATATATTTAAAATGACAACCATTTTCTGAATTTTTGTGTAGGTTCCAATATTTTTCAAGGTAATGTAGAGAGCTTACTGAAAAAAAAGCTAATATCACCATATTACAACTAATAGTCAACGTTTGCTTTGAGGTTTATTCTAAATCCTGTTTCTTCTGTCTTTCTATCTCTCCCTAGCCAGTGGATATTGTTGAACTGGACATTAGGAATCCATATCTTCAAGGAAAAAAATGCTTGAAATCTCAACAGCTGCAGATTATAGGGAAGAATATCATATATGCAGCTTTAACTTATTGGGATCGAAATCAATCGAATAGAACAGCGTAGCAAAATAATTTCATGCACTAAAAACATTTGCATACAAATACGTATACAGTTCATAAAATAGTTTTCTCTTGATAGCCGATTGACTGAATTTTCACGAATGTTTGTTGCTATATCTTCGTTTGCAAAACATATGACATGTTTTTTTAAATGCACAGTTTATTTACTAGGAGTATGCAAATGTTTCCAGCGGGAGAAAAACAGTTTATAGGTGTGTTTTCTGGTTCTCAAAGGTTAGATTGTTGGGTTGTATGGAACACCAACACTTGTAGGTTACTTAATTCCAAATCCTGTTTGTTTATATATAATGATTTGTAAACGAATAGTTTGTTGACAGTTTTTTTTAACGAGCAAGAGCTCATTTGTTTAAACTCAACAAAAATAATTTAATTCAACATCAGTCTTAGCCAATCGGCTGGGACTGCAGAATACACTGACTGCACCTCTGCAGAGGGGTTAAATCCCCCCACCAATGAGTGTTCTAGATATGACATTGAACAATCTGATGGTGAGGTTTCAGTGATGCTAGAGCTTTAGGGAATGCGGAGCACCCCTTCATTGCTATTGCTCCCTCGTCCACTCTGACTTGGAGTGGTAGCATATTATCGAATCCTATCGATGGGTCAAATAGAATTAAACATCGTGCTTATGCTGAACTGACTTCGGGATTGAAACTATACTTATGCTAAACTGAATTGTTTGAAATAAAACTGTTTTGACATTTAACTGTATGTGGACGAAAACTATACTTATACTAAACTGAATAGCTTGAAATAGAAATGTTTTTGACAATTAAACTGTGTATTCGTGTTAAACTGAACTGTTTGAAATAGAACTGTTTATTTGTATAAAATAGATTTGGCATTATATAACCTACAAAGGTTGATATGCCATAAAACCCCAAAACACAATCAATGAACATTAGTCATTTGTTTGCACCTTACATGGTTATATATGATTTATTAGTGAAATGGTTGTTGGTAATTTTTTTTTTTCAAATAAAAAGAGCTAATTTGTTTTCTCACAGTTATTGCTATCTTGCAATAATAATTCTATTTTGTTTTAAATTATGAAACACTAACAGTCCAATCTAACACCTGTCATTTATTTAAATAGTTAAACAGTTCTATTTGATCCATAGATGGGACCCTAATTAATATTTCCAATCTGGGTCAGAGTAGACATTGGAGTAATAGCAATAGACGTAATCCACATTCCCCAAAGGACTGGAGCCTCACCATCAGATGGTTTAATGTCATATGCAGGACACTCGATGGGCCCCAGTCCTACCCATCTGCAGAGATACAGTCGATGTAATCTACAGCCCCAAACGACTGGATTGCAGTTTTCAAAGTTGCCCTGGGAACCTTTGCACACACGTAATAGATATACTTGTTGTAAACAATTAGAAATTATCTAATTAGAGGAAATGTGCATAGATATGGTATTTGATTGCACAGAAGTCCCGCCTCTTTAAGTATCTAACTTTACAGTATAAAGAGGTTTGTATAAGTAAAATTACCGATAGATTTCGGTATCTGGGTAAAGATGGGTCGACTAGACACTACCAATTGGTATATTAGACCCATATCAGCCATTGTTCTCACATTTGTATCGCCTTTGAATGCTTAAAACCTAACCATTTTATTTCAAATAAAAAGGTTTAATTTTCTTTTGATTATTTCTAACAAAATATTATACAATCCAAATGATTATCATTAGGTATTCTCTATTGACAATATCTACAGCATTGAAACGATTTCATCATAAAACGTCCCTGTTGTAACGTGATATTGTAGGCCCAAGTCAAAAAGAATTATAGGATAATTTCTGGGGAAGGAGATAGAGAAGAAAAAAATTAGAAAAAACAGATATATTCTACGGGAACAGCCGGCTGACCCCTGATTGACCAAGGCTAAAGCACTGGTAGTAGGTCAGCCAGACAACGGTAATTAAAAATGATTGGAAAAACAGGGGGTCCCACATCTTCTGCGCAGGTGTAGAACCACCAGAAACGGATATGGTCCTCCCTCCGACACCAGGCACAAGTAAAGGGATGTCTCGGGTTTGAAAGTAAGTTAGCAGCCGGAGGCGAAGAGGTAAAGACGACAGTTGAACACAAGTCACGAAAATGTAAAAACAGAAGAAAATTACGGCCTCTATAGGGGGGCAAAAACCGATCTCATACCCGTGAATACGAAACCAGCGAACAAATTCGTTCGAACTATAACAGAAAACCAAGAAGAAAATTCAAGGTCTGTTTGCTCTCCCTTTCTCTCTTCATTCTTTTTGTCCAGCAAAAGCGGTCGACTCAGCTTTTATACTCTTCCTTTCTCCCAACGACTAGTAATAAAGTGTATCAGTGAAAAAACTTTTATGTGAGTTAACTAAGACATAGTTTTTTGTGTACGTCAGCTTTTCCGACGGTGAAGTTACAACAGGGTCTACCAACTACTTAAGACGTAGTGATACAACTATTAACGGGTTCGAGAACATGCTAGTACAAACTTCTAGTTGGTACTGTTATGGTGCACCTATAAGTGGAGCTGTAGAAGGTCCAGAACCCCTCTCCCCACTACAAAGTAAATCTCCTTGTTACGACACTCAATGACATTTGATGGGTAGGCTTCAGTTCTCGAGATTTGAGGAGTAGAGAGTGCCCCTTCATTGCTTTTATTGCAAAATCTCCTTTAACCTGTTGTGGTCTCGTCTTTGGGTCAAATAAATCTATTGAAAAATTATTCCATTGGAATATTTGATGCCATATCACAGTAAATTATTTGTAGGTGCAAAAAAAATTACTATTATTAAATGGAAATTATTTCATGAATTCATAATTACTTGATTGGAATATTTGCAAAAAATAGGCACAAAATATAAATTATAAACTTACTATGAAAGCAATTCCCTAACCCCAAGCACGAAATAACCTTCGACTGGTTTGCATGCTATTAAAAATCAACCAACCAAAAGTAAGAATATCAACTACACTCAAAAGAAAGTTACGTAACTTGAAATTTTTACTCATAATTTCAATAGTAAGTTTGGTTATAATGCCCCAAAATATTTGTTTTGATTAGAAGTACACACATGTTTTATTGTAGATGCTATTAAATACGACGCTCTTAAAATTAAACATTAAAATTTTCACAATAAAGGGAACCATGGGTGAACTGTTGACAAAGTTACGCAAGAATGAAAATAACGCTATCTCACGTTATCAAATACATTTAACAGAATTACATGAAAATACTATCGATTAAACTTTTACAAAGAAATCACCATAGGCTTCAATCACGGCCTCCAGACAACTTCGGAATATTCTACGAGCCTTTCCGATGGTCTTGTTAAAATTGGTAAATGCTGCCGTTATCTTTGTCTTCAGTTCATCTTTTAGATTGCACGGAGTTTTGTTGGTCTTTCGCTCAACCATGCCCAACATATTATAATCATAGAATTGCATTCTGGGGAGTAGGGGGACCAGATATTACGGGTGATCTTGTTCCAGAAAGTTTTTCACATCAGGGATTGAGTTGCCTTGCTTGTGTGGTATGGTGCTGTCCTGTTTCTTGACGCAGGGTCTGACAGCAACCATTCGATCCAGGTTTTGTTCTACCTCCCCCAGGTACTTGATGTAGGCTTCCGTGATGAATGTCAAACCATGTCGAAAGATGAATGGAGGTATAAGTAACATTAACATCGCCACTGACGTGGATTGGCCGATTGGTTTTTAACAATTTGAATTTCTCCTCAGATTGACACCCAAACACTTTGAAATATTTGTATGGGCGCTTCCGGGTGGATGCCACTCAGTACAGCATACCATTTCCAAATTTCTAGAGGAATGATTTGCGTCCTCACTGACAGTGCCCAACTGACTCTATTTTGATGCATAGCAAAACGCATACGCGAAATTAATGATTTAAAATGGGGACAATTTACCGATTTTCTAATGACCTATTCATGCATTTTTCTTTGAATTATTTCTTTAAATGCTATAGAAAATGGTGACAATTTTATATATATATATATATATACTTTTCGTTATATAGAATAGCAACAATATAAACTATATTATAAACAACATGTAAAGATGTTAGATAAAATGGTAACAATATACCAATCGCAACCTGTAGTTTATTTTCTAATGACCTATTCATACATACATGTCGTAGAAAATCGTTACAATTTATATATATATATATATAACATATAAATATGTTAGTTATATAAAATGGTAAAAATTTACCGATCGCAACCTGTAGTTTATTTTCCAATGACCTATTCACATAACTTTCTTGGAATTACTTCATTAAAAGCTACGTTTTTGGTTATATATTTCTTACTTTCATAATGTAAAATCTAATATTAAGTTATTTTTTATACAATAAAAGCCTTTAACAAATACATAACCACTGAACTTTGAATAAAAAAAAACAATTAATAAATAAAGTAAACGGTTATGAATCAGTATTTTTTAAAAATAGCTAAATGAAAAAAAAAGTTTGAGGCGATTTTTTTTTTTTTTTTTGGTTTGGATAAGGAAGGAATAAGAAAAAGAAAATCTGACAGAAATGGATTAAAACAATAAGCAAGAAAATGTTATTCGGAGAAGAAACATGAAAAATAAAAATGTAGTCATTTTGGCTACCCGGATATATTTTTTCCGATATTTTCTTTCACTGATGTTGGGGATCGTCTTAAACAAAACTACAAAGTTAAAGGCTGTTTGGTTGTTTCTGTCAAATGAAAACCTTTCAAATTTAGACACATGGAAATCTGATATTTTATATATATATATATATATATATATATATGAGTGTGTGCACGCATTAATACATTCATATGTATGGGTAATATATATAATGTATGTAAGCCAACATACAGTATAAGATGGGTATTCCACATAGATAATTTCTTTACAGATAACTTGGAAGACGAGTTCTTAATATAAAGAAATCTCTTTAAAGATATATGGAAACGAAATATATGTACATGAATAAGACCGAAGAGATTATGCTTTTTTGAACTGAGAAAAAATGTTTTCAATATTACAAAAAGCAAATTCTTTATAAAATACAAAGACAAATACTATCTGAAACTGTTAAAAGAATTTTTAAAATTTAGTTTTAATTCTATAAATTTATAACTTATACGTTGCATTAGATGTGGAACTGATAATACTCTGATTCTAAATTCGGATCCGTGAATATATGACCCGCTTTTTTTTTTTTTTAACTAAAACTATGGCTAATACATATAATTTACCCGACCCTTCACGTGCCCAGTCGGCTGGGGCCGTAAAATACACCGACTGCATCTCTGCAGGGAGGCAAGACCTCCCCAACAAATGTCCTGAATATGACATTAAAGAATCTGATGGTGAGGTTCCAGTAATGCTGAAGCTTTGGAGAATAAGAAGTACCCCTTCATTGCCATTGCTCCCAGGTCACCTCTTCTCGGAGTGGTAGCACTTGATAGGGTTCTATCTACGGGTCAAATAGAACTAAACTGCGTACTTATGCTAAATTGCATTGCTCGAAATAAAACTGTTTTGACATTTAAACTGAGTACTTATGTTAAACTGAATTGTTTGAAATGGAACAGTTTTTGACTTTGAAACTGTACTTATACTAAACTGAATTCTTTGAATTAGAACTGTTTGCCAAAACTGAATAGCTTGAAATAGAAATGTTTTTGGTTATTAAACTGCGTACTATGCTAAACTGAATTGTTTGAAATAGAACTGTTTATTTGTATAAAAATGAGTTTGGCATTAAATAACCTATCAAAGTTGATATGCCATAAAACCCAAACAAACCGACCGATCACACAAGCAGGATTTGAAACAATATCAATGTTTATGTAGAGTTTTACAGAATGTAATTCAGATTTGTCCTTTTTGACTGGCGGCAATACCAAGGTTAAAGAGCCAGGCTACTCTACTATTAACCCATAGCTAAAGGGAAAATAGTTGGATGCTGATCTTTCCCGAGGGCATTAAAGCAATGGGAAATGAAAACAACCTCGTCCAGGTTTTGAATTTCGGGTCACCGCGTCCATATCCTACGATGATAACCGTGACACCACAAGCACCACCACACACGCTTTTTAATAGATTTATCAATAAAGAGTGCTCAATACAGGTTACAGAGGATGTTTTAAGTTAGGGGAACGAAGACAGATTCAGTTGATTTAAAGATTGCATTGGCGAGAAACTGACAATCACCAAGTTTCGTTGATTCGGTGTCTACGTTATCCTAACTTAGAATTGGTTGTTTTTAGAATTAAAAAAAAAAGGTAAAATTAAATTTGCAACTAGCTTAAGTCGAGTAATAAAAAAAAAATTCTTCCCAATGTAACTTGCGGCATTTTTGTAAAGCACCATCACAAAACAGATTTTTGTTAGTTGCATATCTGCTGCTTGAAAATCCACCGTAAACCGATGGTAAGTAAATACTTCTCGCAACCTATTTCGTAAGTTTAGTCAGTTTAATACTGATTGAGTACCTTTATCGTCGCTTTGAACAGCACTGTACAAAGCAAACGAAAAAGTAGTTATAATAATTTGGGGGGGGCAGTGTTTTGCAGTTTTTTCAATCAATATCAGGTGCTCTAAATTGGTCACCTGATGTCAGATTAAAATGTTCATGAATCCCTGGGAATCTTTGGATGGTGTTAATGGTTAGTAAGCAATGCAAAATATCTAAGGTGGTAATTAATCATATAAATGATAATTGATTATATTAATTATTTTACTTAGTTTGATAAAATTATAAGTTAGCTAAAATCTTTGTGTGGAAATATAAGTCAAATTGGAAAGGTCAAACGCTTGCTCTGGGGACGGGGGCAGGTTTTACATCTCACGTCAAAATAACGTTGCGGAAGACATGAAAGCCAAAGGTAAATAAAATGGATTCGTGTATCATAAGTTTGATGGGATTTAATAAAACATCAAGAAAGTTTGGGACACATGTGCTGATCATGATGCAATGATTTAGCGATATGGTGTCACACCAATGAAATACTTAATTTTAAAATATATAAAATTAGAGAATTTGAAAATTAATCAGTTTATTTGAGCTGCAGTTGAGACAGCAGTTAAGTTAGTAACAGACGATTCGGTTACAAAGCCCTTCGGAGCAGTGGCAGAGAGAGGTGGGTGTCTCTGTTTAGCGGCAAGCGAACCTCTGTTCATAGACCCTTATAAGCTCGCTCGCGGTCTCTCTCTCTCTCTCTCTCTCTCTCTCTCTCATATTGCCTCAGACTAATAGAATGGAGACAAAGACTTTTTAGTATATCGGAATAACATTCGCCAGTTATTTTTTTATATTTAATATTCCGAATGGTATCGTATTACACCAAGACTATCAAACATTCACGAGTGAGTTCAAGTCTCATTGGGTGCCCCGTTCATATAGTCTTGTGCCATGTCTTAACAAAAAAGCTTAGTAAAAAGTTTATGAATCCTCGTATCATCTTTTGCCCAGTCAGCTGGGGCTGTAGAATACACTGACTGCACCTCTGCAGAGGGGTAATACCCCACCTAACGAGTGTCCTGGATATGACACTAAACAATCTGATGATGAGGTTCCAGCAGTGCTGGAGCTTTGAGGAATGCGGTGTACCCCTTCATTGCAATTGCTCCCAGGTCCACTCTGGCCCGGAGTGGTAGCACCTGATAGGGCCCTATGGGTTAAATAGAACTAACAGCATACTTATGCTAAAATGAATTGAGTAAACTGAATACCTTGAAATAGAAATGTTTTTGACAATTAAACCGTACTTACACTTAAATTGCGTGCTTATGCTTAACTGATTTATTTCAAATAGAACTGTTTTTCGACATTAAAACTGTATTTACACTTGACTGAATTATTAAATATAACTGCTTGAATAGTGTGAAATGGAAATGTTTTTGATACTTAAACTGTGTACTTATGCTAAACTGAACTGTTTTCAATAGAACAGATTATTTACATAAAAATGGATTCGGCATTAAATAACCTACAAAGGTTGATATGCCATAAAACCAAATAAACCAAACCAAACCATCGTATCATCTTCGGTGGGGCTTAGAATATACCATCGGTATTCCTTGTAGAGGAGTAAGACCACTTTTTACAAAGAGGTCCTGCACATGATACGAACCTGCATCTGAAGTTCTTGGAAGAAGGGAATCACGCTTTGATTGCCATTTCTTCCAGGTTCACTGTGATCCGAGGTCGTAGCACTTGTTAAGTTCCCCATTTAATAATTTATGTTAAGAATAGTTAATTGAAGCGATATTTGTTTATAAAACATTATTTATTTGAAACCATATAACTGTGCAAAATCTATTAGTCTTAGATAAGCATACTTAAAACTAAGTATTTGTGAGTAAATTATAAGTATTGGATAAGAATGCTTGAACCATGTAACAATGCAAATTATTTGTCAAAGAAAGACTTGTGGTGTTCTTGGTTATTGCAATTCCAAAAAATGGTTGTCACTTGATCTCTTGAGGTGAAAAATAGATAAACACATATTTTCAGATTTCTTCCGAAGATTTATTTCTTTTTTATTGTTGGTCTTCCACCGTCATTGAAAGGAGAAAGTCTGTATCGAACCCCCAACCCACCTTTTAAGGTGCCGTTAGTCATTAAGAATTCAAATCATAAACGTCTGTTCCGTTCGCTCGTTTGAAAGCCAGCCGTTAAAAACAAAAAAACATCCCAAATTCATTTTCTCGTCACGTTTCAAATCAAGGTCAGCTTTTGACCACTTCCAGCGCTTGGGCTGACACTATTCAAGTCAGTGTCGATGTACCACATTTGTTGGTTTGAGGCAGATTATACTCTAAAAATAATAAAGGATTCCTGGAATGGAGCTAGATTTAACAAAAAGGCATCTGGTACATTGTGTTTTGATTCTCGCAAAGACTCAATAATTTAACCGTGTGCCATTGTCAGTTTAGTAAATAATGCTAAGAATTATGGATATGAACGTTTACCATAACCTATTAGATCATCGTAATGCTTGATTAATAATGATCTCGAATGACTTTTTAAGGAAATATAAGTTTCTTAGTGGCACCGATCTCCACTCCAAATAATATGGCACATATTTTTTGGTAACATGATATCAGCCGCTAGAAATGATTCCTGACTTGAACTTCTTTCCTCTTGGGTTTGGTAATTTTTTTCGTGCGTAATTTAGTAGCAAAGCCATCCTTGTTGAAGAACAGCAGTGATACTATTTAACCAAAATCTGGGGGCAGATACAGGGTTTCAATATTTTTCCCAAGTCTGAAAGTAAAGGTAATAGCGTGACTGGAATTCGAACTCTGTTACTCTGAAGTCACAGTCTACTACACCACGGTAATGGCCTCCTCATCTGAACTAGTGATGATGATAAAGACTTGAAAAATTAGTAATGAAAATATATATAAATTCAATTTTTAAGATTAGTCAAAGTAAACATTTTCAGTTTTTGTTTTTTATTCGAATAGGCATTGTTATTTCGTCTTGCATCACTTTCAATTTTTCTCTTCACCCCAGTCAGCTGGGGCTATAGAATACTTTGACTGCATGTCTTCTGACTGCTCCTTCATCGCTATTACTCTCGGGTCCACTCTCTGCCGGAGGGGTGTTACATGTAGAATTGTTTAACCATGAAACTCTGTATAAAGAAATGACTGATGTTAAATCGTATTACTGAAACCATATGGTTGTTGTTGGTTACATCTTGCATTTATGAATCGTAATAATATTCAATTGTCTACCATTTTTCAAGGTGAACTTATCGGAGGAGCTTAGTATATGCTTACTGTATGCCTCTTGTATAAAGAGGTGCCCTTGGTCAGTTAAGTGCATCTGATTTTAAGGCTACAGATCTGGGGTGAGTGAAGTAACGCTTCATTGCCATTGCTCCAAGGATCTTTCTGTCTCGTTGGAGCATCTGTGAAGGTGTTGCAAAAAAAAAACTCTAAAAAAATCACAACTCAAGAAATATAAATACGAACCTACAATATACGTAATTACTTAACCTCTAGGTCTAAAATTACTTTAGACGGATTGATATGCCGTTAAAATCAGTCATTTTTCTTGGTAAAATAGTCCTTATATTGATATTTAACAGAGTTATGAAATGTTCATCAGAACCCATTATTTCTTTCCTAAATAGTAATATGGGGCACTGTTAAAAAAAAAACAGGTTAACGGGTCATTTAGTTACATTAACATTTTGACTAGTTTCTACATTTTCTTTTTTTCTTCCGTTTATATCTAGTACAGATTTTAGTCTTCAATTATTCAGAGTATTGATTGCATTGTCACAATTAATTACCGATGAGCTTTTCTTTTTTGTTATGTTTGTCGCTATATCTTTATTTCGAAACTTCCAGTTGGATTTGAACTCACTCTCTTTAATCAACCATCGTAAAATATAAAAATGACAGAAGTATTAGGAGGAAAAAAGCAACAAAAATTAGATGAATGAAAAACGACGCCAAAATTAACAATCAACTCTACTCGTTGAATACATCAATTCATTTTAGGAAAACATAGCGTAAAAGAAACGTCAAATGTTTTCAGCATTGGGAATTAAACCGACAAACATCAAAGTATAGAAAAATTAAAAATGTATTCATTGACAAATAGTATAAAACATAACAGTCAATTGTATCATACAAATGAGTACAATTTCATTTTCTCGATAAATGTTCATTTCCATCACGTAATCTTAACATTTATGCGTAAACATGTTAATTTATGGATGTTAGTTATGGATAACAGTTATTGAAACAAAATCAATAATTCATCTTTGAATTCCTATGCTCAGTTTAAACTCTAACTTTTTGAAAAGCAATGAACCTACACTCTGTCAAGATAAATATATAGGTAAAATGAGTTATCGGTGGCATGACACAATGTTTGACAATGAAGTTAGCTAGAAAATGTTTAGAAAAATCCGACTACTTTACATGCCCAGGTAGTAATGACAGATTTATTCCTACCATTCCGATCAGAGACATTTAGAATGTTATTTTAAAATTATATAAAACCTTAACAAGACATAATACAGAATATTGTACGGAGACATCGAAAGTGGAGTGTAATTTTGAGATTGACGGAAATACAAAGAAGAGTGAAAAAATAATAAAACTAGTTAAAGATTAGAGAAATTAGGATTAATTACTTTACTAAAAAGAATAAGTGATGTAAATGAAACTTTCAAATTAATTAATTGAATTTCTGTAGAGATTTATCGACATTTTTTTTTTCAATACTTCTCCTCTAACGGGAATTTACTGTCAAGACAGATTAAAAAATAAAAAATAAAAAAACAAGTTAACTAACTTATTAAATGTGTCTTATAGAGTAATTCATTTTTAGAAGAAATTACTTATCAGAATAAAAGGAGCAAGAGCGTAAGAAAACTTCAGATTAAATTGGATAGTTTATGAAAAAAAATGGTAAGACAAAGAATTTAAGGACATTTTTGGGAACAATCAGATGTATTACTTAAGATAATTTGATCTGTATATAGATTTTGTACTAATAGTGTATATGTTCCGTGCGAAGATTTTCTAAAAGGTTGATTGTTGAGAATATAGTAAAAAGGGAAGATTAAATAAATGAAAATAATTCTAGAATTTCAAAACGCGAATTCAAAGTTACTCTCAAAACCATGTTCGTATGTATGTATGTAGGTATAAGTCCATTTACGAGATTTTAACCAAAAATTCAAGAAAACTGAATCATTCACTCAAATCAGCGTTTCCTTAGTCATCGGAAATTTCCCACATATTTTCTACTTACTGCTATGAAAAAATCTTTTTAGTTTTTTTTTTTTTGAGTAAGCGATTTCGCACTCAGTATTCTGCGTTTTGCGTAGCCCACCTCGTCTTTGCACACAGGTAAAAACTATATAACATGAAATATCCAAAGTTAAGTTAGATGAGTTGTCAAATTGAATTATCAGATCCCATAGATCACAGAAAATATGTAATTTGTTTTTGGAGTTAGATCAATAAAATAATCAATATTCGCTTATTGTAAACGTATACATTTAAATGGAGTTGATTGACACAGACGTGATGATAAATTTTTGAATTGATATCAAATCATAAGACATTGAGACCAAAGAATTTGCCGAGTCATCAAAATTTGCTTCTTTACATATATACAAAAGTGATAACAATAATGATCATTCATTAGTTTGACATCTGTTTAGATTAAAAATCATGAAGAAATATACACCAGGCATCAATAATCAGTATTTTCCCCTATTAAATAAGAGTTAATAATTGATGAAAACGAGAGTCTGAACGATTTAAGACAATAAAATATATGTATGCATACTTTTTCGGAATTAAATCTTTATAAACTTTGCAAAATCATCACAAATAATGTGATGGAGTATTTTTATTACTTCGCACGTTAGAACCCTCATTTATGTTCTTTTTCTTTATCACAATATTTTGTCTCACGAGATTACAATTCTGGTTTTATTCTTTTAAGACGTTTTATTTGCTTTTTAATCTTACAATTTATGTAAGTTTGAAAATTTATAGTACTGACTATGTAATTTGATGCAAAGAAAAATGAAATATAGAAATAATTATGACTATAAAAACAAAAGTGAAGCTACGAATTCTCTTAGTATTATAAAACTCCAAAGATAGGATAAGTATAAAAATGTTCTAATATTCCCTTTTATTCTTAATTATATATTTATAAAATGAGGCATTTTAATTTTGGAATCAGTTGTCTGTGAACCCATTATCCGAAATTACATTTAATTCTCCTGAGGGAATGAAATGCTTTATAACAACTTAATCGGAAAGAACAGAGAGACTGCTAACAGTGTCATGTCTATCACACAGTGGTCTACAATTAAAGGATTAAATATTCTGTCGACAAATATCAATGAACTCTTTCATGGAGGTGATGTACTTAAAAATATTCAATTTACATTTTTTTATCTTTGAAAGTATGTGACTGTGGTGAAAGATTTTCATAAGACGTCTACGATATGTCTAAAATCATAGTGACTGCAACTGTACGATAGTAAATATTTTCTCTTTTTTATGTATATATTAAATCTTTATAAAAAGCTCATTTTTATAAAAATTTCAAGCCTTTACTAATGTCACTGGAAGTGCTCGTGCACGAACGGAGATCGTCGGGAGTGAACTCTGTTACTCGGGTTCAAATATTAAACGAGGCTGTTTGTATTTTACATAGTGCTAAAACCTTTGAGAAAGGCATGAATCCAACAATTCTTCCTCCATTTATGGATAAATAGTAAGGATGTCTATGCGTTTGACCGGTCGAGACAAAATAAAATCTTGGAATTAAAACCAGTTGTCGATCTAGAGATGGATTACGGCCCAAGACATGCTACATAAATAGTACCCTCAGACCAAACTAGGTTAAGGGACCAGTGAGAGTGATGCCACTAATGTAACTATCATAATTTTCATATAAAGCTTATAGGAAAATGAGGATAATTACTTGGAAATGAAACTTTGTAGCATGGAGATTTTTTTCAGAATATCATTTTCTTTTTTAAAGGAAATTGCTTTACACTTAAATTTTTTTGTTTTCGTTAAGAGTCCCTATCAGCCTTTTTCTTGGTCCATTTCAAGATTCAGGCTTTCACCAAAGTCCTTTATATATGAGGAGTAATTGACCTTACACATCCGCACCGACACTTAGTTAGGGGTTTTAAATTCAGAATTATCCTTCTAGACTGATTCTCCAAATAGGCAGACTGGGATTCCTTGCCCTAACGGAAGGCAGATGAGTTGAATCCATGCCTTTCAGCAAAATCACACAAACCGCCTGAGCTGGAATTTGAACTCCGCTTACTGATTTCGTACGAATAAATGTTATGCCATCTCCACAGGATGCAGTAACATTTATTTTAATATAAGATATTTTCAAAAAGAGGACCAGTTAATTACACAAATGTGATTATCATTTTTAAGTCAAGATGAGTTTTTCTTCTTATCATTGTCAAGAATAGCTACAATACTCTAGTTGGATATTAGGTCACAACCAAGCTTGAATACCTACTTATGTCGGAAACAAACACACAACTATATTAGACATGAGCAAGCTATATATATATATATATATATATATATATATATATCAGACTTTTTTTCGATCCAGTCCACTGTAGTGTTCTTATATTCTCTGAGGTATGTCGGATATAGGCTGGAACAAATCTAGGCTTTACTCAGGCACACCTATTTATCCATCACTCGGAGAATAGATTTATGCTTTCCATAACGGCATAAATGCAAAGTGAAAGCAAAAAGCTTCAATTGGAATTTAAACACTGCTTATCGATTCCATTTACCCTACAAATATTCGTTATATCGCTCTTGCATCCATTGATATCTTAAAAAGCTATTGCCTATATTTTTGGTAGTCATAGGAATTGTTCAAATGTGGGCGTTTGAGTCTTACGGCAAATTTTTTTTTTTTCAATCACAACGGTAAATCCATTTTCGTACAATTTACCCTACAAAGAATACACATATACACGCGTGAAACTACCTGCACGTAGGGTTCTCGAAGCATATTTTACCCATTTATATCACCCGGAAGAATTTTACGACTTTTTTTTTCTTTTTTTTTTTTTTTTGCTTTTGGGCTTTGTAAATTCGAATGGATTATTATAGCTGATATGTGTGCTTGAAGAGGGCATTTCTATTCATCCTTTTTTTTTTCTTTGTAAAACTTGTTTTCCACTCCAGTAACAGCAAAACTAATCACATGCAAATCGATTACCGCTCGATCGCTTCATTATCAAGTCAGGTGTTTGTAGGAAAAAATGATCTCAGACTGACTTTGCAAAAATCTGTCTTTGTTCACTCAAGAGAGAAAGAAACGACAAGCTTATACACTATGAATGGAAAACCTCAATGGAAATTTTTTCTCTCCTTCCCCCATTCATATATAATAATAATTTATATTATATATATATATATATATATATATATATATATATATATATATATATATATATATATATATATATATATATATATATATACATACATATATAACAACCAATTGGATTCCTTTTGTAACAGCAATCAATAAATATTGATACTTATATTTCGAAAGAAGTTGAGAACTCAAATTAGCACTTTCATAATCTCCATTATATGGAGAATTTGTATGATTAAAAAATGACGTTCAGTGCGAACGCTAACCCTACCAATATATTCGATCAGTTGAAAATTTATATGAAATTAATTAATCATATGTTATAATTTAAGTGTATTTTCCTTGGTTGCATACATATATAAACGAGGCTCGATCATAGTCCTAGGAATTGGAATCGGCGACCCAAGTTCGAATCCTGGTAGAGACTGCCTTTCAATTATCTCTAGTACCTTTGGGAAATGCATAAATCCATCTCTTATCCTTATTGGAAATTTACTAAGCTTTTTGCTTAGATGTGGCACAAGGCCATATGAAAGGGGCACCCAATGAGACTCGAACTCACTCGTGTAGGTTTGCTAGTCGAGCTTGCTAACCATTACACCACCAGAGGCGCCTTCTCTTATCCTTATTGGCTATGTGTGAATAGTTGGGCAGGCTGGTTTCTTTAACCTTAGCTCTGCAACCAATCTGGGAGAAAGAGAACTCTGAATTCAAACCAACAGTACTCCGCTTAAAAATTAACCTCGTGTAACTTTCAGCCAATGGCGGAGTAGTTGCGTAAATCTATTCATATATAAGCGTACAGACAAGACAATGTACATCGCTATGCAGAACCATTTGTAGTGCACTAAGTACCACGCTGGTAAAATGCACGCATTTTTCAAATGAGTATGGTTATGTGTTCCCTTCAGTGACCACACTAGAAAAAAAGACATATACTTGAGCCCTTATCCAAATATGAATTACCAACATTTGAATATGTTAATATATATTCATACAGAATCGTCAACGTACCGAATTAAATTCAAGCTATCTACATTCCTCTCTCTCTCTCTCACACAGTATAAATGATATTTTGATGTTTGCCTTTTAAAGAAAAAGAAAATATGTTCTCAAATGCATAAATGCCCAAATACTAGCGTGCCCATAAATCATTTTGTTTTTGCTTTATTTATATGCTTTAATAAATATAGATAGAGTAGATGGATCACCCGTATGTTTGTTTTTTCGTTTTTGTTGGGGTTTTTTCCGAGGTTATATCCATGTGTACGAATAGTTAACAATATTGGGAGGATTTTACCAACTGCTATTCATAAAGTTCTGCGAATGAATATAAAATCTGTGTACTGAAGTAAAGGTCACACACACTCATGCATATGTGAGAGAGACAGCATCACTAATAGGTAGGTAGACACTACCGATTTTTTAAAAAGTTTATTTTTCTTCGAAAACAAAAATACTAGTGCTTTATTATTTCTAGTAGAAATTTATACAATCAAAACGGATATTGTTACATATCTTTTTATAAAGGTATTATTTCTAGTAGAAATTTATACAATCAAAACGGATATTGTTACATATCTTTTTATAAAGGTATTTACCATATAAACTGCTATCAAAAATAAAGTTCACACACACACGGTTTTCAGTCCCGTTGAACTTTTTGTAATAAATAAACAGCACCAAGTAATAAGTCATTTTACTAAAGAATATTCTACAAGAAATAATAAAACTGCGTACCATTTTATCTTTGTAATTTTTATTTGATTTTAAAATAATTAGATTTGGGATATTTATTTACAAACAATACTTATACATAACTGTTGGCTAGCAAAAAAAAAAAAAAAACGGCACAATATATCGGTAATTCTATGAAAGCAGTAAGCCAAGAGAATAAAGCAACTTTCAGTCCAACTTGTAACTTAATGATAAATTTGTACGTTCTTCATTTGCAGTAAACGTCATCTTTTAATCATCCAAAATTTCCATATAACAATCAAATAAAAATGAAATATTTTTTACTCCTTTCTAATTTGAAGTTTTACAAAATAAATATGAATTCTCAAGGGAGGTTGTCTAATGAATCTAAATCGAATATTGATTAATTGGAAACATATTTTATAGTTACTTGATGTTTATATTTATAGTACACCGCATATTTATAGTACTTTGGAATTTGGGCATTTACAAGTACTAATTATCTACGGTGTCTGGATGAACATTAGCCTACTATATACCAGAACCAGAGGATACATTTTAGTAATTTTGGTAGATTGGAGGAAGACGTTTTCGTTACTTTAAAATACTACAGCTTTCGTTGTCATATACCAAGATATATACATCTATTCATACTAAGCATAACTTTGTCATTCTATACTCAACCTTCATCAGTTAGATATTCAATATAAATTTATTTTTAAAAAAGTATCGTAATCAAAGCTACAATATTCTTTCATTCTTATAGATATTTATCTTTTACCTTTTTTAGATCAATCGGCCAAGCAAGTACGTTTGTTTTTTAAAATTTTTAAATATCTTTAAACTAAAATATTGAAAGAAATCGAGCCTGGAAAATTCCAAGCAAGGTTCACACCCTACATATTCTTTTTAAAGATCAGAATCTTTCTATTCTCTTGCTAAACCCACCCAGTCAATGGGGCTTTAGAATACGTTGACTGTATCCCAGCAGAGGGATAAGACCCCCCACCACCGAAAGTGTTGAATAGATGTGTTAAAAATGTATTCCTATTCGATAGGATCGTGTGCAAAAAATACTCTTAAAGAAACAAAACAAAAATGTTCCCTAAACTTTCGGCATAAAATACCTCAGACCAGTTGACTAGCCGTTAAATACAAAATAGAATTGAATGAATAAAATGCGAATACAAAAGAAAACAACATAGATTTTAATGACAATATTGTGAGGTGAGTAAAGACACTAACAAACAAAAGTTCAAATAACTTTTTTTTCTACATTCACACGTGATCCTCAATGTAAAAATAAACAAGGCATATAAACAACACAATTCTATATACAAAAGTACAAAATATACACAGTTCAACTATGTCCATGACGATAAAAAATATGTAAAACGGATTTTTAAAAAAAGATATTAAAAATAAATACAATGAAAATAGGGACGAATTTGTTGAAAGGAAAACAATACTGATTATCTTTTCAATTTACCCAAGTGGAAATTAAAATAAAATACAGTTAAGTCTGTCTTCAAAACCCGTAGCTTAGCAGACATAATTGTCTTAGTTTGTAAAGTATTTTTTAATTCATTTTTTTAACAATTCTCCAGGGGGTACTCAGAAGTTACCTCCCTTTCTTTCTTCTTATGAAATCTCCTTATAAGAAACAAAAGTAAACTTGTAGAAAGAGTTAAAAGACCTGCACCAGTCGAGGCAATGATAGCCGCTTCTTTTAAATAATGCGGTGGCTCCGTTTTTCGTTCCACTATATTCGGAATAATTCCCGATTCCCGGACTACGTCGTCAATCCGATTTTTATCATCGTTTGCGTTGTTCTTTTCACCAGTTGAGAGATTATCCCTTTCAAACGCTGTTTTACTATTCAAAGTAGTTGGAAATTTTGTTTCTCCGCTGTCTTTACCAGCAAAGCTTTTAACCCCACTCTGGTTTGATGCGTTCTGTTTTGCATCATTGAGACGACCTGCATGTATAAAAGGTGTTATTGTGACGACACCCGTGCTAATCTTATTGTTGCTATTAGAGCGCAGTAAATTATTCTCGTCTGGCCAGACTTTGGCACCATTAAGGCCTTCCCAAATGACTTGCTTACTGATGCGATTATTATTGGCTGTAACTGAAGCGATGCTGTCGCTGCTCTCTTTATAATTATCATCATCGTCTAGAATTTCCTCGCGTTTTCTCTCATTAATTTGTGTGGTCGAAGATTCCTGCAGTATTTCTTCAAGCCGATTATCCGTCACATTTATGTCGGAGTCACAGTCGGCGCACAACGTGGATGTCTTCTCAAATCTCGTTCGTTCTCGCGGCCATGTGACGTCAATCACTACAGAGTTGACAGATGATGTATACTTGAATATTTCAGTTTTAATATTTGCATTCGTGTGTGGCTCTTCGATGTTCTCACTCAGGCATTTTTCATCTCTTTCCGGGCCAGATATAGGATAATTTATGAAGTCATCAGTATAATCTAAGTCCTGGATGATTTCTGGGGAAATTTCGATGGGCGCTGGCATTTTTGTATAGGAAAAAAATCCGTCTGGAAATGAACTATTAGAAGAAACGACCGATGAAATAAAATGAGTTTCGGTCAAAGACTGGAGAGAAATACCTTGCACGTTTTGGGGGGTCATGCAAGTGATTAAGTCTTTATGAGGAAATTTATCAGGTTCATTGATAATCCAATTGTGTAACCAGCGTATGTTAGCATCACAATGAAATGGATTACCAGCTAACTTAATTCTCGGGGTATTCCGTAGAAAGACTTTAAAATTCGTGGGTAAATAAGTGAGGTAACCGTTCATTATGTTAAGTTCTTTTAATTTATTTTGCAGAGATTTAAGAATTTCCGATGCGATGAGACGGGAAATTAGAAATGGACTCCCTTGTAAATTTAGTTTCTCTAAATGCGACAGCTCTTCTAAAGCAGCAACGTTGAAAGACAAATTTGCATTATTGATAAATGCCAAATGAAGTTCTTTTAATGCTTTCAGTTTGATGAACGGACGAAATTCAATTCGTTCTAGTGGACAGCTGTTAAGAGAGAGTACTTCAAGTCCTCGCTGGTGAGCCAGATCGTCCTCAGCTATCACTGTCAATGGGTTTTCGTCCATGTATAAGAATTTGAGGCTTCTTAAGCTGCCAAAAGCTTTCTGGTTAAGTTTGGTGATGCTATTGTTTCTTAACGACAATGAAGTCAAGTAGGTAAGACGGGAAAATGAATTAAAAGTCAAAGCGGAAATATTGTTTCTATCCAAATTGATATCTCTCAGAGACTTTGGCCAAAATTTAGGGAGAAGGGATATCAAATTATCACTAAGATCAAGATCACGGAGTTTTTTTAAACTGAGAAAACTTAAGCTTTCAATCGAAGAGATCAGGTTATGATCCAGAACAAGAAATTCTAACTGATGATAGTTTTCAAAAGAATTCTTCGTGATGGAAGTTAATCGATTGCTTCCAATATTTAGATACTTGAGAGATGGTGGTAGGTTGGAGGGTATGTCGGCAAGCTGACACTGTGACAAATCCAACATTTGAAGGTGGCTACATTTTTGCCATGAACCGGTGATTTCCTGAATATCATTCTGTGTTAGTTCGAGAAGTGAAAGTCGTTTTAGATGACCAAAAGCATTTAAGTTAAGCTTCTTTACCTTGTTCTTCTTGATATCAAGCTCCTCGAGATGAAGCGTGTCCACAAATACATTGTTGGAAAAGCTGGTTAGAGAATTATCAGACAACGATAAAACTGTTAAATGACTTAGATTCTTTAAAGTTCCCTCGACACTCGTCAAAGAGTTCTTAGAAAGGTCTAGGTGAATTAAACCTGGCATTGACGAGAAAGGACCGTTTTTCAATATCCTTAAGCAATTACCGTGAAGATCAACACTTTTCAATTTGGTTAGTTTTTTGAACTTGGAAGCTTTTACGTTTGCTATCAGGTTGTCGCGAAGGGTTAAATACTCAATTTTGGTAGGCTGCTGAGAAGTTCTAGGTCCAGAACTCGAAGGCGGTTGTTGTCCATATTAAGATAGACTGTGTCCTTGGGCAGGTTATTCGGTATATAAGTGAGGTTTTTCTCGTTGCAGTTGACGTTATTTCTATCACACCAACACACTGAAGGACAGGATGCGCCGAAGATTTGCTGAGGTAACTGGGCTACTATGAAAAGATGGAAGAGAAGGGAAAACGTGAAATCAGCGACTGTCTTGAGATCCATTGTGTGTTTTTATGCTCTGTTCAACTCAAGTCCGTTTTATAAACTGTTCTCCTTCGGCCAAAATCTGCGACATTTAAGTAGCTACCAAAAAGTAGTGTCATGTGAGAAAGGCGTATTTAATTGGATGACAGGATTTGGGAAGGCTGTTAAGTGAAAAGTGATTTTTTCCGTTTGAAAAAGTGCCATTTCACAGAAGGGAACATAAAAACACACACAAACACACACACAAATAAATACTATTGTGCATAAAAAATTAGGTATGCATACGCATCATGAAACTTGTTATATATGTGAATTCCGGAAAATATAAATATAAAATATATTTTACATACGTGAGTGTGTGTATAAATATATATATATAATGGGTGTGTGTGTGTATATATATATATATATATATACATGTATATATTGAAAAAATCAAAATTGGTCAATATATAGTTACAGCCAGCCAGGTTTCGATCCCAGCTTCGGGAATCTAGCCTTTCTAGCTGCACTGAAGAGTTCTGATAGAACCGAAAAGTCAGTCTGTGGATGACAATATATCTATATATATATATATATATATATATATGTGTGTGTGTGTGTGTGTGTGTATATATATATATATATATATACTGCCTTGTCAGCGAGGTTCAGAATAAGCTTTTATTTCCTGCAGTGGAGTAAGAGGTTTCCTGGATATAACACTAATTTACATCTGATGGTGAGGCTCCAGTTCTGGATATCTGAAGAATTTGGAGTACCCCTTCATTGCCATTACTCAAATGTACACCCTGACCTGGGGTGTGTCCTGTTAGAGGCCTCACATTTATGGGTAAAAAAGAATTGCTTGCAAATTATTTGTGTTAGTTCACTAATAGTCGCGCCCTGTCGCCAAGAGTTTGTTAAGGGAAGTCATTTCCCATAAGGGGTGTCCTTGTTATGACAATAAACTGCCTCTGATATTGAGGCTCCAGTTCTGGAGTTCTGAGGAGTTTGAACTGCCTTTTCATTGCCATTACTTCCAGGTCCACTCTGACCCAGATTGGTAGTACTTATTAGCATCCCGTGGATGAATCGAATTGAACTGTTTGCAAATTATTTATATTAGATAGGAATACTTGATATCATATAACCGTGTACAAATCTCTTTAAAAATTGCAAATAGAAACTGTAATTATAAATGTACAAAGTATGAAATTCTCTAATCCCCAGGCATCACCTCAGATGGGTTTATGGGCAGTTAACGTCAATGTATGTATGTATGTATCTATGTATGTGTGTGTGTGTGCGCGCATGTGTGTAATAAAAGTATTCCCACAAAGTTTATATTTGAACACACACACACACACACACACACACACACACACACACACACACACACACACAGAGTTGGTGAATTATCATGATAACCCGTTCACCATCGACACATTTTTGGTACCTCCCACAGTTGATTAAAAATGATACATTTCTATTGGAGCATCTTTATTGGAAAGTAGGTGGGAGACGCCGGCCTTAGCTGTGTATTATAACAAATCAATACCAGTAATCAACAATAATTCTATTAAAATCAGAAAATTATTGAAGGCTGGACAATATTTATTACGATTAAATTGATAAGATTTCATAAAATAACTTCATATGTTTAAAATACGATGACGGCGAATCTATAATGTCCAACTATTTTTTTTATTTTCATTCAATAAGTTTTCATTTAAAAAAAAAATATTTTTCGCTTAAAAATGTTCAAATGAATAAAAAAGAAGGTGAG